>OZ022524.1:9695000-10295000 GCA_963989415.1 Cerceris ruficornis | reverse complement strand
ATCGAAGCGAACGGCAAACGAAAAAGCTAAAAGGAATATTTATCATCTAACCAATGCTCTGTTTGACAATAGCAGCACGTAAGACTAACGTTATTGTTTCGAGCACATCTAGCCATTTACAACGTGACAAGAATATTTGAGGAAAAAGGGCACAAGAATAAAACTTCGTTGTTGTTCGTAGCACGTGAGAATTCGTTGCATCTTTCCGTTCGCGTTTTAGCGTCATCTTACGACTGCATGTATGTTGCATGCAAAATCAGTATGGTGAAAATGAGAGAACTCGGAAGTTTATGTAAATTTGTTATTGATGCCAAACAGGGAACAGTTGGAACGATTAGGAGCAATGAATTTCGATGAAGATGAAATTATAGAGCAACCAGAAAGTGGAACACAAAAGGATACGAAAATTCCTCGGATGTTTGAGGTGCATGGATCTGGCAAAATGTAAATGGTTAAATTGACTAATTTTTTCCCTCCTTCAATTGGAATATTTGTGCCGGTAATTATAATAGTGGTCTAAGTTCTTCCAAGTTATTTGTTCTTCGTTTGGGAGATATTTAGACTTTTGTTTTGGGGTATTCGTCAAGTTCTGCATAATGAGACATGATCTGGCGAATCAGAACAAACCAGAGGCCAGAGGACTTTTCCTGTCTTTGGGAGCGGTATTTCCGGAACTACGCTTTTAGTCCTACATATCAGATTGGGTATTCGTGTATTTTTAAAAGATGTCGAAGATGCAATTTGGAGGACTAAAAAATATTTTTAGCGTTCTTTAAAAATGCAGATGCAAATTGATTCTTAATTCTATTAAATTCCTTTTCTTGTGAAAATCGATGGTAGACACTTAATTCAATTGAAAACGATAATGATAATCCTCCATTTGTAAATCTAAAACAATATTCCTCTATGATGTTATTTTTATCACTGTTTAAACCGGTGAATATTTCCGCAAAATTCCTTTCTTAATTTTTTATAAATTCAGGTTACTCTTATCGATTGAAACATTTTAAATCGTATTATTTTAATTTCGGCTAGAAAGTTATTTAAGATTTTACCAAAGATTACGTGGCATCGATAAAAATATGCGAGAGATATTTTCACAAAAAACTAAAAAAGTCCTTTTATATGTTATGCCTTTCTCTTTCCCTCGTGCTAAAGTGCTTTCGTGATACACTCAGCGAAGATAAAGTATTAAAAGAATATAAAAGAACAGAAAACTACCGACAGAGTTAATTAATTTCGCTAGGAGTTGGGAAGCGTGAAGAGAATTATCGTCCAAGTAACTGATAATTCGAAAACTTTCGACGTATACAGAACTTGTCGCGCGCGTTTTTGTATGGCAATACAAATAGCATACATTTCGTATTCTGACAAGGATATTATAAAAAATAATTAAATGATTAAATAATGAAATGAAGATGACGTCATAAAATCATTGGCGACTGTATCGAATCAAAGTAGAAGAACGCGCACACTATTCGAATGTAAAAAGCAGGCTTCGTCCATAAAACAATGATTCCATTAAATATCACGATAGATAAGTAATCTAGAAACAATGATTAATATGAAGACATTCTTAATTGTAAATAGAAAAAATAAAAATACTGTTCCTATAGGACACTCGTTATCTTCAAGTAAATTATATCTGAATAAGAAGTGGTATCAATTCTATGGAATATAGAGTACTTAAAAAATAACGAAATTTTTACTGAAAACATACCTTTTTAATGACTTTCCATTGCAATGGGTGTCAATAACATTATGTATAAAAAGAACGCCCATAAATCCAACGTTCAAGCATTAACGAAACACTTGTCAATGAATAAAGGCTTTTAACATTTGTTGCTAAATGCTTGGCTCACGTCGGTGTACCTGCGAATTAACAATTTATGATTAATTACATTAACCGGTGTGGAAAATTAAATGTATACGTTCTAATTAAATCCATCCAACACACTGTCACGGTGTATTTTGCGTCCGCCTGCTCTGATTGCATTACATAATTCGTAAATTAACGGAAATGTAGTGCATCCTATCGCAGTTCGTGCGATTTCGCGAATCCAAGGGAAAATTAATATTATAACGTGAAATGAAAAATGAAACACAGAAGGGTCAAGGGACGCGGAGGCACAACCTCGCAAGTGGAAATCAGAAATTTAATAGCGGGATCCGATTAAATGCAGATTTAACGAGTGATTATTAACTCCGATATTATGCAAAACCAATTACCTATGCCCAGTGGTAAAAAGTAATTAGACACGAATGTGTGCGATACGCGGCAATGTGTAAAGCGATATATTCTCGTATTATTCATTCTGTAAAGTCTAGATACCTTCACTCGCATACGAAATCCTTTGCAACTGTATACGAGGCATAATATTCGACTTATTTACCAAACTGCAACTCAATCCGCCTCTTTATTCGTTAAAGTTTGCGCTGTACTATTATTGAAAAATGTAGATATTAATGTTGTACAAAAATTGCACCGTGTTATTTTTAACGCTAACTGCACCATAGGCGATCAATTGATTTGTTCAACGGAATAGAAATTTGCCATTTTTTGTATTATTAACTAAAAACTCTTTTTTCCAATGTTTCCAACATTAAATTGACTACTTGACTGAAAATTATATCCTTCACGGTCTCTACGCGTACTGAACTTCGAGATCAAGCCATCTCCTGCATATCTATCGGAAATATATTATCGTTGTAACCCAGTCGAATGATCCAACCGGGAAGGAATTTTTATGCGTAAATTCCCTATCAATTTTGCGAATTTTATTGTATTTTATTGTAAAACCTTTGCCGTACTAATGTTTAATGCTGAGTGAAGTGCGAAAGCCCATCAAACGTGGAAAGACAGTTGTCGATAATTCACACACGGCTCTTAAAATTGGCAAGCCATTTTTGCGTTCTGCGGTAGCATCGATGATGCTGGTAAAGTACTACAGGGAAGAAATTTGTATGCAGAGAACATACGGCACACGTCGTTCCCTGAGGCGAGATCGTTCTACGGTTATGACCTACCACTTTCTCTCTCCTCCCGTTGACGTCCTCCTTTACTCTTCATTCATCTCCCTCAGTTTTCTGTTCTTCCGTCAATAAGACGCTTCGATTTTACCCATGAGACAAAAGAAATATACAGATGTTAAGACGGTTTTAAAATTACCTAGTGACAGAAGTTTTCGGGATAATAAAAGCCTCGTCGTTTTATGATCACACTTTAGTTATATTTAATATATAAAAATGATAGTTACTCGTGTATATTACATGGCGGCGTGGAGGAGACTGCATAACACCCAACGAAACAAAACAAAAGAACAACGCATAGGCATGTGTCGATCAAACAGAGCCCATGCATTCTACATTTTCTTACACCTAGAAATTTGGAATTTTGGTTAAAGAAATTTTTGATGCTGCTTTTGGTCCGTTATTTTTTGTCAAAAATCTTTCTAGAAGCTACTTGGTAGCTAATATGACAATAGGAATGATAAGTTGGAACTATTTACTCCAAATTATTTACTTTCAACCCTTCGAACGAGCGCATTTTCTAGAACAATGACCCGTAGATCGACGGAATTTTAACAAATTAATTGCTCTATGACTAGAGCGAGAAAAAGTGCATAATTAATATCGCTTTTTTTGGATTTTATGGCAATTTTCAGTAATAACAGGTAGTATATGAACAGATATGTCCATACAAAAAGATACTGAAGTGAAAATTACAGAAAAATAATGGAGGTTGAAATAAACGAATAGATGTATGTATCTATTGTATAGATTTGTATACATTTATAAATTGATTTTTTTATAGATTGACAATATATTTATACAAAATAGAAAATGTTAGTAAAAAAGTAAACAATTATATATTTTTTGGGTGTGGTACTTCTCCCAACAGTCCCCTACGTGGATACCAGGTTTTGTAGTACAAGTAACACGTCATGTCGCCTCTATCGCGGCATTCGATTTTCTTGGAATATTTATAATGTCGCAAATATAGCGGCATTCGTTAGGTAAGGGTTAAGTTGAGTAATAAATTAGAAAAAACGGTAGATTAAATACTTGCAATGCTAAAGAAGCTTTATCTTCGACCCACAAATTCTTTTTACACGTTAGCCGTAAATTCACGACATTCGTATCTGCTTTACTAGTGACTGTAGCTTCGCCCTCGAAAAATTCGAATGAGATCAGTAGTTCATTGAAAAAAAAAAAAACGGTCGACACAAAGGAAACGTTTACCTCTGTAAAGCGTGTATCGTTCTCCTATTAAGGATAATGAGTGTGCACTTAATGCATATATTCTTTCTCGACAACATCGTTCGTTTTATGAATAATTTAATTGGTATGGTCGCTGTCGATGCATCGTCGTTTTAAAACTAAAACTACCGACGTTATATCTACTAAAATTTAGATATACTGAATAAGTACTTTGGAAAAAGAGAAATCAAGAAGGGAAAATGAAGATTGATTAACTAACTTAGGTTTTATAAGATAGAAGTGGAATATTTGCTTTATGGCTCCTCTATCAATTTAAGGAATTTTTTGAAAGAATTGTGAAGCGGTCATTTTGACCGGCTTGGTAGGTTTAGTGTTAATGACAAGAAACGTTTAGGCATTGGCAAATTATTGATTCCGTCGCCTCTCGAACGTTGGTATAGCATTTTCACTGAAACGAAATAATTTTCCATGAAATTGCATTACCTTCTCCAGCGTGGAGGCAAACGCCTGTACATGCGAGAATATCCTCGTATCTTGCTTCGTATCTTTATGAGCGAGCTTATCGTTTGCGAATCTAGTACGAATTTCCAGTAAATATCCTGAGAGGTATTTAGAATCCACTACCCATCCTGGAAAATACGATGCGGAACTAATCTTCAATCGTGAGAAGTGCTTTCGACTTTTCATAAATTTTTAGAGTCTTTATTAACGGCTGAAACTGTGATGGCAATGAAATGTGAAACTGTTTTCAGATTGATAATAACAGTTAATCTTTGAGGTGTTTTGCTAAATTGTTCCACCTGAGAATACAGATAATATTTTTTCTATATTTTTTCTAACTACGGTTGTGCATAAATGTGATAGATACTGAATTGTTCCGAAATCACTGTGATTGACTCCACTTTTTTTAAGTTTTTATATTTGAATGCATAATCATACGACTGATACTCCGCCTCTTGGGATTAAGATAAATATTCTCAGTTATTACACGTGACGTTACTAAATGAGAAATATTTGTATGGCTGTCGAATGAAAAGTAATCTGGTTTAAAAGCCAGTGCGATTAATTTCATAATGCGAAGTAAATCGTTGCAATGAATATAATTTTATCGCGTAGAGGAATTAATTCAAACAATTTTTTATTACGTTATCATGATGTACAAAACGAATGAACCATTTGCCGTCACTCCATCATGAAAAGAAGTGAAATCTCTAAAACGCAGAGCATTAACTCTTGCTTTGCGGATTAAGTCGATGTAGCAAAGTAGCTAATTCAACAGAAATAAATCATTTAAAAATAACGATACCGTAATAGGTTAAAATTGCTTCCGTCCAACATAGCGCTGAAAATTTTGTGAAATTTTCTAATTTCTCCTGATTTAAAAAGAGTACGTTTAATTTACCATTCATCGCATGTTACACAAGGAGACGAAAGCTTTCTCAATATCACAGACTTCTCGCAACCTCGAATTCCATCACATCGCTTGTAAAATGCCACATAAAACTCTTGAAATTTCATCGACTTCTCCCGCATCTGAATGATTCCCTAAATTCGATTCCCTTTTATCAAGCTTCATTCCTAGTCCGGCACGGCCATTGCACGAAAGTTCGAGCCGGCCTGACTTGCCACATAAAAGCGAACCACGCGAAATTGAGCACGTAAAGTGTTCCCAACCTACCGCAGTATCTGCCAGCACGCTCTTTTTCACGTTTTTCCCCGTCCTGATAGAATTACATCATTAGTATCATCGTATCCGTTACGTACTCCGTACACTTCCCATTGAACCTTATACGTTTCATGTCACTCGTTTTTATCCGTGTTCGCGTGAAAATAGTTAAAAGGGAAGAAGACACGGAGAGAATCACCGACGTCATTAGAGGAGAATAAAGAGGTAAAGAAAATCCGTGGGCTACCCCGAAACGGCTGGCCGAACTGCAATTCAATATTTGACTAGTTCCGGAAGCTGCCGCCGCGATATACCACGTACACCTGTCTCTCTTTCATCTAGGATCTACGTATTTCTATGGTCCTGCACGAGCAGAACCGACGTACGTGATGCGCGTATTTATGCATTGCTCTTTTCCTCCTCGTAGACGCGTAGACCCGCGATCGCAATCAGGACAGAAGGTCGGAGTAATTACGCTTTGAAAGTGGGCACCCGGCAGAAGAGAAAACGAAATTAAAGGGGTCCAATGGCGGCATCGTTAATGTCTATACGCTTTCTTGATTAAAGTTAAATTAAGCCGGTGAGTCGGCAAGCGTTAAAGGTCTTTTACAGAAAAAATATTTAATGTGTAAGTTCACGGTGAAGTTATTTAATGAAAACACACTTCACGCCAAATACCTCAAAGTAAGCGAATAAATGGGAATAACGGGATTATGGTGATACGTGTGAACGGAGATTTTATGTGTTAACAGTCTTGCTTTTATTTTGGTTGAATGTAATCGGTCTTAGGTTGGATACATTATATTTTTGGAAGGAATTAGGTATGGATTGTTTTTCACTTTATTTTATTTACATGTTCCGTGTCTTTGTACTATAGTGCCCCGTTTCAAAAAAAAAGATTGTATTAGATGAAGGGATTTCGTAGGCACGGGCCTGAATGGCCTGTACCCACGTGTCGTCTGCCTAGCGACAAACGCCGATGCGTAGCTTTTTTACGCAGTCTGATTCGATCATCTTAGTGAGACGGATGTCGTGCCTTTATTACTCTCATTACCGTTATTATTACCATTATTAATATTATTACTATTACTCTTATTACTACATATCATTATCATCAAATATATATACTCTAGTTTTGTTTAATTTGTGCTGTGTGTGTTTCCTTTAATCTAATACCTTACTACATATTTTAATAACCCTTACTACAGTACATACTTGATCAGTGGCTTTGTGGCACGTTTGTAAATGTAATTTTTGAACAGTGTTTTTCACGGATATTAAAATATTAAAAACATCGGTGAAAAATATCACGAAATACTGCTGCGATAGATATATACAATTTTTTAACAATACTCATGAAAATTGTATAAAGATATGAATCTAAAATATGGAAAAATGTTGACTCAACAAATGGCAGCTGTTTTCGTTGGAGTTTTCTGCGGAGAGTATTAATCAAACGGATTTCTAGAACCGAATGATAATATTGCTGAGGCACGGCTAATAGAGACAATTTAAATGAAACAAAGTTACAAGCTTCTTCAATTATATCCAGATTTCTGTATCTGCGAGAGGGAATTACTTTAACTTCCAGGAGAATACACGAGTCCCGTTACGCTGACTTTTACTGATGGAATTCTACTTTCATGTATTGTAAATAGCAATGCAACATTTCCCGTTGAAACAAATCGCACCAAAGTTATTTCCTTTGTCGAACATTCTCCTCTCTGATCATGGATAAGCACTCTTCTACATAAGGACGATATCGCTAACATTTTTCGCAAATTCCAACGTAATACCCATTTCCATTTGTCGATAAGGTTCGATAAAAATGTAAATTTTCTTTTGAATGTATTCGCGACTGAGGAACCAGAGATATGCACTACGGAGGAAGTATTTTTCTCGAAAATCTTAGAGCCTGCTCTCTCGGGTACACATGATAAATCGTGCATCCACGTGCGCATTTAAGTTTCATCCTCTCTTTTTTTTTCACCGTCGTCCTGCATTTTCCTTCGACAAACTCGTGCTACAACGAGGAACTGCGGCGAAGAGTGGCTAAACGGTGCGCTTTGATGTCAAGCAACGACGGGAAGGAAATCAAGGAGTAAAAAGCGTCAAGCTGGATGCATGCCTGGCCACTTTGGACGGATCACCGTGCTGCCATTGATGCAGGCACCGTCACCTACCTTCAACAAAGATATGATATTACATTCTCTATAAAAGGGATCGACTGCTAGAATTGGATGCTTCAGAGAACACCGGTGATTGCTCGTCTTTGTACTCTGCTGGCGCCTCTTTGTACTTTGTTTCGAATGGTCTTTAAGGAGAATTTAAATAATTGTTGAGAGAATACCAGTATTTTGTGCGAGCTGGAGGTGTTAAAAGATTTGTAAGATGGATCGACTGCTGGAATTGAATGCTTTAGATGTCACCAGTGGTTGTTCAGGTTTACATGTGGAGTGGCTGCTTTATTTTAAATGTCCTTGTGGGCAAGATTGTAACGACTGAGTATAAAGAGGAAAGTGCTACTTTATTCGATCTGGAGATTCTTGAGGAGGAAACACTTTCGCTGATAACATCGCATTATATCTAAAAGAAGCAGCTAAGTTCTTTAGATTACGTGATATAGATATGTTACTCCTTTTATCCTTGAAATGTATTTTTTTCGGCATGAAAAAATTGTAGATTGGTGGTACACATTTTTACATTTAGTATAATTGCATTTTAAGCATTTATTGAGTATTTGCATTCGAAGTATAGTAATAAGAAACTAAAGTCAGCAAGCAATATTGCACCCCATTTACAGTCTGTATTACAAGAGCGTGAACACGATTCCTCAGTGCAAACAACTTTTTTTATAAAAAATTTCGTATAAATCGATAGCACATCTAAAAAGCTAATACGAACTTAGTAGTGCGGCCAATCTCCACCATTTACGATTATTGCTTGCCATATTTCATAAGTGTTCGTTACGCGCAAGAAATTCGACTGAAATTAAAAGATACGATAGAAATTAACTACATCTGAAATTTAATAGCACGAATCTTGAAATATAACGAAGGAATGTCAGCGGTTTTATTTGTAATATTTCCATTATGTAGCAATATCCTCAGAAGAGTAGATACTTCTTTAACAGTTTAACCAAGAATAATTTTTTATATTTTCGATATAATCGCGCGAAAAAACGACGACGAAGGGCCGCACACGTGTCTAGTCAGGGAAAAAGTTCCCGATGGAATCGTGAAGTTACGGCAATAGCGATATTGGCAAGAATTTTCGGGGTGAGACCGCCTCGAGGGCAGTCGTCACAGCTGTGAAAACCCTAAAACCCTACGATATGGCGTGTTCGAAGCAAGCGATTTCCTCGGCTACATACTCCAATACGCATAGAGACTTACGAACACGGAAGATCCTCGACTTTTATTATTGGAGCGCTTTGATCGAAACATTTCCCTGGTCAGGAGGTTCAATCAGAAGAGATAAATTTCCTGCTTTGCGGCTCGTTCCCTTTCTCTTTGGTAGCTCGATACGGAGAACGCGAAGGTATATATCTCGACTGCAATTCGTATCGGATGTGTAGGAAGTTTCTGCTGTAGATATAGTCACCAGCTTTTTTTATCATGAAAATAATGTTGCTCAAATTGTTGTAACGTTGTAAGCTCAAATTACGTCGGAAAGAGGACCGTTTGCAACTTTCTTTTATACAGTGGACCCCCGTATAACGCGGATTCGTATAACGCTTCGAAAAAATTAAGACTAGTTCTCATACAACGCGATAAAGAATCCCGTATAACGCGCAAGATAAGTTAAATATTTTCACATAGTTTCTGATTTTTTTGTTTAGACAAGCTAATTTATACACTTACCTGTTGTTTATTATTACCTATTGTTAAAAAATAATAATCCAGAGCTATACATTTTCTTCTCCACATCTCAGGTATTTTATTTATTTCAGTATTTATGAATATTATTATTCATATTTCATATTATTATCATATAAATGTTATTATAAAGTATACAATACTTTTTTTTGTTATTAACACTAGATTTACGGAAGCCGTCAAATTGACGGGTTCCTACTTGTCTTATACTGACTGACTCATCCAATTCAGGGACAAAACTGCTTCATTTTTGATCTTTTACTTTGAAACCTTTGCTAATGTATTTGTGAGATTTTTCTGATTAAAATAATACCAAACACGACATAGTTTGAATTATGTAAATAGTAAGCAAATATTTATATTGAATATTAAGTAAATATAATTTAAACTATGTCGTGTTTGATATCACTTTAATCAGAAAAATCTGACAAATACGTTAGCAAAGGTTTCAAAAAAAATAAATCGAAAATGAAAATGGCCGATCTTCCAATTAGTATTGCCTCACCGATACGTTCCGGCCGCTCCCCCTATAGTTTGGACCTCTCTGTCTTTTCTACTGTCTGCCCTTTTCTTTGTTCGCGCTTGGCTGGAGCCGTAATGTAAACAAGGATTCGACACCGCTGCTTCATAAGAGAAGCGTTTGAGCCCCGAACTGTGTCGCATTTATCCAGCTTTTACTGTAACGCGATTTCCTATAACGCGGAACGTGTCCCCCGCGTTGTACGGGAGTCTACTGTATTGCCACGAATTCCAACTACCTTTTTGAACGATAGAAAGGAAAGTAACCCTCGACAATTTCATATACCATTATGTACATATAACTACATCGATTTCTGTCAAATGACAACGAGGAAAATACAGCAAATAACACTAAGCCAGTAGAATATTTTTACAATATTTCAAGGTGATCCGAGCTAATGGCACAGGATGAGTGCTGCTAGTAGGGTTGGCGCTGGGCTAAGCAAAGTTGTATGGCTTCTCGACACTGTCTGACCCGCGGATTATCGGCTTAGCCAGCTAGCCTGGTTGGCTAGGTTATTTCTACGCGTGGAAAGGGGTTGACCAGACGAGGGTAGCCGTAACACTGATTTCCGGTCTTCACCTCCCTTCAGCACTGCGGTCAGCCTGTTCCTTATCGGGGTAACGCGACCGTATCCTCCACCCCGCACGAGGTTTTCATTACGAAGTGTGCATAAGCTTAATTCCAATCACTTATGTTAGCGAGCTACATTTTCTGTCTTTGTGATTTATCTCTAGGTCGCTCGTAAGGATTCTTTTCTTTCTTTTTCTTTGTATTTTTCGGCTTTACGTGCAATGGTCATTTCTTATGGGACCTAACAGTTGTGGGAGTGTTCTGAACTATCGAGATTACGGTGCAGATATGACATAAGAAAGAGATCCCAGGAATGACGGGGAGTTTGAACTCGGGGCTACTGATTGTGAGTCCGTGCTTTAGCCATTTTAACTCCTCGTATGGATTCATCTGTAGGTGACAAAGTCTCGTATTAACCTACAAGCCGCATCGAGACTTTTCCTTCCAATTGATAGAGGTTTCAATAATGTTTAGTTGTCTTCGGAAGTTTTCATCCTTAAGAGCGCCTTTCAGCAAGGCAAAAATTATTCCGCAATTAAGTAGCATCTCATTTGAAGTACGTTGGTACAAAATTCCATATTTCGTTCAGAAATT
Source organism: Cerceris ruficornis (assembly GCA_963989415.1). Lineage (NCBI taxonomy): Eukaryota > Metazoa > Arthropoda > Insecta > Hymenoptera > Crabronidae > Cerceris > Cerceris ruficornis. The sequence goes on along the minus strand of OZ022524.1, from coordinate 10,283,548 downwards.
GCAATTATCACACTATCACCGTAAGTGTTAGATAACAGTGTTGTCTCCAGTATAGTGCAAATTCAAATTATTATCGTTATTCTTGAAATATTATAGTAACTACCAAAGTTCTAATTAAGTCTACGTAAACCTATATTGCATTGTACCGTTTTTATATAAGTTTCTGAAGAGAAGACAAAGAGTTGGATACATGTCTTTAATACGTCATTAAAGTTTCATGCAATATAACATAGCTTATAAATTTTGCAATGTGAACATGTTAATCAATCAAATGAAGTTGCAACGGTAAATCCAGGGTGTAGCTTCAAACGCAATCCAACTTGGTGCCAGAAGTCAAAACGGAAGTGTCATATGTAACACGCGGTTCGATTTCCATTACACCTTCTCGAATTCAGGGAACCTTCGGTTTCAACTCGGTTCTCGGGAATTCCGCTGACAGCCTTCCTTTCCAATGCCAGTTACAACTTCCACGTTATCGTGGAAGCACACCGAACGTATATGAACGTGCATGAACAGCTACGGTTGTATCTGTACCAGCTACGTACATCGCCGATTCAGCAACGTTTCATAAAGAGCGTGTTTTCTGCTGCGTCGACGATATTACTCTCGTGTTTGTAAGACACGATGTATGCTGGAGATTCCTGCTTACCAGGCATGCAAACATTAGAAGGAATCTAAAGTGTTTCTTCGTTTGCATGCGTTAGAAATTCGTCCGTCAAAGAGGCTCCGCGTGCTTTCGAATCTGCTAAGCTCGTCAGCTGTTCTCTAATTTCACTATTTCTGGTTGCTTTTTCGAAGAACACTGTACCGCAGAATAAAACATCAAAGAAGAAACACATTACCATGGATTCACATTAACTCATTCGCTGTCAAGAAACATCACATAGTTCGCACAAGTTTGATTCAACGAATTAGCAATAACAACCCAGAAGTTAAGTAATGAAAAATAATATTCTTGGTATCATTACAAATGTGAAGATTATATTCGCAATTAATTAATATAAAATTTTAAGAAAATTCGCTGTTGTACAGGGTGTTTAACACTAGAACTACTAAACCAGTCAAAATGTCTGGTACACAATTTTTTCCAAAAATTCCCCAAGATTATAGGAGGGTCATTGAATAGATATTCTGCGCCGATCTCATAAAACATAAATTACCGAATCGATTATCTTTTCCACCTCTGAATTCCCCTTTTTTCAAAGTACTTATTTAATATATTTAAATATAACAGAATTAACGCCGGTAGTTCTAGTGTTAAAAATGATGTGCCACGACCTACCAGGCGTTGTTCTACACCTTTGAATCGGTGGACATTCGTGAAAGAAACCAGTCACAAAATCCGAGAAAGGGTTGAACATTGAGATCAAACTTTCTTTTGGCTCATTGAATTCGTCTCGTTGCATAGGTTAAATGTCTGAAAGCAACCATGGGTCAGGTATGAGTTATTTTCTTCCAAATTAATGTTAAAGTTGCAGTTCCATGATTGGCCTTCCGATCGGAAGGTCACAGACGCATAAAGAAAAGAAGCACACGAATTACTCTTATTGGTCGAAGTGTAACATCTACCACGAGTGCAAATCTTTTAAATGTGTTTGACAAGGTCATCTGGCGAGGCCGCGGTGTCGTCAAAATGCCCGTAATTTTTGCATAGCCGTAACAGCGACAGTCGAGAAAAAGGGTACTCTGATTTTCAACGAGCAAATGAAAAATCTTTTGTTGCTGTAAATGCTTTTCAACATTTACCATTGTCGTGTCCAGCCTTGGGGCAATAGAGAAAGGATCAGGGGAAGCAGCAGCAGAGCGTACGAAGCAGCAAACATGGTTGCTACCCTTCAGGACTCATAATGCACTGGAGTCAGCCCAGGGGAAATTTAGCAGACGCCGTGAAAACCGTTGTTTTATACGCTTATACCAGATACACCCGAGAATAGGTTGTACGTAGGTTGGTAAGGTAAAAGCATTCACGTACCCAGTACCAAGTAACACCATTAGCGTTAACTCGACAGCCTAAAGGTAGAAGAAGAGAGGGGAAAAATGGCGTGAAAGGCTAAGAGAGGTAACGATATGACGGATAGTTGTGTATACCATTTAGTGGAGATTGTGTGATTATCTGTGAGATTTTAAAGTGCGTTATGCAACTGGGATCAATTAAGTTTACTGTTCTTAGAATTTTCCTGCTCTTAACACAATCGCGACCGGCAAATTTTTCTCCGTTTCTAATACTGAGTACCGGTGAAAATAATGAAATTCTGAAGCTGGTTGCCGCAAACTTGCGTCGTTAAAGGATGGATAAAAATGGTAAAATTTGTTTTGAAATATCAATGCTGCAATGATGTGTTGTTTAAAATAAAAAGATTTTTATAATTTGTATACTTGCTTTATAGGTAGACAATAGACCAAGTGTTATAGTTGCGCTGAATTTATCTAGCATTATTTTACAGGTATTTTGGAAAAGCCGAGTAGAAACAAAATTTAATATTTCTGGTTAGTGTGATAAATCGAAAAACAATTGCTGAGATATTCTCACTTGTCTCACTGAGATAGCGGTTATTATCGAAAGCGCCTAATGTTGCCTCATTCAGAAACAAAAATTGCAGGACGTGAATTCACGTCAATGGCAATCAGGAATAGAATTTAAAATGACGCGAATTCATAGCTGTACAAAAGTTATTTATACAGAGGCTTGTGGGGAATGTACGAAATCGAAAGTTGACAGTATCATCACTGGTTCTGTGAACTGTTTGATATCTTCTTAAGATTTTTACAAATGATGGATTTTTAATAGTAACACGTTTCGAATTCGGCTTCAAGTCATAAAATCAAAGAAATCGTCTAAAACTACCGCGTCATACGTACAAATCACTAAGAATAAAGGCAACAAACATTAACTTCGAATAATAACTTTGGAGCCGCGTGTTTCCTCCTTTTGCGTAAACGCTTTCATCAATATTTCGACGTAGGCATGAACCGAGGACGGGTAAATTAAGGGCTGCATAATATATTCCTACCTGCGGCGACGGCACAGAGTGAAAATTCTACTTAAAAATTCAAAACTTGAAACGGGAGACCTAATACGAGCGCCGGGGGAACTATCAGCCGTGGGGTCGAAAAAATGCAAGAAAAAGGAATGACGTCCTTGCGTCACAGCCTCGAAAATTGGATGGCGGTTTGATGAAGGTCTTATAGGCGCTAAAAGAGAACGATGCTTCTTTCTATTTCACGTCGGACGTAATACGAATTTCTTTAGGCGGATATTGAAATTCTGTCACGGCGACGTTTCTAGTTCTTTTTAAATATGGTATACGGTACAGTAGAACGCTTTTAAAACGGTACATCAAAGAAGTCTCTTCTCTGTGAATAAAAGACTAGTCTCAGTGCTTACCCATCTTGATGAGGGAGGAACTGTCGGAATACTTGTTCGCCTGAGAAAGGTGTCATGCAGCGTTTAAGTGTTCCGAAACGTTGTCCGTTTGAAAGCAATTTTGAATTTCTACGAAACATTTGTATGGAGTAATCGTGCGGTAACAATATTCATTTTCATCTTGAGTAGGAAAGTGATGGATGATTCAGATGAACGAGAAATCATATACATTGACGTGTTATTACATATTTTAAAAAATCATGGCAATATTGTACATGCAGTATAATAGAAAATCAAAATCGGAATTAGTTTCAGCCTTTAACGTCGTCAGGGGAACAAAATATGGAGAACAAATTGGAACAACAAATCATTTGTAGTATTAAAATCTACGTAGCTTTTTTAGAATTTACAGACACAATAGAGTGATAATTTGAAAGCCAGTTTTGACCATTGTGGTCGTTCTAGGTAGCCATTTTGCTTGTCGAGCGATGCCTGGTTCGAGCACAGTTTTGGAAAATAAGGAAACAATTGGTAAGCTTGTGGTGACGACGAGTATCATATACCAGGCAAAATATTATTGAACCGTCAGAGAAGCATAGGTAAATTGTATTTTATTTTCAAGTATAAAATTCACTCTCCATCCTACATATTTCAGATTTTTATTGTTTCACTTCGGTCCGTTGCAAAAAGAACTTTTCGCTTAAGCTCTATTCCCTTAATTGCCCTTCAAAGAATTGCAATTTCCTGAAATATTCGTTGCACAGCAATCACTATTAATTTTCATTTGCCTGATAATCAATCATCTACCAATATGATCTCAAATAACGCTGGCAAAAGGAATCGTACAATGTAACTTCCACATAATAACGATTTAACGCGCTTCAACATGACAGAGCAATTCTTTACTTTTCCAAGCTTCTCCTGCATTATTCCTTGACGTTAGGAGGAGAAAAAGTCGGCAAAGTCGGCCAACTATTTCCATGGAATTCAACGAATGAAAAAAGAAGTACGATCCGAAAGTACTCGTGAAATTTTTTCCCAAAAAGCCCGCCGAGTGAAAAGAAGATTAATCCGTAAAATCCGCTTCAGCGCTAACAGCAATCTAAGCTTTCAAACGTTTACTCGTAGCCCCGACTTAAATCGATGCCCGAGAACTGTCGCGAGTAACAAATCTCGTGGAGTCTAAGGAAATACGGTCGAAATGGTGCTCACCTCCGAGATCTGACAGAGCGGAAGGAAATCTATTCGTGAAGTCCAGTTTTAACATGGTCGGACAGCTGGCGCACATGTATAAGGCACGCTTCCTCTTCTTCCGATAGACTCTCTCGCTCTTGCGTTTTTCTCATACTTCTTTGGTCTCCTCTACAAATATTCCCTCTGATTCTTTCATATCTAACTCGCAGGCCGAGACTGGGAAGTTATTCGCTGGAAACGCCGTTTTCTGGAGCGTGAAATCGCAACGGAGTCTCGCGTTATACACACGCCGATATCTACTCGTTGATTTTTTGCCTCGATTTTTACCAAGGGAGATCATCGCATGCGTGTCTTCCGCTCTCGTGTATGTTTCAGGATCGATACAGATTTCACTGGGAAAGTGAAAAATGTTGATATAAAGCGATACGCCGAATCGACAGCGCGTGATGGAGCACGAAAATAGCTTTGCACGCAGATGACGTTTCTGGATGGTATTAAATTGTTGCAGAGATGTAACAAATATTCTTTCGGGTTATCAGATAAGTGATGTGACATTGCGTTAGGGATAAAGGATTTGAGGTTGTATATTCTGATGCATTGTTTCTTCAAATTTTTGCGATGTTATGTTGAGATATCGTTGAAATAAATTACTGTCCTAGGTAATATTCTTGTACAGTGATCATAATTTTGTTATAACTGTTATAAATATTTAATAGAAACATTCGACGATACTTGTAATTACTGCCGAAAGGTAAAAGATATCAATCGGTAAAGAAAGTTAATATATTAGTTTCAATTAGCTAATGTCACATATAAAAAATTATATAAATAATTTGAAATGGTGTCAATAATAAATAATGCTCATAGAACTATCTTATTTCCATTATCTAAGCAATTCGTCATCAATTATTCAAACAGTTTGCCAATTACTCAATTATTCAAAAATTACTAAACGAAATGTTAGAATAATTGCGCATATATTCTTTATTTTATTCAACGTATTGTAAGAACATTGATACAGGCAAAATTCGCCCGATTCCTGTTATGGCTCAGAGCCAGAAGGATTTCAAAACGTAAACAGAAGCGCGACATTGGCAACGGAGCAGCAGCTACACCTGGCCAGTTGCTTGCGGTTTCTCGCAGTGGATGGTACTGCTGGAAATTATGAGAAGAAAGATTCGCGAATAGAACAGTGAAAAGAAAAGATTTTTAACGATGAATTGTTAATAATACAAATCACATATCAGTGTTAGCAATAAAGTGAAATTCGGGGGAGTGGACCAAAAGCTGTAAAGTTTACGCCAAGATTACAACGATCCATATTACATATTCAGGTGATGTAAATAACTATGTTACTAAGGAATTGTAATATTTCTAAGAATTTATATCTACCGACAAACATATTCGAACAAAGTACTTTGAACAAATAGAAAATAATTTGCTATGTCCCAATATTTTGAAACTTAACGAGGAGCGTACGGTTTGAACGACATTTGTGTATGATTCTAAGAGTTATATGTATGTCTGACTATCAGTTACGCTGTATCACACGTATCGTTAACTCGAAGTTGGACGATGTTCCTCCACAGAATTAGTATGTTTTTCTTATTTAATTTAAGTTCATGGGCTATGATCAAGGTCGGGGAGTCGTGATTTATTGAGAGCTAAAGTGAGGGACCAGAAACAAGGCACGTAGGACGGAAGGGGAGATTGTTCTCGCACCGCCTATCCCCGCCAAGTCAGTCCTTGAAACCTGAGATCGACGAATGACAACCGAAAATAAAACACTCCTTTCGTCATTCATATGACGACACAACGAATGTGCGGGTTTCTCTTGCCAATAGCGCGCCAAAATCGAAAATGCGTGAGGGAGAAGGATGTCCCTATCCGTCGGGCGAATCAGAAAAAATTACCCCTCAAGTAGCTTCTTTCTGGTCCCTCACTATAACAATATTGGGCGCAGACGACCTGATGACGCGTGGCAAGCGTTTTGGTCTGATTCGACAGACGGATAGGGACGTCCCTCGTTCACACGTCATTTTCCATTCTAACGCGTTACCGGCCGATAAACCCGCGCATTCGTTCTGTCGTCACGTGAACGACGAAAGAAATGTTTTGTTTTCGATTGGCCGAGCTTCAGGTTTCCAGGAACTATATGGCGGAAATAGAAGGTGCGATGAACTACCAAAACACTTTCCACGTGGCATAATGTCGTTTGAGTCCGATAAGCGTTTCCGTCTTCTGTATTGCCAACTAAGTGTATCGGTAAGACACAATTCCATGGGATGAGGATAAAACCTGGTCGTTGGACATAGTAATCGATTGTGTGCGTTACAGCTAATTAAACATGGGTGGCGCTTTTTAATATATCACGAGCACCACCCTAGCAAAAAATTTCCTATATTTCGAATTTAACAGAAATGTATTTTATTTTATCTCGTTCGTAGAAAGAAATGGTTGGTTCATGTGCATTCGCTTTTAATATTGATACTTACCCATATTTATATTTTATCCTATTCAGATTTAAAACATCAAAATAATGTGGAAAATATGAAAATATTTTAAAAGTACAGTCCGTTGTGAAAATCGGCGAGTTAATCTGAAAAATGAGACATCGTAGATTTACTCATGTAACGTCCATTACAGATTTAATACGGCAGACCATCCAAATTGTACGATAATTATTTTCTGGCAATTATTTCCATTCAATTATAAATCACAGACGGTATATAGATCGAATATCTAATTAAATAAATCGTCCACTCTCCGAACGATTTAAACTCATAAATAGCAGATTCCGATTGCCATTTATTCGCCATCAATTATCAATGAAACTCCCAATTTCTCATCACGCTGCAAATCACGAAGAGTCCGATGCATTCGGCAAACGATAGTTTACAAAATTCATTAACAGATCTCGTCAGTCAACGTGCCGTGCAATATACTAATTATCCGATTCGCACTTTAACGTTATAGAACGCTATTTATAATTCAATTAATTGAAACGATTTACCGCTACTCTCTCTCTCTCTCTCTCTCTCTCTCTCTCTCTCTCTCTCTCTCTCTCTCCTATACCTTATACAAGCATATCATTCCCACCGTCTTCGTTTCATGTACGCCAACGTACGTGCAACATTCCTCGCCGCATTTTCAGTATTTTCAGCTAATGAATTCCGAGGGGGCTTTGCAAAACTCCTATAACTGATATTGCATTCACGATATTGCATCGTAGATTAAAGAAACACTTCTGAACCTGCGCTGATAAATAATTCGGCCAGCGGCACGAAACTTTTGCCCATCCGCGTGGAAAAGTTTTTCGGGATTGACAATACTCGGCCGCGCGAGATGCGTCCTTTTTTTCCTCCGTCCACGAACAAAGTTTTAAGCTAGGAAAATTTTTCCTAACTTCTCGCGGGAGATACAGGTGGCGACTATCCGATCAGTTTTTCGTGTTGCAGGTCCAGCCCTGCCGACAAGGGCGGTTCTTCAAGGTACGGCCGAGCTGCCATGTGACATCCGTCCACCGAAGCAAAACGATTCCGCCATTCTGGTTGTTTGGTACAAGAGCGACGTCACGCCGATATACAGGTGAGTCAGTTTATATCCTGGTTGTTGTTCTTTCTCTCTGCTTTCACTTCTTATAATTATCTGACGGTTGGTTGTGTATTTACATTGGATAACTCCATAATTCCAATTGTTCCTCAAACTTCTTATCGTAATAGATATATCACAAATATCTCCGTTCATTAGTGGCAATTGTTACTACCCTTGAGCAGATAGTATTTAATGTTGTCGAGGGTCGAGCGCAGGAATTCCATCATCTCGCGGATTTTTATATTTAAGATCGACCATGCATGTCCAGGAAATCGTAAAATCTTAGGTTGGCGGGAGGGCAAACTTATATTTCACCGTAAGGCGTCACGTAGTGGTTGAATTCCACCAAATCATCGCCAGAAGTCCAAAAATATTAAAATCTATTAATCGTATTTGATTTAAAAAATATCGGAGCATACTTTTTCATTAATAATACTTCTGTTTACCCTGCATGCGACGTGGTGCGATCTGAAACTGTTCTTCAACAAATAACCTTGGACGACGTGCCACGCACGTCGTTTTGTTTTCCGTTACCGACGTGCGTGGCACGTCTTTCCAGCGCGAGCGGTTAGATACGAATGTCGCCCCAATACGCCCCCACGCGCGTGCCAATAGGTCCGAACCTGGCAAGTGAAAGGCAAAGCAATCAGCGAGCTCTCGAGCGCACGGGAAGGGGAAGCAGGCGGAGCTCTTCCAAGGACGGCTCTGGCGATCAAATAAAGCTTGAGCCTGCCGTACAAAGACGAGGTACACTCGTCATGCGACTAAAGCTATTATTCGATATGATAATAATTAAATTAGTTAGCAATATCGTGTAGATAACGATATGCATGAATTATAAAATGTAACATGGTTCTTATAAATTAAAATTGAATGGTTATTTCATGCACAATTTTTCATCGTTAAGTCGTGCCGGAAGGGGTTAAAAGACCCGTGAGGAGCATTCCGGATGTACGTCCCTCACATCAATCAAAGTGGGGATTCGAATTTACGACCCGAATAGGTCCAGTTCGAGGGCTGGCCGCATATTTTGGGACGCCACAGCAATATCTCTAATAAACTAATAATACTTTCATATCTGTCAATGGAAAAACCGTTGACTTCTAGAAAGACGGAATTTTATCATACCCTTTGATTAGATAATTTTAATAAACAATCGTGGAGACTGCAATGAGACAGAACAATTCACACAGACAATTTATCATCACTGATTTATTTTACAGTATATCATAGGCAGAATATTCAGTATTTGTCTAAGAGTATAGACAAATGTTGCAAACAGCATGCATACCACTCAGCGCGTATCTCTGAATTCCAACAGCAGAATGCGCGCGTTTATCAACTGCCTGGTATCTACCAAAGAGTATAATTCGGATCGTTCGCATTCTGACAATAACCCGACAGTATACCAATTTCCAGACAACCACTTTGCAATTCACATTACGTCAGTATCTTACAATTTTGACGAAATTTACTATATGCATCCCCTACTTGAATAATGGACAATGGTATATCACCCTTTTCACGCAGATAACATGTGCTCTGGTTATTAGTTTTATTTAGGCATTCCTATATCAGTTTTTCGCTTCACACTGGCATCGGATAATATGAACGTGACACCATATTTTTTTCTATAAAGTAAACTCACGTATAACGCGAATTCCAGAACACGGTGCACACTAACCGCGTTATACGAAAGTCTACAGTATTTAAAGTTTAACTGTTTTGGTAATATCACTTTAGGAAATACAATTTCAGATGTATTTTGGAACAGTCGAGTCTAAGATATTCAATGGTAGGCAGGAAAAATCTCTTAACGGTGACAACGATTTGAACTTAGGCACTGTTTAGTTGAAAACCAAAAGCTTCATCATAGCCTCGTATTCTATATAGTTGCCATTTAGTGAAGTCGCTGTACTTGAAGTGTACGATGTTACGAGGCGCTTCTCAAGTGCTAGTAAATCTGTGTATTTGCGCTGTATGTTTTAATCTATTTACAGCCATTTCTAATAGTACTTACAAAACACTCTGCACAATCTGATATCGTTACATTACTGTGTATACAGCTGCCAGAGATAATTAGCATGTTGACTACCATGTTACTCACCGATAACCGTTAATGCATTCACACATTACGTATTACCTTCTGCGTTAACTTAAAGCAAGATTAGAATTATCTAGAAATTGATAATCTTACATGATTAATACAACTGCATTGACCAAATGATAAATCATGTTAATTACATCTATACCAGCCTTGATCTCTTTAGCCAGTTTATGCGTATTTTTTCTTTTTTTTTGTGTACTTCAACATTGTATTGTATTTATTGCTTTGCATGAAAGGTTTTACCCCGTGAATTAGATTAAATTGAATCCTATAAAATCTTACGTGACAACTTTCACTCTACTTTTCGTTAATTATGACTGACGAACATAATTATTTTCGATGGTAGAAGTTAAGTATAGAGAAATATCACAGTGTTAATATATAAAATTAATGTCTCGCATTAGCCCCTTGCCGTACAATAATGAGTGACATTCGTGACGCGATAAATAGAAATGAAATTATGAAGTTTTTCAAAATTAATGAAATTAAATATGAAATTAAATATATCACTGGTTCACGATACGATGTAATTATTTCTATGCTATTGCGAGTTATTGCGCATTCAGTCAGAAAAGAAATTGTTCGGCAAGGAGTTAATGTATAAATGCGCTACATTATATAAAAGATTTCTGAATTAATTTCACAATAACGACAAGAAACATTCCATGTGTTTTTCATTTTTACTATGTTAGGTGATATTTATCGATCAAACTTTTATACCGAATGAAAAATTCGACGAGATACCTTCGAAAACCAAATATTCATATCAAATTCCTTCTACAATCAAGTAAAATAACGCCGTTTTTTCTTTCATTCCTATCTTGGTTCAAATGGTAAGCCCAATGCGAGCATAAAAAGCAACTAGCTTGAATATACAATGTGACTCGCGCTCGTTTAACATGCCGATAAGACCGACAAAGAAAAGAGGGTCTCGTAACGTGCAGTTCGTGCACATAAATGGTGTTCACGTGCGTTATTAACTCTTTCGCTGCTGAGTTCCGAGATACGCGTAAGAAAATATCTGATTGGGAACATTTTATAGTAAATATTCCAACGATGCTGTACTAACAGCTGATTGAAACTAAATATTCTGGCTGAAATTTGCGCTCTACTATCTAAAAAAAGTAGCACAGATCTCAGATACACCTCTTTTAATAGCCAGCGAAAAGTTCCATTTTCTTATAATAGAAATTTCAACTGGTCGACCTTCAGCTTTCACATTTAAATTTTCCTCTCTCTCTCTCACCCTTTGACGACTTTCCCCGTAAATTAAAGTAAGACAGCGTAAATGAAGAACAATTAGAAATATGTTAATTTTGTTGTACTTGGGTTACTTGTGAAAATTTCTTGTTCATAGCAATTCATGTTTCTGAAAATTTCTGATTAGTATGTCGCGTAATGTTATGCTATCTGGAAATATTACTTCTGCGAACGCGCAGTAGGAGATAATATAATTATCGTTGTTTATTTATGTATACGGAAGCGTGTTTGCGCAAGAAACACAGCAGCACGAAGTGCACGGTGAATACGAAGTTCTGCAGAAAATTTATGCGTGCCGAAGATTAGCAGAGGGAAATTCTGAATAGATCAGAACTCTTGGAACTACGTTCAATGTCGTATAATACACATCACCGTTTTAATGATAGAAATTATTTTCCATGAAATAAAAAAACTACTACATTTTTTAATCTGTTTGATGATAATGTAAGAAAATAATTTCTCTCCAATATGGTATTTCATTCATGTATAATAAAACTATGATATTTTAACTATTGTTTGACAGTATTTACGCAATAATATGCTTAGTATTAAAACAATTCACAATCTGGATGAAAAATTTGAATTCAAGTTTAGATTTCCTATTAAATTGATTCTTTGATCAAAAGTTCTATTATTTTTGTTTATCAGTACTGATTACGAAGAAAGTGGTAAAATTATACGTACTACTAACTGTATTGAATATTCATCAAATTTTTAATAATGCGATTCTACCATTAAAACCGAGTTCACATCTTGAAAACGAAACATTCCTGCACGTGCACCGGTGTAATCTTTTTCCTCCTCGAGGCAAGTAGTATAAATCACCGAAGTCCTCCCACTTATTCTGCATCTATAGCGACATTCTCCAGTAACTCTTATAAAAATGTATATTTCGCCAAAATAATGTTGCAAACTTTTTGAAAGAAGCCTAAAGTTCATTCCCTTCACTTCACGGATAAACATTATATTATTTTTAACATATTGAACACTAAACAATTCGTTTGTCTGAACGTTTACATTTTCTATTACAACCACATCGCTTCAAGGTAGAAACGTTGAAAACAAAACCAGCTACATATTCGGTATTACTTCACTTATTATACACTAGTATTAAAAAAAAGTGCACAAGCGCGCGAGAAATTTCATTAAATTCAGTAGAATCTGTCGTCAATAATCCCCGCGGAATTCCAAGCTCAAAGCAATGATATATCGACAACATTTCTCATTACTTAGAGACTCGGTATTACAATAGACAGGAAGAAAGGTCGCATAAAAAAACGCCAAAAAAATATTCTATATTTTCTACGATATTTTTTCCGGTTCAAAGATAAGCCGTTGTTACCGCAGACCCATTAGCACTCCGTCAATACTACCGAGACCTGCGGAGATCTGAATCAAACTAATTCGTGACAATGACAATTGATCATTTCCTCGGGACGTCGCGCGTCTGCCGTAATATAATGCAAACATCGCGAGACGCATCAAGTAATGAAAACGTATCCCAGTAGGGCCGCAGAACGATGTGCGTAAAACATAAGGTAAAGCAAACATCGATACGCTTCCACCGTTAATTTCGGAGTGACAATCGTAAACTGTTCATACCCAGGCGGGTCTGCGGCGCTAATGTTCTTGATGAATTCTGTCACGTGAGCCACTTGCCTCGAGTATGTCATCCCTTCCGGAATTACTCTACTAAAGCGGAGTTGAAAGATAATGGTGTCGTATGCTACGTTACAAGGGAAGAGCCAAAGGGAGGGACAGAAAGATAGATTGAGAGAGCGAGAGAGGAAGTGATGGAGAGAATGAGAAAGGAATAGAGGAGAGGGGCAGAGAGAGGTGGGGAAAGCTAGTGAAGAGACTGAGCGTGAGGGCAGGAAGAGTAGAGAGAAAGCAGGAATGGAAACAGAGAGAAGATAGAGACAGATAGAGAAAGGTCAAGAAGAGACAGGAGAGAGACGGAGATGGAGTGATAGACAAACAGAGGAAAGTAAGATAGACAGGCAGACATGGACAGAGACAGATAGACGGACAGACAGAGAGAAAGACAGACAGGCAGAGAGAAAGTCAGATAGACAGACAGACGGAGAGAACGACACATAGACAAAGAGAGAGAGTGAGGTGGACAGACAGGCGGGGAGAGAGACAAGCAAATAGAGAGGAAGACAGATAGACAGAGGGCAAGATAGTAGTCGAATGGGCAGAGAGAAAGACACATGGGTAAAGGGAAAGACAGATAGACAGAGAGGAAAGTGATCGAAGAGAAAGAGGAGACAATAGAACGAAGTGAGAGAAGAGAGGACGAGAGTAAAGATATAGACAGAAAAGCGTCACGCGGTAGATAGATAATAGCGTGTCAGCAATAATGCAATTTTCAGTGGAAGTGAGTTTTCCCGAACGTTGCTTATAATTCCATGATTTATTAACCCATTTGTGTCCACGCTGGTGTACAGCGAGGTTCGTTTGCAAGAACTTCACGTTTTCGCTCTTTGACATGTACCGACAAAAGTTAACCGTTAAACTCTTTGCTGACAGGTCTGACGTTATTAGAGTATTTATTAAGTGGCTGAAAAGAATCGAGAGACTAAGTACGTTTGTTAGAAAGAAATATATATATATATCTGGAATTACATGTTTTATCATCTACCATTGCTATCCTTCATAATATGAGTGTGTGTATATATATTATAAAGGATAGCAATGGTAGATGATAAAACATGCAATTCCAGATCAAGATATTTACGTTTAGATATTAAGTTGCAATGGAAAAGTTGTAGGGATTGTTCGAGAGATACATATAATTAATGTAACTTTTTCATTTCAATATTTCTGTACATATGTAACTGTAATACAAAGACCTTTGAGGTATCTGTTATGTTACGAAACGAACACCACTTTATTTTCGTGGAAAAAGGCATGAAATTCACGGTGAATTATATATTGATTACGGTGTCTCTTTTAGTTCGTTAAGTTACTCGTTAAATTGTAAAAAAGGAATTTCATTTGCATCGTCAAAATGACGGTCAACGCTGGTACTTCTTCGTTTATTTTCAATTTGAATGTGAAGCCATTTATGTGAAATGTGAATTGTTTATAATTAGCCGTATCCATTTGCTGTTCTGATACATATACATATTTCTGAATTTATTACGCTCAAGTTCCATTTTATATTTCTTCTTCTCGTTCTTCCCTTTATCTGTACGTGCGCTTTTGTCGCACAATTTGTTTCCCCTCGATGTTACAGCATTCATTCCCTTCCGTCCCATCGATCGCAGGGTTCATCCTAGTTTCACGCGCTATTCATTTCACTTTTTGCACTCCGAAAAAGGTAAAAAAAGGTCCTGTTACAGCAACAACGAATTATTCGAATTAATAAAGGCTCAGCCTCTGTAATTACAGTGTAATAGAAAATTGCTAGAGATTATTTCGCATTCGCTATTGTGAAAGGCATCTCGGGTCATTTAAACATTTTTGAACGATTAATTGCCAAGCATTTAAGTATTTATTATAAGACATCGATATAGAAAATATAAATGCATCTCTCCGTCTACGAAGCTTCCAATATGTCGCACAGTGGAACAAGTCAACCTTCTGGCTGACAAGACATAACAACTCGTAAAAAAAAGTTTTATAGTATCGGGGCGAGAATGCTAGTGAAATATTTATTTTTCATTTCTTACATACCTTCAAGATTATTTAATCATCACCTCCATTTTTTACATTTTCTTTGCGGATTTTTACTCTACAAAAGAAACGAAGAAACTTTTTATAAGTCGTCTTCTTGTTAAATTTTATGTTACAAAGATATTTAACACTAGATTTACGGGCGTGAAATCTGTTACATTGCAGTATGTTAACACTAGAACTACCAAACCAGTCAAAATGACTGGTGCACAATTTTTTCCAAAAATTCTCAAAGTTTATAGAAGAGTCCTAGAATAAATATCCTACAACCATCTTAAAAAACATAAATCACCGAATCGATTATCTTTTTCGCCTCTTGATTCCTCCTTTTTCAAAGTACTTATTTAATATTTTGAAATATGGTAGATTTAACGCCGGTAGTTCTAGTGTTAAATAAGGACTTTGGAAAGAGAGGGATCGAGCGGCAAAGATGGTAATTCGTTAAGTCATTATTGTATTATAAAATACACTTGAAATACCTACTGTACAGCTTCTCTGTAAATTTGAGAAATGTTTATAAAACAAGTAGGAACCCGTCAATTTCACGGCTTCCGTAAATCTAGTGTTAATAAGAAAGAATTCAGGGAAATTACATATTGCGCGTCACAGTGAGATTAAAAATCCATTCCCTCACAATTTTTTCCATGTAGATCACCCATTTCGTTCCACCATGTGTCATTGTAAAGTCTTAAAGAGTTTTGTTGGAACACCGGATAAAGGGAAAGTTGGTACGGCCTTATTCTATATACTAAAATACACTTTTATTTTATTTAATCAGTTGTCCCCTTAAAATACCGTGTGTCCATATGTTCTACATTAACGCCGTATGCCTACTGGGAAATCGAAGTTACAAAGGAATGATAATAGTAATCGATCTAGGGGTAGTAATAAGAGGCGCGTGTCAACAGGTAATTCCTATCGGCTTTACTCGGTGTTGACGCTCCCGCAAATTGCGCTGTATTACGTAGCATCGTTCGTATCCCTAGTTGAGACGTTCCAGTTATCGACAGACGTTTAATTTCATAGTGGCTCTTCCTCGAATGCGATCGGGGAGAGTTATTTTCTCACCTGCGTCAATACCTCTCTAATTTCATCGTAAAATATAAATAAACGGCGTTAGCGAAAGTGGAAGGTTCAACACGAATTTATATCTGTTCGATCCTTCTATGAGAAAGCTATTTTAAAAAGATAACAGTCTCAATAAATAATAATGTTCTTTGTATCCCTTAAATTTGTAATTTTGTCCGATGTAATCCTGGAATATATACGGAAGTCAATTATAGGCGAATCAGGTGTGAAACATATAGATCGGTATTAGCAAAGTAGATATCGTTAGACAGTCACGTAATCGAATTACCAATAACACCATGGATAATGCATTATACAGTAAGTTATAGCCTGATACCCTGTACTGGCAATATGCGCAATTTAGTACGTGCATATTCTCTCTGTCTTAGTTCGACGATATATTCTGGTTCCATACTATAGCCATCACATAATAAGTATAATTTCTGGTAAACTAAAGACGTAATATATACTTTTTCAATTACCCGAGACGAACGTATATCTGACCAGGTTAATAATAAACAATGTTACACTTCAATGTAGCATAGTATTTGAATTGAAGAAATTATTAACACTAGAACTACCAAACCAGTCAAAATGACTGGTACACAATTTTTTCAAAAATTCTCCAAGTTTCTAGGGGAGTCATAGAATAAATATTCTACGTCCACCTGAAAAAACCTAAATCACCGAATCGATCAGCATTTCTATCTCTTAATTGACGTGGTTTCAAAGTACTTATTTAATTTATTTAAATATACTTTATTTAACGCCGGTAGTTCTAGTGTTAAATATTGTTTTAGTGTTTGGTAAAACAATAATGATCAATTTAATAGAAAATAATAATAACTTTATTGTTAGTTTTTAAAGACCTTCTTGATTAGTATTTGTTAAAAATGGACTCATTGATAAAATCATTTTGCAACTGGTCAAAAAACAAAATTCCTCTGAATGCACTGCAGTGGGTACATAAAAATAGTATATTCATTCTGATACCGAGAAAGTATCGTAAGTAGGACGCTGCGGAAGTTTCGACATTTATAGAAATAAAGGAACTTGCAAAAGTACGGAACTTCGCAAGAGAAATGAGAAGATATTTTTTATAAACTTTTCCTTTGTACGAACAAATGCGTGGAGCACAATGGGAGGTATAATAATTCAAAGAATATGACAACGAACATTTCTTTTTCTATCTGAAAATGTTAACGGTGGATATTTTAAAAATCTGAAAATCATCCCATCGACGGTGCTACGGAATTTTGAAAAACCCGACTGCTTTTCTGACGTTGTTTCATACTCCAATCACGTTTTTGTGCGGGGGTTTCGCAGTAGTCCTGTCGTAACGTCTATTAGCCCAGCCATGTCTACCTGTCTGCAGACTGACAATTCGTTCGTGAAGCTGTTTCTGCATACGTGGGAACGACCGTGAATTGCTCCGCGAATTTTTAACGAATATATAGCGGGGCAGGTTTTTTTGGGCCAATTCTGCACACAGAACAAGCAAAGGAAATGTTAGTTCGAGCTCGTTAAAATTGATCGTGCTATTCGAGAAAATGAAAGTATGCCCTTTGCCTGCATGATTGCTGCTCGACGTAATCCTGTAAAAGGTTTTGAAACGGTTGAAATAGTTCAGTACTCTCAGGCAGAGAAGATTAAAAGTGATCACGTTAAGCTATTTATCCTTAATTGTAAAAGGGTGTTTATGTCAAAAGACAATTAATCCTTGTTAGCTAATAGGAAACATTTGTAACTGTGTATTTCGCTAACCTTGTTACAAAGTAAACCAAGCATTGAAAAGAAGAACATTTACAATTAGAGTACATCTCTATACGGATGCTCTTGCTCACTTTAGTGTGTTGATTTCGTCGCTGGTTTATTTCTCACATTGCGCAAATTATCCTCTATAATACAAAAGTTATCACGCCAGTGGGAAAGGTGCAATTTACTATATTAACACTAGAACTACCGGCGTTAAATCTGGTATATTTAAATATATTAAGTAAGTCCTTTGAAAGAGGGGGAATTCAGAGTTGGAAAAGATGATCGATTCGGTAATTTATGTTTTATGAGATGGACGCAGAATATCTATTCTATGACTCTCCTATAATCTTGGAGAATTTTTGGAAAAAATTGTGCACCAGTCCTGTTAACTGGTTTGGTAGTTCTAGTGTTAAATAATGAAGCAGGTCTTCCGCAATAATAAACTGACATTTTTATCGTACCAACAACCTTGCTCTATGTCCCGCTAGTCAGGTTAGCGATGCGAACATTCGTCGCTGTGAACCAATAGTTGTTACCTTCCATTTACGTTTGAGGAGCAGACGCGACAAAGGGAATCGTCGTTTCGCTCCGAGGATGCGAGAACGATGCCAGACATGGAGAACGCGTGACAAATAATATTAGCCGGTTTGCAAACGCCTTCCGGAATAATCCGCATGGTAAACAACATTACCGACGTTCATCGTTTGCCTCTTGGTGCGCACTTCCGGCTAATGCAACATCGGCGGACCTGCCTGTGTTACGTCGTCATGCATATTTATGAAGCGTCGGCCGCCACTGCCGGGAAATCGGTCCCAGGATGGGAAAACAATAAAAACTGGTTATCGGATGCAAACTCTTGTCACGCTTCTAGGACGAGCTTCATGTTTCGCGCTTCCGTGAAAACGGGGAACTTCTATTACGAATTTATTTCATCTCAATTGTCATGCTTAGCCATAAATTACTACTGTTCGATGAACTAACCCTACTCGATAAACAGTAGGGAAGATAGAGTATTTTGACGCAAGAATAGAAAATTTGCTGGAGTAGTAGAGTAGAGGGCTGTCGAATTTACACGGTACTTTATTTACACGATCTCACTTTTACACGGTTTTTAAAAAAAATTGCTTGTAATTATTTCTATTTAACCCTTTGAGGACTAGCGACGCATGTATGTGGTCTGAAAAAAAATTTAATTATAGTTTATTGCTCCTGGTATACACAGGTAGAGTTGAAAAATTGAAATATGATTAAACAAATAGTAATTTATGATGTATACACATTAACAGCCTAACTTGCTGATAAAAAGGTGATTTTGCATCGTAAAATAAATGGTTACCTCTCAACATTCAAAAATGTCTTCGTCCCAAAAGGGTTAACGTTGAAACAGATGACAGCTTTACGTATAAAAATTCACGATTTCGATTTACACGGCTTTCTAAGGAACCTATCTCTCGTTGTAAATCGGGGGATAGGTGTATACTTTATAAAGTATAAAGTTATTAACTCTTTTTCACGCCCTTACATGTACATGTCATTCGTGAAGATTGTTGTCAGACGTAAAGGGTTTCAGGAGAGAAAGTCTTCAAGCTTATGAAAAGACAAGAGTGTTAGTAGATATTAGCCTTTTCGGCACGGCAAAGTAGAATGTTGAGTATCCTGCGAGACAAGAGCCAAAGTAGATGTAGTGTAGCGCTAGGGCGACAACTTTTTCCTGCTTGGTGGTTGCACAGGATAAACGTACTTCTGAAAATGGGCTTTTTTCAATGTCGTAATGCCATCTTTTTTATAAATATAAATTGTTAATTCACTGATCTAGTGGAAACTAGCACACACCAGGTTGAGGTTTAATTCTTATAGCCATTCTTAAGTTATTGTCCTGAGCGCACGTATACGCTGACAAGTGATCATGAACCTATCTTTCTGATGCGAATATATGCATTAACCCTTTCGCTACGGAGTACCTTTTCGCGAGACTGCTAACACGGTACAAAGCAGTCCCGGCGCAGAAGAATAACTTTCAATGGCTAGTGGCGTAATATAAATAATAACTTCTCTATTGAAGTTGTAATGCATATAATATATGGAAATTAAAACTTATGGTATTTAAAAAATACCCAATTACGAAATTTGAACTATTAATTAATTCTTCGTTTAAAATTTTGACGGGCAACTATAGTCACCGATAGTACCCAACCAGTGTCAGGCTATTAACACTAGAACTACCGGCGTTAAATCTATCATATTTAAAAATATTAAATAAGTATTTTGAAAAAAGGGGAATTAAGAGGTGGAAAACTTGATTGATTCGGCAATTTATGTTTTATAAGATGGACGTAGAATATCTATTCTATGACTCTCCTATAAACTTAGAGAAATTTTGGAAAAAATTGTGTACCAGTCATTTTGACTGGTATGGTAAATCTAGTGTTAACCCCAATCTATTAACCCCAGAAAGGGTTAATAGAACCTACAGGTTTTGAAGTTTACCTTAGCAAAAATTTCAGAGGGCATGCCGTCAATTCGAAAATTTTGGCAATTTTGAAGCCTTGCTACTTTGTAAGGAAATATAGAATAAGAACAGAGGTTCATTAGGCGGCGATTTTCTATTTTTCCAGATGAGGTCACCTCTCAAGGTGAACCGTACTTTTTTACACTTGCTTGAATATCTGAAGACGTGGACATGTTTAAATAATTGTAGTACTTTGTGTTTCATACAGACTATGAAACTTTCAGTTGTGATTTCCGGAAATGCTTTTTTTTTCGACATGCAATAATAGACGTAAGATGCTGTTACCAAAGTTATATGAGATCCCTCAATTACATCGTAAACGCCGTACGAATTACATAATCTCACTCACGTGGGTGTTAGCAAAGTTGAGCTGTCCCACCAAATACCGAGGGATGTAGTGTCTAATTCTGGTATGTAAATTTTAACACCGGATTCTCACGCTGGGGAATTTACACCTCACGCTGGAACTAAATACACGGCTTGTCATTTGTTACAGCTGAAGCTAAGTCGTCTACCGTAAGAACGATTAAGAGT
The DNA here is from genome assembly GCA_963989415.1 of Cerceris ruficornis. NCBI lineage: Eukaryota > Metazoa > Arthropoda > Insecta > Hymenoptera > Crabronidae > Cerceris > Cerceris ruficornis. The sequence continues at coordinate 10,262,479 of OZ022524.1, read as the reverse complement.
GTACGTTACAATGCGATTTTCTGTTGCCTCGTACAAACACGAATATTCTAGTGAGAACATCAAAGTAAAATTCGTAAAGTTTAATTTTTGATCGAAAGATTATAGACAGTACGATTTCTTGTGCTTTCTCGAAGTTACTTTTCAATGAATAACTGATTTTAAATTAGCTTCGCTTATACCTCTCATAGTTACAGAAAACTAGAAAGATTTATTATGAAAGACATTCTGAAAGATGGATACAACATAAAAAGGTATATGGGATTACAGTTTCTTAACAATTAGGTAAATCTAAAATTTCATTTCTGTGTACGCGAAAGTTGAATTATTTTGAATAGGTTGTCGGAATTTCACGCTATTGCCCTTATCTACATGTTGATATTAAAATATTTGTAATATCTATCGTTGCGTATTTTTTAAGAGAAACGATAAGAATACATTGAGATAGAAATACTTCAAACACCCTTCATTACTGTATTTGTATAATATAAAAATGTGGGAAAAGAAGACCTATAGTTTCCGAGAACGTGCTTTATTCCCAAGAATCCTTCTTATTTCACCATGTTTCAGTCACCAATAGCAATATACGCAATTTATCTGTACCATTGTTTGTATAGTTATCGTTGCGGATAACCTCGTCCACCGTAACCACTGCCATTGACCATCTCGTTTTGCCACTCGTGCCCTTTGATCTGAAGTTCCTCGTTAAGGGCTCCAGCATCGATCAGACTTTTCTAGCCGCTATTCTGAAATCGTGTAAATTTCAGTTTGTCTATCGACATATAGTTGCTCGAAAGTCAGTTTGCAATGAAGGTTGTTACGGGTTCTCCTACGGGAGATACCCACATGATAAGAGGACTGCAGGGCGTCAGAAACAGTGAAACTCTACCGCAGCTCAACTGTTGGTTAGAGTTCGTTACGCTGTCAGAGGCGTACGTAGAATACATCTCCGTGTTCACTTGATCCACAATAATGTGGATAAGATGTGCGAATAGATGGAAGGACGGATAATGATTATGGGTTAGGCTTAATACGTTTGTTTAACTCCAAGTTAGCTCTGATGTAAGTCACGTGTCTCATAGGTAACGGACAGTTCGCGGTAATAGCTACTAGAGAAATATATGGAGATAATGTGACAGGAACAGGATAGTAAGGAGTACTTTTTAATGTAATTAATGCCAATGACTTATAGCATACATTGATTTAATTGCTTAAATAAATTTTGAAAAGTGGCACGGTGGTTAGGTTAATATTTTTATGGAGAAATGTATAAAGTATGAAATGTAATGTTAAGCTGTTATATTAATAGTATATGTAGTAGGTTATTCAAATACTCGTGGTAATTTATCTCGTTGAATCTCTCGACTCGATAATACAGCTCATTTGTGCTACTAACTATATGTATAATTTGGAAATAATAATGCATATGTTATATGTATTTATTCAAAAAAGAGTAATAGTTATTAGTAACACAATTTTCATAAAAAAGAACTATATAATGTATTCTATCGATAAAAATGACATATTAACACTAGGTTTACGGAAGCCGTCAAATTGACGGGTTCATACTTTTTTTATAAACATTTCTCAGATATATAGAGAAACAGTATAGTAGATATTTCACGTGTATTTTACAATACAAAAATTACTTAACGAATTATCAGCTTTGCAGATTGATCCCTCTTTTTCCAAAGTCTTTATTTAATATATTGCAGTGTGACCGATTTCAGTCCCGTAAATCTACTGTTAAACGATAAAGTTAAACGAATATTAATATGACATTGAAACTTAACTTAATTGAAAATAATTACAATTTCAGCTAAATTAGTTTTCTTTCATGTGAATTTTGTAAAAATTGCACTCGATTCATACAATATAACTTGACACTTCAATGTCCGAAGTAAAACAAAGGTTCATTTTAAAGGAATGTTAAATGAATTATCTACTTTGTTTAATTTCGGTCTGAACTTGAACTTAAAATGTACAATACCAATTATGATCATTTTGGGCGTCATATTTCGCGACTATTGATTTTTGACGATACATAATAATAGTTATTTCACGAGTTTCAGTTTAATTCGGAACAATTTATGACAGCCATGTGTAAATACATTCATGCCGGTAACTCATAAAATTTATCGAGGGATATTCAACCTTGATTCCTGGCTATCTCTAAACTAAGCGTATTGGGAATCGCAAACAAGTTGGTGGACTAGTTTGATAACATTTAGTATCACCGATGCCTCATCCCCATCTAATTTTCGAGATGACCATAGAGAATATGTGCAAATAGCATGCAAATTTATTTTATGATCTGGCAGAAACAGTTTTGGTGCTTAATAATATTTCCTTTTAAGTATCAGAAGCTCAATCGCTTTTTGATTCCTTACTAACAACACGGATTAAATTTTGCTATATTACTTTAATACGCACACACAAAATCATAACGATGACGTATATTGATACGTCTGATCAGTCGAAAAAAATACAAAGTATAAAATAAGAATAATCAAAAGAAAAAAAGCTATTATGTACTTGAAAACGATATATCTCTAATTATTGTACTGTTATACAATTTAAAACCTAAAATCCGTATTAAATAATTTTGGCGAAAATATTATCCCCAGCAGGTTGCAAAGTTTACTACAAACCTAATTAGTAGCTGACGTAAAATATGAAATAAAAGAATGCCATGTAGTTTTAAATTACATTTTCATATAAAACAAAAAATCCCTATTTCCCAGGCACATAGCAAGGTTATAGCAAATTATTATAACCCGGTATATTCCACGCGATCGAGGTACGTAATTCACGTAGCACATCCTCTCGTAATCACTGCTAGTCTGCCTCTAAACCCTTTCACCGAGGGTGTAGTTGAATACCGGGGGGCGCCACGAAACTCGGTAACAGCGACAGTCCGGGTTTTACCACCCAGAACCGTGTGCGCCATTGCAATCTAGTTTTCTTGCGTTCTCCAACGGTCCCTCAGCTCCGTGCTGGGAGGCACGAAACAATAAAAGTTCTGCGACCGCGCGTCGGGCGTTGTTAAATAAATTATCCGGCTTCTAATTACGTGAAAAACAGTGGAAACTGCCGAGTCAGAGCGAATGGCAGGCATGTGAACGTTGAAGCGAGAGGAGGTGGTGTAACGAAAAACGAAAGAAGAGGAGCGAGCGAACGAGAGAAGAACGAACATGAGCAGGAGGAAATGTCGGAGTCGCCGAAGAAGAGTATATCTGTATACGACGTTTCACATTCTACCTCTGGAGTTTTCTCCCATTCCCTCCGCCTCGTCTTTCGTCCACGCCCTGCACAGGGATTACTTTTTGTCTCGTCCTCTTCTTCCTCCGTTTCGACTTCTTCTCTACGGTTCAAAGCTATTTGAATAAGACAAATGCTTCTCCGCGCATTCTCACCATTTACTTGCCTTATCATTCTCTCGCCTCGTGCTGCTGAAGGTCTCTTTTTTTGCATTTTAATATATCGTTTTTCACGCCGCGCTCCTCGGAACAAACACTTTGAGTTTGTTACAGAAATACGATAACCCCCTGGGGTTTTCAATGTTACGGGGCGTAGAACGAAAGAAGACAATGCCACGAGTGAGCGTCCACTGTCCATGGCAGAGGTGTAGATTTATTTTCGTGAAATGTTAGAATCTTCTTCCTTATGGGAAAAAGAAACTTCTACGTTTAAAGAAATTGAAAGGATATCGGTGTAAGATGGCGTGTCTAACTTTCATTTCTGCTGGTAATACAGGCGGATTTTTTTTACACAAATTATATATGCATGCGAATGGGTAACATCATTTGACACTAGAACTACCGGCGTTAAATCTATCATATTTCAAAATATTAAATAAGTACTTTGAAATGGAGGAATCAAGAGGCGGAAACGATAATCGATTCGGTGACTTATGTTTTTTAAGATGGACATAGAATATTTATTCTAAGACTCTTCTATAAACTTGGAGAATTTTTGGAAAAAATTGTGTACCAGTCATTCTGACTAGTTTGGTAGTCTAGTGTTAACACGGTGAAACAGATAATAGGCAAGGACAATGAAAGTTCTAACCGAATGACGATCGAATTTTTTAAAGTTTAACATTAGAAATTATAATGGAAGTTTACGGAAAAGTACATATTTTATGAAAAATTAATCTTGGAATTTATAGAAGTTCAGGAAAAATATGACACGATAGTTGAAAGGAAAATTGGTGGCCTCATTTTATTTCAATATTATTTATCTACAAACCCATGGTGCAAGATAGTGAACTTAACGTTTTACCTCGTAACAATTCTCTTAAAGGATTAAGGGCGGAAAAAATGATATAACAAAAAACGAAGCATATGTCGATATTATGCACTCAGGATGGAATGAAATATGTACAAATTCTCATTTACAGAAAAAAAGATGATGTAACATTTGCAATGTTTAGATTAATGTCATAATATTTGCACAAAATATCAAAGCTTGGCTCATTAACATAAAACGAATGCAAGAAATTATTAATTCAATCAATAAAACCATTTTACCCAATAGTTAAGTAATATTTTATTTGTATTTCTAAAACACTTCACATCGCTTCGATACAACATTGCTCATTATTTCTATATAAAATTAAAAACTCCACTTATATTCGCTGAAATATGATGATCGTAGCCCATTCTCCCCTAATGCAAAATACGACTATAGACAATTTTTCTCTTATATTCTACTGCCGTCGTATCGTTGCCCTTGCCAACGGCTTATTCTCCGTTATTATCTCAATCTTGCACGATTTTTCCCCGACATTTCATTCCACGCCGTTACCAATTCAGCTTAATTACCCAAGAAAACGAACCCGTGATTAAAGCTTACGGCGCGTTGCACTTTACAGTCTCCTCACGTCCGTAAGAACGCGACGGGCAATTCTCACGCACTTTCGCAATCATTTTCCTCAAACGAGACTTGGCGTAACTGCAAACTTACATCGAAACGAGAGCCCACGGAGGTTAGCATAATTGCAGCACGTCTTCAACTAAGACGTACACACGGCATTGGAAAGACGGAAGGGTTTTCCCGTCCCGTGAGCGAAGGAACTCCGTATTCCACTTCCGGTGGACTCCTCCAAGACGTTAGACCCCAGTCTGAGGCCGAAGGTGCGAAGGGTGTTGCTGATGGTATAGCGTGGCGACGACGAGGGGCGTTGTTGGTTGCCATGCAGTAGATAGTTCATAATGAAAGCAATGTGTCTTCATTTAGCCGGTTGTTCCCCAGCAACGCTATCCTGCTGGTATAGGAACAGTATAATAGAAGGTAACACGCTGGATCTGCAGTAGGGTTGTGGGCCAAGGTGGTAGGAGCACCTAGGTTCTCGGGATAGAGGAGAAAGGTGTGCTGCATTATATCGTTGTGTTAGTTGGATATAGTCTGAAGACAATGCTCTTGTCTCCACGGTACGGCTTGTTTGTTGCAACTGCCTTCCACTTCTACCTTCACCGTTCTATCCTCCTTGGTATCCACAAGCTCTGCGGTACCGCCACCACAGACGACATTATCCGTGACGCTTTTCGTCTTTAAGGAAATTGCGTGCAGATGTAATATTCGTCTTACATATTGTACGAATTATAAATATTTCTGGTTAATTAATGCCGAGCGAGGGAGCGGATGGAAATACTGTGGTTGGAGATGAAATACGTGTAAAGGTATAATGAAGGCGTTTGAAGGTGTACAGATTTCGTGTATGAAAGAGTTTATAGAATTATCTTGTGATTATAAATACTGTTCTTTTTTGTTAAACTAAACGAAGTATATTTGTATAAATTGAATAAATCGTTTAAGGGTGTGTTATTCGGTTTTGAAGAAGGTGGACGATTATTGCATCTCTTTAAATTGATTATATTAGGTTGGTAGGGAATTAATGTCGGTTTTCAAATTTTATCTTTAACACTAGAACTACCAAACCAGTCAAAATGACTGGTACACAAGTTTTTCCAAAAATTCTCCAAGTTTATAGAAGCGTCTTAGAATAAATATTCTATGTCCATCTTAAAAAACATAAATCACCGAATCGGTTGTCTTTTCCGCCTCTTGATCCCTCCTTTTTGAAAGTACTTATTTAATATTTGGAAATATGATAGATTTAACGCCGGTAGTTCTAGTGTTAAATACACATGTTGAGAATGGGGATAACTTTTTTTAATCAAAATAAGTTCCATTACAATTCACACATTTGTCCCAACGAGAAACACGTTTATTAATAAGTTTCTTTGTTCTAAAATAATATAAGAAGACAAACCGATTACAATTAACGGCTATACTCAAAAATAAGCCCTAAAGTTTGAAAACTCGAAAACCGACATTAATTTCTTACCAACCTAATATTATACGCTTTATCCTCTTTCAAGGGTTGCTTCACGTTTGATTAACCCCTTGCCTTACGATTTGTTTGGTGACTGCCTTCGCAATAATTCATAATTTAATTGCTAAAATAAAAATTGATCGATGATTTTTGATATATCGTATAATTTAACGTAATATTAATATCACAGGAATAATATTATCGCGTCGTATCTCAGTAATATTTCCAATTTAATAGGTTTTGCAAAACTTGAAAATTTCCTATCCCAGTTACTTCATCACGAGTGTCACTGCTTATTATAGGGAAAGAGGTTAAAGTCTCAACTGTTTAGAGAGAGCAGACTTGTTTTAGCATCTTCAAAATTAATAGGTAATTTTCTATTGATTTAATTTTGGTTTAGGATTCTGATAATAACTTTATATCTTCACGTAATCATTTCTCGACAATTGTTGTATTATTATCGTCGAATAAAAATGTATTGAAAACGTTGGAAAATTACGGAAAATCAATTTCACTCAGCTAACGGAAAATTAGAAAACACTGTATGTAGGACGACAATTCAAAGTATCATCGCATTATATTAATTTATTCGTTGCGTAACCGCACAATATTTTACCATTTTCTTCGCGACTGACAGATTTCAACGGCTTCGTTCTATTGCCGACTACATGTGATTTTGCAGTGGGAAGAAAAGTGTCTTCCACACTTCGCAAAAGAGATAGCTACCCCGATGCAGATCAAACGATCCGTTTAAATTCCACGGCAGCTGTGTTTATCGCGCGCTATCGTCTCCCTCGTGAAAATCGCGTTGCCGAAGCGATTCGCTTCCACTTACGCGACGTTTCCTTCACGAGAGATAAGGTTCAATCGTTGAGAGCGATTGGGCTGGAAGTAACTTGACGACGACTCATCTTTTTCATTCACGTTCAACGAAACCGAGCGAAATGAGCGAACAACTGACGCTACGGTGCTTGTAAACCCACATTCCGTTATAAACCGCGTATCATTGCGGGTATTTCCCTTTCTACCGCGAATAATCTCGTCCTCTTCTTTTTTCCATCCGTTCGTTGATACCTTTAAATTCTTTTCTCGTTCTTCGCTCACTCGATACTTTCGCCACTTTTTCGCGAAATGAGATACTATCACGTTTTTATTCCGATTCCAATTGTCAGTCAGTTTTGGTTGAAAGATGTTTTATGGCCGTGTTGCAGATATTTCAATCTTTTAGCGTTCGACAGACGATAAATATCTCTGGATGTGCGTATTTGTGAGGGCACTTTTTCAGCAGATCTTTCGTGGAATCATTCTTTGAAGCAGTGGGAGCATCTTATTTTTCAGAGTTTAATGAAGGAAAACGTCGGAGATACGACATTCTTTAGTTTCTGGGACTGTTTCATTTATATTTTTCTTCTAATGTCTGAGATGAGTGGTAAATTTGTATGGACAATAGTTTTTTTGTTTTAGTTATGAAATCATAAATAGGCAGGGAACTTTAAGCACTAATTAACAATGAGAATTGATATTTGTAAAATTTATCACGAACACCCTGTATGAAATACTTCATATTCATTGTTTAAAGTGAATTTACTTTGAAATTTTATGGTGAATAGAAATTATTGGATTAAAGTTATGTCGATTCTCAATTGAAGATGTACTTTTCAATTCTTATAAATATTTGAATAATCTAACCCAGACCTAACTCAGACCGTTTAAAATTCATCAAAATTAGTTGAAAATATATCATTTCTTAATAAAATATAAGTAATGCTTTAAAAATGAAATATTTCTAAGCTTTAAAAAGTAAATCGTCAATTATAAGCAGACGTAACTTTACTTTTATAACTCCTATTCGCCGTAAAATTTATTAAAAATAAGCAGAAATACGTTATTAAACAATAATGATTTTATTTGCAACATGAAATTGTTCACGAAAATTGTTACACTTAAAATATTCAAAATTGTCTATGAGGGGGAATTGCGCATGCGCCACGTTCAGCGCTAGACTATATAATGAGCTTGTTCGGCGCGCCGCGCCACTATACACCTGTCAACGAGCCGTATACGGTCGAGTCACAGGATGACATTTACGTTTTCGATTAGACTTAACTATCGATACCTGGTCAGTCCTAACTTAAATTAACGATTATTACTGCATCTATCCCATAATATTAATATGTTTAAACAATGAACTGCAAGGGATTTTAAATTATTTCGATAATTAAATACAATATTTTGTGGAAGCGTCTGTGACCTCAAGTGACAGTTACCTGCAAGTGTTTTTAAATCATTTCGACAATTACATACATCGTTTTGTGGAATTGTCAGTGAACTCAAGTGACAGTTACGTGCAAGTGTTTTTAAATTATTTCGATAATTAAATACAATGTTTTGTGGAAGTGTCTGTGACCTCAAGTGACAGTTTCCTGCAAATGTTTTTAAATCATTTCGACAATTACATACATCGTTTTGTGGAATTGTCAGTGAACTCAAGTGACAGTTACGTGCAAGTGTTTTTAAATTATTTCGATAATTAAATACAATGTTTTGTGGAAGTGTCTGTGACCTCAAGTGACAGTTACCTGTAAGTGTTTTCAAATAATTTCGACAATAAAATACAACGTTTTGTGGAAGTGTCAGTGAACTCAAGTGACAGTTACGTGCATGTGTTTTTAAATTATTTCGATAATTAAATACAATGTTTTGTGGAAGTGTCTGTGACCTCAAGTGACAGTTTGCTGCAAGTGTTTTTGAATTATTTCGGTATTTAAATACAATGTTTTGTGGAAGTGTCAGTGACTTCAAATGGCAGTTACCTGTAAGTGTTTTTAAATTATTTCGATAATTAAATACATTGTTTTGTGGAAGTGTCAGTGACATAAAGTAACAGTTTTGAGGTAGTGTCAGTGTCATATAGTAACAGTTTTGTGGAAGTGTCAGCGACATGAAGTGATAGTTTCCGACCAGCGTTTGTAAATAATTGTGAAAAATTATTTAAATATCGTCTGCATATGCACAAGTGAGGGAAAACGGTACTCCCACCCCAGTGTGCGTGCACTTTGGCCGCTGCAGAGGCCAGCGCACTGGGCCCCACTCCCGAGAATTCCCGGGCCTGCCAGTCAGGAGCACTTTCCCTTATATATGTACCGTTTTCCCTCAAGAAAAGTGCAATCACGCCTTCAGAAAGTCTGATCCTTCCAAAGACGGTTCCACACAATCCGCAAAATAACGCATTTGTCAGTGTGCGTAAAGCATTTCCCTTCTATACAAAAAAAAATTACATTCGAACTGTCATTGATTACTAAATTTCGTTATCAACGTATGCAAATATGACTGCAACATCTTTTCCCATTATTATTAAAATATTAGAACATATCGTCAAATAAGGCAGGACAAAAGATGTCAGTTGGAAAGTGTTAAATAGTGACAACATATATTTTCCATTAAATAGGTATATGGATAAAATTGACATTTATTATTTCGCTACCATTTCGTTAACAGTACTCAGTTTCACCTCCTCTGAAATCGTGTTCACTGTTAGCAATCTATGGTTCTTCAAACAGTTAGAAACCTCGAAAGTTCTTGCAGCGCTGCCTTGTAATTCACAAGTTAATTACGTGCCGCCGTTTTCGCGGAACACGTGGCGAAAGGAGAATGAACGTAGGACGAGAATTCTAAGATTGCCGCATTTCTCTTGAGTGTTCAACCCGGTATGAAGTGAAAGGGTTGAATAATCCTAAGGAACATTGTTAGACTCCTTCAGATTGTCGGTAGAATAATTCGTATTGCCTTTTCCACATGTGTTTCAAATATTATTTTACAACATTTCCCTCCGATATTGATAATGTTTGATGATAATGTAATAATCAGATACATAGATAATTTCAACTTTTATCCCGGGAACTTTAAACGTTGATAAATGTCAACCTTATATAAACATTCCTGCTTCTGAAGAGAACCTCATTTTCCTTGAATATTTACTACATTCCATTATTAATTGAATGTATCATCTTTGTGACGTTTCTCTTTGTGAAATATCGCCGTTTGTCTTGCCAGGAAGATCCCAAACTTCGCACTTAGTTCGAGGAATGAAATAACACAATTAGTACCGTAAAACCTGCGAATTCTGAAACTCTCGAAGTTCCGAAAGATGTCCGAATCACTTGAAAATTTCCATTTCAATTTCTTCCCATTACAGTCTCCCAAGAAGGTGGCCTGGTTGAATTATAACTATGACTGCTGGATATAGCATCAACTCCACAATTATGGCATCGTTCTAGCAGCTGTTCCTATAAGTGTTTCGGAACAATTTGGATCCCCGGGTTCTAATGATATTTGGGCAACAAGTAAATCCGAAACGCGTACACTGTTAATAAGACAATAATTTGTAATAACTATAAACTGAGTTTCAATGCTCTTAATTATTTGTGGTGCTGTAATAACACATTTCACAATGTTGCATGGGACATCAATATGAACTAATACGCAAATTCATTTAAAAAAAGAACCAATTCCAAAATGTCTCATTCATGGTATTTTTCCAATACGCTTAAATAAATTTCATAATAAAAAACACGAATATTCTATAGCTCTGTAGTGGTGAAATAATCATCATAGTATACAGTTTTGGTGATGAAAATTAGGATCGTCGTCTGCAACGCGGAGACTGGAAAACTACGGTTTCCGGTAACTGAATTCTCTCTTTTAATATTTAAATCCGTCGATTATACGACAGATTGATACTAATTCCTCAGGCAGCATTTCTGTCTCATCGTTTAACTCCAGACATGTACCTGGAAATGATTCATCAGCACTCTATTTTAAATTATTCAAATTCGAGCCCGCGGAGTCGCGACGGAACAGACAAAGTGTTCTTCATTAGTATCACCTGCTATTCTGATGACGCGATGTGAAAATAAACCATGAACGAACGATACGACTCATTGTCAATACCGAAAATAATAGTGTTCTGATGAATTTTTAGGTATTATTCGCCATGGGTAAAATATCAATACTGTCACAACATACAAATTGGGAAAAAATTAACGTCATTAATCTCACCGTCATTTTGTTGAACACGTTTGTTTACGATGTCTCTAAAGAACAACCAATAAATAGCAACTTAATTAATTCTTCGATTCGGCCATCGCTACATAATTCAAGGTGTATTCACATATATGTATAAACTAATGACTTACACATATGTATGAAGTTGTATTACTTCAGTCAACTCTAAACAATTAATTGCAATTATTTTTAAACTTTGATACTCATACGAGAAAAATGACGTACTGTCCCAACGATATGTGCTTGTAAAGGATTCAATGAAACTTATTCTTTTACAATATCAAGTACGTTTTAAAATTGTTCCAAATTACCGATATGCATTGTTATAAAAAATACGTCATCAAAGGTTACTACACACTCTGATTACAGTGGAAGAAAAAGTAGCTGGTATATTTCCAGTAATTGAATTCCATTGATTAGGTCCAAGATCGAAAAGTTTTTACGTCTCTTAGAAGAGAAAAATAAAAACCTTTCAGGAGTCCTGATTTTAATTGACTTTCTATAGACTCAGAAGGCCGTCTGTCTTGAATTTAACAGATCAGGAAAGGTCGCAAGAAGAAGTGAAATATAAATGCCATTAAACAGGCTAATAGAAAAGGCTACTTTTGTAATTCGCTACACAGCATTGCTTTTACCATTTATTCAAGCAAAGCTTTTGAAAGGAAAGTCTCAATTTTAGATAAACTCCGATACGAAGGTTCAGAGCTACATCCGGCGGCTTTAAAAACTTATTTACGCTCCGCAACATCATTTAAGAGGAGCAACTCACGGTCGGAAGTACACGCGTCCAAGTGTACGCGCAGGAAGTTGAAAGTCGACTAGGGAAGCCCGGGAGGAAGATCGTGTCACGATATGCACTGGAAAATTCGAAAGTTCCCGGTCGTTTACGATGTATGAAGAGCTGCACACCCACTGTAGTTTGCAGATCCGATAGCGCTAGAACATTCTACTTAACATGGAAGACTGCGGGATGAAATTATTGCTGGATGTATTTTCCACCACTTGGAAAGTCTAGAAGGAGCCACGAGTGCTGGAAAGTGCATTACTGAAACTCAAAAACATCATTTTCTTTGCATCTTTTTCAACGTTGCTGCTTTGGGAATTGATAACACCTGGTTTATGTTATCACAGAATTCATTTTCTGTAATATAGAATAGCGGTCAAAATTCAGAATGACAGAGATTTAATCAGAAGTCCTCCGATATTTTATCAACGGACGAAAATATTTTGCAAGCAAGGTCTTCGACGAAAGCAACATCCGCAGCATGAAAAACACGAGAAAGTTTCTTAAAAAATCTAAAAGAATTTACTTTTTTAATATTATCTGAAATATTTACTTTTCACATGAACTTACTTACTTATTATTCATACATGCGGAGCTACGATGTTTTGCATTCGAGAATTAGTTGTTCCATTTTTAAAATTTTTTGACGGATGGTATCGATCAGGAAACTTTTTCAACTTATATCATTTCTTAACAAATATCTTTGCCGTGCAACTTAACCTCCAAGCTGCTCTAATATTTTAGAATTATTGATGAAAACTTGGTGCTCAAATAACTGCTCAAAAGAAAGAAATTTTGCACGTAGTCTTTCGCGCTTGTATAATACTGCACCCGGAGATACGTGAGGTAAAACAATCACAGATAATTTTTAACGAGATACAAAGTCTAGAAATGGCTTACCCTTGTTTATGTATAGTGCAGACTACAGGAATTTCCAGCGCAAAATTCTTATTACCTTCCCGGACGGAGAATCTCCTTGAAATATCAAGAAATTCGTACGCTGGCCATTCCTCGCGTTCGCAAGAAATTACGCTATCTCGTAGTGGAACCTTGGCATAGAATGTTCGCAAGCTCGATGGTGCACATGTGTACCATGTAAAAGCGTATCGGGCTGTAGAAACTCCTGTTTTCGCAAAAATAGTGGTAATACCAGAAATCTACTGTTGACTTTCAAATATAGAATAAGATCAGTCGGTCGAATTAACACTAGAACTGCCAAACCAGTCAAAATGAGTGGTACACAATTTTTTCCAAAAATTCTCCAAGTTTATAGGACAGTCATGGAATAGATATTCTACGTCCATCTTATAAAACATAAATTACCGAATCGATCATCTTTTCCACCTCTTAATTCCCCTTTTTTCAAAATACTTATTTAATATTTTTAAATATGATAGATTTAACGCCGGTAGTTCTAGTGTTAGATTCGATGAGTCGAAGGATACAAATTAGAAGCGAGAAATTTTCAGAAGATATTAAAATTGTAATGTAAATGTTAAAAATTTCATTGTACTTGTGCAATGTTCTTTTTTACGGAAAATTAAACCTATTTCTTCAAAACGTGACTTTTAAATATCTGTGACAGGAAACTGCCCTGTGCTGGATCACTTAGAAGAGTATCCGGTTAATGCGAAAACGTATTCATAGTTTCGGGAATAAAGAAATTCGGAACAACTTTGATATTCCGGCTAATAGAGAATTGCAATAAAATAGATTGACACTCTACGCAGCTGAAGAAAAAGGTATATTTTTAAAATAATGTAAGCGATCTAATCTAAAAAACTGGCCTCTCAACTGGAATAATAATCAACTTAATTATACATAGTAATTCAAAAACTTCTATTCCGAATCATCCTGCCTCCGTGGAGGTATTTCTATTTGCAAACTTCCGTTCAACGTGCATTTCTACGTACCATTAGCTACAAAGTTAACGTATTTTACATTTCATTCTAGTCTTGCCATATATTAAAGTACATTAAAACCCCCGGAGTCCATGAAGCACCACCGATAAACTTCAACTTTAAAAGCTCTACCAACCCTTCGAACTATGCACAATATCGTTCACCATGAACACGAATTACAACCGTCAATCCTACCGCAACAATCGCGGCAAAATAAAATCTCTTAGACAGTTTGAACGTAAGTTTATGCGCTCTTGCGAAATCCTGAAATTCCAATGCTCCGCATGCCGTGGCTTGATGTGCAATAAACCAAGTCCAGTCGATGCGGAGCTACAACATCGCCAAGTTTGACGTGGAAACGAATGAACAGTTAGAAACAAGAGAGCGTCTTGTAGAAGCAGCAAGGCTTCGTTTCCAAATGGAAAATAGCGATGCAAAAGTCGGTATGAATAATGAACGGCGGGTAGTAGGTTGTTCGGCTTTCGGTGTCGGTAGAAACAGGAAACGGGACGGTGAAGAAAAATGGCCAGACGACAGAGGAGGCAGAAGAGGAAGAAGGGAAAAATGAGGAGAAACGTGAAGGGGAGCTCGGGGAGGAAGGAGGTTAAGGTAATGCGGGGGAATAGAGAATGAGATTGCAAATGAGAGGCTATAGTTGGCCGTGATCGAAAACATAGTCGAATATTGCAGACGGGCACTTACCCTCCGCACGGCTATTTTGTTGTCGGATAGATGTTCTTATTATCTTATGAATCGAGCACGCTGCACGAGAGAGCCAGGTGCTATGGGGCCATCTAAGAATCTTAAGTGCAACGAGAGGTGCATCGTGACTGTTCAGTTTACTGAAGCTCCTCCTCGATAACTTATCCCACGATGCACTTAGCTACAAAACTGGTACGGCAAAGGGTTTTCTATCGATTCTCGTTCATTTTAACGTTCCTGATACGCCGCTAGGAAATTCCCTTTAATTTCATTCTTTTTGTTTTCTCCTTCCAGTGCCGTGTACCATGGTATCGAAATTGTTGATTGAATTATTGGAACAACATGGGATGGTTGCTTGTTGGTGCGCCATTTCCATCGTTTTGCTTCTCTCCGGTGTGCAATTATATAAGCGATACGCGAAGTTGAAAGGCGTCTCTACGAGAAATAATTATTTTTATTCGTGATAAGGGAGAGAAAGATTTATATCGGGTATAATCGACGGTCAATGGGTGCGGTTTTTTGGAAGTTGAGGTCCGCTTCGGCGATACCGTGTAATTGGAGCGTGATAATGGTAAAATGAACTAATATTTCCACCGCCTGGAAAGTATCAGATTTCATTCGCGTCTGTTTCTGCTCAATTGAGTAAAACGGGTTATGTGTATAAGCACAATCGCTTATTCAATTGCATCAATTAAACACTCGGATTCGAAATTAATTTCAGCGTTCGTCGATTCTCAATCGATTAGCGTAGAAATAGAAACCCATCGGTTTCTGGAATTTCTCCGTTGAAACGTTATGTTAAACAAATAATACTTTTGTGTGATTTTTTGATTTGGAATCAGCTACATTCAAAAGTGAAACGTGAACAAATATTTTTATTGAATTTATTTATCAATGAAGTGCTAATACATTTCAACAATTTTATTTACAACTTATTTAACAATTTTACAATCTGTTCATTTAAACTAGCTGACGGAAATCCAACTGTAATACGATTCCTTTCCTCCGGCCTTTTTTTTGACGGACAACAGTGACAAAGAAATTTTAACACTAGATCTACTTTTCTAAAAAAATTTCAAAAATTGATAGAGAAGCAGTACGGTAAACATTTCTTGTGTATCTTATAATACACCAGTTACTTAACTGATCGTATTTTTTGCAGCTTGATCCATCTTTTTCCGAAGTACTTTTAATATATTTAATATATTTAATATATTTAAATATACCTGATTTAGCGGCCGTAGATCTAGTGTTAATATCTCGATACTTCAAAACTTCCTCTTCTCCTTCGCATTTCAGTCAACAGGTTTTCATCTCACCACAAACACCAACCTCATAAAACTTTCAAAAGCTAAGAATCATTTTCGAAAAAAGTCTCCGATTATCAATCGATCTACTCCATCGTCCCAAGACGCCACTTATATTCGTCGTCCTCTTCAACGAGGAGTGAATCGTTGCTGTCCACCGCAGTGCCGTATTCCGCAGACAACGGTACTCATTGCAGGGCTCCACGCCAAGTAAAACCGACAGCAACGATCCCTTAGAACGCCGGGAGACCCAGTTTACAAACTATTACACCGTCCGCATTAATATTCAGTCGACTCTTATCCGGGTGGCACGACAAGAAAATGCATAATTCGGTGGGCGCCTGCCGAGTGCTGCAGAAATCTCTCAGTCTGAAAGTCTCTCTACCTCGCACCACCCTACCATCTCCCATAGGTCTCCCTTTGGCACTCTGTAACCCTTCCTTCCTTCCTTCTTCTCCCTTGAAACTTCGTCGTTCGTCTGTATGCCTACCGGCTGACGGTGGTACGCGATACGTAAAGCCACCCTCGAATTAATTACGAATAGAAGAGAACGCTTACAGCCCCGACGACGCTGAAGAAGAACTCCGAGTCTACATATAGCAATGGTGTCTTCACGGGGCGGCAATGTTCTGTGTCGCCTTATCTGAAGGACTAATCCGAATCTTACTAATCTTAGATATTGAACAACTAAAGTTCTACTGTATTTCATTTGTTGATATTTATGATGATGATTCTATTTTGTTTCCCTGTTAACTTTTATGAGGATGAATGTCTTAGGAAGATTAATAGTGCAGAGTACTCTACTGTTAGTTGTGTATTTTAGAATTGAAGGCACTCTGGACACGATTGTTGGCTATTTTGAATTTCTTTATATAACAAATTTTAACACTAGAACTACCGGCGTTAAATCTATTATATTTAAATATATTTAGAAAGTACTTTGAGAAAAGAGGAATCAAGAGGCAGAAAAGATGATCAATTCGGTCATTTATGTTTTTTGAGTTGGACGTAGAATATTTCTCATATGACTCTCCTATAAACTTTGAGAATTTGTGGAAAAAATTGTGGTACCAGTCATTTTGACTGGTTTGGTAGTTCTAGTGTTAATATAGGGCGAGTTTATAGGAATAAACAGGAATGAAGGTGATCTCGTGTGGAAAAGTATTTAAAACTTTCACTAAGGATGATACAATTTTCAATAAGATAGTACACTCAAACTTGTTTTTATGTGGTCTTTTTTTGTGCGATTTTTTTTGTGCGGTATATGAAAATTTCAATCAAATTGAAACATAATTGACGAAGTTATGAATAAATTAGTAGTAGGTTTGATTGGCCATATTTTTCGATTTTTAATATGTCAATAGTTCATCACATTACATACGTATTGCGTTAGCCGGTTACATTGTATGTTATTGAACTCTATACATATCTTCAAGTGACGAAAGCGATGTTGTCCCAGTTTACCACAAGAAAGTTCGCGTATTGTCAGACTACGAAGGATAATGGCTATATGTTTTGAAAAGTTTTGTATGTGTAAAATAAGTAAATATTTAAAAAAAATATTTAAAAATGTTCGCATGTGCATTTTCTAAATCAGATTCCAAGTAGCTACCAAGCCTTGTGTCTTGATTTAGTTTAAAAAAACAATTCCTAGTTATTTCGTAAGCTTTGAGTGTATAATAAGTTGGAGTTAATCTATATATGTGTGGGGCTAGCTGAGGCACGAAAAAGCAGAGGTTAAGCTAAAGTGTTCGGTGCAGGTATCGTTAAACAAATTAATAATATGCAACAGTCAGAAACTTGGGTAAGAACGTCACAGTTCTTGATAGAAATCAAGTCATTATCAACTTGCGGCAGAAGAGCTTAACGGTCAGAATGCAAATTCATCTTAAATTTCGGTCGTTAGTGACAGACACTCGGTAGAGTTCTTGCTGCTACATCAACGACAACTGCAACGACGTTGTAACTGTTTCTTTAGTTGCACTAGCTACGGAATAATTATCTGCACGGAATGTTCAATGTTGTATATCGAGTTAACGTAAAAAGTTAAGACAAAGGAATCCTCTGAAGTATGATTTTTTACGAATTTAATAGAGATTCGAAGAACTATAATAATATATTTCTCGAACATAATTTCTTATTCTCACCTTTGCAAAAATGTTTCATGACGAGTAAGGTGTATGTTTGATAAGCATATGAATCACACATTACATCGATTCTATTAATTTGTCGCAGAACTGTATTGATATTTCAGCTCAGATTTTTCTAAAGTCACAAATTAATTTCACGATGAAGTTTCCAAAGTAAGATAACATTTCCTCTGATTACAAAGTTTACGTTGATCTTTTCAATACCTTTGCATAATTTTCCCATGTTATATGTTATCATAGCATCAGTTATTAGAATCAACCGCAAAGTAGATGTTATTTAAATTCAATATTCAATAATAGAAAGATAGAAATTCAATCTAAAGAATGTGGATAAGAAAAATGTAGCAAAAGAGAGTTGCCAGACTCGTATCATCCTTCAGTGCAATATTTGGGAATTAATCAATTCCCAGTAAATCCAATTTGTCAGATACAGATCTGAGTAGAAATGTTATACACAAATTTGTAAATGCACGTGTAATCTGCATTTTCTCGCTTGCAATGCAGTACCAAACATATTCGTTTTATTATATTCTAACTTCAGTATTTTTGTGCCTGATAACTAAATTAGCTGCTTGAACTTACGTATGGAAGTAAGTTCAATTTCAAATTCTTCGATTGCCCTATTTACCCGAAACATTGGCAAATTTTCCGAAATTTTCATCACATCGGACTCAAATAATTTCCTAAATATATTTCACAAACAATACAAAAATGATGAAAACCTGGAGGATCAATACGTAATATATTAATTCAATACATAAATCATTTCTTCCATGAAGTCTCACGAACAAAATTTTGATATCTCTCGCGTTACGAATACCCGTCAATTTTTGCCAAATGTTCCTTTCACACTGACGGAAATCCATTTGCATGCCAATGTCCAGAAATAACGTGCCACTCAATATTCCCAGGCTCTTTACAATATCAATTTCTATTGTCAAACTATCCTCTTACTGTCACAAAGAAACGGCACATTGGATTTTATCGACAGAATTCTCACGCTCCGTATATAACGCCACTGTCGCATATATTCATTCGCGAAAATTTGCGTAGACGCAGTACGAATACGAAGACAGAACGGTGGGGTGGCTGGCAGAGAACAATTTCGAAGCGAGCTTCCCGTATATGCAGCTTTCGTGAGCGTTTAATGAATATGCAGATCACTCCCTCGGCTCGCTGCAGTTGCCTAAAGGAGAGACGATTAAGGAGGTTGCCACGCAAGCCAGTGCTCCGAGTGTCAGTGATACTGTTGGCAGCGATGCCTATGAAATTCCGCGATTAATCCACGGCGAGCTGGACAGAGGAAGCCTTGAAAGTTCAAGATGATATCGTAACGATGGTGTAAAGAATATTTGACCCGTGTCACTTGTTTGTTTTTTTCTTTGAATTAGTTAACAATAGATTTACGAAAGCCGTCAAATTGACGGATTCCTACTTGTCTTATAAATATTTGTCAAATTTAGAGAGACGCTGTACAGTAGATATTTCACGTGTATTTTATAATACAATAATAACTTACCGAATTACCATCTTTACCGCTTCATACCTCTTTTTCCAAAGTCCTTATTGAATATATTGCAATTTGACAGATATTACGCCCGTAAATCTAGTGTTAAATCAGGACAGTCAAGGTTTCGATGTAAATTACTTGAAGTAACTAACTTATAATGCAGTCGTGCAATAAATCCGTGGCCGTAACATTTCTGTTGTGCAATAAGTCAGAATTAATTGCTGAAATAATAATATATCCATGATTTCTGATATAGCGTATAGCTCAATGCAATATTAAATATCATGGAAATAATTTGATCGTATCGTAAACCACTGATATTTTTAATTGAATAATTTCTAGAAAACTTCGAAATTGCCTATTCCATTTATCGCAGCACGAGTGTCACTCGTTATTGTACGGTAAGGGGTTAACTATACATAGTCATGTTGCAGGATATAGTTTTAGACTCAAAGCTCGTTCAAACTGCGTTTAACGCTTGACCTACGAAGGCGGTCAATTTGACGGTTTTCTACTTTTTTTTATAAACGTTTGTGAAATAGAAAAGTAGATAATTCACGTGAATCTTATAATACACAAATTATGTAACTGATCATCTTCCTTTGACGCTTCATCCCTCCTTTTTCAAAGTACTTACTTAATGTGTTTAAGTATTAGGGCGACCGAAACGTAATGTTGTTTCTCCAGATATATAATTAAAAACCAATTCATTCTTATCGATCCTGCATTGATAATTTTTATTTTAGATTATTTGTTCGAAGTTAATGTAAAAAGACGACATTACTTTCCGGTCCCTCTAATATAACAGATTTAACGCCCGTGGAGATAGTGTTAAAGTCATTTATATTTCCCTAATGCGAATAAAAAATACTTTAATACGTTTAAAGTAGACTACAGATTTATCCGGGTTGTGAAACGTTGTTAAAGTAAGATATTAAAGTAAGATATTATTCATATCATGCGTATTCCCGTTTTTATTGCTTTATTCGAACATGTGTAGATGTTTGTTGTGCAGATTCTATAGTTATTCTGGATCATCTTTGCATCATAACGTAGTATAATCGTTAATAGCATAATGTGGCTGCGCATTATAAGGGCAATTCAGTTCAACAATATTGAGATTCATTTAACATTCATAAACTTAGAATAGCCGAAAGCGGGAAAAAATTGTGTTCGAAAGTTATTTGAAAAATTGATTATTGAATTAAGAGCCGCAATTGATATGATAAAGGGCCGCGTGCGGCAAGCCAGCCACAGTTTGGCCAGGTGTGGCATGCAACATTAAAACATAGTATACTAATAAAACATAAACAAAATCGTAGTCTACGTTCTCCCCGAACGACGTCCCCAAAATTGCATAGTTCTGTTTTTCGGGAGCAAAGAAATATTTTAACAAAATAATACTTTACAAAGCAGGGTACAATTACAACTATAAACCTACGACTGTACAGCTAGAACACGTAACAACTCGGTTTCGTCTGTAAAAACTCTGTCACGATCACAATTTACAATTAACATCTAGCAATTAATTTTCTACAGCTGACAACTAACAACTAACCCCATAATCTTACGGTTATTCACAGTTTTCTATAATATTTTCGGCAAAGTTTAACCCAAACACCATTTTCACCTCTGCATTCCTTCGTTGCCCTTCAAAATTACGCTTAAAAATATGTTTCAGACGGTAGACAGCTTAATTACATTTATTAATTTATTCGTGTCAAGTAAGCATAAGACTTAAATGAAAATCATTTAAATTTGAAAGTACATCGTTAAAATGCACAGCAAGAGGGCTTAAAGTACACTATCAAATGCTTATTACATTGTAAAAATAATCCCATCTTGAAAGCATTCTCTTCAAATTTTAAGAAAGCGCTCGAGTCGACAAATATTGTTTCGAATGCGTATATATGGATTGAAAATCGATAAGAGAAGGCATTCAGCGGAAGGCGGCTTTAGCGATGCGAAGCTGACACCCTCTCTAGATTTAATTGAAATTTCTGGACGGACGGGTTGAACGGTGAGAAACGATATCGGTTTTCACCGCTGTACTACCGAGCTTCCATTCTCGCGAATTGCAGGTGTAAAAACCTTCTAGGCTACTCATTTATTTAACGCCTCCATGAACGTAGCGTGGCAAATCCGGAATTTGTTGTGCTCGTGATGTATTTTTCACTTTGAACGTTTACTGTTTTCTCGAATTTTCGATAGCGACGTTCTCAATATTATCTTATCAGGCCGAACTTTTTCTCAAGTTTAAAATACTAAGAAATATACAGTTTTAATCTGTATCTGCCTCTTTTCTTAACGTAATTGGAAATTTATTATTACTTTCCTTTCTAGACACTAACGAATGAACTAGTTCATTTCCTTAACGGATAATTTAATCATTGGGGATGAAAATAAAGCAGAAAAATAGTAGAACGTCGAATCGGGAAATTGCCCAGCTTTTGCTATTTCTTCACGCGAGACATTTATTCTTTTCGCTTTTACTTACGGATTCACACCTTTTTTCCAAACCTTATATTTCAGTACTAATTTGAATGTAATTCGATCGTGTCAATTTTTTTAATATAACTGTATTATTATTTTTACGATTGATTTCAGCTAATTTATTTACCCTGCAAGACAATAAAGCAACAAACGTATAGCGTGACAGATTCAAAGTGTGCTGCACTTCTCCGATTGTCTTTCAATTAAAATTTTTTTGGTTAAATTTTAAATTACCAGCAAAAGTACAAATATAACTTACATCTGTTCGTTTTCTCAATGCAACTATAACTTTGTTATTACTTTAGATTTATTTTCCAAGGATAGCTTCGTTTTTGTTGTTCAGTTATACCGCTGAGATTTCAAGCGACGAAGAAAACGAAAAGAAGCTTGCTCCTATTACTTCTTTATCACGTTCAGTCTCATAGTGTTTCTCGATTTCTCTCTCCTCGTAATATCGAAGTATCGACAGGTTTGTAATGTAACTTGAAAACGCCGAGTTTCTTCTGGCATAAATATGAATTTCTCCGAGATACTCGTCCGGGTTTCCTCGCGGTTATAAATAAGTTTTTAATCGATTTTACCGTTTCATCTCGTTCCGCGCTTTTGATACTATTTCTTCGTTGGTTCGCCATTTAAATCAACTTTAATACTGGAGTTTAAGATAACGAAACAAATAGGGGGAGAACGAAAGGGAACGATGTTACCGCTGCTACTTTATTTTTGTATTCTATCGCGGATTTTCAGCGTCTACTTTTACTTTACATCACGGATTTAATCTCCCTGAATTTACCGTCAGCGTTTCGGTATTAGGAAATCCATTCAATAGGTAGTTTGCTTACCTGGCTGATTTATTCTACGCAGAACGTCGAACGTGAATGTTTTCCTCTATTAAAAACTAACCAGTTGCCAAACGGAAACCTTGGAGGGAAAATATTAGGATGGATTCTGTGTTTGGTAGTCAAATTGTTGAATTTAATTTCGTGATTTAATTATATGAGTGAGGATTCTATCCATTATTAATTCCGAAGGGTTCGATAATATTTACCGTTCGGTGTCCATGTTATTCTTTTGGAATTTCGTGTAGAATCGAGCGTTTTATTAATTTATAAGTCGCTATCGAGCACAGTGATTTCTATAATTGCGCTTCTGACTTGACTACGTCGATTTGCAATTTAAATCGACTTTGACCCTTTGCAGTCCTACGACGAGTCTGAATCGACATTGCTTCCCTTCCCAGTTAATTCTCTATTAATTCTTTTCAACTTTAGAATCTGGCCATTCGAAAATTCATATCGCTTGCATACACTCCTCAATGTCGATGGTCTAAAATCGATTTCTTCTTCGTTTAACTTCACGAACTAAAAGTACAATTTTTTCGTTCTTAATTAGAAACATGCCAAATCATTCACGTTCTTAATATTCTTCCTACCGTGAAATCGTAGAAAAAGCTAAAGTAACAAAAGTATTATTAATTAATATATTTCTTTGTTCCTTATTCGCATTCACATTCGATGTATTTTTTCAGCTAAAACTTCGGCTTTTCACATTCTGTTACTCATTACCTATAATTATTAAAAATTCATTGCCCGATCAATTAATTCCCGAATTTCCATTTGATTGCTCATCTACTCGAGAAATACCAGACTTAACGAAGAATTTAATAATACATAAGCCGCGAGTTTTAATGCATTTATGGAAAATTAAAAAGTGCAAAAATGAACGGAATGCACGCAATGTAAAAAAGTGCACAGATTATCCACGGTACTCGTTACAAAATGTCCAGAGTGAATAAAGTCTCTGTTAACCCTAGATCTACCGGCGATTAATTCAACATATTGAAAAATACCATATATATGTGTTATAAGAAAACGAATGAAAGAGGCAAAAAGCTTAATCGACTTAATCACTTACAGCCTACAAGAAATAAATTAAAAGTTGTAAAAAGAAACATCGTCAGAAACTTCACGGATATTTGCAAAAAAATTCGGAAGAAGTCATTTTCACCATCTTGGCAGACTCTTAACACTAGAACTACCAAACCAGTCAAAATGACTGGTACACAATTTTTTCTAAAAATTCTCAAAGTTTACAGGAGAATCATAGGAGAAATATTCTACGTTCAACTGAAAAAAACATAAATGACTGAATTGATCATCTTTTCAGCCTCTTGTTTCCTCTTTCCTCAAAGTACTCATTTAATATATTGAAATATAATCGATTTAACGCCGGTAGTTCTAGTGTTAAATAAACACCAGCAGTCCGTAAAGTCGAAGAATAAACTGAAGCAGAAACAGACGTATCTGCTTTACCAGCTGGCAATCAAATTCTAAAAGGAAATTGAACTCTTCATGTAACTACACAAATAATTAATATATGATACATCCACATTCCTTCAGTCATGTTCGGAAAAATTTCAATTCCCACAAGCATTTACAGTTCAACAGTAAATTTTCACTCGTGCTAGAACTGTCATCGTAATGATCATTCATTGCGCAAGCATTCGCGGTACACTCTCGAAATGTTTAAAGGGATCTTCCTTTATTGCAACGTAATACCGCTGACTTTCTCGACGATTTATTTGGCGTATAAAAACGGAGCGACCGTATCGGCGGGTTTCATAAGAGCGGCAGCCCCTTTTGCGGTGGTGGCGCGATGAAAAATGCATAAGAAATTCACGGTGCAACTAGTTCATTTCGGTGGAAATGGGCTCGATTTATATCGGGCTTTCCAGACGAACGGAAGTGATACGTTTAACATGCCCCGGCAGCCGATGAATTTCAAGGCAACCGGTTACGGAAGCAGTTCGTCCGGGAAAAATGGCAGAATGCCGATCCCGATCTCCAACGAGCCGGATGTAGAGAGTGAGAGTTATAGGCAGATGGATCGAACGCGTACGGAAATAAAGAAAAAGGAAATCAGGTGATACACGCGGGAATGGTAGCTACCACCGGTTATCTTGGCCGTTCGAATAAATACGGGGTCACGGATATTGCCGTAAATAGTCGAACCGACGTCCTCGGTGTCTTGAGATCGATAAGAGACCCGAATTGTGATATGTATCTAGGGTTACTTGTGTCACCGATGTCTACTGGAAGAGAGTGACGCGCGTGGAGGAAGTATTCAATCACGGTTGGATCGATTGAAGACCTTTGTCGATTTCTATCTCCGATTCTTTCGTTCGCTTCAATAATTTCGATTTCATCTCCGTGTCGATGGCTTTACAAATTTCTTTATGTCAATCATATTTACTGGGAATATTATAGAATGTGAGCATGAATAGTGATGCACATGTGAGCATTCAAACGATATCGATAGGGCGAATGCAAAGAATGAGAGTACGTGATAGCGTCAAATATCACAAGGTGCATAGATGATTTTTTGATTGAGTGCGTTTGTCCGTGTTTAGATATAAAAAAGGGTGCATGTTAGCTATGATCCTGATTGTAGTGAAAGGAAGAGCACAGCACAGCTTTCCGGCTTTATTTTGCCGGAAATAACGAATTAATAAACATCAAACATTGATTTTGATCAAACATTGACACATTAAACGTCCTTCGACTTGATACAACATACCGTATATTTTAACACTAGATTTACGGGCGTGAAATCTGTTAAATTACAATATATTAAATAATGACTTTGGAAAAAGAGGGATCAAGGGCCAACGATGATAATTCGTTAAGTAATTATTGTATTATAAAATACACTTGAAATACCTACTGTACAACTTCTCTCTTAATTTGAGAAATGTTTATAAAACAAGTAGGAACCCGTCAATTTGACGGCTTCCGTAAATCTAGTGTTAAAGCAGAGGATTCACAAATGTTCAGATCCAAGGATGATGGTCCACAAAATGTCTTGTTCTCATATTTGCAACGAGTGACACGCCTCGTAACTTAGTAACATTAATTTTTCTGGGTGCTTCACGAGTAACAATATACGTCTGTCGTAATTAATGTTATATAACGATGACTTCAAATAGCGCTTCCAAAGTGGCGCATTAATCAGGATTTTTGAAGAATCCCCAGGTTCGGCAGGCCATAATTTGTCGAATTTCTTACTGCTCTCGGTGAACATCCCTTTTATACGTGTATTTAAGCGGGGAACACTAAGTCGGAGCATCGTCAGAACCTCTAGTCTCAGACAGTGCCACAGAGTTTCTTTTTTTTATCTCGAGAAGGATTTGGACGTGAGGACCTTAAGTCTGAGTGGATTATGGTCGTCGCTTAACTTACTTGATTAATTGTGAGTGATAATTCAGGAAAGTCCTGCCGATTAATTAAAGTGAATGGTTACAATAGATTAATCATAATGGAATGTTCTGTAATTCTCTCATTCCGATCGATAACAAGTCTTTATTTCGGCAAAGCTTTGAAGTATAAAGAGTGAGAATTATACATAAATGTTAATATTTCAGTATTGCAAACGTATCACTTTATGGATTTTAGTGAATGAAGGGAAAGAATCTACACCATAATACAATAGAGAAGCATATTATATCGTATGACCAACTGCTGTATTTACATGATCGGCTTTTTTTTTTAACAATTTGTCGCGAGCTAGTCGTTGTACATACATACTATTTTTAGCCCCTTGCCTTACGATTTCTATTTTGATAACGTACGAAATAACTCACAATTAATTGCAGAAATAAAAATTTCGCTCTGATTTTTAACATTTGGTATAATTGACTGCAACATTACTATTATAGAAATAATTTGATTGTCCCGTGACCGACTGATATATAGTATATTTTCGATTTGATAGTTATTGGGAAACTTCAACATTTCGTATTCTATTTATCGCATCACGTGTGTCAGACATTATTGTAAGCTAAGGGGTTAATATAGTCTCACCGTTGAGAGGGGTGACCAATTTTGATAATTGGAAAACGATAGACGTGAAAGATAAGAAACTAACCGATTATATAAACTGAACTAATCGAGGCAATTATAAGGCTGGTAGCACACGTAAAAAACACGATTTTGGTGAAATACAGTGAACCACGGCCGAGAGAAGATAAAAAACTGAAGGATTTGCATAAACTTAAAGATCAAACGTAAGCGTGAAATTAGAGTGGAAATCATATTTGAAACATGTTAACAAAGTAAATCCAATCTAATACACTCATTTAACACAGACACCTAACATTATCAAACAAACAGCTTTGTCCTCACCCACATGAAACCGTATCTCAACAACCTTTGTCCCTCTTCCATCCTCACCTTCCCACACTACAATAACTCATCAAACAACAAATATTTCTCCAACAAAAGGAAAACACTTGTGCTTTTGCACCAACTAACCTTGCAACTCCATGTAACGTAATCACACCAGAATATCCAGCATCCTCAGGGCTTCCACAAGCGTAACGTTCCCAGGTTGCATCCTCCGTTTCTGGCAAACAACTGCAACCCAGAAACACCGGATCCCGATTGTTCCCCGTATCATCGAATTGTCTTCCAATTTCACGAACTACACGTCGGCCAGTTTCCATCCTTTATTTACGACGTCACGTTCGCAAAATGTCCGCTCGTCACGTCCGGCGTAGATGCATGCGCGAATCAACGTACCTAACGGTCCTCGACATCAGCTTTCAAATGGCTGCGAGAGCCCGGTGACTGTGGCACGTTACCGCGGCACGTGCCATGGTATTTCGTATTAAGCTGCCGCCGAGCTAATTAACTCGGGCTTTCGGTTATTAATCTGCGCCGAAACCGCCGCGCCAACGTTGCACGCTGCGCGCACGGTTACGATGGTGCGTGAAGCTACCCGGTACCGGATACACGTTGCACCGCGTGCTTCCGTTCGACGGTTCGAGGCGCAGGGTGGGTTTGTACTACTGAGAATGGTGAATGAAATTGTTCGGCGGTAATAGGAGAGACCGTGATGATACTTTTCATTGTGATTACACGCGTTGTCGTTTAATGCCGGTGATTGTTTGCAATTACGTTGGTATTCGAGAAATAGGAAATTGTTTCGAGGAAAATGACAGTTAGGCTTGATTTTATGATGGTGCTGGCGGGGGAAGTTGTTTCAATGATTGAGGAAGTTATTTCAATGAGTGATCGTGTATGGAGATGGTGAAATGTGAAGAATTGTTTGGGTAGTCGGGGTATTGATGGAATGTTTGTAAAATTGGTGTCACATTGGTATTTTTGATGTTGAATTGAATAACGGCGTGGAGGCTATTTTATGTTTGGCAGAAAGTGCCGGAGAATTGTATAAATGTGTGTATTGTTGTTTGAATTATTGAATTATTGGGAAAAATAGCAGTTCGATATTTTGAATTTAAATTAATGATTCATACGAAGAAAATTTCGAGGAAAATTCAATAAGTTTATTTTCTTTGCTTCGAGAATGACCTCGTAGTCAATATTTTACTTCGGCCATTTATCGTCTCTTTATCGATTGGTATTTTTCTCGAATATTTGTGATGCTAAATATATATCGGAGTACATTTAAAATTGCAGATATGCAAATATCAAGTAAATAAATATAAAAGTGTGAAACGTAATATCATTTTATATATCATCAAAAGTGCTAACATTTCAATGCTGTGTTTTTACAAATTTTCCTTCAATTAAGTTTTCAAATGTTCAAAACATAGCAAAAAATTTGAAAAATAATGGTATAAAAGAAATTAACAGCTTATCTGTTTTTATCATTTGAAAGTCATTGTCCTCAAATTTCCAATCTTCTTCAAATTAAAAAAATTAATTATTCATTTCGAATAAGTTCAATTCTCCAAAGCGATCGTCCCATTTTAGATTCTTTTTCCAGATTTCCAGTGATTAATGAACACCATTTATAACCAACGAAATTCACGAATTGACAGAATTTCATTTGACCTCGGCATCCATTTCCAAAGTCAAATGTTACTTGCAATAATAGAAAATTGATTTTCGCTAATGCCATCGTAAACGGTGTTGAGTTCCAAAGAAATATGAAATACATTTCCATCGAGCTAATCACGAAAGCAGTTACGATTTATTCGCCCTCCTATTTACGTGGGTTAAAACGATCGCAAATTCGACAGAGGTCACGTGCAACGTCGGATTATAAATTCCCGTATTGCTTCTGGCTGAAAGTCGTAAAATTCATAACGACTCAAGGCTCCCTAATAACGACTGAACGACCTGTGTCGACCTGTTACAGAATTCGTGGGAATTTACGATCTCCCTCGTCTCGTATGCAACGGCAACTAGCCTTACGCCAGTTTAAAACTTTCGGTATAGTTGCTGAAATACCATGCAAACATAACTAAACTCCACTTACCGCTGGAATTTCTTTGAAGTGTTCCACTGCAAACACAAATCTCTCGAAAACGTCGGTTTCGTTCATCTTTTTTCCACTATTTCCCTTGTTTTATCGCCGCTCTTTCGTGTTAACATTGCAGCACAGCCTTGACAGGATATAAATGTTGAATTTTTCAAACTTGGAATTATAAAGTCGCCCCGTCTCATTAACGTTAATATTCAACTATATTTTAATATTATTTCTGAAATTCTTTAGACGTATGAAATGAAATAGGATATTATTCATTGCCAAGGGAAATAAAAGTAAGCCGGCTTTAACAGCTGAACGTTTTAATAAATTGAAGCGGAAGGGTTTTTATATTAACAGCCAGGGTTTAATACCGGCAGATTACAAGTAA
Organism: Cerceris ruficornis; assembly: GCA_963989415.1. Lineage (NCBI taxonomy): Eukaryota > Metazoa > Arthropoda > Insecta > Hymenoptera > Crabronidae > Cerceris > Cerceris ruficornis. The sequence continues at coordinate 10,232,574 of OZ022524.1, read as the reverse complement.
AAGCGGTAGATTATACATAATGGTATTCTTTTAACATAATGAATATGCTAGATGCATGTAAATTTCATGGATTTTATGCAGCTCTTCACAGTTGAAATTAAACAGTCTGAGGCTCGACGTTACCTTATTGTTTACGATATTATGAATGTTTGTGGAGATACAGATGTCCATCAACTTCTTGGATTCATGTCGAGCTGTAAAGTAAACTGTATTCAGTTCATTTATTAAAATATGAAAAAAAACGTAGATAGTAGAATATATTAATACTGAACTCTATTAACCTAGGTCGCAAACCTACGGCCATTTTCCGAACGATCTAATCATCTAAGTTATTCATACCCCCATAAAATGAGTGTTTTCCCAGAACTCTTAAAAGGCTATTGTGATAAGAATAATGTTCCACATGTAGAATTATTAAAATGATATGATACACGCTTCCAGAGTACTAAATTTTGAGTTGGATAAGTAAAGATATAGAAGTTTAAGATCAAGGCATGACATATTTACGATCCTACTTTTACTGTAGAATGACAAAATGATACGGGCCTCCAACTATAAAGAAAACCCACGACAGACAGAAGATAGACGTCTCAAGGGGCGAAAGGGATCAGCAGAGTTTACGAATAGGGGAAAGTCCCAGGGGTAAGGCCCTTTGGCTGAGGTGCATGCGAGACTTGGAAATTCGAACAAAGGAAAGACCGAGTCTTCGATGGCAGACAATACGTTACGATGAAGAATAGGGCTCAGCCGGAATTCTAATTATATTTTATCCTTTAGTTGTTAAATGCTACTATACTCACTAATCAAAAAGTTTGCAATTCCATTGCTTAACCCCTTCAGACCCGAATTCTTTTCTTTCGCCTAACAAAAATTATTTTTATATTGAGATTAACTTAATTCATATACACACAGAAAAAACAGATCACGTTGCAGACGTTATTTTTTCATATTAGACTATCACTGGTAGATACATTAGGTGTTGAAACTAAGTTTAAACCTATACGTAATAAGATAAAGAACGAAAAATATTATGTACATTACAATGTGCACAGGGTTCGAAGGGGTTAAATAATAAATTGCCTTTTACTTGGAGTACTTCAGCGAATGCTCAAAGTTCACGAAAATAGCAACAAATCACTCTTAGAATGTCAGTAAATATTGAATCTTACTAGCAATGTATGATGACATGACTATGGTGGTCGACAATTGAGCCTTGTGATAGGAAAAGGTTTAAGTTAAGGAAAACCTGTAGTAAAACACCAGTTTTATTATTAGTATCATATTATGTACGTATATAATAACATATGTATAATATGTATGATGTCTGAGGTAAACCAAATCGTTCTCCCGTCACACGAATCCTTAATTTCACTCCTTTCTCCTTCAAGTTCCATATCTTACTACGTTTTTACCCTCATGCTTCATTTTCGTAACAAGTACGGTCAGTCATTTACAATTACATGCATTTTATTCTTTCCATAGCGTTTCAATTATAAACGGAGATTCGTTAACGAACTCTCCGACTTCCTCGCGTTTCATTCAATCCCTGAAAACGTAAAAGTTTCTTTTAACGTGCCTACAATATCGTGCAGACAAATTTCTCGTCTACAACGGTGTGGTTATGGCGTGCCACGCAGTGTTATAGGTTACTGTGCCTCCGCAGTTAATACCCTGATTTCGTATTCCAATGCCGTGAAATAGACTCGGTACCACATACAATCCCACGAGTCTAAGTAATAGTCGAATGGCGTGCATTCAACTGCCAGGTTTATGAGAAATCTCGATTGCGAACGACTTTGATTTTCTACTATCTGTACCGCAAACCCGTGCCGAATTGCTTCTATTAAAGTGGAAAAGGCCCGTCAACCATGCCCTCATCGAATTACCTTATTCCTTGGGGAAACGAATGCTGTAGTTATCGTGGTTTTTAAGAGACGCTACGATGTGACTTATACACTTCTCATAGTGATATTCTAAGTGGTAACGAGTAGCTAGACTTTAGTCTGATATGACGCTGTAAACGGACGATTATTTGTTATTTACGTGCTCATTAATCTGACGAGAACATTGAGTCGAGTGAAATATTTATGGCGAATATTAAACGTTGCATCTGATATGTATGAAGTGGAAGAATTAATAGTACATGTGCCTGAATATGTAACGCGACATGGGAAACTTATTAGCACCGTTTCATGTTTAATTACATAGGTCAAATACAATTTGTATGTTTCAATTTTCCAGTAACTCAAGGAAGGCACACATTACCATATGAAAATATTATTTTCAAGTCCATTGTCTTGCTGAATGAGATATTGTCCTGAATTGTTTGCAAATTGAGACAACTAAAAATCTGCTATTTTCTATATGCTATACTTTTTTGAATTAATTTATTTAATGTCGCATCAGCCATTGACCATTGGCGACAACGCTATCATACATTGGTATAAATGTGCATATAATAATATTAATATAGATGAAACATGAGTGCTATTTTATAGAGTATTATACTAATAGAATAAACTTATAGCATAAGACTAACAATAGGAACTTAAGGTATCACTAGTTACATTATTGGATAACAGGGTTATTTAACTAGTAGTGGTAGGAATTTAACTTGATTTTTCTTAACTTATTGTAGGTTATATGCTATACTGTTCACTGTATTATAAATTGATAACATAAAAGTGTCTTTTAACGTAATCACCTCAAGTCGTAACTGTTAAAATAATGCACTGTACAATATGCGTTACACAACTTAGCATTTTCCAGAATCAAGGAATTAGCTGTTTCGCATTTTGCTTAAATATAACATTATAAAGCACGAGGTTTTTAATACTCCAGATTTTTGTGTTGTTCTACATTATATAACTTTTTACGCCGGTATCTCATTGCAGTAAACCATGGAAGGAATAATCTGCAGATTCTAGAGTTGAACGCCGTTAATACTTGAAACGTTTAATAACAAGTAGTGGAACTTGGATCGAATGGAGAGATCTTGCGTTTGCGATTATCAACAATAGCATACGACAGGCGTAATCACGTCTCAGTGTGGACATTCGACCGCTAATCCGTTATACCTTGTTGTTTCACATCGGACGCTGTTAGTGGAATACGGAGATGTTTCCCAATAGTGGCACTCCAAGCTCATTAGTGTTGACCGTTTCCCCATAACATTTCTGAAATTATCGCTATATGCACGGTAATGGTGACGAGATCTCATGGGTCAAAATCGTTATAAAAATGAATGAAAGTTATATGCCATTCGTTCTATATTATACAAATCATGGTACGCAAAACTGAAAATTTGTCGTACATTAGACTCGATTATGTCATTGTAGCAGGATTAATTTTGGAGAGATAATTTTATATAGGTACTGTGACATTCTGCATCATCTGATTGCTAGGTAATCATGCGATAGGAGTATAAAAATCAGTGCGTTAACACTAGATTTACGGAACCCGTTAAATTGACGGGTTCTTACTTGTTTTATAAACATTTCTCAAATTTACAGAGAAGCTGTACGGTAGATATTTCAAGTGTATTTTATAATACGATAACTTAACAAATTATCATCTTTGCCGCTTGATCCTTCTTTTTCCAAAGTCCTTATTTAATCTATTGCAATGTAACAAATTTCACGCCCGTGAATCTAGTGTTAATACCAATCATTGTTACATACCACAGAAGTATGTAAAAAAACGATTTTTGCATCAACAATACGATCTTTGCATCTCACGAATTTTCGCCAATACAGAAACACCCTTAACTCCGCCAATAATAACTTTCATCCAACACTACACACGTCCTCGTGCCAACCCTCTCCAGCAATTTTCTACCACGCCATTCTCTCCGATAACAACGGACCAGAAATTAACGAAGATCACGAACCCGAGCGAGCACAGAATCCCGCAAGCGAATTTACCAATTCACGCCCGGCATTGCAACACATAAGAAAGCACCGGCAAGAAAATAGTCGAAGAGCGTTAGCAATTTTCGCGATAACTAGCAAAGTAATACAAAACTAATTAACCATCGAAATCCAGTCCCCCGTAGCTTCCTTTCCCACCCTCTCGTATCGCGGCGCTATCGACCCCCTGCTATCCGGGGTTGCACAACGGCTACTTCTCCATTTCGCTGAACTTCCACCTTCTATCTTTCTCTTCATCTCCCTCCTTCCTCCCTCGTCGTTCCCTTCCACCCTTATCGCCCCCCTCCTACCCCTCTCGTCTATGCGAATGCATATACACACCCGTACACGTGTAAGTCGATAGATATAACCAGTCGCATCGGGGAAATACCGGTAGACGGCGGAAGTAACAGGGGTTCGGTGTTGTTCGCTCGGCATATGGGAGAGCATGCGACCCGGTAGACGTGCACCGGTACACGCTTTGCCAGCTGGCGAGTGAACCAGCTCGTAATATACCGGAGGTATGTACCCACCCCCTGCACCCTTTATCCAGTACCCGCTCCCCGGCAATCCCACGGCGAAGCCTCTCTATCCGTTTCATCCCTGGCGTTAGGACGAAATCTGGTACCGGCAGAGGCACTCGCGGTATTTCCGCAAATTCGACGTGCTCTCTTTCCCCTCCTCCTGGTTCTACCCTTCTCTCTCTCTCTCTCTCTATCGTGTTTCTCCTCTTCTTCGTCTCTTTTGCTGGATGTTCGCCTAGTGCGAAACTAGGTACGAGAGGGAGAGCTCCACGGCGGCGGGCTGCGATTTGCAACGGAGGGTGTACTCGATGATGGTTGTTGGTAAAATCGGTATCGCGTGTAGACACGCCTGGACAGTGTGGTCCGTACATGTCCCTGTGTTCGGAAGAAGGCTGTTTGCTCGTGGATCGAGTACCGTAGAACACGGTTTTTCAGGGGACTGTGAAATCTGAGGGTGGTATGATGGAGATGGCGAAGGTGTGGACTTTTCGGAATGAATGGTCTTGTTTATTCGGGAATCTTTTTATTTTAACCCTTTGAGGACTACTGACGCATATATGCGGCCTGAGAAAAATTTGATTATAGCTTATCGAGGCATGCATACGGTATTAGAATTGAAAAATTTAAAGATAACCGTTGAAATATTATTCGGCAAATACTAATGTATAATTCGGATATACTAACACTCGAATTTTCCGATAAAAAAATAGTTTTTGATCGCCAAATAAATGATCATCTCTCAACACTCAAAAAATTCTCCGTCCGCAAAGGGTTAAGGCGGGTGCATTGGGTTTGATTGTTTGATGATAGGTTTTTGTTGGTGAAACGTTTTGAATGCTGTTATGCAAGACTTTTGCAATGGCGGGAAATAAGTTTCGGAGATTGCTGGGTTTTTCACTGTGTTGGATGTAAATGAGTTTAGAATGAATTTAGCAAGAATGCTTACTTTAGGACGCATTCACCTGTCGATCTTTGGTTCTCAATTCACGGAGACCGACTGCTTATTGGATTGTTGCTATAATTGTAAGATGAAAATTTGTAATAAATCGGATAAGGGATTGTTAGTGTTACTTGAATAGGTATGTGAATGTGAAGATAGAAGCACAGCGCCTAAGACACAACGAAAATGAGTGAACTCAGGGAAGACAATTTCCATGTAGAAATATGTTCTATAATCACTTTTTGGAGAAACTGAACCAGCAAACAATTGGGTCAAAATGACCTTGCATCTGCCGTACGAAGGTTAATAGAATAAAATGTGTTGAGTAAAGGTATGCGATTGGTTTGGGTTATTTGGTGTGGCCGTTGGATATTGATCGTAATCGATAATTGTACTTTAAGAGTTTGGGATTTTTAGGATGATTATAACAGTGCAGTAGCATTAATATTATAGAAATAACTTTATCGTTTCCCGGCACATTGATATTTTCAATTCTCTAGTTTCTACGAAACTTGAAAGTTTCCTATCCCATTTAGTGCGTCGCGAGTGTAACTCGTTATTGTAGGGCAAGTGGTTAATTATTAAAAATAAATTACATTGAACTAAAAATGAAGGTGGTCCCAAATGTAGTTAGAAGTTGATATTATTTCACAATTAAAAACTACTATATCTATTTTCCTTAAACATCTCTGATGAATGATTTATGCCAATGGTGAATAATATGTACTGATCGAATTATCGAATGTAATACCCTTTTTGAATTTTGTTCTTTCTTTAACACTGGAACTACCGGCGTTAAATCTATCATATTTCAAAATATTAAATAAGTACTTTGAAAAGGAGGAATCAAGAGGCGGAAAAGATTCTCGATTCGGTGATTGGTGTTTTTTAAGATGGACATAGAATATTTATTCTAAGACTCCTCTATAAACTTGGAGAATTTTTGGAAAGAATTGTGTACCAGTCATTTTGACTGGTTTGGTTGTTCTAGTGTTAAAGCGTGCAATGTCTTTCAGACAGAATACCGTTGTCGGATACGAAGGGAAATCGTGTTACAAAGGGTTGAAGAGCAATCACTTTGTTTCAGTTACGACATGAGAGGAAAGCATTCGGAAAAAGTTTCTCACTGGAACGACAAGGACCACCTGAACGACCGAGCATTCTTCAGGACGGTAACGGAACCGGCCACCCTAAACATCAACCATATCGAGGAAAGGGACGAGGGTGAATACAGGTGTCGAGTGGACTTCGCTAAAAGCCCTACGCGGAATTCGAGAATCCATTTGACAGTAATAGGTACGTATTATTCGTACTAAAATTTAAAGAAACACATAGGAAGATTTAAGTCAAACATTTCTTCCTGATTAACTCATTACCTTCCATGATCCTCATTTGGGGATTTATTAATTTTCTAAGTCTTCTAGCATTGAATTTAGATGCCTGGCATGCTTCTGAGATTAAATGTGCTCAAGACAGTCTGTTTTAGTATACCCTTAAGCAGTAATTTTCATGAATTATTTCTATTTTTACACTACGACGATACTTCTTCCAGAAACAAACAAAGCAAAAATAATTTGGCTGGGAATGGGTTAATAAACAACAGGCAAATATTCAAACAAGAAATAGAACACTTTATCGTGAGAACAAATCTGTACTTTGCCAATATTTGTAACTTATAAAACATAAAGAAGTCGATACGAACCGCAAATCCCAAATTGCCATGTCCGCTTTGATTTATTTTGAGTCCTTTAGAACAGTTTGTGATCGTATTTATATTTTGAGAATAGTTGGCCAGACTCTTCGACCAATAAGGCTTGTGCCAGAAAGCTCTTTTCATTAATTTGCAGAAAAATGACTTATTTTCAAGCTGTCGTCCCTTTTAGACTTTTCACCTGCGCGACGAAACGAATACGATGAGCTAATAAAAGAAGTAGCTGAGACTTTGAATTTCAAGGTCAAGGACAATTTTGCTCCCGAGCCGTCAATTCGACACCTCCACTTTAGGATAAGGGCTGGAAAGTAGTGCAGGCATTTTTGGAACGCCCTGAATTTAGAAAGGGGAACAGTTCATGTTAAAAGCGCGGATCGAAACATAAATCGTTTATTTTGAAAGTGGCATAAATCACTTTGTTTTCAATGGAGATATTTAAAGGTTTTCGTCTTAACGCGTTTAAAAATATTAGTACCATTTTTCGAGAAGATTTAGTTGTTCTTGTTATCTTGGATACTTATATTTTTCTTAGTATAAATGATTTTGTCTAACCATTCCAAAATCACCATTTTTCACTACGAGGTAGTGACTTATGCCACTATGAAAATAAACGGCTCACATTAATACTTATCAAGGAATGTCGCAAATCTCAGAGAACGACTTTTCGTGTTCGTATCAATAATAATTCTCCAACGAATTCGATTATTCCAATGTAAACGTAGAACACGACTTCCATTATTTTATGTTAGAAAAAAACTTGGAAGAGCTGACGCGTTAAATAATGAAGTATTATATTATGTCATCATCAATTTCGTGTATTTTCCTTTCTCTAGTCCATCCTTGTGAACAGTGTTGTCTTTCAAAGTCGTAAACTTTCACAACCCCCCTACAATAATGTTGCAAAGTGTAAAAAAAAATCGCAATTTCCTTTTATGTTATCGTGACATTCTCACCATCTTTACTCTAAACACCCACGTTGAAATGTATGGACTACGTTGTTTAACGTGAATTGTAAAATATAGCCTGTTCTAATTCAGACAATAGCATGCGCAGGTATTTCGCATAGTTGATCTAGCACTTCCCTAACTAGTCTACCGGCACGTGTCCGTCGGCTTTGTGCATTCAGCGAATTCCTAACCGCAGACTTTCAGTAATATCAATTGATCGTAACACGCTGAATATTAGGCACATTGCAATCGTGACCTATTCCTGATTTCAATGATTCGGAAAGTAAAACGGTAGACGCTAGGCAAAATGACCATAGCAGCTAGGACCAAAATGGTACGATAGTAACAAAATGAGAAACGGTTAAATTCAACTAATCCAACAACAAGTAAACTCGGCGTCTGGAATGAATCGCTGTGGACAACGTTTTTTCAATAATTTAAGTGGCTCACCTTATCAATTCGCAACCACTTCTTGAAGACACTCACTGTATTCATTATAACTTACAAGTTGTTCCCGTGCGAGAATATCGGCATATTATCGCAAGTTTAAGTAATTAGAAAAAGTTCCCTAACTTTAATATCTGTGCTTGTGTCACTAACTTTTATATCCTTGCTTGTGTCATTAAACCTTCGCCATTTATGAACCTGATATCTTTATTTTTTGAATCTTTTGGCAGACATTTTGTCTGTATGTTTATCCCTTACTGCCAAACAGGAAAATTAAAAAAAAATCAATGCAGTGAACGTGTTAAACAATGATTATTATATACAGTAATATATATTTATAATAATACATAAATAATTATTATTTCTCCAAGTTACTGATACTTCCTCCTATAAAACCTGCCAAGTTAAGGAGAAATCACTACGACTTAATGACTGTTACAATCGTAAGAAACCAACCTATGGTAAACTAGTCTTCAGTATTTATAACACATAAAGAAGAAAACACTTTTGGAGTGCAATTTTATACGTTATTTAGTGCAGCGTCTTATTGCCGATACTAAACGATCCTAAAAAAGGAACGGAGCCCGTTTGTTCCTCCCTTCGAATTGCCTTTTATTTTCTCTCCCTCACTTTTTCTCTTTCCCGGTTTCAGTATCATGCTATCTTTCCTTAAAAGGATACAAAGGGTGTTTGAACTTCAGTTTAAAGGCTTCTTCGAGTACGGTGCAGTACAGTTAAGGCGCTTCAGAAGAAAAAGCTCGTTACTGGCGAGATTTTACAGAAGCGTTACTTCCAACCCTGTCAGCCGACATTCCCGTTTCTTGGTACTTCCGTTTTAAAGTGGAAGCATTTCTGGATATTGTAACATTTCGCGACATTATCCAATCTCGAAACGATAGGGTAAAAAGAAGTTCCTTTCTCGTACTTCATTATCGAGCATTTTAAGTGCTAAGGGCACTTTTGAATGGTGCCCCTTTGTCTCTTCGTAGTCTCTTCTTGATAATGTAGAATTATTTCACCGACTTTATTTTACTCGTTGAAATACGAATCGTTTGTTTTCCTCTATTTTCAGTTGCAATTTGATTGTTAGGTACCGCGTTGTATGAAACGAATCACTGTTAAGGATCGAATGAAAATAGATTCTTTACCTATGTCTGTTATCGTTTCAAAGCTCATTTTAATAGTTTATTTTAGCAGTAAATTATTTGATCTCTGTCAGCGTGGGGAAGAATATTAAAAATTAACGGGACGATCTGAAATGGAGATAAATCAAATTAAATTTCGCTAATTTCTAACAAATACTGTATTTCTATATTTATCTTTTATCCTTAAAAGTTTTTAATTTTATGTTTTTAAGGTTTATTACGAAATTATGGTTACTGTGTAATTCTGAGAAAGTAATCGTAGCAGAGATGCTTAGAACTTCTAAGTCGGTATTTGTTAGCACAATTATAAATAACAGCAAAAAGTTTCGCGAAATAATTGTTACCACTAATGATAAAATGATAGATTAACTTTCACTTTCAAATTTTATCGCGATAAGTATAAACTTGTTAAATATACTTTTCGTTAAATGAAAAAACTTTACATAAACGTATCACCTTTGACACACCGTTAAAAAGTAACAGTTTTTCATTCTAAGTACAAACATAATACACAGCAAAATATTTGTGATTAGTCTGATATTTCTCGATCGTTAATTAAAGTATATTCGACTTTAATGCACCCAATGTCGCGGATTTTAATAGGTAATAATGAAACATAGTGCGAAACTTCATTCGTAATTTGAAAATCACACGCGCATCTCTCTGTACGCAACAGCTCGCAAGTATATCTAATTTCCTCCCATCATGAAATGTATCCCGTGCAAAGACTAAGTGGATTAGCAGTATTTTTTCCCCAGGCATAATTTAAATCTTGTCACTTCCATAGCTACTGTTTTCACGATGCTGATAACACTTCATTCGCGAAAAATCGTATTCCAATCAGCCACGTTTCCCGACGAAAGAGCTCATCATCGTTTATTCAGAACATACGAGAGACTGCGTTTCGTTATTGGATATTATAATACCGACATTGCAGTTAAAAGCTCGTGTATGGCAAGCGAGCTCGTTATGCTTTCATGTAATCGATTATTCGATCGGCATTTTGAACGGCCTTACCAGCCGTAATATGAAAATTACGAGTACTCTTAAGTATTTCGATAATTCATTTACATTGATTGTATTATATCTCGCACGATTTCGACGCTGTAAGTAGAAGTTTCAATGAATTTCAATCATCGCTTAGTTCAGAATAATAATCCTATGGCGGGAAATTATTTCAACATTAACGCTGTTATCGATTTCGAAATATAAATATTCTATAATTTCCATACATTTCGAGGCTCCTGCACGCAAAATGGTTACGGGAATCACCTGTACGACATGAACATAAAGAATATGCCATTCTTAAGAAGTTCTCTAATTCAATCATTACGTTGATTGATTTATAACAAGAGAAGAGCGCCATTTCGATTTCTTGTTTTACACAAAAATTAGTTTCTTCCTCGATAGCTGTCGACATGCTATAATCTTCGACGGGACTTAAAACGTAGGTTTAAGGACGTCCTGATTTTATGAAATATGCGTAATACAACAAATCAATTTCATTTTGTACCGATTAAAATTACTTTGCGTAATAGGACAGGTGAAAACGATATTAAAGACTTTATTCAAAATTTTGAGAAGGATTGAATATTTTTAACAATTTTATTTGCATAATGAAGCACATAGAAAAACGATATATTATGTCATTTTAATGAAGGGCGTTGAAAAATAAAAATAGGAGTATTTACGTTATTTTGTTGTTTATAATGTCAGCGCAGGCAGGATTAAACAAATGTATAGAATTATCAAAGCTCCGTCCTTTGAAAAACGTTTGCAAAGACAGAAACCAATATGGAAGCACGAAAAATGTATTTTTCTTGGCATGTAATTATATTCAGAACGTGCGTGATTTATTTTGAAAACTAAACACTCTGGGGAAGTTAAAGCGACACCGGTATCGTATTTATCGCTACCAATTTGTAACCTGTTTCTGCTATCTTGATTGCTGAATGGCTCTTTTGTACCGAATTCGGATCAATACGAAATTAATCCTCCGATGCCTATCTAAACATAAAATCCGATTGTATGATGGTTTCTGCGATCATGGTCTCCGTTCTAGAAATTTCATCGATAAACCGGAGTAATTACTACAAATCTGTATAAAATATTTCATATATTTTACTGTTGATATATTGATACGAATGATATTAACAATTGCTTTGTATCAAAAACACTATAAATTAATTGGCATGTTTAATTTCGAAGGCTAGTTGTAAACTTCAAGAACCACATACTCATATTTATTAATGTATTATAATAACGTAGAGGAGGAATGCAAGAAGGAATACAAGCCAAACATTGAATACAACGTTTATAAGATTAAATAAAGTATGTTTATTCGAACCTGCACCAAAATTTCTCCGTATTTTACCGTAAAAGTAAACAAGTATTTTTCACATCTTACACGAAGTTTCGTAAACTAAATCTGTACCATTATTCTAATAGCGTTTCTTTATTATCGTTATTTAACATTGTAAATATGTGTCGCTGTATTTGACCATCTTCTCTTCTTTCTCTTTCTGAGGCAAAGGTATAATCGTCACTGTAAAACTGCTGTGATTATTAGGCAGAAAACTTATTTCACTTTTGCGCTGAAATACGAAGAAACTTTTTCCCCGGCCCAATATTACATCTTTACCATATAAGTAGAATTGTATTGCACATTTTAAGGGATGATTTTTTCATGTCTGTTACAGTGCCACCGAGCAAGCCAAATATTATCGACGAACACGGCGAACCGGTATTAGATGCAGCTGGTCCATACGAAGAGGGTGGCGACATGAGACTGCAGTGTCTCGTCTCCGGGGGTGAGTCCTACATTCTATAATTAGAGAAAGCTCGAACGAAAAAGCGGACAAGGACTTTTCACCGAGTTCTTTCTTAACGAATACAGAAGTATTGTATAGAATTATCAAGTGCAAGCAGACGCGAATTTTGTATAAAAATTAGACAACGACGTACATTTGCTTCAATCGTCTAACGGGAAAGTGTTTTATGGAAGCTTTTACAAATATATAGGATTTAGTCACATAAACTATTGATTCGGCTCATTTCTCGGCGATCTTTCAGTGGAAGTAGTTGGTACTGGTATTTTTGTGAATTTAAAATACAATCTAGAAAACGACAAGTCTCTGCAAAATCGTCAAAATTTTGATAAGGTTACCATATTGTTTTTAGGTTGAAGGTCATTTAAAGATCAGATTGCGACATGTGATCGAACTCGTTCAGATGTCGCCTACAATTGTACAAAGGAAAAATTATACAATTTTATATATAGTTTATATATGACACAAAACAAATAATATTATGATGGCGATGTGCGTCCTTCGAAACCATTGAAATTCTCATGTAGCCATATTTCGTATCTTTAAATCCAACAAAGATATTCAGCTTTCCTTTTTCTTTTTAAATTAATTTACTTAATATCGCGTCAGCCATCGGCCATTAGCGACAACGCTATCATGCATTGGTACAAATGTGCATAAAATAATATTAATATAGATGTAAGAAGAGTACAATTCAGCTTTTCTGTTTCTAGCGACTCACCCTGTATACATAAATTCATCATAATATAAATTATCTCTAGTTTTGGCTACGACTATATATAAATATACCAGGATTATTTATTAGCTAATTTCTCTTCTGTTAATAATATAATATAATAACTTTATTCACAAAAAGAAAATACAAATGCCCTTACGCGCGAGAGTATAAATACATGTTTTTCAATCACAAAGATTACATAACATAGTAGTGGACTTTAACAAATACATAAGGGAAACATTCGTTTGGGCTAGTTTTGTCTCGAGGAAAAAAATTCAGGAAAAATAAACCTCAACGAAAACTCTTTTGTTAGATATCGTCATCGTAATTAATACAGAATGAACATCGGTACAAACTATTTTTCCGAAACAGGAGCGAATAAGTTTGATCACATTGTTAACGTCCTATTAAAACTATAAAAGTTTCGTCCTATCCACTACGCAAAAAACCTACCTAAGCAGAAACTATGAACGCACCACCACAGCCATTAAAGACTCGCCCTGCAAAGTCAATTACCTGCATCCACTCTACGTTGTTCCTTATTTTGTCGTATTTTAATATCCACATCGCGATACGAGGATAACTCGAGGGCAATAACGATTATAAATTTATTTTTATTACCCTGTACGATATTGCCTGAGGGTCATGGCAGTGTTATACGGTGTTATTCACCGCGGAGGCCACTCTTCCGGTTCGCCTACAATTTTTCTCCCTTTCGTCTCCCTCCGCGACGCCTTTGCGTTCCTCCGCTGTCTCCCACCGAGGAAAATGGCTCTACTGAAAAGTAATGAGGCTGTCGCTGCGACCTTCCACTCGCTCTGCCTCTTTGCTAGCACGGATAGTCCACCCTCGTTCCCTCAGGGATTATCCGCACGCAATGCTCGTTCCTGAATTATGAATTAACGCGTACCGCTCACTTATACGTCCATGTTCGTCTACGCTTCGACTTTTCTCGTGCTTTTATTCACATACTCCCCCCGAAACTAGGGGAATGGAAAGAACAATGAAGAACAGATCTATACTGGTTGTCGAGTCGTGAAGACCCTAGCAATTCAATTACAGTCCTTGTTCTATTGCCGTTGAGATTGTAATCGTAGTTGTTGGAATTACTCGGCTTAACAGTAACCGTACCGACACTTTATGAATATCTATTCGTACCGTAGTAGATCTTCCGGACCGGTTATGAAATAAAGATGAGACTTTTCTGGAAGAAACGCAGATGACTGTCAACTTAATATAGAAAACAACGTACCAAACTGTCTTTATTTAACACTAAACCTACCGGCTTTATATCTGTTATATTGAAATATACGAAATACATACTTTGGAAAAAAAGATTTGAAGAGGTGAAAAAGTTGATTAGTTAAGTAATTTTTGTTTTATACGATAGACCTAAAATATTTACTGAATGGTTGCCCAATCAATTTGGGGAATTTTTAGAAAAATTCAAAAAGCGGTCATTTGACCGCCATGGTAGGTTTAGTGTTAATAATACATGAAATTATATAGTTTCATTTCATTGAACCGTTCGTTTGACCGTGCATGGTGTTAGATGAGGCTGTAATGCGATAAAACTAAATGATCCGGAACTACAATAATGCAAGATATAGAAACAACAGCAAGAATTCGGTAGAACTACAGTCCACATTGAATTACTTTGATAAAACGACTTTCGTGCAACGATATATCTTGACAATTCATACTTGTTCTCAGGTCGTCCCGAGCCAAGGGTAAGGTGGTGGCGCGGAGAAATGCTTCTTGACTCTAAGGACGAACTAGGAGAATTTCCTACATTGCGGAGAAATACTTTGGTCGTTAGAGAACTCTCGAGGGCAGATCTTCACGCGGTGTTCACTTGTCAAGCGGCTAATAACAACATCAGTCAACCTGTGTCAGCCTCGGTAGCCATCGAGATGCACTGTAAGTCCATATTACATGTAACACTTTAGCAACAGATCTACTAAGTCAATCGAACTGTCGGTTTCGTTTGTTTCATTGGTTATCAATTTGTTTGAAAAGTTGATCGTTTTTTTAACGGTGCAATCCTTTTCATTTCTTACGCCTTTGTTACAAGACACAGACGAGTATGTTAACACGTTGAATGCCATGGGGGTCACCGGTGACCGGCGCCATTGAATTCAATAAAATTTCATATAACTTTTAAATTGTAACAGTTACGAATTTGTTAATTCAGTCAATGTTTACACGCTGGTCTCAAAAAGGTAAAGTCCTGTTCTCTATATATCTCTTTGTGTCTTCAAAGTTTCTGCTTTTTAAAGATGTGATTTTAATAAGAAAAGTTTCACTTCGGTAGAAATGAAGAAATTAGCAAAATACCGGTGGCATTCAACGTGTTAATCAATCTCGTACTCTTGTTTGTTTCTTTTTTAGAAATTTTATAAAACATATTTAACTACTCCAAATTCGTTAAATCTGATAATTTCGGCGTTGAGCAGAGCATTCATTAATTCTTCTTCAATGCTAAAAGAGGTACTGCTGAGAAATAGTATTTTCATATAATATGAAGTTCATTGATAAAAACGGAAACGATATTCACGTATAACCTTGAATTTTTAAACTTTTATACTATTTTATTACACTGTTTTTC
Organism: Cerceris ruficornis; assembly: GCA_963989415.1. Classification (NCBI taxonomy): domain Eukaryota; kingdom Metazoa; phylum Arthropoda; class Insecta; order Hymenoptera; family Crabronidae; genus Cerceris; species Cerceris ruficornis. The sequence continues at coordinate 10,216,798 of OZ022524.1, read as the reverse complement.
TTGTCGACGAATTGAAACTTTGAAAAGAGTTTCGAATATTTTACAAAATTTAGAATCTATTAAATTTCCGGCTGACCAATTTTGATATTACGCAATATAGCTGTTGAAGTGTGAAGTATATTAAAAAGGAGATCGGGAATGAAATATGCGTCGAGCTCGGGCAAAAGTGCAAAAGGTTTTAAATAAAGGATGTGGAAACTGAATGAAAATGGAACTAAAAACCAGTAAACATCTTACAACAGTTTTCAACTAATGGGAACATCCTTCCGATCGATCGACTTGAATATAACTGAATACCAACAAACGAGTTTAAAGGGAAAATTTGCATTGTTCGGTAAACAAAGGTGAGCTCCAGTGTGCGTTGGAGGTATTTCATCGATCTCCAATCAGAATTTCCAGTAGAAATTCCATTTGAAAGCTTTACTTCAATGTAATTTTTGTTTTACTGAGAATAGAACAAGAATCAGTTGCCTGAAAAGTTTAGTTTCAAATAGAAATGTGAAAATGGCCGGTTTCTTTTATAGCGGATGATTTTAACGAATCCTATTTTTTTGCTTTGCAAGAATGAATGTCTTCGTTTTGTAAAATACCATCGTTAAGAATAAATTGAAAAAATTAAATCATTCGTTAATTCGTAATTAGCAATTGATCGAACTTCCTCGCAATATGAAAATTCACTGATAACATTGTACAACTCTGGTTTTAAAATTTGTTTATCGATCACAATGCTTTTGAATGTACCCGACGATCAGTAGATAAAACTTATCTGAAATAGTTTTAGTAAAATAAACGTACTGCCGATATAATTACAATGAAATATCGAATAGATAAGAATTTTTATGATACAATTGTTACTGCAAAACCTAATATATTCCCGATAAAGATTACTTTGATAACAATGAATTTTTATAATCCCAGATTGCATGTCGAGAATATCATTTATGTGTTCTACTTCAGCACCGTCTTAGTCGTTAACTCGAATTTTACATAAATTCGATAATCCATTCCGTAACAAGTAAATAAAATATACTCGACTTTAAACACGAACAATTTGAAGAAATTTGACGGTTTCTAGGTTTATGGACTTCCACATTTTATTCAGCGTGCCAAAAACTTCAAGTTTAAATCGATATGACAGAGTGTCAATATTTCCATTCTTAGATAATAAAGTAAATTCACGTAAAACATACATGACCCATTTAATAATCAAGATACTAATCAACGTTACATCGTTTTCCACTTCAGAACAAAACTGTAATACTCTTCTCCATGCTCGCATATCGTTGCCTAATCAAACTTCTCCGAGCGTAGATATCTCTCATCCTCGTATTTAACAATTTCTAATACACGTACGAGTCTAATAGCTTCAATAATTGTCCAACTTCGTCATTTATTAAAAGAAACAAATCTACTTGACAGATGTCCACAGTTCAATAATTTAATCAACGGCATAATTACTTACTATTAACACTAAAACTTCCGGCGTTAAATCTATCATATTTAAAAATATTAAATAAGTACTTTGAGAAAAGGGGAATTAAGAGCTGGAAAAGACGATCGATTCGGTAATTTATGTTTAATAAGGTGGACGTAGAATATCTATTCTATGACTCTCCTATAAACTTGGAGAATTTTTGGAAAAAATTGTGTACCAGTCATTTTGACTGGTTTGGTAGTTCTAGTATTAAACATTCAGATATTAAAGCGTCGTATAACGCTGTAATTCATTTCCAAGGTATTTTCGATAGCTGTAATATCTTGAAAATAGATTGAAAGATGAAAAAAGGTCTGGCGGGGAGCGGGAGAGGACAAGAAAGTGTGGAATGAAGAAAAACGCGCAGAGACGCGAGCGAAAGGCGACAGGCCGAGAGGGCAGAGATGCATAATTTCCCTTGATATAACGGCGAGGCAAACGGGCTTTGAGCTTGATCCTGAAAGCTCTCGAATTTTTATTAAATTCCACGGAAGGCACCAACGAACGAGCGATCTTGGACCAGGCAGGAAGTTATCCCGTTCTCTTTCCATTCGGTTATTTCGTTCCGACTTGACAAACCTTCCTCGAGGCTCTTGAGGACGAGTGTTCCTTCTGTTTAATCTCCGCCAACTCTGTCACATTCCATCGTTCGTTCTGATACCTTATCTTACAACGAGGAGAAGGTGAATTTCAACGGCTAATTTTACCTCTTTATAAAGAATCACTGACACGAAATAAAATCACTAATGACGTTCCTCTTTAAAATGTTGAATTGTACCTTTAAATACTGTTGTATAAAATATGTCAAGGAAATGAGGTCGTACGGTGAAATGTCTAAAATAGTTGCACTTTTATTTTATATTGCTGCAAAACGGTGATGGCAGTGCTTCGTAATGGAGCAGTTCTTTGATTTTATATGGAGTGCGTATGAAGCTATTGAAAAATATATTTGACGTTGGAACTCGGCAGTGAATCAAGTTTCTGGAAATGAATTTTATTACATCCTTTTATATGACGCAGTTGAGGCGAATAAAAATTGCAGATATTTCCCTCTATATTTTTTTTATCTATAACTGCGTATCTTGAGTTTTTTTTTATCTTTCTAATGAAAAATGTTCTCAGCGTAGAAACTAAAGTTCTTTTATCTGTGGGATTTTGGGATTAAACAAGTATACGATTTTTTGGGAAAAGCTTCTTGCGAATTTTATATTTATTTAAATGTAAACTAATTCCTATGTGTACTCAGTTATAGACTGTCAATATTTGTAAAGATTCTGGTTTTCTGGGTCACAACATTAATCGTTGAAGTGAACGTCATTCTGACTTTTTTGCTTGCTTCTTCAAATTTATCGAATTAATTTTAGCCGGAATTTTATAATCGATAAAACTTTTTTAGATTTTACTCCGTAAAAAGAATAAGCATATCGTAGATATGCGTCCAATACCTACAAAATTATATTTCACAGCGAAAGATTATAGTTGTCTGTAATATATGAACGGCATTTCGTGACTAAGGACTATAATCCCCTGTAGTAGTGAAAGGTTTAATATAAATTTCTTAATACAAAGAAAAGTATATACTGTGCTATATTTGAAATTGTCTTATTCAACATCATAATATTTCTAGGTCTTAGATATATCATGAGATATTAAATTGTTCCGAAATTTTCGAACAAATCAATTAACTTATTTCGACTGCTTCGAGACACGAGACGAAAAATTACGCGGTGAATTGAAATATAAAACGAACGAGTTGCATGCGACGTATGATTGAAATAATACGCGCGCACAAAGGGCCCTAGTTTCTCCCCTCAGGCTGCTTTTTATGGCATCGATATAAAAACTTAACATGTCTTTCCCCGTATCACCTTCGTGGATCACTAACATGTATTTGCCGTAAAAATATTAAGTTCCGGCCATAAAACAGGAAAATGCATCTGCGTGAGGGCTTGCTGGAAAGTGCATCTTAGCAGCCGGTGCGCGTAATTACACTGCATGGTTATACGTCGTGAAGAAGTTCGTGAACTAAAGCCGGTTTCGCATTCAATTATTTTTAATTGCTTGGAAAAGTCTCCATTTGTCGCCCGGAAATCCCAAAGTGAGGAACGCTGGGAAAGAGTTTCACTTACGGAACCATCGAAGCCAAACATTTCCATTCTGTTGCAGTTCACTTACAGTTCGTTGATAACAACTTCATTTTTGAAGCGTCGCAATCCTCGTTATGTGTTTATGTAATAAGAAATTAGCATTTAACACTTCCAATGTCATATAGTATCCTTCCTGATCAGGTGATGACATAAGGTCAACCCTCCTATAACGCGATTAATTGGCTCCGGGTTATAGGAGGGTTGACTGTACCGTTCGGCAACTGAAAGATGGCTAGGGAGCGACGGAGCCTCTCGTTTTCAACCGCCTATTCTCGCCATTTCGTTTTTGAATCCCCCAACTCAGCTTTCTAAAGTAAACGATTATGAGGAGTGTGCACTTTAGGAGACTGGATTTGGGAATTCAAAAAACTGAATGGCGGGAATAGTCGTTTGGAAACGAGAGGTTCCACCGTTCCCTAGCCATCTTTCAGTTGTCGAACTGTACCAGGAGCGCCCTATGTAGAAGTTATTAAAAATCGCGTCTCACACTGGTACGAAGAAAGTTGTCAAGTAGAGAAGACTAATTACGGAATAAAATATTTCTTTCAGAATAGCAAAAACTCCGGGAATTTTCCATTCCTTATAATTTCCATGACAACCACATCTGTATTGCTGGTTTTTAGGCAATCGTAGAAATAATAGTATTTCTATCTCGAATTGGTAGCAACGTTATGACATTAAAAAAATATATTTCTCTCTCGAACCTACCGCAGCACATAAAACCTTGCATATTAAATCGATGCGTTAACAAAATCCTATAAAATCGTATGTGTATACGTATTACTCGTACATTATACCCCGTTTTCAGAGAACGAAGGAAGAGCATCAGCCCCGTAGACATTTTGCTACCTTACCGTTTTATTGCGCCGCGTTAAAGCTTGCTCTTCCGGCAGAAGTCGAGCTTTCTTTGCACTTTGAACCGGCCGACACCCTCCATTCCTACGGCAGGCCAACCCCTTAAGCCACGGAACAAGGGAGGAGAGGCCAAGCCGCCTCTCTTGGATTCCGCAAAGGATTAAACCTCATAAATTCCACAGAGCGATCCGTGGAATTATCGGTATGCCGCCTTACGTCCGCCCTCTCCGCCGTCTTTTATGGACGACTTAACAAACGAGAACGATTTCTGCGCGACTTTATGCTCTCGTTCTTCCTCCCTCTCTATTTTCCTCTCACCTTTCTTGCTCGTCCTTCCTGCTTATATACATTTCGTTCTTTCATTTTCTTTTCTTGACAATTACCTGCACTAATCGTTTCACTGAAGTATGCCGTTATTGGATGCATTATTAATTCGATGTAGTTGGGCGCAGAAATTCAACGTTAATGGGAAATAATAGTAAGGAAGGGTAATCTTGTTTAAACATATTATACTGACTGTGGCATGCTATAATTTAGATGAAAGTATACAGAGTATACAATTTATATCTTATTTAACATTATTACGTGTATTTCGCATTTGCTAAACGTTATTTATCTTTATTAAGGCACCAACGAAAGTTTATAAAAATATATTGCGTTTAATATCTGATCACGATTTACAATATGTTCGTATCGGAGGACGTCAGACCGTAGAATCTATTTTTTCTGTTATTTTTAACAACTGATGTGTTTTGTAGTTTATTAACATTAATTCTACTGGGTATTCTATGCGCAATACTACGTCAGATATACAGTAATGGTGAATTTCCAACCTCATTATACATAAGTAAGCTGAGATCAATTGTTTCGTCGATCTTTTTCAAATAGCCAAAGCATCGAAGGGTAGACAAATTATGTTAAAGTCTGTTAAAAGTCAAAGTGCAGAGAAATATAATGCACGCTGCCTTTATTAACCCCCTGCCTTACGATTTCTATTTTGACAGCGTGCGTAATACCCCAGAATTAATTCCAGAAATAAAAATTTCTCTCTGATCCTTAACATTTGGCACAACTGACTGCAATATTAATATTATAGAAATAATTTTACCGTCTCGTGATCGACTGATATTTTCAATTTAATAGTTATTGGAAAACTTCAAAATTTCGTATTCCATTTATCGCCTCACGTGTGTCACACGTTATTGTAAGCTAAGGGGTTAAAAGCCGCTGTTATTGGAAGTCCTCTGGCCTGTGCTGTGTTCTAATTCGCCTGGCGGATAGAGACATCACTCGTTCTGACGTCATTTCCGATTCTATTGCGTTACTGACAATCGAAAACTTCTTTTGTCATTCTCATGACGTCGCAAGGAATGTGCGGCTTTATCAGCCAGTCACGCATTAGGATCGAAAATGACGTCAGAACGAGGGATGTCTCTATTTGTCAGACGAATCGGAACAAACGATAGGCCAGAGGACTTCTCTTGTCTTTGCGAGCTTTAGGCGGTGCGAGCGACATTCTCCCCATACCTCATACCACAAGACTTCTCTATTTTTGCGAGGTATAAGTGTTTCACGTGGCAAGGAGAAACTCAGTTCGATATACGTTACCTACGTAATTTAAGTAAATGTAATGAACCATGGACCATGCTGTCAGTAATTGAAATACGTTTATGTTATTTTTTAATGTGTCTATCTCTGAACTTAACACTAGAACAACCGGCGTTAAATCTATCTTATTTCAAAATATTAAATAAGTACTTTGAAAAAGGAGGGACCAAGAGGCGGAAAAGATAATCGATTCGATGATTTATGTTTTTTAAGATGGTCGTAAGATATTTATTCTAAGACTCTTCTATAAACTTGGAGAATTTTTGGAAAAAATTGTGCACCAGTCATTTTGACTGGTTTGGTAGTTCTAGTGTTAAAATTGGAGAAGTAGATTCAATCACAACTGATTGTCGTCTTTAGAGTTGCTAATAGTGTTGATATCGCATTCTGTTATACGGCTCTATAAGTAATAAATGAATTACTAATACACCTAGTTTTGAAAGTAGTCCAAAATAAAAAAAAATGCCTAGACATTCTAAACCCCGCAGTAACTTATGTTACAATAATTGTCCCATATTTAAAAGAAAACATAAAATCAGAACTGAGTTCATAAGTTCTTCATCCCCTTCTTCAAAACAGAAAAATAAATTTGTGAACTTTTCATCCCAAGAAATGTGACTTTATGCATTAAAACGAACGAAGTCGGTACCGAAACAAATTTTTATCGTTCGGAGACATAATTCAAGAAACAACGTAACGAAGGAAACACACGACGAAGGGAAGGAGGAGGAATGACAAATTGCGAAAAATCAGTCCAGAATGGTCGAGGGCGTAGCGATTGGACAACGATAAAACGAGCGCGACCTTGGAATTGAATCTGCTGTTCTCAAGGGGAATAGAGAACGAACCCTCGCACTAACCTACCTCATACTCAACCCACCCTTACCTAATCGAGCTTGACTAATTAGAGGGCAGTTGGCTGGTAATGGAGTAAGCCGGCGGAATTGGGTAACAGTGGGCCTGATTTACAGAGCAGGAGCCTTTGAAAGCTCTCGTTAATGGAATGAGAAAGGTTCGGGGAGAGAGGAAGATGGAGAATGAATGCTCTTAATATTGAGAACCACTCCACTGTTTCTGCTTGATATGCTCAATCTACGCGATCGGCATCACGAAATTACGTGGTTAATCTTCGACGTTATTTCGAAGGAAAGCTACAGATCGCATCGAGAAGAATACTTTTTATGCATTTAGATTTAAATCTTGGAATGTCTGCTCGAGAAGTTGAAGACGACGGTAGGGGATGAAATCTTTGGCGGCGAGGTGGCGTTGATGAATCATTGTCATACTACAAATTGAAGAACGATTGTAATGTTCTGGGGGAGCTTGGTCTTCGAAGCTGCTTTCGCCGCTAAATCAATTGTAATTATCGTACAGTTTATACTTTGTGTGGTATTTTATCAATCTGTGTTGTAGTTACGGCGAAATAACTGCTAGATTGTGTTAAGTGCACACAAACCAAATGAAGATTTTAAAAGAGATGATTAATTTTAAGGCGTTTTATGCTCAACTTCTAAAACTATAACAATAAAAGTGTTCTATATATAATTTTAAAAATATAATGCTGACTAATATATTGTGCAAATATAATTTTTCAATTGTTTCCCTTCTTACGACAGTATTCGTCTGTCTAAATTTTGAAGTTCACCGAATTTCATTATTTATATCAGAAAATTAGAAACAGAAAAAAATAGAAGAATCTATCTCACTTTAAGAGAGTACCTGACTCCTTAAAGAATACATAAATTTATTTCTCCTTGTTTTGATCACTGAAATGTCATGCATAACCAAAGACAATTTCGTAAATGTTAATACTTTGGCGTTTTTAATGTTCTCGGTTAATATTTTTAAAGTATATTAATTTAAAAAGGTTGTTTTCTTTACAGGTCTTGCAAAGTTACCTCCGTACTCGTTATCCATATTTTTTCAATGTAGAACTTTTTTCATTTTATTAAAACTTTTAATGAGACGTGTCAGTGATCTAAGAAGTACAAAAATTTGGACACGTCGGTATTACATCTTCCTCGAAACTTGTTTTTATAATTACTAATTTTGTGGTCCTATCAATTCCACACTTATGAAACTAACAATTCTGCCAAACGTTAATTTCTCCGAAGAAATAGAATTAAAGAATGTTTTAACTTTCAAAATTCACCTAACAATCTTTGTTGAATATTTGTATAAACAGAATACGACCATCGGTATGCAAATGCGAGATGCTAGTAATTAGTTTGAATAATGATTCGGAGGATAAAGAACTATTCATTACTGGACTGCAAGTGTCCGCACAATTTAAATTTATTCTATCCGAATTTTCCGCAGAAATAACGCTAGGTTTGAACTTTTTCCGCTTACGATTATGCCATCGCCATCGTAAGACGTAAAAACCCTAAAAATGATGTCTATCGAAGAAAATCCTTCACCTGATAAAGGTTTACGTCCTGGTGTATTGCGTAAGACTAAAGCAGAGACGAAGTGAAGGAAGATAAACGAGACAACTGGGGGAGGAAGAAAAGGGCGCAAGAAGCATACGTACGTTCCGCCATAAGTTCCATGAAAGTTCTAATAGGCGACAGAGGACTACGGCAAGAAAGCAGTCGAGATGAAACACAAAAGTATACGTTTCAAAGATAAAGTAAGACACGATAGCTCACGGTTGAAGAAAATCCGTTTCTATTACTCGAACACCGGGAAAAGGAGTATTGCAATCGACGAGAAGTAGAAAAAGGAGAGAAATGAAGGAAAATGAAACGGCATGTTAACGGAAGACAAGAGCAGAGCAGAAACGAAGTTGTTTCGTTTGCCCCGCGGTATCCAACCAGATTTTTACACGGTAACAACGATGAAGGCGGCACAGTTGAGTCAACGATGATGATGGTACCTTACAGGAACAAGAAAGAAATGGGTGAGGTAGGTGACACATAGCCTCGAGCTCTTTGACGACTCGATAGTATACCAAAGACATTGTCAACCTTTAAAGTGGATGGCAAAGCTCACTGAGAAGCAAAACTGCGAACACCCTGAAACGCTGCTTAAAATTTTATTCGAGAGATATTTCGAGAAATGTTGTGCTCTTTCACACTGTACGAAAGACGTTCAGTTTGTACGAGTTCACGAGTAATCATCGTTTAGTATTAGTCGTTGACTAATCGTTTCTTTAATGTGATCAGATATTTGTTTACGTGACACGAGGAATTTTCTAATTTTTAATATTATTCCGGTATTTTTAAATCATGATTGTGATGTAGATTTCCTTTTTTACAGTAAAATTGAGGGTTCGATGGTGGATGAGTAATTAGGGAATTGTCAAATATTCTATCTTTAGAATGTAGTTATTTTTATAAAATCGGGCTAACCAAAAATTATATACGATATAAAAGTAAACTAGTTAGAATAAATTGCATATTTTGTCTCTGCCGATAATAGAAGTTGTATGTCAGCTTTGACAAAAATAAAATATTTCTATGATACAATGAGACAAAACATTTAAAAATATAAAGTTGTTAATTTCTGCAAATTGCTGCATAAAATAATAAACCATTCTGCAGATACCCAGAACAAGCAGAATATTACTCATGCAAACCAACAAAAATACACGTATCACAATCCTAATAGAAATCTACATAGAAAGTGACGAAATTGAATTGGTAAAAGCAATAAAAATGGCACTTCGGAAACACCAATGATTTATAACATCATACAATTCAATGTCCGGTGTCATCTGTCTCAACTAGGAATTACACGACAGGATGGCCATTTCAGTTGAAATCGAAAAACACAAAAACAAGAAACGAACCCTTCAGTCCCACTTTCACCGCAGTCTCTCACGGATTAATTGCGTATGCCGACACTTGCAATCCAAATCCAAACTTTCAATACTTCATCACTAATCAAGATTTCAAATGCACGGAGAAAAAAAACAATAATCCAAATTTTGCGGTCCTATTCTAATTTAATCCCGGACGAGCTCCCAAAGAATAAGGATACTCGCCTTAGAAAAAAAAAACTGAATATGTTCCCTTAAAATTAAATAACGATATCGCAACCTAAAAAACTTAACGGAACACATGTAAATAAAACAAGGTGACGAACTTTATTAGATATATATGAATATAAAATAAGAAAACTCATTAACAAAAACTAACTCTAAAATATTATAAATCTCGCAAAAATTCTCTCCACTCCGCTTCTACTTCACTTTCTGCACTCTCAACTCAACTGACTCTTCCAAAATTCAAACTCGCATCCATCTTCGATACACTTTCTCACAGCATGCATTCTTCGTCTTTCTCACAGCATCTATTCTCTATTGCAGTTTCTCCTCATCCATAGACTAAACATTCACGCTAGCCCTTGCATTCGTCGCTTTCCAAATCACGCACTCTAAACGTCCACTCTCGCTTATATCCAATCCATCCACACATACTAATACTAAAAATTAAAACTATTTAGCAATATAAAAATTCCGTTCCTACAAAATGAACAATATGAAGTGTGGAATAAAGTAGTTGTACAAGCACCTGCCGGCGAGTTCATTTTATCTCCTTCGAGAAGATCGGCGATAATGTTAACTCCGTTGACAGCTATAGGCAAGTGAACGGTAAAGCAGCGGAAATAAAACGAAAGGAGTAGAGGAAGAAAGAAGATGCCAAGTGGCATAGCCCCCGAGCCCTTTGGGAACTTGATTGTGTACCGGAGTCCCTGCTTTTGAAGCTGGCAGAAGAGCCCTCTCAGACTACCGTCGATGTCGAGTGAGCTTCGTTTGACCCCCGAAGTAACTTCGTATATCTTGGTAACGCGTTACAAACGCGCGTGTATTTTCTCATTTGCACGTATGCCTATACGCGGATGTGTTTACAAACGAAGGTTCGATACAATTTTCTTCGCCGGGTGTCGCTTTGATGCGATGCGAGACAATGCAATAACGTCGACGTCTCGATGATGACGCAGATTGCATTATGGAAATGAGACACTTCCTTGCTTGGTCGCTGAGAGTGCACCGATCGAATGTTGGCACTGTACTTCAGGTGGGAGATGATTTTTAAACGTCTACGGAGACTTTTTTCCATATAACGTGGAAGAAAATAGGTATTTGGAATTTTATTGTTTTAACATTAACCGTACCGACAATTTATGGATACTTGTTCTTACCATAGCAGATCTTGCGACTGGTGGTGAAATAACAATGATACCTTTTTGAAAGAGATGCAGGAGAGTGTCAACTTAATATAGGGAATAACGTACAACACAGTCTTTACTTAATAGTACAAAGAATTATATATTTCTATTTCATTGAACCGGTCATTTGATCGCACATGGTACGGTTAGTGCTGAGGAACAAAGCGGGAAGTATGACAACCCTAAAAAATAGTCAGAGCTACAAAAATACCGTAAATCTGCAGAATTACCTCATGCAACGTTCATTAAACTCATTTTAAAACACACAAAATTAATATATCCAACATAAAACGTTTGTTCAGTTTCACTCTGCCGTTCTGCATTCAACAGAGAGGATTATATAAATGGCCAAGTAGAAAGTCTATCAAAAACACTCATACCAACTAGCCCCCATTTTTTTTAAGGCTCATACGAGAGCATTTAAACGAGGTCGTCATACGAGAGCGTCTACCTTTTTGTCCTCAACTTTGCATTAATCCTGGAATGTAATAAAGCGAGTACGGATAAACAGAGGAGCGAGAGAGAAAGAAAGAGGGGCCGAGAGAAATACAGGGAGAGATAAAGAAAGAGAGGGAGAGGCAGAGAGCGGTTGAAACACCGAGAGGAACGGGGTAAATTCGCTAAAAACTACCCTCGGCACCGGCGAAAGTAGAAGGGATATGCAAACGCGGCCGTAAGCCCGCGCGGATTAAGCCAGGGCGTATTTTCAATTCGCGATAGCAATAAGTTTAACCTCGTCCGCTCGTTCGTTGCTTACCTGTCCCTTTTCCAGCACGCATCTCCCGCTTTCTCGTTTCGCCCCGTGCCGTTTCTAACCCCTCTGCGATTTTCTTTTTGTCTCGTGAACCCCACGATCTCGTTAGGATCGTTTCCATTCGGACGTTTCGTTCCCCTTCGTCCGGATCTCTCGGAACCCCCGACAATCCGACCGGGTGATGCCTTTGGCACCCTTGCGCCCTTTCCTTTCTATCGTCTTCGTCAAGAACGGAAGTCCTCTTTGTGACATTCCGCGACAGACTCCAATTAAAAGTTTGCAATGTATGACAGGGAATATAAGAACGAATCCCGAATGAGAGTCCCTTTTCGCGGTGACAGGTACGCAATGATGGACACGTCAGCTTTAGTTCTTTGTCTCCGTTGAACTTGTGCGATCAGTGTTTACAAAGTGTTTGCCACGAAACGACGTTCGAGCCCTGTTTGCGTTAACACTAGAACTACTGGCGATAAATCTATCATATTTCAAAATTTTAACACTATTCCTACCACGATGGGTCAAATGACCGTTTATAAAATTTCGATTAGAATTTCCTATATACAACGTAACTGAATCGCCTTTAAGCTTCACGACTTTTCCTCAAATATACGTATAATACATACATTCACATTATAAACATTTTTCAATATTCACTTCTTTTTTTACTGTTCATTTTTTGGGAAAAAATTATCATTTGACAAATTCACCGGTTGCGGTAGAAAAAGGTATATGTGAAGTGTCGGTAGGAATAGTGTTAAATACGTACTTTGAAAAAGGAGGAATCAAGAGAGGGAAAAGATAATCGATACGGTGATTTATGTTTTTTAAGATGGTCGTGGGACATTTATTCTAAGACTCTTCTATAAACTTGGAGAATTTTTGGAAAATATTGTGTACCAGTCATTTTGACTGGTTTGGTAGTTCTAGTGTTAAGTAGAACTATGCTAAATCATATAGCGAAGGATTGAAAAATGAATTTTTGTCAGCGAAGAGAAACGTTTTAAGACTAACTGCACCATACGCGGTCAAATGGCCGCTTGAATGAAATAAAAATATATAATTTGTTCTACTATCAAGTAAAGACTGTTTTCTACGCTGTTTCCTGTATTAAGTTGACTTTTATTTCTGACAATGAGTTATTATCGAAGTTGATCTCGATTTCGGTAGCTTTATTCCCCTCGAAATTGTGCTACACTTTACATTTATATTATTGCAAAACGTTTCAAGGATAAACAAGATTTATTCGAATACTACACCAGACGAACATTTCCATGAATGCAATTTTTTATCGTTTAAAGTTTCAAAGTTAATATTTCATGCAACGCAGGTAAAAGCAAACCTTACTATCATGCTCCTTGAGAATACCTGATTCTTACGGATAACAAGGCATTTTATTTCAGCAGGAAAACAAGGAAACGTAGTCCCGGTACGGTTACCAATGATTGCTCCACTGGCACGAGATTGTAGATAGTGGATTAAGGTGGCCCCGGCGAAGGTGGCAGTATTGGTGTGCACAGGGAAGCGGAAAATTTTTCATTGGTGTCAAAAGTTCGGCGTCCTGAAAGTTTAATTCCAGGGCCTCTCGGCACCGCTTGAATGGAAAATCTCTTTCTCTCCCTCCCTCCTTCTCTCTCTCTCTCTCGCTCTCATCCCTTCGACTTATTTTTTTCCCTTCTATTTCTGTTCATCCACTTTTTCATTCCCGACATCGCGAAGAAAGCCGTTCCTTTTCCAACCTGCTAGCGATTAAATTGGATGGAAAACCACCGGCTAGGAAAAAGAACCGCGGCAAAGTTATTCTGCTTTAACTTTGAGAATGATCTATTGATTTGTATTCATTCCTGCAAGGCTTATGAGTTAGTTTAACGTGGAAGGTAGAGTCGGATATGAGGTTTTTAGGCTTTCGCGGCCATCGTTAACTGAACAATGGTTTTGAATTTTCGGGTTTAACCGTTTTAGTGCCAGGGGTTTTTAAGAATCCGTGTCGGATTGCGCCATGCAGCGCGATAGCGCGTCGTTCATCTCGTTTGCGAGATGCAAACAAACAAACATCGAGACACAGTTCACCACAGTACGCGAACAGCGCGATCGCGTTGCGTGGCATAAAACGGTTAACCCATTGACTGCCAACTATGAGATATCTCGTAGCTGCACTATAAGTTTGAATTAATAAGTTAACAATAATGGCCGGGTGTGTACAGAAATTTTTGAACAAAAGTGTTCTTCGTATCATTAAAAATGTCGAGATTATATTTTTGATTAATGAAACCAACGTTCTAAAAACTTTCTGTCATCTTCTCAAATTTTAACAAGCAATGGTAATATTTGCTTAGTTTTCCTGGCAGTGAATGGGTTAAGCCGCGTTGAGTGTTGTAAAACATCCTACGTTTCGCCAGCATTGCAGCTGGCTTCATCAGGGTGATCTGATCAGCCCTATCTGGAATACCCTTCTCCAATTTCTTAGTCGTTCAGCTGATCGACCAAAAATGATTGGCTAATCACGGCTCCGTATCAACGAGCAGCAATATAAATAGAAGTACCGTTAATGGGACACCTCAGTATTAGATGATAAGAGAGCGCTAGATGTTGGTTGGTTCTCGCTGTTGAGAAGATTGATTTCTTCGAAGCGCGTAAAATCGCGCTTCCCTCACGATTTGACGGAGGCGGACTCTGCCGCGAAGCGGGAAGATTGCTGATTGGGAGAGTTTTTATTTGACAAATACTAAGTTTGTCATTGGTGGGCAAAGAAATCGTCCTTTGCCCATTAGTTAAGAGCCTCCCTCGCCGATCGTCGGAGCCGGAAAAACTCAGCTCAGGTGGGGGAAAAGTTCCCGGTCAATACTTCTTGCAGGACAAAACTTTTCCTGAAGAAGTATTGACGACAATAGGCCCATAAAGCACATTGATTTTAAAGCCATAAATAGACGACAATGCGCGACTGCTATTTTTACTAAGAAAGCTGTGAACGATTGAGTTAAGATGCGAGATTTGCAGCTACATCTGTGAGCTTCAGGGGCATATTTTTTCTCCGCAACAATTATTGCGGAGGCATTCACAAAAGAAATTGTACGGCAAGGGGTTAATATGTTGTCCGTGACACGATAAGTAAAATAGGAAATTTTCAAGTCTTCCAAAAAATGTTAAATTAAAATATCAGTGGGTCACGATACGATCAAATAAATTGTTATTTCAGCAAATAATTCTGAGTTATTTCAGGCAGAAAAGAAATCGCACGGCAGAGGGTTAAACAAGGAATTTCTATCTTCTAGAACATTTCTCAACTCTAAAACACTTAAATAGCTACTCATTAACACTAGAACTACCGGCGTTAAATCGATTATATTTCAATATATTAAATGAGTACTTTGAGAAAAGAGGGATCAAGAGGCGGAAAAGATGATCAATTCGGTCATTTATGTTTTTTCAGTTGGACGTAGAATATTTCTCCTATGACTCTCCTGTAAATTTTGAGAATTTTTGGAAAAAATTGTGTACCAGTCATTTTGACTGGTTTGGTAGTTCTAGTGTTAATGGTAATTGGAAAATTCCACAAAAACCCGTCTGTTTTTTGCTCTCGATGAGTACACCAGCCGATTTTGCCGGGACGTATATATTAATCGGGCATAAACAGATACCAAAGCTTAGATATTAATCACCGCGAAGCAGCCTTCGCATACCGGACACCACCAATCCGAAGTATGTGGTTTAGTTGTGCCCCTTCCCGAAAGCTCACAGGTTTTGCGGCGATATATTCGAGGTGGTAGCTGCGGTAGAACCACTCATTTAAAACGCATTAGGGCAGGACGGTAGTACAAGTTCGTGGTTGGTCTAAGCACCGCAATTCCACGATCCTTGTAATTCTTGCCACCAGTTTTTGATCGCTAATCATCACGACGGCCGATACGGCGGTATACACGCTTATACGGTAACGTGCTTTTCTGTATTTCAGTGAGGCCGTTGAGCGTGACGATACTAAGCTCTGAACTTGCGCCCCTCAGTGCTGACCGGAAGTACGACATAAACTGCACAACTGTCGGCTCAAGGCCACCGGCAACGTTATCTTGGTACATGGACGGCAAGAAACTTACTAATTACACGGAAAAGGTACGTTTATGATTTATTGTTCGCAACTTTTCCTCTCGGCCGCGCGAATAATCACGGAGGAGGGTTTTAACGAGTTCCAGCTAGTAATACCATTTTGAAACGTAGAATGGTACTGAGGTTATTATCCGGTATTTTCGGCAACCGTAATTCGTGGTAATGAGATGTATGACAGAGTTTGTTGTACAGTCTGTGTAATAATAAGAGAGAAAGTTTTCATGTTGGCTGACATCGAAAGAAAACTACAATGGTTTGAAACAGTGACTTATGTATTGCTTAATGTATCATGAAAAATAGATTATATTTTAAACCTGTTTCACTTCGTCGATACTTATATCGTTCTATGTATAAAGTATGATTCTTACATATCGAATCTTATATAGAAAAAAATTGCCCAAAATCATAATCCTGACAACATATCCAAAATTAAAACCATTGAAACATCAATGGATCATTGGTGTCATCGAATCATTGAAACCGGTAACTACTGTCATCGATACAGTGGAGTAGTCCTACAGGGGATATCACTGTAAAAAAATTGGTAATAATACCCGATGGGTGAAGGGAAAACCTATTAACACTAGAACTACCGGCGTTAAATCTATTATATTTCAATATATTAAATAAGTACTTTGAGAAAAGAGGAACCAAGAGGCAGAAAAGATGATCAATTCGGTTATTTATGTTTTTTTACTTGGGCGTAGTATATTTCTTCTATGCTTCTCTTATAAACTTAGAGAATTTTTTTATAAAATTGTGTACCAGTCATTTTAACTGGTTTGGTAGTTCTAGTGTTAATGCGAATGTCGCCCCAATGCGCCACCATCCGCGTGTCAATAGGTCCGTCCCTGTCGGGAGAGAGTATTTGTGAGTCAGTGAGATCTCGGGTGTGCAGTTGGAAAAAGTAGGCGGCGCTTTTCTGAGAACGGGTCTGGAGTGCAGATATAGTGAAGGACCAGAAACAAGGCACTTGAGAAGCAATTTGCTCTGATTCGCCCGACGGATAGGGACATCCCTCTCCCTCACGCATTTTCGATTTTGACGCGCTATTAGCAAGAGAGACCTGCACATTCATTGCGTCGCACTGCGAACGACGAAAGGAGTCTTTTATTTTCGGTTGTCATTCGTCGATCTCAGGTTTCCAGGACCGATATGGCGGAGATAGGCGGTGCGAGAGCAATCTCCCCCTCCGTCCCAAGTGCCTTGTTTCTGGTCCCTCACTTTACATAATTCCGAGCACCAGATCAGGCAAACAGTAATTTATAAATTGTATACAGTAACATACTGACTTTTTGATAAAAAGGTGCTTGTTGATTGCTAAGTAAATGATTCTTCATCCGCAAAATGTTAAACGCATAATTCTACCCGCAGTAAAAGAAAGTGCAGAGATTTAGTTAACGTAGTCGCAAACGAGCATTCCGTAGCGGAAGATTGATGCGAAGAAAAATGTATCTATAGAGATTACATACCTATTGCATCTTCGATACGAATCATACTCTCGACCGAGCAATTAGTTACGCTCACTAGAAACAAGTCACGCTATCAGCCGGCACTGTGGAAAGCTCAAACGAAACTAACTTCTGCTTCGAGTTATGAGTGCTCGTCATCGTTCCGTTGGTACAAGCGATCCGGAAGCGCGAAAGGCGGATAAAAAGGAGGCATTCAATTCGGGTCTAACAGAACGGTGGGTATTAAGAGAGACAAAAAAACTCTGCAGGCTATACGAGACGTAGGGTTTCCTCTTCGATCGTTCTCGACGAAATCACTGGCATTAGTGTCGGTATCGGTATTTGCATCGGTGCCATTAAGCCCTCCCTCTGACACGCCATGGCGCAATTACCGGATAGAAGCGATGCTTTCGTGATCTATCTTTCTCCTTTCTCTTCTCTCGGCACGGGTGTCTTTCTTCACCTTTCTCTAGCTTCTAGAGAAGGTGAAATGTAGCCTGCGTGTACTCAAATACCTCTAGTTGAATCTCGATCCAAGCTCGCCTTGCGTTCTGCGAAAGATTCTGTTCGAAATGCGATTCTCTGTCTTTACAGTGAAATTGTTTTAATTAAAAATATGAAGAATTACTGTTTCGCAGGCGTATGTTGTAAGATATGTTTTGACGAAATCGAAAAATGAGAATTATGAGTCGGTCTTGAATGAGGAGACTTGTGTCGTCATTGGTTGGGTTTTTCCTCGTCAATATATTTCTGCGTGTAGAACTCGAAAAGCAATTCTTCTCTTGGCAATTATCAACTCTAATTTTGTTAAATGTAGACGGTACATTTCTTCATTTTTTGAATACCATTTTGTAGTCCGAATTCACCGATAATACTCAGCCAGTCTCCAGGCGGCGGGTGTCTAAAACGGGCTTATGTTGCATTTCAAGAATTCCCCGCAAAAAAATATCAAAGTTTAGTGTTCTTCGACTTGAAAATATTGAGAATTAAGGCCCTAGAGAACGCCGACAGCAATTCGAGAATCACTGCTTTAAACAAACACATTGTAAAGTACACATTCAGAGTATCGAAACACTAATCAGAAAATGAAAGTTTGGAATTAAATCACCGACGTTCTCCGCGATTCGCGTTACAAGCAATTATCGAGTTCTCGCAGCGGCAATAAATTTTAAGACTATCGCTAGCCAGCAAAATGGACAGGCTTTTCAAACGTTGATGCATTTGGTCGCAAACAACGATCGAGATCTATCGTCCGCGAAAGCGGCTTTTCATTTCTGACACGTTTGCACTATCTCCGGCATTGTACGTCATCGTATCGTGGCATCAAATGAAGTTTGCACGGCTAGTTGCATCGAAGGGGCGGCGCGGGAGCGGAGCATCAGATAAAACAAGGGAGATAATAGAATGGGAGACCTAGACAGCGAAAACGGAAAAAGCAGGGAGATAATTCGAAATACAGATGGTGGGGACAATGACATGAACGAGGGAGAATAAGTAGGGGGAGTAACGAAAGGGGTGGCGGGTGGAGAAATGCTAAAAGAAATGAAAGGAGATAAATTCGGAGAAACAGGCAGGATAATGAGAAATCTTAAGCAGAGAAAACAAAAGGATTTGATGGTAGTGTAGAACGATTGCGAGACAAACGAATAGAGGGAAACGCAGGAAAAAAAGAAGAGCGGGGTGTACAGGTTTGGAGTGATAAAGAAAGAAAATTATGGGGTAAGAGAATAATGAGCGCAATCTAGAAAGTGGATTGAAAATGCAAAGGGAACGGGAGATACAAAGGGAAAGGTAAAACGGGGTATAACGGCAAGGAAACGATAATAAAGAAGAAAATATTAAAATAAAACTTCTGGTTATGAAGAATCAGACGAAATAATGAAATCCTAAACGAAAGGGGGAAGAGAATTATTATGTTTGAGTAGAGTCTAGGAAATTTATAACAAGCTTAAGGACTAGACATCGTTTCATGGAATATGTACAATTAACCTTTTCACTCCTTTTGTAATGATATAGGAAATACTTTAACGAATGGCAAAGTAATCAGTAATATTGGCATTAAATTCAGCGTTAATGAATTTCTGTATCTAACCTCCGTTCCACTTTCATCACGTTAAGTGAAAACCTTCGGAAAAAAATTTCACCTTAATTTACAATTCTTTTGCGAACTTTGCGGAAGTATTTTTGCAAATGCCCGCTAATCCAAAGGTCTAAAAGGACGTTTGTAGGTCGTGACAAATCGTTTTGAAACACCCTGTATACAGGGTGGGGCATTTAAATTGGAACACCTAAATATCTCGGTTATTATTAGTCGTACAAAAAATCTCTACAGAATAAAATTGTACTGTTTCAAGGTGCGAATTTGATGACGGTAAATAATTTTTTCTCAAGGTCATTTTTTTCGAGATTTCAAGGTCATAGTATTTTTCTTAAATGGGACTGCATATTTTCATTGCTTCTTGAGAAAAAATTATTTACCGTCATCAAATTCGCCCCTTGAAACAGTACAACTTTATTCTGTGGAGATTTTTTGAACGACTAATAATAACCGAGATATTTAGGTGTTCCCACTTAAATGCCCCACCCTGTATATGCATCTGAATCACGAAATTCAGCTTCTCTTGTGTGATACTTTTCGATTTCTGCGGTCGTGGTGTTTTGCGATTCGAGTTTCTACCACGTGGAGTTTGTGTTATTTGTTACGTTTTAATAATGTATGCTACTTCGTTTACCTTTTGATAAAATTCTACACTTTAACCCTAGATCACAAAACTTTAATGCTACCGAGTCGCTAAACATTCGAGTGACAGATTACAAATTAAAAACATGTATATTTTTATATTTCCTTTATTTATTTCAAATAAATTATCGTAACTTACGAAAATATTAATATCTTTTAATTAAACAATAGAAAAGTGATAAAAATTATTGTCTGCAACCTTGGCTGATGTGCGATCGCCACAGGAACGTACCGAATTCGTAAAAGTGCCAGGGGACGGTAGTCTATCAGACGAATGTTTAGTGCTCTAAGGTTAAATCGCAGGATACGATTCTCCGAAAGGTCTCTAAAAATAAAAATATCCAGCAACTCCCATGCTCGCACGAACTGTTATTTATAATCTTTTTCCACCTGTACGTGCGTGCAGAGTGAAAATGATGATGCATTAACGTTATTAACATAGGTATCTCATTGCGCGAAGGGCGCACGTATCAACATACTGCGAACGTAAAGCGGGGTCATTCAGAATAGAGGCGCAGGTGAAGCGCGATTACACCAATTACACTACTTAAGAAGGGGGATGATAAACGGGGGAGGACTGACTTGTCCGGTCATTAAGACTTATCGCTGGATTAACGCTCGGCTTATAAGACCCGATGCCCCTTCGTTCTCAGCTACTATCTTGTGTTGGGCGAATAATTGTACGAACTTCCACGTATTCGCGCCTTTCGTGCACGTAAGACGAGTATCGCCTTTATCGCATTGCTTTGTAGCCCGTGAAAAACTACATTCTGGTTTTTCTTTCCTGTAGTTTATTGGCTCGGATTTTCGTTCAATTCCGAGATAACGGGGGAGGAGAAGTGGGAGATTAAATGAAATATATCGGGCTGGCGTTAATGATGAAAAATTTCGGGTTGTTTGGACTCTGATGAATAGTTTACGAGAATCTAAAGAATCGGAAGAATGAACAGGACGTTTTCTGTTGTTACAGGTTTCCGAAGATGGTAATATGACCACTTCCACGTTGACATTCAGACCAATCTTGCTGGATCATGCAAAGGTAATAACCTGTCGAGCAGAAAACCTCAAAGTTCAGCAGGGTATTGTGGAGGACATCTGGAAATTAAATGTTTTTTGTAAGTACACAATTTATATTTCAATCTATTCCAGAGAGAAAAAAATTTGTTTATAGAAATGGCTCCATATTTTTGTTAAGTTCTTTGTTTTGTTCCGGATTATACTTGTTCATATGGTTACAATAAACAAACACAGCAAAACCAACGGGGTGTCGGGTTTATTTTTGAGAGGGGCCAAAAATAAAGAGATTTAGACGACGTAATTGTCCGAGGAGTCAACACAAAGTCGCAATTAATACGGGAGAATTAGATATTACAAAAAGTAATGTCGACTATGGCACGATACTACTTTGCCGAAGGCTAACAGTTAGGAAAAAAATACTAACCAATTATTCATAATAACCCTAAACAAAGCTGTATAGAACTTTTCAACAACTATAATTATATTACAATGAATAAATCGAAAATTTCATTCAAGTATTCGCAACGATTATGTTCCATTTTACAATTTCTAAAATATCACTTTACAAAATCATCACCGGTATTTCACTAGTTTCATCATTTCTACTGAAGTGAAACTTTTTCTATTAAAATCACAATTTTATAAAGGAGGAACTTCAAAGACACAGATGGATATATATTCAGCAGAACTTTATCTTTTTAACGCCAATATTTAAATATTGAATATATTACAAAATTCGTAAATATTGCTATTTCAAAATCACATAAAATTTTATTGAATTCAATACTGCCGGTCACTGGTGACCCCCATGGCAGTCAACGTGTTAAGCAAACTACATTCTTTCGGCATTTCCTTCGACTTCTAAAATCCTAAAAGAGAATCTTCGATTAATCCGCGAAAAACGTATAACAAACATGTTGCGTGAAATTTTTCGACACTCTCTTTTCCACCGTCAAAAAAAATGAAAGGAGAAAGTTGAATTCACCGCTTATTATCTACATATTTTAGAATTCCCCGTAACCATGAATACAAAATTCTTCGTACGCCCAGTTCGGCGAGATTCTCTTTCATGTCTATTAATAATCAAAACTGCGCCGGATATCGAGCGTGTCAGAGCACGTCGAGACGTAACTTTGATCCATCAGCGTGCCGAAATTCACAATTATTCCCCCTGTCGACTCTCGTAAAATGGCAGCAGGATGTGCCGGATCAAATGTACGGCCCCGTATGGCGGAAAAACAAGTTGAAAGTAATTTATCAACTCGCGTAACTCGCGCAGCGATCCTCGCGAGTCGCCTTTCTGCAAAATTGGCGTCCTGGAAAATCCAACCGTGGCATACGGCCCGTTATGGCCGGTACTTTTGCGAGTGCACCTGCACGACCCGTTTCCGTTCGCCTCCTGTCTCGTACACGTTAACGTTTTGCGGAATTGTATCGAACTCGTCGTCGAACGGGTTAAAAGCCGACCGGGTCAGAACGGGACTGTCGATATAGATTACACGAACCGTGCAAACGGGAATGTAATCGCAATAACGAGACGTCAACGGCAATCAAAATTGTATATTCAAGCAGCGCTACGGCATTCCGAGATTTGTACTTGCTCTCCAATTCGGAAAGTCGGTCAACGTGGACGGTTTAGCAGAGGGGTGTCTCGAATATTTTCCGATGTGTGTCCAAATATTTTAACTCTAACCGTACTGACACTTTTGTGGATGTTTATTGAAACTATAGCAGATCTCTTGGCCGGTTATGAAATAATAATTGCAGAGGATGTTTTTTTAAACTTGAAAAGAAGGATGGTTTAGTTAACACGGTTGGAGAGATGGGAAGTCTTTCCTTTTTCTTCGACGATAACAGTAATTAAATATATTAACAAAATACACAAGATAAACTAAAAGTACGACTACGACTCGCGACAACACAAAAATATTATTTACTTAATAATACAAAGAATATTTGTATTATTTTTTTCATTTCATCGAACGTTAATTGAACTTGATCTTGTTATTCGATATAAAGATCTGTGGATCGTTGGAGCTTGTTGATTTAACGGTTCGAAAGATGATCAGTCATTGTAAAGTAAATATAGTACAGAATAGAAATGGAATTTTGAATATATTTTTGATGCGATAAAGTATAAGGTATTAACCTCTTTTTTGAGTAGTACCCTGTTACATGTTTGATGAATAGCTCTCTGTGATTTTTTGATTGTCAGATCGGCTGCATTTTTTGCAAGCTCTTAATCCCAAAATGCAAAAGTATTAACAGTTTTCGGTATTCACGCTGTCGTGGAATGTAAAATACATATGGGAATATTTTATGACAGATTAATTTCTTTTTTCTTCAAGTCGTTCCAATCCTGCACTTGCAACTGGGTTCAAACATGAATCCGGACGACATTGAAGAGGGCGATGACGTCTACTTCGAATGCAAGATCAACGCGAATCCTGGAGCTTACAAAGTCGTATGGAGGCATAATGTAAGTAAAACTAAAAGAAAAAAAGAATTATTATACTTCGTTAAAGCACAATTTATAAAGTCTGTAATAATATTCTTTGTAATTGTGGGATGTGTAATATCGCGTAGAGCGCCAAATATTTTAATTGTGAACACTGTAAATTAAGTGCGCGAGTAATGCTACATATTTAAACTTGAAAATCTTATCGCATGAAATTTTAGACGACAAATTTCATTACTAATTAAAGTTGCGAATATCACCGAAAGAGATTTCCAAATTTATACAGAGTCAGGTAGAATAAAGCCATGAACGATGTAGACTCGGAGAAGTCTAATGCAAGTGCATATCTTGCAGACTTCAACTCGTAATTTCATTCGCTTGCAAAATGCAACCAAAATTCCTACGTGTAAATCGGTTTCCCATAATTTTAGTGTCAATTAATCCATATCGCAGAATAGTTCGATAATCCTCAAGAAGAATATCCATGTCAAGTCATCCTCATCAAACTAAATACAGATTCATCAAATTTTGACGCAATTGGAGCACGGTGATTAAGACAGGTGCTTAAAATTCATTCATTGAAATTCGTTTATCAATCCTTATCTATTTACATACTTTTGTATAAAAATGCGTACGGAAGTGCCTAACCTGTACTATGTGGAATAGATGGTAGACATATTTGTAAGAAAATAGATAATTTTGTGTACGAAATTTAGTTAATCATAGTGATTAACGACGTAATATAATAATGATAACCTGATGTTTCTTTCAGAAGCTTAAATTAATAGTATATTGTTATAATATGATTTTTCAAAATGAATTTTTTAGAATGTAACGGACTTTTATCACTTTCGCCACTACGAGTTGGGAATTATATAAACTCGATGGTTAATTTGATAAATATTCAAGAGTTATGTCTAATCACCGGATTAATCACATTAACCGTAACAGAAATATGACGTATACATGTAAACATAAATGTATTGAGATATGTTACATTTCATATGACTTTTCATACTATTTAATATTTCTATAATAACAGGGCACGCTGTACCTTAAACATACGAGTTTCGTTGAGTTCGTTTGAAAGGCAGTAATGCTGTTCGGAATACTTCAACTGAAAACACGTAATGTGAAACTGCAGCATTAACGGCATAAATTCTTGCAATGAAAACAATAGTTGCTCCATTTACTTTGAAATATCTCCGCGATTTCCAGAAAACATATTTCAACTCTTGCCAATATATATCCTTAACGATATGTTATTCGAAAAACAGGAGTCAAGGAAAGCATAAATTCTGTTCATTTAATTCCGAGATTTATGTTATCTGATTTGCACCGCCCAAGCACATTTCTATTAATATATGTTACGAGTAAAATCTGCAAAAGACAACCACTGAGAAATGTTTATAAATTGATTCGTTAATTTTCGGCAATTTCAAATTATTTTCAGTCTGCATAATCATGCTGGTCATTCGCCTTGTTATCTTGAATACACACCTGCTTGCATATATGTAAAATAGAATCATTATACACTAAAACTAATGACTATACGGCACATTTCTAAATCTAATATATTTAGGCATTTTAAATAACAATGTCGAAGGTAATATAAGAAAGAAAAAAATAAGATTAGTTGGTCGAATCCTTAAAATTTTGGTAAATAAGCATATCAAGCAAAAAGCATTACAGACATTGAGAAATATTTAAGAAATGTTATTGAAAGGTTATTGATGTAGAATTAGTGAGAAAGTCAAGAAAGCAAAATATTTATTGGTTGTAACAATTTTTTATAACTAATGGAGTGATCTGTTTTATATCAAGATGTCTTAGCCATATTGTCATTTCATTGATCGAACTACCTATAATGATTTAAATTTAAATCACTTGTTGCAGAATGAATATAATTAACAAATTAAAAATTAACTTTATTTCGCATTGATCATTCATACGCAAAATTATCAAATAACCTGTAACATATTATAATTAATTTACTCACTGTATTATTATGCACAATTAATATTTTCGACCCTTCATAAATGGAAATTATCACAAACAAATTATAATACCTAATACATCATTTTTTAAAACCATATTATTTCGCTGCAAAAAAATGAAACTTGTATCCAAACAGGGTTTCTGCATACACAGTAGTTTTTAAGGCTGTATGAGATGAGTGAAACTTTAGATGATAGTTTCAGCACTTTAATGCATGTCACTGTCGCTAAAAAGTATTTTGTTAAAACCGACACTTTGAGGATGTCTCCAGCAGAGACCATTGTCGAATGCAGTATGCGTCGGGCCTATACCAGCGTGTGCATTTTCCGTCGTTGAAGTTTGTCGTGATAAAATTCTTCCTTCAAACCTGTCTAAGACTATTTGTTCAAAAATGGTGCGCACCAACAGGCAATTCATATTTCGCACTTAAAGCTGAATAGTAGTTTCACCAATGAAAATGAAAACTGACAGTGTCGAAATCATACTTGAAGCCTATGCTCTGCGACTTGTGCTCGTTCATTTCTATCCATTTTTTTTGGCTTCAATACCTATAGCTATCTTACGGAGCTCCGACAATTTTAGATGGCTTCCGAACCACCGGAGCTATGGGGTAAAACTTTTATCAGAAATATATTGATGCTGATAGATTTCTATTTTAATAATTGCCTTTAATTGGTGGGAGGGGCTGAGAAATAACATGTTCTTTCATCACTAATACGCGATGCACAATCAAACCTGTTAAAAAATTGATTGCGATCTCATTTAATTTAATTTAATTCCAATTACTAATTTTTTGTGGCTTAAGAACACGTTAGAAAGTGCATTTCATTGCAAGAGCTTCTGGGGTTTGAGAGGTAAAGCAGTGTAAATGTTTTGAGATGAACAATACTGTTGTGACGTAGTTTTATACAAAGTCCGTCAAGCAATGATTTCAAATACCGTGTTTGCCCGAAAATAAGACTCGCTCTGAAAATAAGCCCTATCATGACTTTTGAGAATGATTTTAATATTAATTCTACCTCGAAAGTAAGACTCAGTGAAAAATGCATACGTTAGCATTGTATGATGCTTGTCATGCAGTTATATTTGCAATCAACCAGAACAGAATGCGTCTGACGCAGTTATATTTACAGTAACTCAGGAATTTGATCAAATAGTTTCTTTTATTGCACTTTCTAGAACATAAGATTTTGTTTTGTCCTTTTGATTTTTTCCCACAAACATGTAAGGCCCACCCCGAAAATAAACACTAGTGCGTTTTCAGGACTTATTTTCAGGGAAACATGGTGTTAACACATTTTCATATTGAAAATGTAGACGTTAAAGAAGCGAGTTATTCAGCGAGCTGGTATTGTGCAATTTATTCGCGCAAAGTCAGGAATGCCAGAGCCACGACTAAAACGCGAATACGTTTGCATTGTTGCAGGGAAATGTGATTCAGAATAATGCTAAGAACGGCGTGATAGTTCAACAAAACAGCTTAGCCCTGCGACTGGTCAATCGTTCCCAGGCCGGAAATTACACTTGCATCGCTAGCAATGTGGAGGGGGATGGATACAGCAACAGCGTCGAACTAAAGATCATGTGTGAGTTCTTTTCATATATCTTCTTGCCTAGCAATTCTTCTTGGATTCGATACTGACAAGTAGAAACGCAAAATGCCCCGCCAGAAATGCAGGTAAGGAATGGCATGCTGCATTTGAAATACCGACATACTTTGGAGTAGCATTTGAGCGCGTACAGGAGATTCCACATTGTGATTTTGAGAAAAGTCCCTTCTGCATGAAAATGTAGTGTAATATAAAAATTGTTTTAAATATTGATATCCTCATTTAGAGTATAGATTCAGTTTTGGGCAATGAAACAACTGTTATTTCTACAAAATACTTCCATCATATTATAATATACATTGTCGCCACACATAGTAAGTGATAACTCCAATATTTTCCACGTTTTCGTTGATCTACTTTTATAATTACAAGTACAGGATTAAGTCCTCCTGAAAATTTGATTACCACTTCACTAACTATAGAAGGCTGTCCACTCGTTGCGATATGCATTTCATTTAATCCTTCCTAAAATGTAATAACTGCTCGAGATGAGATCAGTTTATAATTTTTCACGACAATAACAGGCTCGGTCACAATGATTATACGATGAAATAAAATACGTCGTTATTGACCTATCTCAGTAAACTTCAAATTGCAGTATCTATAATCAGATCGTCATTAATTGACTGTGAATACGATCCGAACTAAAAGTGCCACCAGCGGCGTATTTCAAGTATCAAAAAGCTGGCATGATTATTCATTAAAAAGATCGATAACGGAAATGGAGTGGGAGGCTGGTTGGAGGAAGAGAAAAATAGGAAAATCGCGAGCGAACTAACAAATTATTCCAAAGCGGCAAACTGCAACCCCCTTTCTCACCATTCTGCAGCTACTCCGTTGCGAAAAATGGGGAAACTATTCGAGCTAGCGGGCGAATAATGCCCATCGATCTTCCCTCAAAAAGCTGGAACGGTGGCCATCCCGTTTCGAACGTGCCCCCTCCTTCTCTCACAGTTTTAATAAATGCACGTAAACTGTTCGACCGCAGTCCCATGGTATATATGTGCCTACTCTCGTCTACCACCGATTTACACACGTTTTGCATGCGATCAAAATTAGTTCTTTCGTTCCCCGATTGTTTTGAGATTGAAAATTATCCGACCCGCGGGTGTCGACGAATTAATGGATGAGAATTGTTGGAGAAGTAATAACGTTTATTTTCTTTCCCCTTTTTTCCCCCTGATTCCAATGGGAATTGAAACTGAAATACGATCGCTTTTATTACGGAAATATTTCAGAACAAACGAACTTAATACGGTGTCCGATAATTTCTCGTCGTTTTTAATGCGAGCTGTTGTTTCATGGCCTCTGAATAAGTAATACAATTTCATGGGAGGTGTCTTTCACCTTTTAACGCACGTTAAGTTCCATCCCATATTTCGTTATGTCGGTATGTAATAGCAAGTGTGGAGATAATTTAAATTACAATTGTAATACGTTGCTTTCTTTATCTAGACACGGATTTAAATATTTTTGACTCTTTTACACATATCGCGCTACATTGTTAGTATTTTCCACTTTTACCTGAAAGAAGTGTTTGACGCTTTGGAATAAAGATAGCTTACTTTTTGTTTATTATTTTTCATTTGTATATATTCCATGGTTCAATAGTTCATGGTTCATGGAAAAATAGTAAAAAAGTTAAATATGGGACGAATAGTGAAAGAATGCATGAAAAACTGGAAAATTGGAGTACAAAAAAAAGAGGCTTTAATTCTTTTTTCCTAGTTAGAAAGTTGTTCACTCACGATATTATTGCTTACTGTTATATCGCAGAGTTAATAAGTTAAGACCGATTTACAAGTATCCCTTTATAGTCTTCTGCACTAGTACGAATTTCAACAGGTATATTTAACCTTAAAAATACATTTTTAACATCGTTCCATATTTGACCACAGTATGAAATTATAATACATTCCAACATTCGACCTATAGCAGAATTAGATTGAATTTAATTGTGCACCGGAAAACGTTACGACTTTATACTGTAACGAAATTAAATTTTAACGCAGCGCATTTAACTGTGCAATCATTATTACTGAAACGATCAAATTTGATTCGCCTGTGTATGATTTATTTCAATTAATTTGCTACTAAGTAGTTCCTGTAAGACACGTATAATTAAAAAATTGTACTGTTTTAATAGTCATTTTATTCAATATTGTGTCTCCAATATTTCCTATATTATTTTGCGAAAACTATTGTCAGTTCAAATTCCTCTGATTTTGATAATAACTTAATGTTTTTTTTAAAACAATGCTCGTTTCTCGTGGTGATATATAAATAACATATACATACAAATTTAAAATTTGAAATTTAAAACAAAAGAAGATTGTATTAGGTGACAAAGAAAGTTTGGTTGCCCCGAAACTGAAGTTAAGTCGTGTTAATAATTTATCAGAACTGTTCTTTGCACGTAAAGAGAAAAGATAATGCATTTAGAATGTATAAAGTCCCATTTATCCCTCGTAATCGCTAAATATATCACCATAGGATTTTATCTTCTGGATAACCATAATCCTTGAAAGGGGATGAAACAGTGAAACAAGTTTTAAAGGCAGAGATTTCGGAATTTTTGAAAATAAAACTTCCGAATGAAATTTACAAGGGATCCTTTAACCCGGAGAGGATAACTGATCAAGAACACGAATATAAAACAAACAAAGTCATTCAATAAAATAATACAAACCTTCTTACCCCAATTTCAGAAACAACAGAATTTTTTCCATCACCCGATACGTCTATAAATAATACGATGCCTCAATTCCTATACCTTACATCGCAAGATATATCTTTAACCCAACAATTCAACCCAAAAGACGTCATCTTCCCTACAATACAAAGAAGTACAGTATTTTGTAGACGCACGTATACCTACATAAAACAACATCCTCCACCGAAAGTCACTACCCTCCACTCCAGTTGAAAATTCTATGCGCACTCCAGCGTATCTCGGTGAAAATAAACCAAATGATCTCCAAGGGGCAATGTTTGTTCGCAGATAAACCTATCTGCGTGCCGGACCAAAAACGCATCTACGGGGTGGCGCGTCACGAAGACGCCCGAGTTATTTGCAGAGTCGAGGCGTATCCACCCCCGGACAGCTTCCGGTGGGCTTTTAACAATACCGAGGAGATGGTGGACGTGCCCCAGGCACGGTACAAGAACTCCACGCGGCACACCCAGAGCGTCCTCATATACCGGCCAGTCACGGAAATGGACTATGGCACGGTACTTTGCTGGGCGAGTAATACCGCTGGCCAGCAGAAGAATGCCTGCATATTTCACATCATTCCTGCGGGTATGTATGCAAGCATGCATGTAAAATACCATCGCGTAACGATTCGAAAAATCTTGGAAAGAGTGGCTGGAGATAGTCATTACGGCACACCGTCGCACAGTGCTTCCAAATCGCGAAAGCATGCGCAGAACCTCAAAGTGCACTTCAATGTAGCTGACAATTGACATATAATGCTGGAACGCTAAGAAGGCAGCTGAGGGGTAATTTGCTCTGATTCGCCCGACAAATAGGGACATCCCTCTCCCTCACGCATTTTCCATTTTGACGCGCTATTGGCAAGAGAGACCCACACATTCGTTGCGACGTCATGTGAACGACGAAAGTAGGGTTTTATTTTCGGTTGTCATTCGTCGATCTCATGTTTTCAAAACCAACATGGCGGGGATAGGCGGTGCGAGAGCAATCTCCCCTTCCGTCTCAGCTGCCTTCTTACCGTTCCTCCACTTTAATTACCGGGATAACTTGTGTCGCTAGTAGCGAATCTGAACTTAGAATTTTCAAAAACAAAATGACGGATTCAATATGGCGGACGCGTTTATCTAAAAATTGTTGGTTCTGTGCAGAAATTAGTATGCAACTTATTTTTACTCTAACACGTAATTGGAAAATGTGACAACAAGTATTTATTATTAAGAAACATTTTGTGCACGTTTTAGCGATTTGGGACCACTGTGCGTCGTACGTTCCTCGCTTTATTGTTTGAAGCGATCAGTTTTTGGCGCAGTTTATTGGAAGATTAATTGAAGTTTTTGCAGTACAGTGCAAATGCTGCCTTTCAAAAGTTAATGCTTATTTGTGTGCAGTATGTAACGTCCTCGTTTTATGCTTAACACTAACCGTATCATGCGCGGTTAACCCCTTGCCATATAATAACGAGTGACACTCGTGATGCGGTAAATGGGACAGGAAATTTTCTAGTTTTGCAAAGCCTATGAGATTAAAAATATCAATGAGACGTGACACCATAAAATTATTTTTACAATACTAATATTACGTTAAATTATACTAATATGTAAGTTCATAATGAAATGCTAATATATAACTAGTTTAATTATTAACCGAAGGCTGTTTTTTGCATCGTTACATGTATTAAATTGACAATCACGTGCATCTCTTCTAGATAAATATCAATATTTCATAATCGGTCAAATGAAAGGGTAAGGTTGAGAATAGGTATATGTAAAGAGTCGGTAGGATTAGTATTGATAGAAGTTAGTTTTACGTGAATTATTAAAAATTAAAGAATTTGCTTAAATTCCACTTTGTATAAATCAAATGTGATGTGTTGTATATAAACGTCCGTATTAAATATTTAATGGAGACGGATCGGTCCACTATACTTCAGGAATATTTAATTTTATTATGATCGTATCGTTCCACTTAACGTGGCCTGGAAGATGTCTTGCAAATTCACCATTTGCTAATTCACAAGGTAGATGAGAAAGTAATGTGTTTTAAATTCGAAACTCATAAAGTTTTAAAGTTAATTTCGCATTAAAATATTCTCCGGGTGTCGAAAGTTCTTGACAGACATTAAACCTAAAAATATTTAAATTTGACATGTTTCTCATTGTAAGACCTAACGACATTATTCAGCCAGAGTGCGTAATCAGTCGTTCGATAAGATAGTATCCGTTAAAACGTAATCTTCATTTCGGATCATACAAAACCGAGGATTACAGCCGGGTTAAACGAATCTACGAAATAAGAGAACGAAAGCATGGTGTTTCCCGGAATTACGTATCAAGTACATACAGAACATCGGATCCAACGGTCAATGGGGGGTAATGCAAATATTGCTTACAGGAAAGCCGGAATCCCCGTACAACTGCACACTCACCAACCAAACCACCGAGTCACTCTCGGTGGAATGCACCGCTGGTTTCGACGGCGGTCAACCCCAGTATTTCCTTCTTGAGGTGTTCGATCAGCACACAGGAATTCTCCAAGCGAACGTCACGTCCAGGGAGAATGCAGCTTTCACGGTGCAAGGTTTAGAGCCCGGCAAGGTTCTCAATATGATCTTGTATGCAGTAAACGCGAAGGGACGTAGCGACCCCACCCGCCTCGAAGGATTTACTCTGAAGGTTGCCGAGAAGCAGACTGGTAAATTGTGCTAGAAATATTTTGACCACTTGCCTGGCTTACGGTACATTTTTTGGTAGCCATTCAGAATTTTATTGAATCGGTGGTTCTTTCTTACAATCAGTGACGTCGTCATTATATTGGACGACGATTAAGGATTTCTATACCGATGGTTTTTCTAGAGACAGTATTTTCTGGAATCTTCAGTGATTGGAATGAGAATGATGGTGAATTACGAGGTTTTTCATTGAATGTTGGATAAAGTTTTGATAAGAATTAGGAAAAACTGTCATGGCAGGTTATGACATCATGAACGTTACACCATCAAGGTTGAGGGTGCAAAGTAATATGTTAGAGCTTTTGAAAGGATTATGCATAACACTTTCGGATTCATCTATT
This sequence comes from Cerceris ruficornis, assembly GCA_963989415.1. Lineage (NCBI taxonomy): Eukaryota > Metazoa > Arthropoda > Insecta > Hymenoptera > Crabronidae > Cerceris > Cerceris ruficornis. The sequence continues at coordinate 10,183,628 of OZ022524.1, read as the reverse complement.
TTGCTGGTGAAAATTATTCGAATTATTAATCTACGTGTTATAGGTACTTCATGTTATTTGTTAATACGGATAGAAATAATAATTTGCAGTAAATTGCCTTATATTAAAATTCAATGAATTGGCCGTGGAGCTTACTTTTTGAGGAAACAAAAACATAACAAAAATTTTACTTCACATTTCTTGTGTAATTGTGCGTTTATCCTAATAGGTCATGTTACTGTTTTGTCAAATATTTTTCTTATTTGGCGTTCTTTGCAAAATCAAATACGTGTATCACAATGTCGATATTACCAAATTTATTTTGCCATGGATGAATTCCCGAAAACTATGATCTTGGGTTTACGGTCATTTTTTTTAAAAAGAGAACGATAAAACACGATACGAGTACCAGATAGTGTGATTTATTGATAATTGTTTAAACGGCAGCACGCCAGATAGAATAATAGATATGTTGGCGGTTCGCATATCGTCGAGAGAATGATGGAGGATGCAGTAAAATATTTTGAATAAAAATCGGAATTACAAAGGACCGGATAATAACCACCATTATCTACACAAATTTATTCCAGTGTGTAAAGAAAATGCACAAAAGGTTTGCCCTTACAATTTTAGATATTTAAGAAGTCCTATAAAACAATTATAGGCAATAAAATCTCGTAAATTCATGAAAAAGAGTGATTTCAATTTTCAACTTGTATTCATATTTCGCACTTTCTTTATTCTTCCTCCAGAAATGAATTTAATTACGTAAATGAAAGGAATTTTGGAACACAAATTAAATAACTAAAGGATCAATGGTATTAAAAGATGCTTGCAAATTAATGATGCATTACGTTTTCCTCTAATCACGGTATTTTCACTCTCCGATTCTGGCTAACAATTGCAATCGCGTAAGTCTATGATATTGCTTTTATTACCTTCCGCAATGTCAAAGTGCAGTGCAAAGCATTTGGCACGTCCAGGCCAGCTGCGGCTCTCCAGTAACCCCAAAAGAACACTGACCGCCTCCTTTGGATTTCCAATTTTCTCCGTATCAATGATATGAACCGCTTAATAAATCCGAGTGAGAATTTTCATAATCACGCTCCCCCTGACTCGGTACTATCTCACAAATTTTTTTAAATCAATTTCAAAAAATATTTCTGTAAACAGTCCTTTCAAAGAGTTACAAAAATTTGAGATTTATGTATACAAATAATCGAAATAGAATTTTATAAATACGTTGAAATTTGCCAATGAAAATACATTTTACTTCACAAAGCATTTGATCCTTTATGTCGATTTAAATTGTTTTTTATATATCTTTAGTTAAGAATTCGTAGATCACTAAAAACGAATTTCATACACATTTTTCATATCCTTTGATTAATTGTTATCCGTATCGGAATACGTCTTTATTGTTCATACAGTAGAAATTTAATCAATGTAATTGGATTACGTGTACATCTCGATTACTGTAATCGGATTGATTTTAACAAAGTTAATCCCCGAATGATGATGCGGGAAATTAATTAATTCACAATTACACCCCAGATTAAAATTATGAATATTTCTCAAGTTTAAATGGATGCGCAAGCACTCAAAGATTTAGCGAAATAAACTGTTTATGCTTGTTAAATTTTATAAATGTTACAATTTAAAAATATTTCAATTAAACCAATGCTCCAATTACCTCCTCCGTTACTAATACCATAAATACATCTATCTACAGTAATATGAGTAATGAAGCCAAAAATAGAACAAAATAACTTGAAATAGATGTTCAGTATTAGGTAAAAACTAATGAAAGAAAATCATACCAACTTTCATAACAAATTCATATAATTGATAACAACTCATATTGACCAACCACTTCTTTCGACTGCGTGTACAATAACTCAGAATTTAATTCTTACATAATACATATACAACTCTCAATACTTCATACAAGCCAGCATTCACCCTCACAACGATCTAACCATCCACAATCAATAATCTTACACCCCCGCAACTTTTATACCGCCGAAAAAAAAAGAACGACCGCGCAGATATGCATAACAATACATTTCCGCCAATCAGAAATGCACAAATGAATCCCAGCGCTCGACGTCGCCGTATTACGAATTCCATTAAACGTTCGCACGTTTATCCGAACCCTATAAGAAACTCGGTGTCGTGACCGCGATGGAAAATTACGAATGCATCGGTTATATGTAACGAGGTCCAGGTGGCCGAGGACACTGACTACGGATCTCGTTGGACCTATTCCATGCTCGAAAAGCACATTCATCCGTTAGATTTCTAGCTGGCAGGATCTCGAGCGACGAAGAGAGATCCAGGATACACCCTGAACGGATATACTCGACCTGGCGTATATATCGAGGGTGGCTGGGACGAATTTACAAGTGAAATTGCTCTCGGTCAGTTTCCACGGTGCGATTCAGGCGGGTGCAGCCACGCGATGTACATGTGCATGCATACATACATGTATGCATACGTACATACATGCACGCCAAGGGTATATAAAGCGGTATATGTGCCGGGGATAGTTCGTTCGAAAATCGATCCTCCTCTGCGGGCTCGGCGAGTGCGAAACTTTAATAAAATTCCCCGACCATCTCCTTCGTGCCGTTTTGCCCCGCAGTAAGCACGGAAAGGTAAAGCTTCGATCTCGTGAAATCCTTCGGTTCCCTTTCCTCCACCCTTTTCGTGAGACTGTCTCTTCCTTCTTCGTCCACTTCCTCCCCTTCTTTCTCCACATCTGCAGCGAACGAAATAGAAAACTGGAAATCTTTGTTCTTAGAATTGTGCCAGCGTTTATGGAGAATGGTATTCGTTTTGGTATTTATTTGACGATGGAGCGTTGAACCGAACGATATTTAGTGTTGGGATTCGCGTTGGCTTAGGTGTCAAGAGGAACATTTTGTTTTAGAAGTTATAATTTGAAATGTATTGAGAATGAGAAGGCAGGAAATTTGGTTTGTGCGAAAGTTTCTTTAAAGTAATTTAAATTGTCCTGACGTTTTTGCAGCCTTATGTCGAACTATGCTCAGCATAAATTTTCGTTGTTGTTATTTTTCTACCTTAATAACGACTTGCTATTTTACTTTGCATTAATTCTTGACTATATTGCCATAGGAAAATATTGCAATCTTTATATCACTACATACAGGCAATTATTTAATGAACAACGCAGTAACAATTACAAAAATTGTTAATCATTTTTTATCTCGCACCTAGCATATTTTCACATTTTTTAAGCTACAAATTCATTGTCACAGATTTGAATCAATTATATTTTTACACTGTTTATATTCATCTTTATCTATATGTATTATACCGAAACGCTTCACACTTTCTTTCTAATTAAAAATCCTTTCGAGCGAATACCGAGATTTCCATTGTCAAAATTGCGATAATCATGAATCCGATATTCCGGGAACGAAGTGCTCTTACAGGTCGTACTTCCCGCAAATATGTACGTTTCAACCTGAAACACAAAGGTGATGAAATTCCTCGGTAAAATATTTATCCTCTACCAGCGATGCAAAACTCGTAACGACTGCTGACGATCTCGAAAATTCCAACCACTCTCGACGTCGGTTCACTCGTCGTTAGTCAAGGATTCACAAAGTGAGTGCGATTCTAAGATGAAGCTGAATGACATCTGTGACGGAAGCCCGGGCGAGGAGCAACAGAAACGGCGGCCTTACAAATAAAGCCGACGATTAAATGAATATAGAACATGAAAAACGCCCCGCACAGTCCTCCCTCTACTTGCTCGGCTGCAGAGTCAGCATTCTTCCTCTTTAAACTTGTAAAGCTTTTTCTCATCCTACCGTGTCATTAATATAGAAGCGCCCCGTTCGCCTTTTTCCGAGATCATCTTTCATTCTCTCGAATTTATGGCGGGAAAGGGGCACGTTGAAGAGAGAAGGAAATGGTTTTATCCCCGGCACGGGGGATGAAATTTGCGCTGTGCGTTATCATTTTCGACGAGTGCCGTTGAAATTCCGCGAATGTCAAGCGCAATGTGTTTTGTTATTTTAATTAAATGTAATTCGCAACTGAAATCAGTATCGTATTTCGTGTTTTGACGGGGAAATAGTTTCTGCCCAACCGGGGAATATCAGTTACGGATTTGATTTACATTTACCGTAGAATTTCATTCTCGACGTCTTCCGAAGTATTAACATTTTAGTGCGTCTTTGTTAATGTGGAGATTAGAAATTGTACTGTGACCCTTTGCGGTTAAAATATTTTTCGAATTTTTTGCCAGCAGAGCAAAAATAATTTTCGATAAGACACATTTTAATTAGTTTGATTTATTGGTATTATTAGAAACAATAGTTCTCATTTTTATCTGCAATTTTCAAATGTTTCAAAATTGAAGTTTATTATCGAAAATATCAAGGCACTGTTCCGCGGAATTTTCAAATATACTACTTTGTAATATACGAATTATTCGACTTGCATTTCGAACAGCTTAACTAAGCAATACTTTCGTAAATAACAGCTTTCAATGCGATGTTTGAACGACGAAAATCTAATAAAGGATATTATATGGTGGGAGAAAGAAATATTGTAAAAAAATTGTTGTCGGAGATATTGCAGACATCGTTGTACTCTCATCTTGATTAAAGATTAACGTGCACTCTGGCCGTGCGACAAGGTAGCCAGTAAAAATAGTCCGCCAGTGGCCTGAGACGAACAGCAATTACCTGCGATGTTTCTAAAGGGGAAAAAACGTAAGGGTTGCCTTTAAAAAATGTGAGTCGGACAAAGTAAATGAGGAAAGTCTAGACACAGGTTTACATAAAATACAAGAACTAACAGGACACTTGAACATTCGAAATTGTGCCCTGAAAGGATGTTCGTTCGTGCAAATGTTGCTATCGATTATTATAAATAGGGAATGCTTGTACATTTACTAGTTAGCGGTCTACTTCTAAACGATAAGTACGAAGAAAAAATGGCATGGTTCCTTTTAAGAAACAAAATGGCGTATGTAAATTTAATATGCCTTCACTGCTTTTTTTTAAACTAACGCTACTTAGCCTTAAAAGGGATGTACATTTTTCCAAAAATTATTGGACGTGAAATTATTTGAGATACCGCAATAGGTTTTTTCAATTTCTGGCTAATGAAAATTGTTTCTGTTTGAACTATTTACTGAAATAATTCAAGTGATATATCTACAACTGATTAAAGGGACACATTTTTAATAGAAAGGTTTTATTTTCTCAAAATCATATTTTGCAAATTTCTAAACCATGGGTATTTTACGAGATTGGATAACGTGTGTTCGTTTCATTAATACGTTTATCTCCACTTTCAAATGTTCGGAATTTCTTATCTCTCGTAGATGCTAGATTTTGGAGAGAAAGTATTTGGTTCGTGAGAATCTTGGACAGCTCAGGTGGGAAGAACAGTTGTCCAACGAACAAAAGTTTCTAGGTTGGAATCTCTTACAGGAAAGCTCCCCCACAAACCTCAGAGTCGTGCAATTTTTTTTGTGAAAATGTTTCTCTTGTTGTGGCCAGCCAGCCACATTGAAAAATGAAAAATTCAGAAAATTTAAGAACGGTTTTAATCTTTTATAATGAATTTCCGGGTGGATAGGAAATAGTTTTTCACTTACTATAAGATCGTCCACATTTGTCAAAAATGTTCATGATAAACAGAATTTTCGCTCTGATATTATAACTTCTATTAACGACGACATTTAGTAGCTGAAGGGCAGATCCTTTTGAAATAACAAGTACCAAGAGTACTCATAAAATTTAATAATTCCTAAAAATCAGAAAATTCTTTCTTAAAATTTCAATGAAACTTCTAATACTCATTGAAATGTAGGAAATAAGAAGCATTCGTTTACTTTACCGAAAGTCAATGTGATTATATTCCTAGAAAACAAATTTTGATACAAACTATATTTATCATTCGTATAGTTTAACGATGATTAATTACACCGATTTCTTCAGTTATTCTAACATTCACTGAAGTGCAGAAAATAAGAAGCATTCGTTAATTTACCGAAAGTTAATATAGTTACATTCCTAGACAATAAATTTTGATACAAATTATATTTATCAATCGTATAGTATAACGATGATTAATTACACCGATTTCTCCAGTTATTCTAACATTCACTGAAGTGCAGAAAATAAGAAGCTTTTGTTAATTTACCAAACGTTAATATAGTTACATTTCTAGACAGTAAATTTTCATACAAATTATATTTATCGTTCGTATAATTCAATGACGATTAATTATACCAATTAGTACCGTTAGTCTTGAGGTCATGCAAAATCCAAGAATCAATGCAATTGAGAATACAAAGCCCACGAAAAGACTTTATTCTGATATAGTTGCACGAGAGCAGTACGCGTTTTGTTCACAGGTACCCCGGTACCATTCGAGATCACCCCACTATTGGGGGGTTTGATCGGAGTGGTAACCGCACTACTATTGGTCACAATTACTATACTAGCAGCGTTGAAAGTTAGGAGTGAAAGAAGAGCACAGAGACCAGGTGATTTGCCTTTGAAGAAAGCGACTGCACCTAGTTCGGAGGACCTCTACGACGCCGATGACAGAAACCCAGACGTCGTGCCGACAAACAAAGGTATGATCCGTGATGTGGTTTTAACTGATATTGAGTCTTGCTACCATCTTGTTTAACACTAGAACTACCGGCGTTAAATCTATCATATTTCAAAATATTAAATAAGTACTTTGAAAAAGGAGGAGTCAAGAGGCGGAAAAGGTAATCGATTCGGTGATTTATGTTTTTTAAGATGGACATAGAATATTTATTCTAAGACTCTTCTACAAAATTGGAGAATTTTTGGGAAAAATTGTATACCAGTCATTTTGACTGGTTTGGTAGTTCTAGTGTTAAAAATGCATATTTCGTAGTAATGGAGAGTGGTATTCGCTTAGGAGTTAAAAATAATTCTTTGCTTTTAGACTTTTACACGGAATTTTGTATCTTTAGGGGAAATTTTTAATATTAGAAAGTACCGTTGCTTAACACATTCGAGACCGATGCCAAACCGAATCCAAAGAACGTATAAAATTTTGGAATTTTTCTCTTTTGATCAAATCGGGTCACAGAACTTTGTAAAACTTTGGGATTTACTTATATTTATGCATGCGCTATTTGAAGCATGTAAGATAAGATTTACGATTATCCGACAACTATAAAAAGTCGAAGGATATTTGCTGCAAATACTGAAAATAAACGCTTTTAATGAAAATGATACAGAAACGTTAAACAATGGGAACAATAAGCATAGCGATCTTCTCGCAGACATTTATTTCATTTCATGTGATTTTAGTGAAACTTAAAATTCGGTAAATTTACAATAGTCTCATGGAACGAACTCTGTAAAATGAAGAATTTATTCAATTCCGTCTACAAAGCTGTCTACTCGACTGAAGCGAAATTCTCCGCCTGAATTGCGAGAGTTTTATAATAGTTTTCACGAGTGAGAATTCGTTCAATAACACAGTACGCCATTAACAATACTCAAATGTGACAATTGAACGGCTCGCTTTGCATATAAAATAATTGGACCACGATATCGAATACGTATGCCTGACTATTAGGTCGATCGATAGTTCCATTTTCCAACAATCGGTAGTCTTGTAGTCTTGGTAGCTCGAGAGAAGAGAGAATATTTTGTAACTGGTAAAGTCATAAATTTGAAGTACAATTAATCAATTGAAATATAACGGTAGATTGCACGAGTAATACGTACCAACGAATGGGAATTCAGATAATCTACCCTTTCGGTTATTATCGAAATACGAACATTTCTGTAGACAAAGTAGAAATATTGATTTGCTGCAAAAAACATATTTTTTAAAAAGTGTGGTTGAGTAGATTTGTCAACCATTATTGTATAATTAATACTACAACATTTGCATCAAATAATTTGTTTGAGTGGTATAGTATAAGAAGATAGTTCTTCGATCTTACATAATTAATTCAATTATTTATATATATATATCCATAATTGATAAACGTTGTAAAAATACTGCCAATTAAGCTCTGTTATCAACACGAAATATTTTAACAACATAAAAATTGGTGCAAACTCATTATAAGCCAGTAGTTACATTTTTATGAGCAAAATGTTGATCAATGCTCGCAAATTTCATACCTTCTTTATCCTACATAATTCTACCGTTATATGTTACGTTCATATTTTAAATATGAACTTCCGATCAAAGAGGCTATAACTGCAAGTAGAATAAATTAAAACTTAAGAAACACCCGACGTTATTCCAACAGAACCTTCTTGTCATTTAAATAACACGACAAAAGTATAACCAAAACGAAAAGTACGTATATCAAAACAGAAAAATAAGTACACCCACAAAAAGTTTAAGCTGCTTAATATTTTTTAATTAATAGCTAACAACGTTATACATATGAATTATGCAAATATTTTTAACGTATAAAATATACTTTACAATCATAAAATATGTTCTAACGAACTGAAAAAATTTAATTTCTTAATCTTAAACGAGCCACACTGTTTCTTTTTTCAGATTCAGATTATCAATTGACTGGATCAACGTCCGGCACACCATTGGCAACACAGAACACACCGGACGGACTTCCTCCGTCTTCTCTTCCGGTACAACAAGCGAATCATTTGCAAGGACTTCCATCGTATTCGCACAATGACTACAATAATTATCCAACTTTGCCGGTGAGTCATAGAGAATTAGTCGCTTTAATTCGATTCCCCTTATTCTTTGATTCGACGAACCACTCTGGGGAGAGGGGAACGAAATGGCACGAAACTGATTTTCTAACGAACTGCCTTTTTCATTATTTTACTATTCTTGTACAGACTTTTTTCTCTAAATCAAGTACATTGTTCCGTTGTCTCTTCAGCATGTGAAGAAAATGTGTATAATTTGACATTAAGGTTAATTTCAACAGGCTCTTTTAGAAGGCGCTTTAGTAATTACTGTAACAAGGAGGATATACTAATTGACTGCGTTATTGTTACGACATAAAATAGAACGTGGAAGTATTGTAGTATTTACGGAACATTGTGCATATATTAGGATATAGGCATATTATTGAATATCATATAGAACATAATTTACAAATGTCAAGATACAATTACTGACTAAACGAAAGAAAACATACTGTACCGTCAGAAGTCTTGTAAATTCATTAGAACTCGTATTAATTGACCTCTTATATCAGCAGATACTCGAGACAGATCAAAACGCAGTGACAAGTACTCTCGCGAAAATGAAATTAAATGGAAAATCATGACGGTGGAGTTAAAACATGTAATGAATTAAATTCCATCAGACTTACAATTAGTCGCGACAGTACGTAACATAAGTGCGAGAAGAAAAATGAGAAGGGAAAAAAAAGAAGACTTGAATCCGTCCGGAGAAAATGATCATTGTCGAAGGAACAAAAAAGCTCCCTTCTTATTAAATCCACATCCCCTGACTTAATAGCACTATACATATGAAAGCGTTTCTGTTTTTGCGCAGCGCCGGGGCAGAATTCGTAGAGTTAAATTTAACGAGTTAAAACCGGCTTCCGTTAGTTCAACGAGTGGAGAGAACGTTTTAATAAGGTTAATAGGTTCGCCGAATGAGATGGAAAACTCGGAAAGTGGGCTGCGATGAAGCGAAAAGAGAGGAGGTCACCCGATTCAATTCGTCCTTGCCCTCCTGGCTCCCTCGTCTGTCTGGCATTGTGCAGAAAACCGCGAGGAAAGTTTTCCACGGAAAATCTCCGGCAGAGGAGCTCGAAATAACCGCATCCATCTGGAAACGTCGTGCGCATTTCACCAACTTTAAAATGCGCGCGTGGAAGCGCCGTTTTCCCTTGAAAATGGCACTACGATTCCTCGCGAAACCCGGCGCGCCTTTCTCAGCTACTGGAAAATAATGCTACGATTTCTCGCAAAACGCGGGAGCGTTTCTTCAGAATTTCTTCTACTGCTGGTTTTATCCCCCCTCGCTCTCTCACTTGTGTAATAAGACACATCATACAAGGTGGAAATGTAATGGGAACGGTAAAACAGGCTTTTCCTGCTTTCATTATTTTTTATACCGTTTGTAAAGTAGACCGTTTACGGGTTGTAGAGATCTGGTTACGACGCATATTTGGAAAATAGGGGATTTTAAGCTTGTATTACATCAAATGAATTTCATCGAAGGAATAATAAGTCAAAAAAGTGTTTCTCTATAAATGAATACATCGAATGTAATTTAAATGTTGATACTTATGTCTTTTCGCTATTGATTCAGTATCTTTGCGTAGAATTTCCACTAAAATGAATATTAAAATGTCAGTCCTGGTATCGTATCACTTCGTTTCATTCGCATTTTACTTATTAAAACGTAAAACGCTAATAAATACCCTTCTTCTAAAATATTAGGTTGGTAGGAAATTAATGTCGGTTTTCGAACTTTATCTTTAAATACACATGTTGAGAATGGGAATAACTTTTTTTAATTAAAATAAGTTCCATTACAATTTACATATTTTTCCCAACGGAAACAAGTTTTTTAATTTTTTTTTTTCTCAAATGATATAAGAAGACAAACTTATTAAAATGAACGGCTATCTCAAAATTAAGCACCAAAGTTTGAAAACTCGAAAACCGACATTAATTTTATACCAACCTAATACGTCTAAAGGAATTGATTGCCAAACGATTACGGTTTACAACAAACTTCAAAAGTGACATGATCATAAACGGAGCAATTGTCATAGCATAACGGGAGCATTTTCTGCCAAAACGTGTTACAGAGAAGGAGTTAACTACTGTTAACCGCTGAATGTATATATTACAGCATCTTTGCTGTAATAGTATAAACAATAGCTCCACTGAGCTCTTGAAAAAAGTGCACTGTATTAAATACATCGCGAGTTTTCAACAGTGAGAAGTTTCACTCGACGTTGAAAGCAACACACATTTAGAACTTCGCTGCAGTCGAGTCATTTATGACTTCGTTGCAGCATATTTATTCACGATTTTGCCGCAGTCCATCCATTTTTTTTATCCCATTGTTCTTCCAAATCGCTCTCGATATCCAGGCTCGATCCTTTTCGCCACGGTCCACTAAAAGTTCGCTCTCAATTTCACAGAAAATTAATCTCTAATGACGGCTAATGCCGAAAGTTTTATCAATGAATATTCCCACAGAACGAGACTTTGCAAGGTGGAACGGAAGATAGTTATAATTTGAAATTTTGTTAATAATCTCACTCCGAATAGCGATACCACCTCGTACGATGTGATTTCAAGTTTTATGTGTCTTCTTTAATGTTTACAATCTCGTGCTGAGTTTTCAAAATATTAAGGAATGCTTTCTAGAAAATTAAAAATTTGCGAGATGAAAACTTGGAAAGTTGATGAATAATTATCCGAAGTAAAATAAAACTTTAATATTAAAATTAAAGGAAATACCATTAAGAGATTATATTTATTCGAAAAAAGTTCACTGCCATCGTATTGAAACTCGGGCTATCTCCGTGGGAAATATAATTTTCCACTGTACTTCGGTCCTCTGGGATTTTAGTTTTCTTTATTCCTGTCACCGAAATTCTTCGTCTTCATCGTCAAAAGCTTCTTTCACTTCGAATTCCCCTCCCTTTATTCTTCCCGCTCCTTGTCACGGTCGAAAGTTTCCTTCGCAATTCGACGATCGATTTGTCGACAACGTTCTTGGACACCTGGAATTTCCGTTGCTAAACACTTTAAAGGAAACTCTCGTTGGGAGTTTCAGTACTAAGAGTCGTCCTTCGGGAATCTTTATTTAGAAGTTTCGTACAAGAATTCCAGATATCTCTCGCAATTACTCTCTTCGATGAATGGATGCTTTATGATAAACATCTTGTTCGTAAAAATCGAGTTTCTTCTTGGCTTCGCTCATATATCTATTCCTTTGGGGAAGAATATATGAGAATCCTGCGAATAGAAAAGGAAAATCTTGACTTATTTCAACATGGACGTAAAGAATGTGAAAGTGAGTTTAATCGTAATAATATCACAAATTATTGGTGCACAGTCAGAGAATTGAAATCAGCAAACTTTAAATCAACATTCCGTTTGTACCGATAGATCATTTTCTGATAATATTAACTAGGCATTATAGGATGCTTTGGTTAAGTGGAAAATATAATTGTAAAATTCCACGGTTGTAATCGCTGCCATACAAAATTAATTATGACAGAAAGATTTGTAAACATCTCATCCATATAGTGTTTATTTACTTATTAATAACATATAGTGTATAATAATTTACAAGACGTTTACCTTGGAGGACATCAGTCTGTAGAATCTTTTTTCATATTATTTGTAACAATAATATATATATAACGACACAATTGATGGGCAAACGTCTATCAGCATTATAAGAACAAACATTTAAAAACGATTCATCCGATTATTCTGTGAAGACTCATTAATGCATTAACACGTACACACATTGAAACACATGTCGTCGAAGGATTTTACGAGAGAATGTACACCACGGGATTACATGGAAGTGATTTGTGCTTTCCCTCTTCCGCGCTCTTCTTTCTGGTTTAACGTAGTGCGACCATCGTAAGGCGGATAAGTTACACAATGCGCAGACAGTATAATAGAAGCAAATCCCGTACCTGCCTAATCGGATTCCAGCTCACATCGTCTGATCACCGTATGACCATAGTCTATTGAATTAGAAGTAAGCTTGCGTCAGATCGACGTGCTCATAAGCTGAAATCGGATGCGGTATCAGTGCAACGAAACCTCATTCTGTTGGTATTTCATTGCAGGCATTAGTAGTTATTATTTAACGTATTAACGCCTTTATTATGTTCCGATAAGAAACTAATGTACGAACCCCAATATCTTTCCACAAACCGACACAATGATGAATCTTCCTCTATCAGGGCTCGCGTCTCATCGATAGTTTTATACGTGCTAAACAGTTCTTTTTAAGTAGCAAAGGTAAAGAAACAACATTCGTTACAGCCCCATTTATCATTTGATACTAACCGTACCATGCGCGGTCAAATGACCGGTTCAACAAAATCAAAATACGTAATTTCTTATACTATTAACCCTTTCGTTACGGGAGTGTACACAAAAAGTGTGCACATTTCAAAAAAGATTTTTTATCACAGCAGTTTCTTATCGAGGCAAGTATGTTACTGTAGAATAAAAAAAACAGAAGCTCATCTCGACGGTCAAAATAGACTACGTATGTGCAAAATGTACATTGAGTTTTATTGATCAAATACGGGTTAATATAATCAACAGATAATTTGCAGGTACGGTATACAGTAAAACCTCGATAAAGGCATCAAAAGTTTCCCTGGATAAATGCCTCATGACTATCCCCTCTACATAGGGGGATCCACCTTGGCCAACCTCAACGCTCGACGAGGGAGCAGTGCAACATGATACCACCCGAATGTATCGGTGAGGCAATACTAATTGAAGGGTCGGCCGTTTTCATTTTCGATTTCTTTTTGAAACCTTTGCTAACGTATTTGTGAGATTTTTCTCATTAGAATGATACCAAACACGACATAGTTTGTATTATATTTACTTAATAGTTAATAAATTTACTTACTATTTACATAATTCAAACTATATCGTGTCTGGTATCATTTTAATCAGAAGCATCTCAAAAATACATTCGGAAAAGTTACATTTAGAAAAATTAATAAATAAAGAAGTTTATTGTTGCATTAGCAATGCCTCGCCGATACTTTCGAGCAGCTCACTTTGTTTGCTTGCTCTCTCTGTCTCTTCTACTGTCTGTCTTTTTCTAAGTTTGCGCTCGGCTCGAGCCCTAATGTAAACATAGATTCGACACCGGTACTCGATAAGAGCACTGCTTTGCCCCCGGAATCTGTGCATTTATCGAGGTTTTACTGTAATCCGATGCCGACTATATTCGGCGCTCGTAACAAAAGGGTTAAGTAAAGACAGTTTGACACGTTGCTCCCTATTTCAAGTTGACAGTCTTCTGCGCCCCATTCCGAAAGGTATCATTGTCGAGTAATGTGTTGATTATCGTACTCGGAGGAGCCGTGTGGTCCGGGTAAATAACTCCACGCGACTCTAGTTATGTGTAAAATAATTACGAATTTCGATATTTATTGTACGCGCGATGCTCATAATGAGAGACCAGAAACAACGCACTTGGGACGGAAGGGGAGATTGCTCTCGCACCGCCTATCCCCGCCATGTCGGTCCTGGAAACCTGAGATCGACGAATGACAACCGGAAGTAAAACACTTCTTTCACCGTTCACATGGCGACGCAACGAATGTGCAGGTCTCTCGGCCAATAGCGCGTCAAAATCGAAAATGCGCGAGGGAGGGGGACGTCCCTATCCGTCGGGCGAATCACAGTAAATTAAAGTGCCATGTTTCTGGTCCCTCACTATATACTGTCGAGTTCGTAGCCTATCTGAAGAAACTCGATGCCACATTCTAGAAACGTGGAAGAACAAAATACAATCGCGCTCGATGCATCATTGCCGGATGACAACGTGATCGACGTCTCGAGACACGAGGCTCCTCCGCGAAATTTACAGAACAATCAACGTTATTTCATAACGGTTCTAAAGATCTGTCACAGTATGAATAAATATGCCGAAACTATCGGTCCGATAAGTATTAACACGTTGCCGCACACTTTTAATTTGACGATCGTACTCAGAAACACATTTTTTTTGTCCGAAGCGGTAAAGCATGAGAAAACGCATAAGAGAACAATTAATATGCTGTCTGGCATGCTATACCTTTTTTTCGATGTATTGCTCAATAATTAACCTGTTAACCGGGGAATTAACTTTTGTTCAACTCGTTTCAAACTAGAGACTTTTTTCTTCGCAGTGAGAAATAATATTATCACACCTAAAGTACCACGCTGGAATTTAATAGAAAAGAATAACGTAAAACGTAATGCGTTCAACATACCATATTTAAAAATTACCACGACGAAAAACATCGTCATACGCATTAGAGTTGTCTTCCTGGTATGACGAAATATTACGTCTTACCCGGTTAACAGGTTAACGAGTGTATGCGTTAGTACACTTCATACTAACGCTGTTCTTTTTTTATTGATTAAAATGTGCACGACGGCTATATCCGTCGTTTGCCTACATATCGTCAAAGATCGGACGGCTATAGCCGTCATTTGCGGCAACGTGTTAAAAAATAATCCCCAGAAAATTCATATATTGGATTGGCAAATAAGTGATTGCCGATTTTGACGAGAGATGGTTTTAGCACTTTTTTTTTGTTTCTTCAACATGTTCAAAGCACCTAATCTATAGTTTTCTTGTTGTTTGAACTTCCACCTTTCATTAGTAAAAAAAAATCGCATCGATGAGTCATTTAGTTTCGTTTTTATCCCAATTTGAAAATGGAAGAACAAACCGCGCATTTCAGACATATTTTATTGTATTATTTCCGAAAAAGGAACGCATTCCAAGCATACAAGAAGTTATGTGCCGTATATGGGAATGAAGCCTTGAAAGATAGGCAGTGTCAAAATTGGTTTTTCCAAACTTCATTCGGGTAATTTTTCACTCCAAAATGCGCAACGATCTGGCCGTCCAGTTACAGTTGATGAGAGTCATATCAAGGCTATTATCGATTCAGATCGTCATACCACAACACGTGAGATTGCAGAGAAGCTCAATGTACCGCATACATGCATTAAAAAAAAATGAAAACAGTTTCGCTATGTTAAAAATCTCACTTTATGGGTCCCTCATTAGCTTAAGAAAATTCCTTCTTACATAAAATCGGCAATCACTTAGTTGCCAAACCAATAGTACAACTTTCACAAATCACGCTAATAAACACCAACATTTCTTTCTTTTGTTCCAGTTATCGAACGAAGTGACCTACGCAGAATTATGCTTAGCTCGCCCAACCACTTTGTCGACCATGGCAACCGATACGAAGCTGGCCAGTTTGGGCGGGGTTGGCAGCTTAAGCGCCCTTCAGGGCTACGGAAGCGGCCTCGGGGTCATCGTCGGTGGTAAACCGTACACGAAAGAAGCCACCGTCTACGCCTGCATAGACCATAACGCAAGGCCTCCCAAGGTCGACATCCCGAATGTGCCGTCGTGCGTACCTACGCCACTGTCGACGGCGAACACGCTCCAAGAGTTCAGCATTTCGACGATGGGCGGTAAGCAGCATCACCCGGCGAGAGAAGTCGTTACCGTCCGCACTCCCTTAATCTCGACCCAGGAGAGTTGCGTATAGGGACGCGATTCCGACGCGCTCAACGTCAACGAATATTACGTCTGATATGTTCGCGTCGTGACGATCGTGCGCGTCTGGAAATTAATCGCGAGATTCATCGGACGTTCGTCTCGCGATAGGACATGTTTACCGTTTCGTTACGGGCTGAACTGATCGTCGAGTCGGTCGAGACGAGGCGATTATATTCGACGATCTGGTGAATCGTACTCGGTTAAAGACCATGGGACTCAAAAGAATATAACAGAAAAAAGTAAAGAAACGCAAACGACAACTTTCCTGACGATGATCCGTGCGTAGAAACGGCCTATTGCTACACGGCGAAGACCGCCGATTTACGCATCGATGAAGAGATATCGCCGATTATTGTCGATCTTGAATATGCTCTAGCAATAACCGGAAGCATGGGGACTTGAGAATTTATAGGATACAGCGAGCGAGAGACGTTACGTTGCGGTGTTCTCGAAACGTTTATACTGGCTTCGACGATTAATAACGTCCGACGGAACTCACGGAGCTCGCGGTATCGAAACGGGATCTACGGATCGATAAAGAAACGTGCCTGGAAATTGATTAAATTGGATGTCGGATTAGAACGGGATGAACGTTCTTTGATATCGGGTCTACGACTCCGTGTTACAGGGTTAACGGTAGGACCTGCAAGTTCAACGTCCTTCGTGAATTCAATATCGTCGCGATCTATCGCAAGAACTGCGTTCTTGATCAAAGGAACACCGTTTAAGGAATCCAACATCGATTAATATTACGTCTAACGAGATTGCAGCGTGATGCTCGCGCTTGAGAATGCTAGGTCAACAGACGATTCGGGGCATGAAGTCAATTCTTGGTGAATATCAACGTGATTGTACCGTTCGCCAAAATGGACAGTGGTTCGATATTCCAAGCGTATCGAGCAATTTAATAAATTCGGCACGGTTAAGGTGGTATTTTTGGAATTGCCTAACACTCGAAATTATACGTCAACTCGATACGATGCGAAGAATGCCGGAATAGCGAACGAACGACGAGAATATTCAGGGAACGATAGCTTTACGGAATTGATGAAATCAGTAGCGCTGACGTGAATTAACGCGACAGTACGACAACGAGGAAACCGGAAGGAATGCAGGAAATAGCATCTGGATATTCGGCGACATGAAAATTGCGAGAAATTATCGACACACTTAATTACAAATTTATGACATTGACCGCGGATATTCTGATTGAAAAGGTATTGTAAAATCACGAAAAGATGTCCTAGGAATCGACGATCTCGATCTCTTACAAGTGATCGATAATGGTGGTTTGCATCGCCATTGAATAACAATAATGTTATAAAATAAGTTTAAGTTCATATCGTACTAAAATCGTTCTCTCGAACGCAGCTCTCGAGAATTGTTTCTTCCTACGAAATTCCAAGACCCTTTCAAGATGATAGATTACAACGATATCAGCGTCATATTATGCAATAATAACTTCGAATGTTCTTCTGTGTCGGTTCATTTTTTGCAATGATCTTAGTTAATATAAATAAATGTAAAAATAAATGGTAAGTAGATAATACACGTAAGTTCACCGCGGAAGAAAGAAGGCGGTTCGACCGAGATACCGAAGTTGCAACGGGGAACATTGTCGCAACTATAAAGAAAAATTCCTGTTTCATCTAATAGTATATTTCCCTTCCATTAGTCGATAATATATGCGTCAGACACTGAAATTTAAATAACCACTTTCGAAGATTCGTAATGTAATTCCCCTTCCAATTGTTTCGAAGAAGAATTTTCTATATTGTACAAAAAAAAAATCTTAAAGGAAACAAAAAATTCCGAATTACTAAGAAAAACAAAAAAAAAAGTATGTTAATCTTCGAGTCTCAGTTGAACCTTTATTTTTCTCTACTCGTGATGCCGCGATTCATTCCGGTTAAAAGAGGAATACGAAAAATCCTAGTGTTTCTTTTAAAAGATGAGACAAATCGGTCTGTTCGAAATGGACGAGGCTCCTCTAAATTGCCTAAAAGACGAAACTCCGTGAGAATAATTACGGGAATTACAGGAGTTGCGCTCTCGCGTGAACCGCGCGCTGTAAATAATAAATCTCCTCGTTCTAGACCGAGAGCGGAGAATAAAAATGTAGGATAGTTATTGAAATTTATAAACGGGCCGTAAAACGCTAATGCATTCTTCATACGTATGTTAATTATACATGCATACGTACGCTGTACCACTGCACACCGCAGAATGGCGAGAGGAATGTCAAAAGTACTGTCGATTATCAGATTTTTCCAATGGAATCGTTGTTAACGGAGCGTCGACGTTGGAAAGTAACGTTATTGCCGAATACGATTCGTTATGATTACAGTTACGTGTTTTCCTCGCACTATGCCACTGTTTGATCTCTCTCTTTTGCAGGTGAAACATTAAATCCTTGCATTCGTATATTTACGACTAAAATTTTGGTAAACGTAATAATTAATTTCATTGAAGTACGTGTGAACTTTGTCGATGTAAGTGATAATTGTTTTAACTATTTTATACGTTACTTGCCGTATAACTTTTGAAGAAATTTTTCGATAGAATCGACCGACGTAACACGCCGCTACAAATTCAGTTATGCGAATGTATTGAATATTTTGAAGATCGCTTTGATCTTCTTTGCCAACGATTCAACAGAAAATATCGGAATATTGGTCCTTTGTTTAATACAGTCTGCTGTCAGAATACAGCGTGGGTTATTGATGACTAAAGTGGCAGTTAACGTGTGAAATCTCCGAGGAATAGTATTTTTTTAATTTCCTTTTGCAATATTTTTTTCTATTTCTAACGTGGGTGATTGTTGCTGATACAGAGGAGAATAGATATCTCGTATAATTCGTGGTAACATACCTATTTTTTGATAGCTTACTTTAAACAAATTGTATTTTGTATATTTGTAGATATCTGTACGACGATAAATATTATGGAGATCAAATTGATCGTGCTGAAATCACAAAACTTTAGAAAGATTAGTATCGTCGAACAATTACGAATGCAAGGACTTTAAACCCCACGCTGTGAGAAATGTGCAGCAAGTGCGTTCGATCAAGCTTATAAAGATATAAATTTCATTCATCGTTCTTTCATATTATTTCATAAACCCCGATGTCAACTAAATACATTGTTGGTAGCTCTGCAGAACACTTTAATGTTGAATAAATATTGATTTTCTGCCATGAGTAGATTTCCAAGTAAAAATCATATGAATTATCAGGGATAATATTATTTGCAGCGAATTTTAATGTTTTGATCAATTGTGCAAAACATGTTTGATCAACTCCTTCAAAATTAGATGCCTCCTTTTATTCAGCGAATATTTATTGAAATATATATTCCAAATGAATCTAATAAAACTTTTCAATATGTTTTTACAGTATTGTTTACAGTTTCAATTTTCCAGAAGTATTTTAATAGTACGAAAAACTTTACGATATTCCCTTGCCAATTTGAGGGTTCAAAGTTTTATTTAAATATTGTTACGGTTTATCTGTAGTTGTTAGTTCCCTAAAAATGTTGTTTGGAATTATTTTTTTGACTTGTACCGTTTGCCGTTCATCTTGAGTTTAAAACTTTGAAGATTTCTTTATTTTCTTCGTTATCGTATTTCTTGTGTAGTAGCTTCCGACAATTTTCTGAATAGTCTTGTCTCTTCTAACAAAAATTTTTAACGACAACTTTTATAAATCTCAATTTCTACAACACTGTTTGCTTTGTTTTCAGTTATTCTGGCGTAGAACTTTGATCCTCGAACTTTAAATTTATATAATGGCTAGGGAGTTAAGTCAGTATTCCTTTCCGTAGCTTTTAAAGTATTTTCAAAGGTTTACCTTCGAGGATATCGTGATGATATGTAGCTTACGATTTTGACTGACATGTTTTCGAAAGTTAGCTATAGGAAGTATCATTTTTTTATACGAAGAAACTTTCCCGTCACATCCAGAATTCTTTGCAAAATAACCTGTACGATATTAACTATAAATTATGATATATTTAACGTTTCAATGTTATGGTTCCATTGGTTATCCCATTAAATTCGAAAATCATCTTAATATCATATCGCAGTATCCCTATACACGGTACAATAGGTTCTTAAAGGATTTACTAACATTGTAAATAATTAAAACAATCTCAAACACAGTACCATTCAATTTTTCTATTAAACTGTATTCATAATTTATTTATTTCGTTGAAGATTTACATCCATTCGTGGATCGCAAATATAATCAAGTGGGCGTCTTTAGTCTGGAATAATTATAATACTATCATCGGAAATGTTAGTCCCTAGCATCACTTTCAATTATTCACATCATTCAAAAGATCCCACTTGTCGTTCTTGCCTTAATAAAAATTGAGGAATCATGTTAGAAAGCTAGAACCCTTGTGATGCAAACTGCAAAAAAAAGATAAGAGGAAGGATAGAAGTAAAGCAGAATCTACCACCGTACAAGCTTGAAGAACTGTTCCCTCTACTTGTATCGTTCACGTGTCATAAAAGTTACTCTGTTGCTCAATATCGATTCTAAATACGTATAATTCATCTCTAGACTGTCAGGTCTAACTTTCTTACAAGGAAAACTTGCACTCGTGGACATCGGAATTTCGATGAGCTTCATATTAGGTGAAAGTACATCGAAAAATATTTGTGTCGTGTCCGGGCGTTCTTGTGAATGGGCCCTCAATTTTGAGTAATCGCATTCTGAAAAATGCAATTTTTCTATGGTAGTTGATACACTCTTACAGATGAAGCATCTGTCGAAGAAGTGCGGTGGCTCGGCGGAAGTGTGGTTCGCTTATATTGAGTTAGCAACAAAGTAATTTCGGTTTTCGTCGATAGCTAATGTTACGTTTGTTTTGAAGGACTTCTGACGATGTTATAATTTTTTGCTTCTGAAAATTGAAAGTTGTCGCTTGTAGCAGGATTTAGAAAAAAATTGTACTACATTTTGTTTGCAATTGTTAGTGTAGCGTGAATATTAATATGGAGTGCAACAACGAACATTTTCCACATATTTTAATTTGTCATTACTTTTTTATACAAACCACATTGAAACCTGAATTGTATGAAAAATAAGTTACGCTGTCAATTTGGTGGGATTACAAAGGTGTTGTGTACTTCGAGCTGTTTCCGAGGAACCAAACGATTAATTCAAATGTTTAGCCTAAAATCGCACCTAGTTCAGCTTTTTGCTGATAAAACCCAGAATTTCTATGAGAGCAGAATCATAAATTGGTCTAAAAGATGGCAAAAGGTCATCGAACAGACTGGAAAATGTATATTAAAGTTCATTCTTTGTTAAAAAAAATTGAGTTTCAGTTCATATTACGAAACCGAAATTACTTTCTTGCCAACCCAATACATTTGCACTACGCCGAGCTTCGGGAAATTATCTCAACATTGGGGGCCCATTCACAAGAATGCCCGGACACGACACAAATATTTTTCGATCTACTTTCAGCTAATACGAAGTTCATCAAAATCCCGATGCCCTCGAGTGTACGTTCTCCTTGTTAATTCTACAGCTCAACCATAACAAATGAAACACCAGAAGCTGATCGTCGCACCGTTAGTACATCCTCACGTTTTCTCATAATACAATAAACTGTACATATGATTTACCGATGGAAGACTTTCGGACGAATGTGCGTCCTATGACTGCCAAAATACGCACAACGTCACGTACAAACTGCCATACCGCATTTATTTTTATCAAATGTCTTTTTCGGAAGGTGGAAATATGAATATTCGACAAGACTTAACGCCACGTACGTTGTGCATCGTACAAACGTACAAGCCCGTACATCATAGAGATATATCGATCCTCTCTGTACTCATGTTGCGAGGACAATGTATATAGTTTGTATATACAAAGCGTGAGAAGGGAAAAATTTCATTTGCGAGACGAGGAAGGAAAGAAAGCTCAAACTCGACTTCCGTTGGGAACGGGAGCTCGCCGTCGATCGTCACTCTTTGTTTTATAAACGCGTTTTTATTCGGAATAGTGGGTGCTTAACGCAGTCTGATAATTTGTGTTGATTTTAATCTGCTTAACACGGAATCTTTATGGGAAATAATTTCAAAAGGCAGACTTCAAGTAAATACATAATTCTGTATGTTTTTCCCACTTTAAAAATATAACTTCAACCCCTGTTTTTCTCTTTTGAACAGTATTTATTTTATAAAGTTTATTTTATTTTCTTAAGCAACTTGATGAGTGTAATTTAATGATTTACGCATACCCAACTTTTTTAGAATTTTATTGCATTGTAAAGTTAACCGTTATTTTCACCTAATACAGTGTTATCATATCGCTTTTGAATTTTCGTAAAAAGACATATCAAGGTTTGAACTAAATTTTAATCAAAACGTGTCCACCAATGTCCCTGACGTTTGTTAAATAAAAAGTGCGTCGGGGCGAGTCGACATTCCATCGTTTGCAACCCTTTGTCCTTTGTAAGATATACGCTCCGATGTACAGCGCCGATATTTTTTCAGAGTGTGTGTAAAACAATACCTCCGCGTAATGTGAATTGAAAACGAGCTCGCCAGTTTCTCAGAAAAGAAAAAGAACGAGGAACGTCAAGTTGCGATGCGTAAATGTATTATTAAATATTTAAGTCGCGGTTAACAGTGAGAAGAAATATGAAGACGTATTATATAAGATATGTATGTGTATATGGGCATAAGATATGTGAATATATCTTCCTTCTGTATTAGTATGTACATGATCATCGTAGCTCTGTGAAAGTTTCGGCGATGCCTCGAGGAATCGAGGAATACGAGATGAGACTTATAAAATGACGGTTATATTTTTGTAGTTTTCACGAACAATACAATAGCTAATTTGTTATCGTCATAAGAATCGTCTGGGAGATAAAAATTGGAATGGAAAATATCCAAAACAGTATATTTAATTTTTTAGATGACAGTGAAATTTCAGATAAATGTAGACTACATAGCGCACACTTGCAAAGAAAATGGCACACTTGAAGGCGCTTTTCAGAAGGCGATTTTCGAATTATCACTGTAAAAATGTTACAGAGACACCTCTTAAGGTAGGATGAAAGTATTATTTATTTATTTTCGTGATTTGATCAGCAGAGAACTCATATGTTGTTCTTTCTGTATCGTAAACCACTGTGCTATATTTTATAAAATTCTTATTATTAAAGAACGGACGTTTCTGAAGGTTAACAGAAAAATAGAGGGAGAAAAACCCTTTGACCTGCTTTATAAACATTATTTTCCCCGCTCGTAAATTAAACATACTTCCTTGAGTGATATTTTCTTTCAAGTGTGCAGGCTCAGAACTCAATGCTCAATTCCAGTAAGAACGTATCTAAAATCCTATATGAACTGCCTTTCTCCGATAATTCTAATAATTGTTTAACATTTTGTGTCACTTTATTTTTCTTCCTAATGAATCTAATTGAAACGTATTAATAGCACGAACAAAGCATCCGCTAATTGGTTTAAGAACTTCAAAATTTCTCCGAAAATAAAATAGCAGCAGAAACCCGAAAAAGCGTTACAGTTAATTTATTATTTACATTTTCTTTTTATAAAACTGCAAATGACCTATTAGAACTCGTTGCTCTATCTCCGTGAAACCGTATGTAACAATTTCACACTAAATACATCGCAATAATTTTAAATTACAGTCATTTCATTTCTCCGTTTTATTAACTTCGTCCAATAATACAAACAATTGACTACAAAGCATAGAAACCCGTTCTACCCTCTTCAATTAAACCGAAAACTCCACATATTATATTTCCAATTTTTTCGCCATGATCGTGCACAATTTGGTAAAGAAAAAAAAAGCACGTGTAACCGCTAAGAGAATTATTTTCATCGTGATATTTAATCCTGTCCACGCGGCATTTTTCCTGATTTAAAAAACAAAACACCTATTCTTCAGCCGGCAATGAGAGCGGTCACGGATTAAAAAGTGCTTCCAAAAGAAAATCCTGATGGTATACACAAACTGATGCATCCGGCAAATAAAAGCCACCAGCTAAATCGTTCAAGTGGGTATATTCATTTTATTCCGGCAACCGTTGAAGTTTATATCCGCCTGCAGTGCGGCGTCTATGTACCAGAGCACACATGTGACCCCGAAGGCCCCAGGGCAAAAGTGACCATGCTCAGCGAGCCAGTTTCAAAAGAAACCCCCCTACATAAAATCTGCACCAGCTTATCAAATCTAAAAGTCAATTTGGACGGCGCCTTTGCACGTGCAAACGCGACAGGCCTCGTAATTTCGACATTTAAAGGATTCACGAGAGAAAGGAGGATGCGCTTTTGCGAATATTTATAGCTGCCCGGACAATCTTTGAACTTAACAATTCACGATAGATATACACTTGCAATTTCTTGGTACAAATTCGGCCATCTGCAGAATGTTTGATTGCTTTCGATCAACGGAATAATGGTAATTGTTGATTGTTATAGAGGAAAAGTGAAATTCTAATGGAAATATTAGCAAGGTGTAGTACGACGAAAGGAATATAAAGGGGAACATCGGCATTGTTGAATTTGGTATGAGAATTAATTGAACAAGTTCACAACTGCGATGGTGTAATGAAAAAAGTATGGGGATTAAAAATGGCAATTATCCGACGCATTTAACGAGCTATTGAGAACGTTCATTTCAACTTTGCAGACGTTTCTCCTTCATGTGAAGTGCGCATACGAGATGGAAACAATTGTTTTGAACGGCTGCTAGAGAATGTTGAAAGGGTTTCTTGCTAGAGGATCTGTTGTTTTTTCTTACAATAATTTTTTTTGTTGCAAATTGATTGGATTGTAAGTACGAATCTTAGGGAGTTTTCTGAATTAATCAATCGATTAAAGAAATATTTCATTTGTTTGCACATATTTTTGGATTTTGGCAAAGGTACATTTTGCAATTTTATCGACGCGGCATATACTGTCGGGTGAGTAATATACAACGCATATAATGTATTCTATCAGATTTAGCCATCGAATTAAAAAACTCAGAAAAATCTTTGTTCCTGGGTAATATTTTTAAATTTCGTAAGAAAATATTCACAATACAATGAAACTTATATACGTTGTTGTTCATTTGCATAGGTACGATATAAACTTTGGCGAAATAGAAATTTACCAAGGATTTTCTGTTCTAATATATACTTTAAAATAACATAAATAATATGAAAAGAGCTCAATGACACTGTGTCTTAATAAGCCTTTAACACGGCAGTTTTTTGAAAATTCCGGTTTCACCCAATTCATTTTTTGCGCCACAATAGTTCATTCTTCAAAAAAAAGTCTGCATAATAATAGTCTATACGTTTCCCTTTAATCATGATTTGCACAAATATTCTCCACCGCTTGAAATGTACAGTGTGCATTAATACCTCTACCTTTTCATAATAACCAATTTACATTGCCGGTAAACTTACAAAATCCATATCTTCTATCTGCAAATAATGAATAACTGAAGAATCGTTGAATGAGAAGTCCCGTAAAAGCGCAACGACGCGAAACCTGTTCATTGTATTTGCACCGTGTAATTCGTCAAACATCCGAAAAGCACAGAAATCGTATTCCCGATTCCTACAGGAATACAGCCTTAAAAGTCTCAATAATTTGTACCATACGAAGAACCGGTGCTCTTCGACAAGACTACGAAATTCAAACGATTAATTCTTATCCGAATTCAGTCTGCTGCGATCACAGATTCTGCGTTCCACGTCTGTTTTGCGACTCTAATCGTGTCTTATTTTCGTTACTTTTATATTGTAATTTTTTATCATATTATCAATCTTTATAATATTATATATAAATATATATATATATATATACATACATATATATACATATTCAGTAACGATTACTAAGCAATCGATTAACATTAATTAAAGTTATTCTTAAAGTTTTGCAGCGCTATTTTTTACATACTGTCCATTATCAAGCAGTAACAATGGCACCAGCATCATCACAATTTCACCTTTCCTCCATGGATACCGGTGAATTTCACGGTGATATTTCGTTTAATTATGTGTCGTCAGTGTGTCTAATTGTAAATAATCTCATGTACGTATGTATGCGTGAACAGTGTGCGTTCCGTTTGTACATTCTCTCGTGAAAATTCTCAGCGATGTATGTGCATGTGCATGTGTGACTGCGTGATTGCGTATTTGAAAGTTTTGCACGAGCGAGTACGTATGCGAGAGTGTGTATGCCCATTTAACGTTCCGAACCGGCGGCTCCGAGGGAAGAATGCACGTTCGCAGAGAATTGGAATTGCGACGACCATATTACGTGTATTTACGATAATTATAGATCTCTCTCTATAAAAATATATGTATATATATATATAAATAAAAAAAAAAGTATATATATACGATACAGACGTACACACACACACGTACACACATACAGACACACTCAAATCAGCGTAATCCGAATAAACGTGTTGATATGAAAACTGACGGAATTCTGAGAGCCTGGATTAGTTGTTGGATGACATTGAACGTTCAACGGATTTACGAAATTCGTTGTGTTGAATTACATTTAGATGGAATCGATTTTACAGAGTGTGTCTATACGACATGTACTACTAAATGTGAGTAGATATCTTAAGAAAAGGTAAGGGGGAAATATGAAGTAACGATTTTTTATTTGGTGTAAGACGGAAAATAGAAATGTTGGTGTAATACAATTTTTTTAATTGGAGAAAGTGACAGATATGCCTCGCACGGTAAAATCCAATGTTACGTCTGCCATAGTATCGGATTTTTGTCGACGTTATCCGATGAAAATAAATTTCACCGATTGACGGTTTGTGGATTCTCAATGAGAGTTTTCGATTCGGAATTTCTTCCTCCCTTTTCTACGCTCAGATTAAATTTTGTATTGCGCCGGCGGTCGCGGTCCTCTTCAAAGTCAACTGACATCTATTCAGGCCGTTTTTCTTTGGTAACATCCAGCAGGGCATTTATTAATGGAAAAACTTCTTTAAGAGGATGATGAAGAAAGGTAAACTTGTTTTATGTAAGTTTTCCTGATCAACAGTGACCGATGACTTAGGTTATTTTTGGTTATATTTCAGGTTCGGAGAATGTTATTAACACTAGAACTACTAAACCAGTCAAAATGACTGGTACACAATTTTTTCCAAAAATTCTCCAAGTTTATAGAAGAGTCTTAGAATAAATATCCTACGACCATCTTAAAAAACGTAAATCACCGAATCGATTATCTTTTCCACCTCTTGATTCCTCCTTTTTCGAAGTACTTATTTAATATTTTGAAATATGATAGGTTTAACGCCGGTAGTTCTAGTGTTAACGTTAACACGCGATTTGTCAGATTTTAGAAAGATATTTAGAAATAACGGCATTTTATAAGAGCATGAATTACGTTAAAGAAATAATAAATTACACAAGTCGAATAGTAGAGAATCGCAACAAAATCCATAGCTTCCACTATAAAAGAGTTTGTAAATGATTTATTTTGATTTATTTCACACTTATTATCAACGGTTCGAAATTAATCAGATACCAGTATCCATCAGTACAATGGAAAGGAAAATTGAAACAGTCAAAAGGTCTGAAGTCAAAAAACAGTCAAACAGCCAATTGAAAACAATTGTTTGACGATTATCATACTTTGACATTTTTTGTCATTAAACAACGTTTCGACAATTATACACATGTGGTTTTTAACAATGATAATAAGATTTGAAATAGTTGGGTGGGGCGGATTTTAACATATAGTTTTCTTCAAAAAAGAAGAAAAATGTTTAAACTTCTAAAAACTATATTGATCCGACTTTGCTTTAATGAGCTCCACCGTTAAGTTATTCCCAACTAATAATTTAAACCTCAAATCCATAATTTGTACTACATGTAATAGTTATTTGATTTTCCAATCATTCATGTCCCCTTTCTTCCACGTACTGATACTGGAATACTAACGAAAAACCCTCGCAGAACAAATTCGATGTCATTCCATGAAATTTCTTAATATCTTCCTTTCTTCTTCACACTCCACAGTTTCCTGATCATTACTTCCTTACACCACTTTTGAAGTGTAATATAAAATAGTTTCCGACTGAATGTGCCGCGCCTGGAAAAGCTAGATAAGGATGAAGATCGCGACCTCCTGGAGATCCTTTTCGTACTTTGGACGTCGTGATCTCCACAGTTCTCTTTCTTTCTCCTCTTTTTTCGTTCCAGTCAGGTACCTCGGACACGTGCTTGTCCTACGAATCCCCAGCGACAGTTTAAATCCAGGACCTCTCCTCTTCCTGCAGAGCGTCCTTTCGCAACACAAATATCGTCCGCGTCGGTTTTAAGGTCACGGAAGGAAGGCAGGAAGGAAGGAAGGAAGGAAGGCATGCACTGTGTAATTAAAAGCTCAATCGGGACTCCTGTTCATTATAATTAGGTACATCCTGAAGGAAACCAATTTCTATGCGGATTCTCTTTCTTCTTCTTTCTATCATTTTTTTTTTAAAACTAATAGAAGATTTTTAATTGAATTTCTGGGAAGTTGGTAAGGGCCCGAAGTATCATTTATTTATCCTCTTAAGTTTTGAATGTTATTCATGCGTTCTTTTTATACTTTTATTTATTCGGATATGAGGCTACGATTGTAATATGTTGGTAAAACGGATTGTTTATAAGAAAGGTGCGGATGAACGTTTGATATACTGTCTCATTTTGAGGATATTTACGTTACACGTAATCACTGACTTGAGATTTAATTTATGTTTGTATATTATGGTATCTAGTAGCTCTTTTGAACTAATTAATTTCACACATCTTCATTGATCTCTTTTTTTCATTTCATTGAATGCATAATGAAATGTAGCGTTTTTGCGTTGGTTTATTCGAAAGTAATTAATTTTCCGTTAGGTACTCGATAAAATTCATTCATTTATTTATTAACGTTTTTAATTGGAATGGATAGTTATGTATAAACAGCCAATACCGCACTGATTCGTCGAAGTTCACATCTTTCAAGGTAATAAAAAGATTATTTATCAAAAGGAGATATCTATCAAAAAAGTAAAAATAAATGATAACACTTTGAAATTATGTGATCATAATTTTATGCAGACCTACACGTTAATCTGCATTTTATCGTTTTCATGTAAAACTCCTCGCAATGTCAATTATCTTTATTTATTGCAAATACGTACTTTAATGCTTTATCGAAACAGAGTTCCGGCTTAACTCGAAAATTTGCAAAATATCTATTTTCTAATTATATGTTGTGTATTATTATCCGTGGTGAAGCCGTTAAGAGCAAACGCCCATTTTGCAATAAATTATTCATGTACGAGAACGAGGGAATATAAAACGATCATACTCCTCTTTACAAAATCGTACTGCAAATTTACTATTCGATGCTTTTAAATGTTCAATTCTCCGGTAATCACTAGTAAATCGTCCCTTAATGTATAATGCACGTGAATTATTTGCGAATATTTCAATCTGCCTTACGATCTTATCAGTGAGCGCATTACAATAATCGCTACGAATGGTTTTCAACGTTGCATATGAAAGTATAATACGCTTTTAATTCTTTTTCCCGGAATACTCCGAATAAATAGCGTATAGAATTGAAACGCGACGAAGTGCAAATCGAGTAGCCCATGATTCTGTAATGTTACTTTTTCACTCCTGTATCGTTATTCAGAAAAGAAAAGAAAATATTGCAACGCTTTTGTTAACTATCGTACGCCCAATAATTAATTCGGAACAATTTAATGAGAGTTGCAAACTGAAGATGGAAGTTTTTCAGATTTTCCTCTTCTTTTACTAGCAGTGAAAAGACTTTTATTTTATTCATTCAAAATTTCTTGCACCTCTGGAAATTGTTAGGAAATATAGTAAAACATAGTTGGATAACATAAGCCTTTATAAGATTATTGCTTTAACACAACTATATTTATTGTCGAATATTTTTGTTTTTAATAGTTGCAAAAAGTATTTTGCATCTTCCTTATTTCAAATTGTTTTAAGATGTTTACAATTAATGGTGAGCTTAATCAATGCTGCTAATCTTAATAAAAGTTTTTTGAAGTTCTATATCATTTTTATACTTTTGTTTGGCAAGATTCTCTTGCGAAAAGTTAATTAGTAAGTACTATGTCAGTGTTGCAATTATTTATCAGTGGACTTTAGTTTGTTCACTCGGGAACGAGCGGTTGCATTTATTCTTTGAAAAGAAGACATCGATCGATGTGAGTATTTTCCCTGAGTCTTTAATTATTCACGGTTCTCGGTAAAATTAATTGTAAAGTTAACGATGTTTTCGTATTTCTAGTAGACTATTCTCCTGATAATTACCCGTACTCTTCGTAAACTTAATTAGAAAGTTCATGATCTTCCGTAAAGAATCGCTATAGTCGCTTTTGTAGCGTTTCAACTTTCTTCCGACGAAGATTACAAAGAGAATAACAAAGTAAAGTATTGTTAACAACTTTAATCAGCATTCTATTTGTTATAAACAAAAATTAACAGTTATGTTGTAAAAAGACACGATTCAATTCCAATGCTACTAATATACAATAGATTATTACAAAATTGATAGCCCTAGTTCTTGTAGTCTGAAAAAATAGTATTAATAAATATATTTCGTAATGCTAACGGATAATTAAATAAAAAATAGAATTAAACTATCATCGTGTAGTAATATACGCTACAAATTTCTGAACATTTTTTTCAAATGCAGAAAAATGATATTTTTTAAATTATTGTTATCGTGTGATAATTGCGTACTGCTGATATCACAGATATGAAGAACACTACATTAAATATAAAGGATAAAACAATTTTGATATTTTCAAATCATGCGAATGTAAAATTTTCAGTCTGATTACTTTTATTAATTAACACTGCAATGGAACTTCTACAGAAAATTTTTATTAATTCTTTTGCTAAAAGTCACAGAAATTCAAACATGTTTTACAATCTTAAAAAATTACACGGTTGTATAGAAGAAGAATTTAAACTTCCCTTTTTAAATTATATCATATTTTTTCAGAATGGAATGGTACATGAAAATCCTCTCACGACTTTTCCACGTCTCTTTCAAGATAACGACCACATTACTTCGTATTATTAACATAATATTAATAAATCTGAACGAAAATATTTCATATTTTGAATAACTAAAAAAGTCACTTGATAATCCACATATTTTACTTACGATAACTCTCGCCACACACGAAACAAAAACATTAAAGTAGAATTCCAAAAAAAGAGAGCTACCATTTCACATTCACATTTACATGAAACTTTTCCGCGTTTCTATCTGACAGAAATTTTCTCCGGTTTTAAAATCATAGGTTCGTAATAGAAAAACAAACGCAAGGAAAAGTATGTGTGTAGCATCGTGCTGTCACAGTCCCATGGAAATGTGGATTTTTCGCGAAGAAAACATGAAAAATATATAAGATGTTCGACAGCCATCGGAAGAGGCAAACGGGTACGCTTTTAGAGACTGTGAATTTTTCAGAAAGATAACATACCTTGGCAAAGATCCTATTATTAGGTAGAAGAAAAGGGGATAGTATAGCTTCCTTTTCAGAAAGAGCACCCGAAATGGTTCCACCGCCATCGCGACGTACGGAAAATGAGATCTCCTAAGATTTCCATGCGATATTCTTTCAGCCCCTGATATCAGAAATTTCTGCGGATTTTTCAGGATACTAATTTAACGATTCCAATTTTCATTACGAGATATACATTTTTATTTAACAAGTTCCTTATCGTGGGATTTATCGTAGAATATTTATACGACATATTTCAAATTTTAAATTGGCGAATTTATTAAGAATTTATTCATAATTTCATTTTTCCTGGCGAACACATTACGTGGAACTTCTGTTAAGCTGAGAAATACTTTATTCCGTAGAGGCAGTATTTCAAACGTTTAAGATGAAGTATTTTAAGGATGAATTTCATCACCAAATCTTTCTTGAAAGTATATCAAAGATATTCATATTTATGGTTTGCTGCGTTTTTGTTCAATTACTTATATAGTTGAATTATGCCGTACTCGCCTATATTTTGACTGTGACCCCGCACAAATTGACATTAACAAAGATCTTCAGTTTGCAGTAATTTCTGATTTATACAAACCAATCCACACATTTGATAATTAAGTTTGTTAGTGGAAACTAAGAGACACCAACCATATTTACACTAGTTTTCTCAAATCTTGCGAAATTCCCAATAACGCATTGCTTTACTTTTCTAACTAATTTATTATCAACTATTAACACTAGAACTACCAAACCAGTCAAAATAACTGGTACACAATTTTTTCCAAAAATTCTCCAAGATTATAGGACAGTCATAGAATAGATATTCTTCGTCCACCTCATAAAACATAAATTACTGAATCGATAATCTTTTCCACCTCTGAATTCCCCTTTTTTCAAAGTACTTATTTAATATATTTAAATATAACAGATTTAACGCCGGTAGTTGTAGTGTTCAGGGTCATAGACAACGTTTCAGCTTACTGCCAAAGAAATTGTTGTAATTATTTAAAAAATCAACGATCAACTCTAAGGAAAATAGCCACCTGTGGCCATTAGTTAATCTAGACAGTAGTCGTAGCAATAATGCGGAACCACCGGCAGGATGAGCGTCGAAGAAGCGATTTTCGAAACGCGATCTGGCGTGACGCTCGATTACTCGAGGTGCTTAGAATGAAACGAGAAAACGAGCGGGGCATATTTCACAGAAATCACCGGTCACGTACTTAAAGCACCTTTCAGATCCCAGCGCCCAATCTTCTCGGTGATCGTGTTTGCCTCCCGCCTCGTTCCGAATGAAACCGCCAGCATCGAGGATTTTTCTTTGACGATAATAAATTGACCATACTAGACTCACGATCAAAGTATGGGTATATCGGCTGTAGAGTTTTCCAGAATTTTTGATGGCATCGTTAGATAATACAGGCGCAATTATAATTGTGATTTTAATTGTATCGCGTTGAATTTATGTATAAAATATAATTTTGTGTCTTGGCGTTAGAGACTTAACCCAGATGGGAGAGAGTTCAGAAGAGTTCAGGACAGGTAGGACGCAGACAGATTTTACAAAATTCATTGATCCGATTTGATTAGAAGAAGGAAAATTCCAAAATTTTACAAAGTTAATGACATGGTCTGTTTCCACCTAAACTATCCATTTTGTTCCACTGTGCACCCATATGAATCCACCCTACACTGTTATCTGTTACAAATTCCTTACATTTCTTGTTAACCCTTTGAGGACTAGCGACGCATATATGCGGCCTGAGAAAAAATTTAATTATAGTTTATAGCCGCTTGTATATACAGTTAGAGTTGAAAAATTGAAATACAACCGTTGAAATATGATTAAGCAAGTAGTAATTTATAATGTATATGGATTAACAGTATAACTTGCTGATAAAAAGGTGCTTTTGGATCGCAAAATGAATGGCTATCTCTCAATATTGAAAAACGTCTCCGTCCGCAAAGGGTTAAACACCTAATAGTGCTTCTAAATAAATTTTTTATATGTTTCGTTAAATGCTACACCGACATCCACGGTCATGTCTCTTTCTTGACACCCCATAGAAAATCTCTAAACATCGTTCCGTAATTATAATATTTATTCACATAGATCAATGTTTTTGCAGTACACTTGATATATGCTCGCAAATGGAGATATTAATATGTAATTGAAGTCTGTGTCGTCGAGAGAAAATAATCGCAGGGTACAAGTGAGGAACTAAGGATAACTCACCGAAATCAACGGTCACGTACTAAAAGTAGATTTTGGTCTCCTAATGGTGCCCCCTGCCACGCTCAGAGTGAAGTTGGAGAAGCTGAAACTTTTCCTCTCGAAATAATAAATCCCGAGTGTTCGATTCGTGACTACCAAAGGGAATTAGAACATTGCCGAGCAGCTCTGATGGTCACGTATCAAAAGAATTAGCGTTCCTCCGGACGAGAAGCTCCGAGAACGAATTCCCTTCAGGAAAGTCCTACGCTTCTTCAATTTACTCTGACATTTTTTCTTGCAATTAGCCGCAGAAGAAAAGCTGGCTCGTTAGCGTCTTACTGTTTGTTCCAAATTATATTCCTGCTACATAAAGATACGAGTTTTCGAAAAGAATGATGCGAAAGTTTTGCGTTCATTACCGCCGTACTTGGCTGACTGTACCTTCCGGAGAATTGTCTTTAAATTCGTTGTTAATACTTCCAGCTTTGCGCGTATTTAATTGTGTCATTTTGTGAATTTTCTTTTCATTGTTACTTAACGTGGCATACATATATTTCCAATATAAATGACTGGCGTCTTTTAATTTTAAGAAATTGTAAAGTAGTGAAAGTTAACTCGCAACCAGTGAGTTAAAACGAGTTGAAATGCTCCATTACATCTAAAAATTTGTCTTCCGATGTAGTAGCTTTAGGGGTAAATAGAAGGTGAAGCGCAGATTTAATAATGATACTTGTTGCCAAGATTTGTAGGTCAATGGTAATGGTAACAACACAGACGCACACTAATAATTAAAATATAATAATAAACAGTAGATACAGATTTAGTCTGCGTAGTCTTCAGGTTTATTGTCGGTGCAAATTAACACTAGAACGACCAAACCAGTCAAAATGACTGGTACACAATTCTTTCCAAAAATTCTCCAAGTTTATAGAAGAGTCTTAGAATAAATATTCTATGTCCATCTTAAAAAACATAAATCACCGAATCTAGAATCTTTTCCGCCTCTTGACTCCTCCTTTTTCAAAGTACTTATTTATCTTGAAATATGATAGATTTAACGCCGGTAGTTCTAGCGTTAAAGATGTTCTGATCGACTTTGGTATGTAGCCTTGTGGCGTTAATGAATCTTCACGACAGAACGGTCGTCCTTTACACCCCTGTTTTCCGTAGGCCTTGCTGTGATTCGTCCAGAGCAGAAAAAATATCCAAGAGACGGAAAAGGTTTTCCGAATTAGGCTATGCCGAGAAAATTCCGATACTCGTGCCTAAAAGTTTTATTACGAGCCCGGGCCCGAGCGATCGAGCGGCCCGGACTTCTTGACCTTTGCCGTGTCCCGAACACCTTTCTCTCTCGCTCTGGGACTCATGGAAAACACGGGTCCGCCATACACGTA
Organism: Cerceris ruficornis; assembly: GCA_963989415.1. NCBI lineage: Eukaryota > Metazoa > Arthropoda > Insecta > Hymenoptera > Crabronidae > Cerceris > Cerceris ruficornis. Next base: position 10,148,193 of record OZ022524.1, on the reverse strand, counting down.
ATAGAGTTATAAATCATTCGATGGAAATACATTTCTGAAAAGCAAAAGACGTACTTAAGTTTGGCCGGAATTCTTCGTATATACACTTCGTGCATTTTCACAAAAAACTCCTGGCAACTCGCTCGCTCGTTCCTCCATCGCGAGCACTCACTGCCGCCCTTTTGCAAAAAATAAACACGTTATACGGCACCGGACGGTACTGGGTGTCGCGTAATATTCGTCGAAACGCTCTATGGAAATTTGCCTTGCACTCGAGCCGCTCAATATTGTACGTCGGAATGGATAGAACGACGCATCCGCGTGATTCTTTTATACCGGCCGAATGTTTCCGTTTCCACCCTTCTGTTTACATCCCCTTGGGCGCAAGAATTTCGCAACGGTGCTACCTTTGTTAGACGGTCCTCAGGTAAGCGTCCTTTACATGTGGAAGGTATGTGATAAATGTTGATTGTGAGACAGGAAAGTATTTTATTATACTCAGGATAATTATATAATAGTTACCGAATGTTTTATTTATGCTAGTTGTTTCACAACGAAGATAGATATTTGATGAGGAAGAAATTTCAAATTTATTGCTTAGTAAAACAATAATATGTTATAATATGATGATATGATGATACTATAATATGTGTATTAGCTTACATATTTCCCAAACTCTGTGTTATTAGTCTTAAATACATGAACTTGTACTCTTCCGTGTTCGTGACATGTAATAATACACTGACAAAACCAATGATGCAGGAAAGTAACAATTATCGATGCGGAAGTAATAGGCTAGAATGTAATTTTTAAATTACAAAGGGTCGACTGATTGTTTAGGAAGAGCGTTTCACCGATGTGAGTTCATCAGCGATGTTTAAGGGATGTCAAATGCAGCTGCATCGTCTTTATGGCCAAGAGGATACTCGAGGCTGCTCTAACCCCTTCTAAAACTCAAAGATAGTATCTTTCGTTTGACGATCTCACCGAAAGTTGGCGACATGACGATAAAATGGCGACTTTTAAGGGTCCCCTATTGCAATTTCCGGTGAATTAATGAATTAATAATACTAATAATTATTATATAAATATATTACTGATATATTAACACTAGATTTACGGAAGCCGTCAAATTGACGGGTCCCTAATTGTCTTACAAACATTTCTCAAATTTATAGGGACGCTGCACAATAAATATTTCACGTGTGTTTTATAATGCAATAATGACTTAACGAATTACCATTTTTGCCGCTTAACCCCTCCATTTTCAAAGTCCTTATCTGATATATTGCAATTCAAAAGATTTCACGCCCGTAAATCTAGTGTTAATAATACTAGAATTAACAGAAGAGAAGATAGAAGAATTAGAATTAGAAGAGAGAAGGAGATTAGAATTGTTTTGCAGCATTCTCTAATTGTAAGATGTAACTGATATTTCATGCCTACAGAAAGACAGTAATTTATGAAAATAAACGTATAGTTTAATCTATAATGTTTAAATAATTGAAGATAATATTTCGCGTGCATTAATCTGAATGTTTAATATTTCGTATCGATGAAAAAGTGGGGCGATTAAAAAACTGCATGTACAAATGTAGGAATGAATGACGAAAGAGAAATCAAACAAAACAGGCAACGATGCTCCTTTCATATCGAAGAAATTTCAATTTTCGTCTGGATGAAAGTTTTTTTTTATCGGAGAACTGAATTCTCCTAAAAATGTTCGGATCATTTTCCCTGCGAATATGAAAGTCGTGCAAAAATTCTGTGCGTATCCATGTTTGTAATTCGTGAAAACAAATAAACCGATGTGTTAATCGAATTTACAAAATGTTTCTTCCATGAATTTTCTATTTTGTATTTTGAAGAATACTGTATTTCTCATAGAACTGAATAAATTTTGATATTTACGAACTTTTACTACGTTAAAATCTTCTTATTAATTATATCGTACAATATCACGTTGAATTAGACGAGCGACTTATGGACGTGCAGCTGCACATACAAGCTTTCTAACATTATCTTAAAATATTTCAACTTATACTTTTTGCTGTTTAATGTAAATAGTCCAAAATAATTTAACTTATAGGATAAAAGTGTTACAACTAAATTGAAGAAAAGAGACACCATAAAACTTACCCAATTTAAGAAGGCAATTCATTCCGTTAGCATTTTACTCGCGACCTGATTGTCTCTAAATTCAATTTAAAACGTAATTCCATTTGTGAAAAAGTACCAGGTCTTTCTCCGCAGGTACCACATTTTACCCGTGAAATAAATTCCGCCGGAGTCTCTTAGGAAATTAATGATATGACACGTGACAGGTTCGCCTCGTTGGGGGGAAATTTATTGATTATCATTTCGTGTCGTCGAACTCTCGTTTATAGAATTCCTTTTATGATGTTTTAAATCAAACTTGAAGCTGAGTAATGAAAAAAAGAATAATGGAAGGCTCAAATGTAATAAAATGTTACGTAGGAGCTTAAAATGAACGACAACAATGAAAGAATCAGTTGAAATTACTTACAACAATTTACAATACGTTTACAGCGAATACATGGTACAAACACACAGAATATATGCAAATTTTAATAATACATACTTAACGTATATGCTACCATGAAAATTAAGCAAGTTTTGGCTGAGGTAGCAAAGTTTGAAGACAGGAGAGAAAGTTCTTAGAATTATTACTAGGTATCTCATAATTGATATTGAATGGGTTTAATTGTCGCCCTGATTTCTAATTGCCAACGATAAAGCTCTTTATGGACGAATCTATGTCCTGTGATACAAATTACAATCGTTTCAACGAAAACTTCCTCTACACCGAATTAATAGAATAAATTCTACAATAGTGATAGTCAAAACGTAGTCGATAACACAACAAAGCCATAAAAACAGGCAAGAGTCAATTTTCTACCTTCACAATGTTATCGTTTTGGCCAAAAGCGTTGGAAGTGCGCACGTACGCGTAGTATTTGTTTTCCGAACTCAGTTATCTCGAAAACGAAGCCTCAAATGAAAAATCGTTATCGAATTTTTTATTTTATTTTATTTTATTTTATTTCTCTTTTATAAGAAATTTAGCCATGCCTGGTTGTATTACCACTATCGGCGTATCCGATATAACCTTTTAATCAATTCTACATCCACGTGAAATTGAGCAACAGCGCTCAATATACGAAGGTCTAAACTTACGAGGGTAACTAACACTAATTAATTCGAAATTGCCTGATAACTAAGACTAAAGATAGATGTAATATTAACCAAATAAATTCCACGAAATATAATATGTTAAATTTTTCATTTTAAAATGATGCTTGATGAAAATTATTATCTTAAAACACTTCTCTTGATGTCGAAAGGATATCAAACAAAAATCCGAAATTCTCTTGTAAGCACTACTCTGATACAATTTGTATCTTCTATTACTTTTGGCATATGTAGTAATGAGAGCAGGAGAAATCTGCTTGTCTACGTGTTTTCTTTCTCGAGAGGTCTTCATTGCCAGCTATATTTTTTGTAAAATATAATTATAATACGTTTTGTTATGCGCTGCCCGAGCGCATAGCTGATTCGAGAGGTAGAGGAAGGACGACAATCAAGTAGTAGAGACATATGATAAAGAAAACGGCAGACTTTTCTGTATTCTTTTATACAGTGAATCTCACTTAAAATCGTACAGTTAGTACCAATTTTGTTGTCAGTTAATCATATATTGTTAAAATTATGAAAATAAATGTGTAACGTAACACAAGAATAGTACTAAACACTGCAAAGTATACTCCACTAGAGCATATTGACAATACAACAAATAATTTCTTCGCAATAAAAAAATGGAATAACTTTCTAAATCTAGATTAACATCATCGATCAATAAAAATCCTAATTTGAATTCCCAAATTTCACAATGTCTCTACACATACTGGTGTAAATGTATCCTTCTCCAGCATTTCTCTTCTGCATTGCCCGAAAGCAGAAGTTGAACAGTGAATCATTTCGGATATTTGTTGTCAGTTAATCATATATTGTTAAAATTATGAAAATAAATGTGTAACGTAACACAAGAATAGAACTAAACACTGCAAAGTATACTCCACTAGAGCATATTGACAATACAACAAATAATTTCTTCGCAATAAAAAAAATGAAATATTTTTCTAAATCTAGATTAACATCATCGATCAATAAAAATCCTAATTTTAATTCCCAAATTTCACAATGTCTCTACACATACTGGTGTAAATGTATCCTTCTCCCGCATTTCTCTTCTACATTGCGCGAAAGCAGAAGTTGAACAGTGAATCATTTCGGATATTCGAGGGATCATGATACGGTCAGTCTATTGCGGTAACCGACGTATAACAGACGCTTCATTATATGGGAACAACAACTATATCTCTGACGCTCGTGTCCGTTGAATTATTTATGCAATTAGGCGTCATCGTGGCACGTTACGTGCATCGACGTTGTTGTTGCTCTACCGATCTGCTGACTTTCACGAAAAGACTCCTAAACACCTAATAGTCGGACGTCAATCGATTTATACACTTTATACTAAAATATTCAGTTAAAATATTCGTTAATTAATATTGTTACGATGAAACATTGACATTATGAAGTTGATTGATATTATAAGATTATTTCATAAAAGTTCATCGTTATCTTGTTGTCCCTAATGCTACGTTCATTTTGCGATAATTCAAAACCAGATATCAATAAAACTAGATAATTATATTTCTTTTGTGTCTTACAATTTAATTATGACTATTTCCAATATAATTATTTTAACGACAATATTCTACTGTTGTTCAATATGAATAAAAATGTATAAAGTGCCGAGTAGCATGGTTCAGAGAAAGGTAGAATGAATCTTGAGTCACAATCCTTAGGTTGGATGTATTTTGCGCACAAAACCCATAGAGCCGTGTGCAAAGTAGGGCGAACCGATTCAAAGATGGAGATACGCTGTATAAAAGACGGATGAATGAAGTTCTGCGGCTTTGTAAACTCAAAATCACAGCTGTGCCGCTTTCCGCCTTTGAACTTCAATTGCTTTCCAATTACCTTTCATGTATTTCTCAGTGAAATAAGTTTCCCGCGAAAGGAGCATTAAGAAAGTGTTCTTAATTCTCCAACGTTTTTAAAGAACAAAAACCAAGAATCGTTATTACCATTAGTATATGTTAAAATGTAATAAATTTTAATGTTAATTAACCGTATTTCATAATGACCCAGATTACCCTATCAAAGTCATTTTGTAATGTAAGATGTGATTTATTATTAACGCCGATATTAATACAACGAATTATTACAATTTGTATTAAAAGTTCTATATTTACGCACCTCCTGTTTTGTAGAATTTAATTTCTAATATTATTGTGCAAAGGTGCACTATTTTATTAAAATATATATTGAATATTTTATAACTGAGTATTATTTAATAGTTATATTGTAGTGAAAAAATCACATATTTATTGATTTCACAATAGGAGCGATATACATTTATCCAATGAAACTGCGCCAAAACAGGCACGTCACATAATAATTACTAAATTGCTAAAACTCACTATAGCATTATATCGCATTATATTACATTCTGTAAGATTAGCCGAATATTCGTTCTGTAATTATTTTGACATCAAGCTACTGTTGAGGATACAGCCCCGCTGTAAACCGAAGTGTTCCCCTATTGTTTTGTGCGTCGTTTTATAGATTCATTACTTCAAAAAGATGGGCTGTAATTATATTTCCACTGCCTGTTATACAACTAACCACCACCGAAGTGCCGATCACACTCGAAAGTGCATTCTCAAGAACTCCACTAGCTTTTCCACCTCACAGCAGTATTGCATTTTCGTTTACCTTCTCTCTAATCCTTTTTCGTCCCCTGATATTTTTTACAGAAGCCGCGTTCGAAATCTGACGTTTCCATCTTCTCCATTCCTTCCTTCCTTCCTCCTTCCTTAACTTTCCATCCCGTTCAGTCTTCCAATAGCGCTTTTTTCCAACTCCCGGCATACTACTTGCCGGAGGCAGGCCTTGCTACGTAGTTTCCTGTGACAAGTTATCGCGTCTAGAACCTGCGAACGACGGCCACCGAGAGGCACCTGTTATTTCGAGGTGATAAATCCTATTTCTGCTCACCCCTGAACCTTTTCCTTTCCTCTTTCTTTCACCTTTCGCCTCCTTTACCTTTCTTTCCTATCCAATCCCGTTTTTTAAACTTCCGTCTTTCTGTATTTCCGTTTTCTCTTCTCACTCCCTTTTTTTGTAATCTTCGATATATCGAGTTCCAGAGTAGCGGGAAAAATGTGGACACTTTTCAGGGGAAAACAGGGCAGCAGATTAGAAATACTTCGTGGCGGGATACGCAAGGCGAAGTTTGCTTCGGTTATTTTGCAACGGTAGTGAGGGAAAGTGATATCAATGTTGATTGAATATACCCGGAAAATGGATAATTCTTTATATAGATTTTATAGTAATAACGGATCGGGGGTTGAAGTTAGAGTGAATTATTTCATTACTTTCTTTAATTATGACGGAACCAAAGATATTTTGTGAGTAATTTCGTGTCTTTATTAAATTTGAACGCTAGGTTTTTCCAAAATCTTCGCGGTCGTTTATAAATTTTACACAGAGAATATTCTCTGCTATCTCGATGTCAGAGGAATCCTCCGTGAGGTCAGAAAGTGTAAAACGACTCTGCTCCGAATGAACGAAGAAAAACGAGTTACAAGCAAGCGTTCAAGTGTCCTCGTTTTACGGTCAAATAGAAAGAAGTTATTTCTTTTTATTTCTTCCAATGACATTTTTCTTTACCCTCTATGTAACTCCACGCTTTCGTTCCTCTACTTTATAAAAATAAAATTAATTCTTCCTATCAAATTTTGTGGCTTTAATTCCATTACTTTATATTTTTCATCTTCTACACTTTCTGAAATTTAATCTACCTAAGATTCACGTGAGATTATTCGTAGACTCATAAATTCTCCTATGAAAAAGTGCAATTTGAAGTGGATGATTTCATTGCAGGAATATAAAAAATGAGAGATAAAATTTAATCTTTTAGATTCACGAAAAATGTTTTTGCCTACCTACGTTGCGTCAACTTCAAATAGCTCAAATTCACTTTTCCATATTCATTGCACAAGCTTATTCAAATACCTGTACCGTAAAAAATGAAAGTATGTTGGAATTTTATCCTTTAAACGATAAAAAGGTGTTATTAATGTAGCGTCATGTGCACACGTCGTGTACGAGATCTTAAGGAACTTATTTCTCAGAAATGTTTTCACCCGGCATAATTCTGATATACCAAGATTGATATTATGATTATAGAAAATTAACGGAAATCATGTAAGAAATAAAAAGTTTACAAGTTTTTTTCAAATCACAACGCTGTACCGCACGGCATTCTAACGTATGGACACTTTATTTCAGTATCTCAAGAGTTAAAGAAGCGTGCTTCGAATCAATTAAAATAAAACAATTAAATATTTTATCTCCAAGGTTACAGAAAAATGTATTAAAAAACGTCGGACTTGCTTATATAAATACGAATTTTCTTTGCCCGATTTTGACGGATTAAATTAAGTTAAATTCCCGCCGGAAGTGCAAACGAGATTGCCCCAGAATCGTAATACGATATGAATGCAGAGACCTGTAAGCCTTAAATGGAAACCACGATAACGTCGATAAAACGGAACACCGGCGCATTCGAGGTGGAAAGTGCAGCTTAATGGGCGCCTTGTACTTTACATTGCAAGTCAGAAAATTGCGAGAATACACGCCAACCTCTACTTAATCCTTCTTTTCTTCAATTCGGTGTGGTATCGCCTTTAGTCTATTTTCGAGACACAACGAAACAACAGTTTGAAAAGTACTTGGAAATATTTTACCCTATTTGATAAGATCTTTTCGCGATAGGAATGCATCCGATTGTTCAACAGGCCCGAGTAATTTAAAATTAACTGTACCGTCTTAAGTATGAAAATATTTCATGAATTTTTAAGTGCAATTAAAACGGCACTGAACGTTGTTGCGTTGAATGTTCGTAATTTTAATTATGCAAGATTTGCAAGGGGTCTAATGCAGGAGGGACGTGTGCTACACTAATAGCATTCTAATGAATTAAAACCTTTACTAAAATTTCAGCTTCAACAGACATTTTACAATTAAGATTGCTATTCATTCATTAAAATGTTTTAGCATGAAGATAAAATGCCTGAGATATTCAGGCTTTTATAAAGAGTTCTGCTTTAATGAAAATTGAGCAATTGACACCGGCATTTTTTGATTTAAAGTTTATAATATGAAGGAAAGATATCTGAAACATTATGACGTCTATGAAAAGAATTTTAATTGATATTGCACATGACTGGACACTTTAATAGATATTGCACGTCTGTATGGATACTTCAACATTAACTATTGGGAATAGACTGCGAAAAATAGATCTCATAAAATTGTTAATTGATCTAAGAACACTTTCTTTTCAGAGACATATTTGTACGATTTTGCGTTGTTATAATTCGGTCTTTTTAATCACTGATTTTTGCACTTGCACGGCAAAAACAATTTCCGAGAAAATTAACGTTGTGAACGTTGCCTCATATGATTTTGACATAACCCCGATAGTATTTGTGCAAAGTCACACTTTCGTGACGCCGGCCAATAACTCGAGGACATCGGGAAGGTCATTTGATGGTCATATTTGAGCTTGCAAACTCAAACAGTAGTATGTACAAACGCATAGAGGGTGCTTATACAAAAGAAAAAGGATATCAAAAATACAAAACAACGTTTTCACTTTTGAGACTTCTCGAAAATTGACTATTAATATTAGTCCATTTGACGTACTTTCAATAAAATAGAAATAAAGCTCTCCATATAGTTAAGTGTAAGTATACATACAGCAAGAACTATAAAAACAAACGCAATGGTAATACTGTTCATAAATGCTTCCAGAAATACATTTCAAAACCCTCAAAAGCAAAGAAGTTTCATGGTAGAAACGATTGAGCTGAAATTCAATTATGTGCACACTAATCAGACAAGTATAAGAAAACAATTTTGTAAAAAAAGCGGCGAATAAAATGAAAGCATTTTTATTCCCAAAAAAATAGCTATCCGTAAGTTGGCTAAATTCTCCCGGCCGCGTAAAATAGATTTTATCGCAGAACGTCTCGGAACAAGTTCACCGTTATTAAACCTCCTTGGAGACGTACCGACCGAAGCTCTTTACGAACGGCAGTGATTTTAAATGAGCGATTCCTTATCGTCTTAAAGAAAGGAATCTCCTTTTTTTCCTGCCCGCTTCCCTGAAAAAACCTTCCCGCAAAATAAACTGAGTTCTCTTGGCTCTTCGTCGAGGTCTAACGAAACCAAAAAGGGGCTAAGACGTCTTGCCTTTCAGCTACGAGTGGTTAAGGACAGTACAAAACGACCGGAATTCCCATCCGCTTTCCCTTGGACCGTAGCGGGAGAGAAAAGGATTTAGCCCCACCCTCCCGCCCATGGGATAAATTTTATTCGAAAGTACACTCGCGCCACAAAGGGTTTACTTTCTGAGACACGAATTATTTTGTCTTTCTTTGCCTCGCACCATTTCAATCTGACAATCTTCTTTATTGTTCTGTAATAGGTCACGTGCGGGAGATACGAAAAGAGGGGAAATAGCTATTCTTATTAACCCCTTCGGACCCTGTGCACATTGTAATGTACATAATACTTTTCGTGCTGTGTTTCATTACGTATAGGTTTAAACTTAGTTTCACTTAGTTTTTTTTATACAAATATTTCTCAGGGTCTTCTAAATGTTACAAATTTTGCGTAAGGACCATATGCCCATTAAAATGTACATTTACAAATTATAAATAAAAATTATAACTATAATTATATTAAATTATAATTTAAAAATTCGGGTCTGAAGGGGTTAACCCTGTACAACCTGAATCGTTTGTCCTGTCCGGAAATATGTCGCATGATAGCAAATTATTGTATGTTGATAATATAATTCTCATTAAATTTTCAATTAAGTAAATTTTTCTTTTAATTCTAAGTGTTTTATTTGCGAAGAAAGTTGATGAATTCTGGGAATACAGTGGTGATAATTGAGAGAGCTGGAAATGTAACGGAAAGTACGACTAGAGATGTATAGCGTGTTTTTTTTTTGTAATCGCAGAGAGCTATAGAATCTTGAGGATAGAAAATACCATTAAGAGGGACTTCACAAAATCATAATGAAACCAAGTAATTAGAATAGTTAATATATCAGCATGAAATTATGATATATGTATAAGGTGAAAATTTTCTTGTGTTTCCAATAATAAGGTGCCTTAAGATAATTAATGCTCAATAATGAACACAGTAAAATATGAAGGCCTCTAAAACCGTTAATACCTTCACATTTAAGAAAGACATAACTGTAAAATAATAATAAGCCTTATAGTTAAAAATGTTCTAATTCTTTTGCAAACGGTGTTTCAAAATTCATAGGCAATGGATTGAAAGTAAATCCTTGCAAGGTCAGCTGCAGGAATTTCTGAAGATAATGAAATGCACGGGGAAAGAGAATAGACGTTTTAAACCGAAAATTATGGCACAGTTTCCGTCGTTCAACGAACTGGAAGCAAAACAGTATGTTTCCTAACTGCACTAACTAGACTGGATTGAGCTGGACTTCGCCGCAGACTCTCTTTTTCCTTTCCCTACCTTTTCTTCCACTGTCCCTCGTTTTTAGATGGCCGGAAGCGGAAACTCGACAAAGTTCTTCGCGCCCATTAATTTTCATTAAGTCAACGTGGAACGCATTAAAATAAAACGACGCAAACCGGGTAATTCGGCTTAAAGAATTACACGCGTCGATAAATTTCGCGCGGCGTCATTCTTTCTCATGCTTTATCTTGTTTATGAACTTCTATAGGCAGATCGATTAATGCGTATTTTTTGGAGAAACTGATATATACGAAAATTCGTCAACGATTTTTAATTTGTCTATTAAAATTACGTCTTTAACATTAGCATCAAGGTGTTCAAAATGACTTGTTCTGAATTTTATGTAAATATTCCAGAAAATTTTAACACTGTCCCACTTTCAATGTTCTATGTCTATCATACAGATTGTAAATCGTTAAGTCGATCAAGTTTCTTGCCTCCGTTTCCTTTCTTGCAACGTATTTATTTTACATTATGAAATGTATTTGATTAATCGTTGGTAAATCTTCTGTTAATCAAGGTTATTAACAATGGATGCAATAGGTTATTACAGTTCCTTTTTGCTTTCATTTCATCCAGTTTTAATAACATCGTGGCTTTTGAAAAATGTAGGAAGTTCTGAAGTGTTTTTTTTCGGGTTGCCCTTTAAAAACTTTTTTTGCGTTTTAATCTCTTCAGTGCTTATACTACATAAGTGCATAGACATGTACTTCGAGTACTACAGAAACTATTCACTGATGAAACTATTAAAAAAATAAATTTTCAAACCACGAAATGAATGCTAAGCAGAATATTGTTAAAAAACCATTTTTTCAATGGAAAATTTTCATAAACTGTTAACATCAGGAACAAGTACAGACATTTGCACACAGCTTACTTTTCCTTATTGTGTGCGTTTCCGAAATATGAACTGTTATTTAGGTCTCTTTCTTTATTTGTCATAAATAAAATAAGGCAAATAACATTTTTATGCTATTACTGAAATTCTAAACTCGAACCGTGCAGTGGCTAAACTTTTCGATTTTTGAGGTGGATTCTTCGTGTCATATCTCACTTTAAACTTTCCTCTACCTCTCCAGCACGAATCTTATAATTTTAATAACTTAATAAAGGTATATATACTTCCTCATTTTTTAATTTTATTCTTATTACCTTCCTTAAGTACACCTTATAAGACGATAACGACGCTTCCCATTTCTACCACACAAACTTCTTTCCTCTTACACCTTCTCTATATTACTATTATCTTTATCTTTTTCCAGATTTTACTTCAACCCTGCTTTTGAAGTTTAATTTTTAAATTGAAGTTACAGTTTCATTGACTGGTAATTGTGAATGTAAATTCCAAATAAAAATATAATATATTGTATGTTCCGGTAATAAATAGTCGAGTGAAAACTATTTTGGTTAGGTTTACTTTTTAATCATATAGCTGTTATGGTAATACAGAGAGTCGGGGTTTAAGATCCATTGGAAACTTGGAAATGAGTTCCCGACAATTTTCTCACTCCGTACTTTGCAACTTTTATTCGATTCAAAGTAATTTCTTTCCATCGCAAGTGATCAAGTGGCATCTTCAAAATTATAGGAAATCTTAGATTATATGGATGAGAATAACTACATCAATTTCGCTATGCTTAAATGGACTAATTATTATCCATGTTACTCTTTTGGCTTTAATTCATGCGAAAGATATTTTTGGTTACAAGTTTCCGGATTAAATTGCTACGGTTGTTACGAACTTCGTGAGGGGCATCTGCATTTCTCGGTGGATGCAGATGCTTCTATTTCTTCTCACACAATTTAGGTAGAGGTTTGAGTCACGTACGCTTTAAAAGGCACTAGTTTTGAGGAAAAAAGGTAATTTATTGTAAACACATTTCTTCACATACCAGGCTGAAGAGGCATGAGATCGTTACCTTCTTAAGGATATTTATTGCCTCTGCAGCCCCTCACTAGTGCATGATGCGCCTTAGATCTCGACGAGAGTGTCTAGACCACCCTGGAGTAATTTATGATACTGAAAGAGTGCCCAAAGACATTGGGACTCTCTCCAGGGTTGGTTCTGGAAATTCTCATCGTCACTGTCCTTCGCCCCACGGATCTCCAGGGCCCCTTTCCTCGGCCCTGCAGGAGAGGGAAATTTCCAAAATTTTCACCCCCGCAAGGGATAGGGAAGGAGGACGGTACAGTACCTTGCAAGGGCCGTCTCGAACAATTTGAAGGCCCAATCAGGGCGTTTGTATCTCCTCCCACGACGGCTTTGATTGAATTTTTGACTCGTGCGGAGGAGATATAAGGACATAACACGCTATAAGAAAGGCAAAAGTTTTTTGGCATTGATAGAAGTTTTGACATTGAAACAAGTTTAGATTCAACGCGAAACAATCGTTGAACAGACCATATAAATCACTGTTTGTTTAAAGTAGTTATAGATTTAATTTATTGAAAATAAAGATATATATACTTCAGAGGAGTGAAACCAGAAACCTACAAACATCACCATACATTAAAATACAGTCCACTCTAACTAAAATCAAATTGAAACTCCTCATCGATGATCGTTAGCCATTATTAGATAAATTATCCATCGTAGCTCCAAACAAAATTTTTATCCTGATTGTGATTTAATCCAATATGGATGCAAATAATAATTGAATATATTTAAAACATAATAATAAAGAGAAGGCAAAAATTCTTTAATTTATTCGTTGATATTGTTAAGGATACACGCAGAAAATCAAAGGAAGTAGAGCATTTGAAATTTGAATATTTTTTGATTATAACTTATTACAATTCATGTTTCAATTTCACTTTGTAGGGTGTAATAATAATTAAATACTTCAATAGCAATTTCTAATATCGCAACATTATTACTATTTAAGTAATGTGAGTTTTCACTTTTAGCTATCCATATAGGAGACGAAGTATGAAAATTGATATTGAATTAAAAAATGATTTGTTTAATGCACAGAACGAGCATTGTTTTACAGTATGAAATACTGAATGGACATATGACGCCGTATGGGAAATTTGTTGATATTTCAAAGGGTTATTAACGATGTCACATGAAGTAATTTGTGCAAAACAGCTGACGAAGCTGCTCATTGGCGGACAGCGTCAGCTGCAGGTTGCAAATTATTCAATATTCGTGCATTAAATACCGTTCATAGTAATCTACATACATTCAATGTGTACAATAGATAAAACCCGTTTGTTTTGCGTGCATCGGAATTCCCATTATCCAGCTAAGCATAAATGCATATAGCTCAAATATAGAGAAACTAGGGTATGTTGGCCTCAATAAAACTTTGTCGTGTATGCTGATTTAATCAAACTTGTATTACTAAGAATAAATAATATATAGAAATGTTATGATCTCATTTCCAAGAATTAACGAAGTATTCATAATTAACGTGTAACGATTTCCCTTTTTAAGGATATGAATGCAACGCTCCGGCAACAAAGCCTTTCCCTCTTTAATGTTTAAAAATGCAGCTTTCCAAAATCTTTTCATTGGCAGTGTTTAATTGGCAGCGAGGGCAGCCAGGACAACCAGGGCAGGCGCAGGACAATCAGGACAGGCACAGGACAACCAGGACAGACATAGGGCAACCAGGGCAGACATAGGTCATCCAGGGCAGACATAGGTCATCCAGGGCAGACATAGGTCATCCAGGACAGGCACAGGAGAGCAAGGACAGGTACATGACAATCAAGACAGGCGCAGGATTCATTAAATACATAATTTGTAGGCTTAGAAACATACAATTGTATGTTATAAACATTATATTACATATGTTTATAGTTGTGTGATAGAAATGATGAATAACGTATTTGTTAAATATTTCACCCTAACTATCCGAGTGGCGATGTTGCTTATCGCGCTACTTGGTGCATCGCTGTCGATTCGGCCGATGCATCAATCCGTCCGAAAGTTGATGACCAAAGTTATCATGGATTGGTACCACGCTTTGGGCTTTTCGCGATATTCCTGCCGCGAAATATTTATTTACCGAAGTATCTCGTTCTAGCTCATCCATCAAAGCAGATACGCAAGATCGATTATGCAGCAGCCCGTATGGAGAGCGGAGGAGATGCCGGCAGAGGCCAATTCACATTTACAACACACATTCATGGCGTATAATGCAAGTATCGTGTAGCACTCACCTTCTCACTATTCTTTATAGAAACATGCGTAGGAACTACTATATTTCATTGCTCGGGGCGTCCCTCAAAGCGTTGGCTGTCGGATTGCTTAAAATCAATTCCGGTAGAGAAGACATCGGAATGGAAGATTTTCTTTGTACTTAAGAAAAATGTCCTCTTCTTTATGTTAGAAAATAAAAAGAAATCTGTACTTTGTATTTGTAAGTACTGATCTAAAATTTCGCCAAAGGTTATTGAGGAGCATCAATTTTACCTCATTAGAAGTAAGGCATCCTTTCATTCGTTTTTTAAACAGAAGTATTGGCCGTAAATATAGAAAAGCGTTATACCAAACTTCTCCGTTTGTGTAATAATTATAAAATAAGAAAACAGGATATTGCTCGGAGATGAGATGTTGACACAGTATTTGCAAACTGAAGCAGCATGGGGCAAAGAAAAATCATTCGTTTCCACTCCTTAAACTTTAATGTTTCTAACAATTCTATATTGATTTCTCTTAGTCACACTTACATTTTCAAAATATTCTAAACATCCAATGGATGCTAATGTGATACAATGAATATTTTACATGTTTATATCGAATCAAGCTTCGCTGAATTATGAATGTGTTAAAATCAAGCTTAAGGTTCAGGTAGTGTTCTAAAATCATCGGTTGCAAGTAAGTTAAGATTATTTTACAGAGCAATTCCACTGGCCTGACTCGAGAATCCGAGATGATCGTTATTGGCGTCGAGAAAATTATGACGGTTATGAACGAACGGTATAATTAATTGCATGAATGATGACGACAGGAAGGATTTATACGATCGCGTAACGTGAACGCGAGTCTCTCGGTATTTCATCGTATAAATAATGTTTTCTGACTTGAGCGGATAATGCCGGTTTTTATTCTCAGTAATTGGTCTTAAACCGAGGATATAGACATCGTTGCATCGGACAGATAGAGAATATTCAATTGTATAAATTAACGATGACTCGATCAGATGTATTGATCGGCTCTTTAACAAAACTGTAAGTACTTTGATACAGTATACTAAAAATAAGTATATATCTACCACGAATTCCAGATTCAAAGTATACATAAACATTTATTTCTATTCCACTGAAAATAATTGTAGTTATATTACCAGAAAATAAATAAGCGCAGTGTGTCAAGAAAATACATATAGAAGTATCTGAATGAAATATAAAATACTTTATTACGTCATCGTGAAGTTTTCGTCCAACGTGCTCCAGCAAGAGCCGCGTGGCCCATTTGGCCATCTGGCGAAATGCCCATTTCTCCTAAGACGCGTTAAAAACTTTTCCCTCCCTTAAGCCCGTCTGTTCTAAAATAATGTACTTGGTTATATTTCCTTATGTAGAACACTTACATAATTTTACACATCTAGTACCCATGTGTCGTTACTATACAACCAGAATGAATTGTGTAGCGGTACCAGCAGCTCGGTGCTTCGAAAAGCAATAAATTATTTAAATTTCGTGAATCCCTCGTGCAAATCTGTACATTTTTGCACACTTGGTCGAAAACTAAATAATTTTTCGTATTTCTCGGAATTCCACTCTTACCGGGAGTCCTCTGCCTTCAGAGGGTAGACCTTCCACCCTTCTGGCAGATTTTCCCCAACTGCTGGGAAGAAATTTACGCCTTATAAGGAACAGAATCCTTAATAAGCTATGAAACTACGGTTTCAACTTTGTATTTGCATCGTCACTCCTCCTGTTTCTCCACCTGGCACCTTGTATTTACTTAACTTATAATTCAATACGTATTAATTCATTGGACCTGTACACTGTACTATTCTTCTTTCTTTTAACACGTTGAATACCACCGGTATTTCGTTAGTTTCTTCATTTCTACTGAATTGAAACTTTTTCTATTAAAATCACGTCTTTACAAGGCAGAAACTTTAACACTAGAAGTACCGGTGTTAAATCTATCATATTTCAAAATATTAAATAAGTATTTTGAAAAAGGAGGAATCAAGAGGCGGAAAAGATAATCGATTCGGTGATTTATGTTTTTTAAGATGGACGAAGAATATTTATTCTAAGTATCCTCTATAAATTTGGAGAATTTTTGGAAAAAATTGTGTACCAGTCATTTTGACTGGTTTGGTAGTTCTAGTGTTAAAGACACAAAGAGATATATAGACAGCGGGACCTTACTTTTTTGAGACCAACGCGTGAATATTGACTGAATTAACAAATTCGTAAATATTACAATATAAATGTCATATGAAATTTCATTGAATTCAATAGCACCGGTCACCGGTGTCCCCATGGCATTCAAAGCGTTAAGGAGCTTTTCTTCTCTGTTAGGAATTTTATTGTCTATGCGAAACCATTTGTCTTGTTAAATTAGGTATATTATTAACGCAAACGGTTTCTCTATTGTTGCGTTCGATTTCTTCGATGCAAACAAATTGAATTTGAAATTCTGCACAGTGACCGTATCAACGCAAACGCAAACTGTTCAATAAGCACGTTTTTCTGGATGCTCTCTTCCCGCAATCTGCTCGTATAAATTCCATGTCGTTTGTATCGATGAAGCATTAGAGGGGTTCGTGCATCCGAAACGATGCACAAGTGCAATTCCATTTTCGCAAACTAGAACACTTGAAACTATGAAACTTTTATTCCAACAAAAATTAGTCAGACTTCCCCGTTTACATTTCAACCAGCCAATTTAATAATCTGTCTTTAAATCGAATTTCAAGACGTATTAAAATCGTCAAAGTTCACTTCCTCTTCTACAGCGATCAATTGCAAATAACACACCGTCAAGCTTTAATTTCAGTTTGCACTTCAACATTCACGCAACACGAGAGCAGTGTAACAACAATTAACAATGCCTCGAAAGAGAAAAGTAAACTGTCTTCGACTTTATGAAATTTCATTCGCAATTCCACGAATAAAATTTCACCAGCAAAATAAAAGGAAAGAATCCGTACTAACAGAAACCAAATAACGAAGAGCCATCAACATATAAAGCAAAATAAGTCCGTACATGCAAAGTTGTAGAAAGGTTCGCAGTCTCAAACGTTCGGATCGAAGGGAGGAAAGAACAGGAGGAAGGCCACCGGTGTAGCACGCAAATTGAATACAGAAAAGTTGGAAAAAAACTTACGGCAACTGCCGCGGCATGCCGGCGGAGATGTAACAGTGAATACGAATAGGCGTGCGGCTATTTCTACACTTTCGACTCCTGCAAAGAGGTCGGATCGATGATGCGACAGAGGAATACCTTGCGATCCAGCCTGCCGTGGAATATCAAATATGCAGTAAAGAACCAACGACAATCGATGGACAAATAGTACGGTCATCTTTCCTTCCAAGTTTCTTTGAAACCTTCTTCTTCGTACTTGCCTGGCACAAAGCAATTCGCTTGTTATACAAACGATGAGCAATTTTCTTTCTGTAATAGAGGCCACGGAGTACGAGCATATGTGCATCGGAAATTCTCGTGCATTGGAAACGAGCTGTTTAACTGGCTAATGATGCTGTTTAAGGTCCTTTTTCTCTCGAACAGCGTCGGATTATAGTACCGTTGATGTTGTAGGTATTTAGCGTCCTTCTGGTTGTTGACGATTTGTTAATTTGTTTCTTGTACTGTTTTACTGCGATTATGCGTATTATGCGTATGTAAACGCAAGATTTAATCTTTCTCTTATGGCTGATATGAATTAATTAGCTTACTTGTACATAAATGAAGTTGGTAACCTTTTTAAATTTTCAACTTCTTGTCGGCAGTTGAAAAGGTACTGGTGTACTTAACGTAGTACTTAATGATGATAGTATACTATATAAAGTATAAACAACGTTGAATTCCTAAAATTATTTATTAAAAACAAAAAAGTGTCACGTCATTGTACACAATAGACGACTCTATTTCTTTGTAAAGATTTGAGATCATTACCGCCGGCAACGTCTGAACTCCACAAACAGAAATTCCACGAAGAAGAAACGAAACGAAGAGAAGAAAAAAGCATTACGTGAAAACAAGGACAAAAGATGATTACAAAAGTAACATCATGTACGATAGAAATATTCAGACACCATCACACGAGGCATCAACCATCCTACAAAACAACTCAGCCATTCCTCAAAATGACGACACCTGGAATATAATGATATTCCTGCCGTTCTTTTTAATTTGAACTTGGCGCGACCTCTCGCTTGGATGTTTTTTCAGGGAAAACTTGTAAAATGTTTGTAAGTACGCGAGGGCAAACCGCGGATGCTGTTAAAAAAGGAACACACGCTGAATATGTTTCCCGGAGGATGAACGAGAGACTGAAGTAGTCTTGAACTTCTAAAAGACATTTTACAGTCTGTGTGAAACATCTCGTCCCCATTCCGTTCTGTCTCGAGTAAGCGTAGCGCGTCTGATCGTTGCTCTCTGCATTTCGAGAGTGCTTGACATTACCCCGTGCTCTGTATAATTATGATTTATGCAAAAGAACGGGGCAGATTACGTTGCAACGTGAAAGTAGCTCTCTGACAAAGACGCATTCGTACGTTGGACGACCAAAGAAAAACGTCTCGGTCAACGTTGCTCCTTACAGAAGTTCTATGTTCTACGGAGATTATAATATGTATCGTGTTTTTATAACGTTAAGGCTTACATGCTTGTCGTTTTAATTTCTGCGTTTCTTTACAGGGATTCTTACAGAGGAATGGCGAATCTTCTTATATCGAATTTTTCTGAAATTTTCAGGGCGATGCACAGTGGTCCAGCGCCAGAGTTTAGCCGCTCTTTTGCCAAAAATCCAATTTCCTCGTATCGTTTTTTTTTACTTTTATATTGATTTTTAAATGTTTATGGATTTCGGAAATGGCGAAATTAATGAAATTCTACAAAAATTGAAGTTACAAGAAGCGCTTAAATTTGGAACTTTTTCTTGAGACCAATTTCTATCGAAAAGACACGTTGTATTCTTCGTGACATTCTGACGAATCTATCTTATACTTTTTAATGATTTTCTATTCCTAATTGAGGAGCATTCTTCTACGGTAAAAATACACATACTTAATATAAAAATAGGATTTGTAGTTTATTAAAAAATTAACGTTCAGTGAAAGAAAGTAAATCGTCAAAGTTTTACATCATTGACAATGAATATCTTTAAAGTTTCGTGTTGTGTATTTCTCACATCGCGATGTGAGAAATAAATATTACATAAATGCCGAGGTAGGCATGATTTTATTATCATTGCGTTATTGAAATACATAGCGAGGAAAATTAATGAAGCGTAAAGAGATTCTAAATCTGGCATCACGGAAATTAAACTTCTCCTTCACAATATCGGATAACTAAGTGCCTTGCAATATTGAGTGAGATTACTCGTAGAAAAGTAGGACGAAAGGATTTGAGAGGATATTTTCCCATAAAAAATTTCAACATATATGGTTGATGGGTTCTTAAAGAAAAAGCTAAAGAAAATTTCTAATAAGTTGATTAAAAAGTTCACCTTCTCGTTGAAATTAATAACCAGAGACTTTGTTCTTTTAATAACACAAGAAAATATAACACCATCGGTAGTCAACGAAGGTAATTATCCACTCCAAGAAAACAAATTATACCGATACTTTCATCGATGTTACGAAACCTTTCGTTCCATTCATTTAACACTAAAATGAAACGATGGCAATGAAAAATGTAATATAACAGAACTACGAAGTACCTTCGATAAAACTACATTTCTCGATACAGAAACGCAGCCCTTTCCACGCCCTATGACACGTCAGTCGTTATTGAAACGCGGAAGTTAATAAACGACGTACAATAAATACAGCAACGTCCTACGGATTCAGCGCGAATGACGACAATCACACACTGTAATAAATCGCCGCATCAAAAACTGTCGACCGTTGCTCGATATCGTCGGGCGTTAACGTATTCCGTTTCTTTTCGTTCCAACGTTTTTATGTTTCACGATAACATCTTCGGATCTGTTAGCCGAGTGAATTCCGCGAGAGCACGTGAACATTTTTCAATCTCACGTTTATAGCGTCCAACGGCGGGATTGGCAGGCAATAGTAACGTGCCGGTGCTCCGCTTAACGAAATTCTGATGTAGCTACATTTTCAGTTTGATTGGACATCGAAACCCCGGGTTTTCACGTTGGTCGGTTATCCTGTAAGATGAATGGCACCAAATATCAATTTTTATCTTCAAACGTAGCGAAAGTGGAGATCCAATGATTTAACTGTTATTACATCGGACGCGTGAAAAGTGCCGTTACTGATGTTAACTTATTTATTTCTGGCGATGCTTGACGACCTCCTGTTGATCAGAAAGAGCTTCGCAATCGAAAACCTTTGGTTTGAGTACAGCGTTGAAATGTGTTACCTCTTCTGCGTATTTTTAGAGTCGGCATTTACAGGAAAATAATGTGTGTAATACTGTTACAAACAAAGTATCTGAATAAAATAATATTAACAGCTTCTAAAGATAAATCAGGTGCTTTCTTAGGTAACTGAGTGCGAATTGAGAATTCTATTACGACTTCACGTTAAACGTTAGATTGTAAATTAAAGAATAAACCTACTCTTTTTATTACTTCTAGAATTGTATTTCTATTCTCGTTTCTCTGGTACTTCTGATGAGAGTACGACGACATTACTAAACAAATAATGGGGACTTCAAAACTGGTTTTTGCGCCAAAGAGTACAAATCGCATTACAACAAATTCGCTTGAAATTGAATATTACTACTTATTAACACGTTGCATTCCACGAGGGTCACCGGTGACCAGTGCTATTGAGTTCACTGAAATCTCTTACCACTTTTAAATCCTAATATTCACGAATTTTCCAATATATCAAAAATTTAATAATTGCTTCAAAATTTTTTGTTTTTTAACGTTTCTATTCCATGAAAATGTGATTTTCATAGAAAAAGAATTTCACTTCGGTAGAAATGATCAAACCCGTGAATTACCGGCGGCACTCAGCGTATTAATATCCTACCTAAAAGGACTTCAATGGCAACCTACCATTCAGAGTATCTGAGAATTTAGCAACGTTCTTTCTTCTCCATTTTTTTGACAATATTGTGCAATTCTAAACAATGCCAATTCTCTTCTCCTCACTACCAACACCCTCAATATCAATTGTAAGCACATCCAGCTCCTTTCCATATTTAGGTCTTTCACAAGGGCACGAATGAAAGGCAAACCACTGCACGGCAGTATAGTTTTTGCTCTCAAACCGAATGCCCCTTCCACGAGGGTGAGGATATGAAACGCAGTTTCCGGTGAAGACGTCGAGTGGAAAGTCGTAGGATGGTGGTGCGGATGAGCCGGAACGAGCGCAAGAGGTTTCCCGAATGAGGATAGGACAGGAACGGGCAATCGCCAGGAACTCCCGACGTGAAATAATCCTGCAAACTAATTTCAACGTTGCCACAGCAAAGCAATGATATCTCTTCACGGAGTATGCTGTTCTCTGCGCATAGACCGAGCTGGAGCCCAGTGTGGAGGAGATGAGAGAAGAGTTTGGACGAAGTGGTTGCACCAGGTGGTCATAAGCTAGTCGAATAGTTTCTCTGCCGGGGTTTCTTGTCCGTCTCTTTTTGCTTCTTCCACGGAAAACGGGGGGAAAAGTGTTGGTCGTACAGAGGAGACCTTTCAGTGTCCGAAAGAGACAGAAGAATATTGTATTCGCACTTTATTTATTGTTGCTTTAATTCTAATGATATTTGGATTACTTGAAACTATATATGAGGCATTTATTTTGTAAGTGGCATGGACCACTTTAATGTAATGAATAATGGTGATTTTGCAACGGTTATACGAAATCATTTATACTAAGAGAGATGTAAGTATTCGAGATAACAAGTACAAGTGAATCTTAGTTCTCAGACACTTAAATATCTAGATTTAAAAAGAAAGCGACTTATGACACTTTCAAAATAAACAGCTCATATGGTGGAACAATGAAGTATAATATCCATTTGGAAGAGAAAAATTATGTTTCAGAGTTTTACAGTTAATTTTGGAGTAAAATAATATTGTTCGCTGTTATTTGTGAATGTAACAGTAAAATGTCATGAAAATTGTTCCACCATAAAATTATAATTTAAAACTTTTTATGAAATATAGATTTTGTCATTTTTGGTAGTAGAGTTCACGATTTTGCGAAACTGCACTCGAAAAACTTTCTGTTATAATAACCGTAAAATAATTTTTAACGATTCAAAATAAAATACGTGACATCTTGTCTGACATATAAATCATTCAACATCGAAACGTACATAATTATAGAATATTGTCACATACGCTTACTAATCATAACTAAACATTGACATGACTTTCGCCTAAAAATGCACATTCCTTGCCTTTTTTCATGAAACGTACACCTTAGAGTTTCGCGGAAGCCCGATAACTACAATATCATAAATTATTGTTAAACTTTCATCCTCCAAACATCCTTTTTACGAGTAACCTTTGAATTTTCGGTTTGGTCACGATTTTACGCCGTCCCTTCTTGAAAAATGCATTGCCTATCTTGGCGGCTCGTAAAAAAAGAAGCGCAGCTCACCGGAAGTGCCGTTTAAGACGCGCGAATATCTTCTGCCGGAACACGTAGTATCATATTGCACAGACCCGGTGATCCTTTTCGCTGCGGTTGTTTGAATTCAGGAGATTGCGATGAATTTTCATTACTTTCATGAAAAACTTGTTTTACATGACAATAAAAAGAAAATATTTAATAATAACTGAGAAATTTCAAGAGTACCTTTGCAAATTAATAGTAACATTGAAATATGTATTGAAAGAATCCAAGCTTCACAAATATTTGTTGGAGTTAGGGAAACATTTTCCGAAACAAATTCGGCGTTCGATTTTTAAAGAGAACAATAAATGGCTAGCGCCAAGTAAAAAGTCAGACGTAACAAGCTATTTCATTCGAGTATCACCAAAGAAAATTCCAATATAACATGTACGACATGATTCTGTTAAAGGAAAAACTAAAATTCCCAGCAACCGAGAAATTCCTGAATAATCAGAGCCTTAGAAATAATATAAGTCATTCCTAAAATATATAGTTACCTTTTTCCACCCAAATTAATAGGAACGTTTATCAAATAACTTGCAGAAAATTGACCGACATTGAAGCTTTTAGAATTCGAACAGAAATTGCTCGACTTTCAGAATCCAAAAACGTGAGATCGCCCTACCGCTGATTATTATTCCGGTGCGAGTTCATCGTTATGCACTTTTTTCGAAAATGGAATCATAACCTGGAACGAAGGCAGAAAAAGGTTTTACTCTGCTATACCGTGTCCCATTTTCCCCCAAATCGATTTAACGTAGTTAATGGTACGTTGCTGTAAAACAGTCTTCTCCATCAATCTTTTTTTCCATATCATTTTGTTAAGTTGCTTCCAAATAAAATCCCGATAATCGAAACATCTTCTTTATTCGTCTACGAGAGATGTAAAAAAAAATAATGGACCACTTTGGAATGTCCGAGGATTTTATTTTTATTGGAATATCGATTAGATTTAGAAAGGCAAACGCCCAGTCGACGCGAGTCAATATTGCAATTATTATTGTGTCGGATAACGGCAATATTTATCTAACAAATATAACCACACTCCTCAGTTTGTATCATTTTTTATCTAACGTTACAAATATTCAACGCTGCACTTTTATGATGAATACAATAAATATCTATAACATAACAATTATAATTGCAAATAATCTTTATATTTATGTCTTAACTACTGTAATCTGTATTAACCCTTTTCTGTACTTTTGATAAAAGATACATTAAGCTTTTAAAATACCTTTTGCCAAACTTATTCAAGGATTATCGTCGGGTATGTCCTGAATAAGCATAAACACTGTATTGAGATTAGAATTACCTAGTCCTGAAATATTAAACACCTGATAATACGCACAAACAATAACATCATCAATTAATATCTAACAACTGTTGATACGCAAGCGGATGCAGTCCATCGATCAAAGTAATCTCTAACACATAATTCTATGTGATTGTTCGATTTATACGATTAATTTTGTCATTCATCCGAAAAAAAATAGCGAAACATTATCAAAGGTGTATCTACCACAAATATTATGTTTGTCATCTACGTTTTATTTTATTCTTAATGAAAAGTACGAAAAGATTTGTTTGAAAATCTTATTCTAACATTACCGGATTCGTCTGTTAAAATAACAGATACTCCATTGAAATTTGCTTACATATAATGTAACATTTACAGCTATTCCTTTCACTGCTCCGATACAATAATGATCAAATCATTATCAACATCCAAACAAATGAAAAAAATCCGTTTAAATTATTTGTAAGATACGATTCATTCTCACAACATCATTGTCAATTTGTGCGATTAAATTTTTCTATAAATATTCCAAAATGTGCCAAGAAGGCATTACGTAAGGGTGAACAATCCGCTCGGAGATCTTTTCGCTCCCAAAAATAGTTCTCACCTCACCGCAGCCGCTTCCCGCGCATTATTGCCCCAGATTCGAAATTACCTCGCCGAAATTACTTCGTCGAAGCGCATCCGGGGACACATAATCCGAAGAGCGGATGCAAAAATAAAAAGAAAATCACGAAAGCGTGGAGCAGCACCGAAAGCGATGAGAAAAGGAAGGTAGAAAAGAGTTCGTACGGTTGTATCGCATCGACGACTCATAAAACCTCATGGGATCGTTGTCTCCGTATGGGAAGGGCTGCCTCGAGGGTTGCTAGCTCGGTCGACGATGGTAGGAGGATTCCCAGAGATGTATTCGATTTGGATGGCAAGCCTGATCGAAAGAGCACGATGGCGGTCCATCACGATTTCACGTTTCACGAGCTGCTGTAGAGCGAGAGCAAGGAATGCACCTCGCGCTATGATTTCCACGAAGGTTTTCGTTTCGACGAGATATTTTAGGGGAAGCTCTCTTCCGGTGCGTCTAGGTATCGCAGACATATTCCACTTCCTCCGTGGAAAATCTTAGCTATCTTTAGTACGGCAGACGATCCTATCCGCAAAATATAAATCGTACACTTTATTCGTGAGTCTGCGGAGGTTCTTGGTTATTCGATAAAATTTTTACGTTCAACAACTGTCCTATGAACTTGGGGTTGATATCGGCGAATTTATTATTGAAGTATACGCCAAAGCTTCGGGGAAGAATAATAATTTGTAAGAAATCTTTGCGCTTTCTGTAGCGACTTCTTTTTCGGATTGGCGTTTGCGCGAATTAGATAATGCGCAGTATTAACGGATAGATATTTTCTGTTTACTCATTATTCGTTTCTATTAGTTAATGCCACTGGAGTTTGATCAATTTTTCTTGTCTATTTTCCCTCGTCCGTATTAATATTGATAATTCGGTTTGATCATGACTGGTTGCTCATAATATTATAATACTTATTCATAAGAATAGGTTTTTCAAAGTCTAACGTCAGAAATCTATTGGAACGTAGCATACAACTCACCAAGTCAAGTTCGTTCGTTCACTAACATTCTAATCAATAATTTCACACCAACCCGTTCATAATTCCACGCAGCAAACTTCAAAGACCCAACTATTTTCATATCTCCTTACCTCCTGCCGCTAGACCCCTTTGTCTTTCGCTAACCCTTCACCTATTACCACACCAATTATTAAGTCCAGGCGTCCTTTAATCTATAATCGAGACGGCATCATCTGCGATCTATAGGCGTCGTGCAATAAAGTCGAACGATACGATATGACGCATATGCGCGACGACGTATAAACCCGATTTACTTATCGATGCAACCTTCCACTCATCCCGGGATGCAACGGATGATGCATATCGGGTTAACGAGGGAACGTGCACGCAGAGACGTGATTAGAGGATGGCGGCAACGTACAGATGGACGACGGTTGGTTAATTTTCAATTAACCAAGGGTAGCTTTGCCGGATGAAACCCAGATTATACGACGACGCCGATCGGCACGTCGGATAGCCAGGTGACTGCCGATCCGGTTAGGTGCATTCCACGCTTCTGCGTGGGTACGCCCTACATCCGCAACCCGTATACCTCTACACGGTGTCCCCTTGAGTTTGCCGCCTGCTACAGCTATCTCAGATTTCATTTCCTTCGATTCTCTCACTTCTAGCGGATTTTCTTTGATAAGCTGTGGAGATGCTAAGAATAAATAAGATGATACGGGAAAGCTGGAAAATGGGCTCGTGTTAATTTTTTCTTTTACAGTCCACGCGAGGATATGGACGTTTATTGATTGCGGGTGGTAAGGATAAATATCTGGGTATTGATGGAATAGTAGTGAAACTGTATGATGTAGCTCGAAACATGCAGCAATTTGGAATGACAAGTTATTTTCTTGGAGATATAATAACGTTTATAATATTAGCGTTATTTAATTTCAGAGATAATTGTGTATATGTGTATTAATAAATGATATGTAGGTGTACAGATATATTTTTGCTGTCATCTTGGGGCATAGAGTATAGGTACTATCTCCTACAAACATAAAATTCGTTTAAAGAACTTTTTACACAAGGAACCCCATATCTTAATAGAAATGTTATATGTCATTGTTTATGCAGACAAATAGCGTAACTATCATACATATAATACGGTCGACGTATTTAAATTATATTAAACAAACGAAACCTAAGTTACCACTGTGATCTTAACTGCTGATGCGAAAGATACAAGTAACGTTAACAGTTTAGAATAGCTCATACAGTTTTTAAGCTATAATCATCGTTATTGAGTTAGAATTTTTTCTTATTTGGCGAAGAGCAATTTAGGGATCACCCTCTATACCTATTCATATATAGATAGAATTCGCTTGAGGGTGCTGTCGTTGATCGAATCGCTGATTGGACACACCAGGGCGTGCTCCTTCCAATTAAACTAGATCTCCCATGAGCGCATGGATCACTTTTTAGGTATCAGGCTCGATCCATGTAAATCCTCAAAGTACGTATTAATACTCCAAAATACAAGTATTAAAGCATTTATGGTATAATTGAATATGTACTGTCAGATAAGAGTACTAGCCCTTATATCGCATTATTTGGAATAACAATAAGTAACAGAGATGTGCAAGTAATATAGTGTTCTATTTAATGTTTAATACAAATTTATAAGATAGAAACGTAATAATTCTCGCTATTGTAATTTTCAATGGAAGAATTTCACGATGATTTTGTGCGGTTTAATTGAATCCATGTTTATGAATAAAAGAACTAATTTAGATTTTAAACTTATTATTTGAAAGAAATATGAATAACAAAGGTATGTAAGCAATATAGTGTTCTATTTAACACTTTGTAATCTCAGTCATTTTTTACAGTTTTCGTAAGCTAAGCTAAATCAATTGCGTGAAATTCATTTATGTCAATTATTGAATTCTGTGCACTGTTAACGATAAATTTTGCTGTAAGATTTAAAGCGCGCTTAGATTAAGGAACAACATCAGTGTAAACATTAATTTGATAGAAAATGAATCACAACGAGAAACTGTATTGCGTACAGTTTGTCATTAAACAATAAAAAATAATGCAATACTTTTCATTACGATGATTATATAGTAGGAGAATTTTACAGGAGAATTTACAGTTGTTGAAATTGCTGCCTAAATTTCCGATTTAGTTTCTAATGTAGCATACTGTAAGGTTTGTATAATTTCTTGAATGTAGATAATGTCACTTTTGTATCCGAATCTAGACATTCCAAAAATTTTTCGTATCATGGCGTCATTTCTTCCGATAATTCCTACTAATTCTCAGTGATGAATGCGACCCTAAGAGACCAAAGTAAAAATAAAAAAGTCAAAAGTATAATGCAATCACAATTGATCATTGACCTCTCATGCAATCGATCACGGTCGAAGGAAGCGACCAAGTAATTACAGCACTTCCGTTTCCCAAGAGCGTCATTTGAAGCTGAAAGAGTTTCGCAAACTCAACGCACAATGAGACGAGTTCCCCGCACGTTCCAAACGGACTTCCGTTACACGGGAGGAAAAAAGCAAAGCTTCCGATCGCTGATTCCTCGATCTATTAAGTCCAGAGCTGAAACCGTCCCTCGAGATAGCATTAAGATAAAACGACAAATAATCACACTCCCTTGATCGTCGCGATTACAGCCGTTAAGCGTTTCTTCGATATCACGGTACTTTCGTCGTAAGTGCGGTAATCAGTCAGTTTCCATTCTTTCCGTTCGTTTCCCCTTTGTTTATGATTCGTTGCAGATTTCTCTCCGCTCTCCATTCGTCCCCGCTTTTTTACATCCATTCTCCGCCAAGCTCAATTTCCTCTTTCTTTGCTCGCAAACACGAACCAGCATCATCTCGTTAGTAACACGATCTACCTTCTTCTTTCCCTTTATCAACTACGCAAGTAATTTCCTGTCATTTTTTTACCCCGTGGGTTTATCCGGCGCACCAAAATTAGTGGGATTCTCGTATTATCGCAATTAATTCCTCGGGAGGTTGACACTAGACGATCAATCAGCGTTAAAAAAGGGGGAAAAAGGACGATGGAATACCGGCATTTGCATCGTAAAAATATCGATGGGTGTAAACGGTCATGAAGTAAAATTGTTAATTAGAATGTTAAAAAATCGAAAAGAATTAGAATGAAAAACACGAAGTGTTCGCTGTTTCGTATTAACGTTAAATCTGCAAAGGTGGTCAAAATGTCTGGTTCGTAATGGTTTTGAGAAGTTCTTAAATCTTGAAAATGTAATAGCATTCCCTCTTCAATTCTTTTCGTCTACGCAGCCAAACATTAGTGATTATATTAATCGTTTGCCTTCATCCTTTACTTTTTGCGCTTCCACAGTATCTTTTATCTGGTATGTCTGAAAATATTGGACCAATCGTCGGTAATTCAAGTGTTAATATTGTTAGAGTAATGTATTAGTAATTCTGTAGAATTTCAACATTTAAAATTGCATTCGGCAGAAAAGTCGAACGCGAATGTAACCGGATGTTACTATTAAGTTCGATATTTTACAAAATTATCTTACTTGGGAATAAAACGAAGGAAGTACCCTGAACATTAATTTCGAATTGTCAATGTTGCCGAGCAGAAATAGTTTATTTTAAGTATTAAGAAAAATGGAATAAATCCATCCCAATCGTCGAATTAAAATCTCAAATCGGTACAACAGGAAGATGAATCTCTCTTCTGTCGGAAAGAGGAATAAAATACTTTCCAACGCCCCCATCACCGACGTAATTATTTTTACTTTTCATACAAGCATTGCGGAACTAGAGCGTCAATCGAGTAGAAAATCCAATCACCGTGTCCTCTTAAAAAAAAGCACGCTACAAATAACATTTGACAATTTTTAAGGTAACGTTAACCCTCCCATCGAAAACGACCTTTCATTTTCCTAACTGACAAAATAATTTGCATGAAAAAAAGAAAGAAATCTGAATATCCCCACTTGTAAAAATCTTTTATTTGCTTCAATTATCAGTACTTTTCAATCGTTTCCTTTAAATCCATCCGAAATCCTTTCTGAATGACAATTGACGCGTGTCTCAGGAATCAGTTTACTGAAGATTCCCGGATCTGGATAGCACTTCAATGACGGGATGCAGGGTCCTGAAGAGGATGCTGAAGTGGATGAAGACGATCAAGTGCCTTATGGCACTTCATACGCTTAATAACGATTAACGTTGATAGTGCACCTGTCGCTCTTGTATGCTGTCACAGGTCACGTCCATTGGCTGCATTGCCACAGGCTCCCCTGTCGTTAACCCACGATGCACTTTCACCTGACCTACTTTCCTTCGTGCCAGCAAGTGCCCCAACCCTCAAATGCATTTAGCGCGTGTAGATCTGACCTCAAAGGAGCGCGATATAACTCCACGGTCACCTGTCACTTTGTGGACTGGGATGTACGGCGATGCTAAGTCACCCGTAAAAGCTTTGTAATAGTATCTTAATAGAAATCAGTAAAATATCGATGTCTTCGTGATGTGCTTTCTAACGAATTTTTATCATTATACTCATCCCCTTAGCGATAGGTGGAAATTACTTTTACGTTGTAATTCTAGGTGACTTTGATGTTAATTACTATCTTGAAACTCGTCATGAATAATACGTTTCTATGGGGAATTATTATCTTTTTTTATCTTCTTAACACTAGAACTACCGGCGTTAAATCTATCGTATTTCAAAATATTAAATAAGTACTTTGAAGAAGGAGGAATCAAGAGGCGGAAAAGATACGCGATTCGGTGATTTATGTTTTTTAAGATGGTCGTAGGATATTTATTCTAAGACTCTTCTATAAACTTGGAGAATTTTTGGAAAAAATTGTGTACCAGTCATTTTGACTGGTTTGGTAGTTCTAGTGTTAAAGCTGTATGCATTTTTGATGGTTGTGCAGGAATATCATAGATTTTGGTGGGATTAACCAATATTATATAACACTGTTTTAGATTGGTTTAATATCGAAGAGTGATAATTATATAGGATATTTATATTAATACAGTGCGCATATTACATAAAGTATTTTGTGGCGTATCTAGAGCGAGATTAGTTGGAGGATATTTTTTAAAACACTGCAACTGCCAACAATTTACACTTCTATATCCTGCAGAAAGTTTGTTGCAGTATTTGAAATTCGTTCTTCTTCGGAATATGACAAATAACGCTTTCAATTAAATTCCAAATTATTTATTTGTACAGATGCTACGTTCCATTAAATTCAGCTAACCGTCTCGCGAGAGTAAATTATTGAATCCTCTGCTGTAACTTATTCTTGCGTGGCTACAACTGTAAAAGTCCGAAATTGAAAGATAATTCAAAACGGAAACACCACTTGGACTTATAATGTAATATGTCGTTTCACAGCTGTATTTCTTAAGATGTATGTAACCAGATTCAATTATTTAATGCTTTAATTCCAAGCATCGTAATTTCAATCTGTTCCTCTCGTCGATAGAATCCTACTGATCGCGTCCGCCATTTGTGAAGCTGATAGTCCGACTGAATTCCTAAGCACAAAAAGCAGCTTTAATTATCGAGTGTGCCGGATAGAGGGAAATACGAGCTAGACGCAATTAGCTTTTTGCACCTCGCCGGTGACTCTTTCTCCATCTGCTCTGTGCCACTCAAAGGAGAGAAATTCTTGTGAGAATTAAATGTCAATCAGCCATGACGTTCATTAACTGAGTCGGTTTGTTTACACCCTTTTTTCCTCTGCCTGAAAGACATTTCAAGTGTCGTTTCCGTGGCCAAAGCTTTTGTCGGTGTTGGGGCTATCACTGAGTGTCATTTTTTATTGGAAAATTGGACAGTCATATATTTGTACAGAAAATGTTTATTGAATTATGGATACCTTTCATGAAAGACCTTTATAAATTTCGTATATATTGTTATTGACATGTTTTCCAAATTTTCTATATCTACATTACGCGAGGTAAATGAATTACTATTAAGTACATGGTGTTTGCTTTTGTGGTAAAATTCCAGAAGTACATTTAATTTATTAATGTTCAAAGGATAAAGTGAAATGTAGATCTCAAAATTTAATGAAATCTGAAACAGAATTTATTCTATTATTTTTCTATTTAGACGATTTTTTTTCGAAGAACTGTGTTTCTTATCGTATGCTGTACAACACAATCGATTTTATATCATGTACAAAAAGATTATTGGTCAAAATTTCAAGAAATAACGTATAACAAGAATCAAATGTTCAAGAATTATTCATGAATCGTTTTTCAATTGTACAAAAAAGGAAAACTCACATTCCATGCTCCAGTTATTTTATATTACTGCCGCAATGTAAAAAGTTTAAAAATTGAAGATTTTTTTAAAGTAAAACGACCTACCATCGAACTACATTTATAGAAAATTTCCTGAATATTAAAAATTCAATTTCAAAGTGCAATTTATATCACTAACAATATGTGTACTTTGCTTCATAATTTGTTGAAACAAATTGTAAAATCTTATGCACTTCAACGTGGCGCAAATGTAGGAAGAAGTGCTACTGCAAGAGTTTACCAATTCAAACTATAGTGGCAAGAAACGCAGACGAAAGATCGGAATGAAATTTTTAAACTACAAATAGAATGCAGAACCGTTATGCGTGCATGGAATTCGTTAAAATAACTTCCAACGAAAAGTAGTACAAAAGTACACAGAAACTTTTTCCCAAGTAAGTCGCTCCTGAGAAGGCCATGAATCATTGAAACGATCTTCTTCTATCGAGATCCGTCAGGAAAACTTTGAATGCCATTCAAATATTTGACATTCACATTTCAGCGATGGTTTCGTCTGTATTATTTAATTGAATGCGCGACGAGCCGTGAAACTTTAACGCAAATATCATGGACGAAAATGACGGAAACCTCGGTGGGAAGGAAAGCGAAACTGGCAAGGAAACGAAGGGGACTCGAGAAACTACGAACACAACTGAAAATTCGGAATACGATGAGAATTGGTTTGAATCTGAAGATTACGAGCACATGGTGGAAGAGGAGAAGGAATGGGGAACGGAGGAGGAAAGCAGTGAGTCGAAGTTGAAAAACTTTAGTCCCTTGGAAAATTACTTTTTAAGAGCGTAATAAAACGTTTGATGGGCAACGTACGTTAAATATCTACCAACTTGGTAGTGCATATTTTAACTTTAGTGTATACAGAAATTAAGTTTCGGTGGACTTTCAGTATCAGCGGCATACGCAATTGTTAATTATCAGTTTTTACGTAAAACTCTTGGAAGTAATTGTAAATGTTAATGTTATAATGAATTTAACCTGAATTATTGGTTGCTAATATAATTTTAATAATCATATAACCATGAGTAATACAGGATATTACAAAATTAATTTCACCTAAGAGACAACAAATCGGAAAAATAATTGAAGCCGCAAAGGATCAAAAATATTGTAGTAAAATAAATATATTTAACTCTAATATGTAACCCTATGAATATTAAATAATTCTGTGTTTTCTTTCACATAAATCAATAGCTTTGCTAATATTCCTTCCTGGATGCAATGATCTTCATACTGTTATTATTTAATCACAAATATCTTGAGAGTAATTTGCATACTATGCTGCTTGTTTTGAAGAAAGCAAACAGATACTTATTAGTTTTCCTTTCGCAAGTGGCGACTGATTGGGAAAAGGAAGCGAAGAAGAAAGTACGGATAGAACTTGAAGAACCAATGGAGAGACGGAAAACGATATACGAACTCGATTCCTATGCTTCTTCCGGTCCGTCAGTGAGTGACATCCTGAAGCTCAGCTCAATGGATTTCACTGCTGAACCGCAAAGACAGATTCGGTATTCTGTTTCGATGGTAATTAGGGAAATTCCGGATGTTCGCATTGAAAACTTCAGTCTTCCGTTTACAGTATCTTGATTCTTGTATTCATTTTCTCTATAATAATGATATTCGTTAAACTCATCAATAATTCTGTTATTATACTGACAACTTGTGTAATATTTATCACGCTTTAATCGTAAAATAGAAGTCCTGAAGAAATAAAATTGAAGATTTGTTAATGTAAATAACGTTAGCAAATTGTTATACACGACTCTGACGTTTTCAAAGTGCACTGACAAATATCTGCAATTTCCATAGTATGTATAAGCATTTAAAAACATAAAATTACAAGAAGCCCAATGATAACGACACAATTTTTAAAATTCCTAGATTTCTCTTTCTCTTTCTTCAAAATAAAAGTTACTTGCTCGATGTAATTTTCCGCACACAAGCTTAACAAATCTCGAAGAACCAAAGTTCATAATTTTTTGTTAAAATAAACTGCAGATTCACATGCAAAGTAGCTTCACTAATTATCAAGGCTATACCACTGTTAACTTTTTATCACAATCTATTATATACTAAACATGTCGTTTAATTGTCCATCATTTACAGGGTTTGTCAGGCATAGCAAGGATCGACCTGTCGCCATTAACGCAGAAAATCGTTGGCTGCGTTATCGGAGAGAACGTCACCACCGAGTATCCATGGGTCTATGTCAGAAAGGAGATTATCGAAGACAACATAGACCTGCACGACGAGAGCAGTGATTTTCTACCAATGAAGGACGAAATCCGCGACTTTCCTGACACCAAAATCCTAATCGGCTACGCTCCTTCGTTGACCGAAGAAGCTCAGTTTTATATTTGTTTAACCGAGCAAGGTCGCGATGCCGTTATGATGCGTATACAACTGGAAAGAGAGGAACACGAAAATCGTGTTAGAACCGCGGTTTACAAACCGACGATGATGTGGGACGAATTAGGAAGCAGTCAGGAAATTGACGCTTCTTTCGCGAAGGATACGAGACCACGCTTAGAGATTGAGGTCTGCAGATGATTGACAAATAATATAATCTAAGAATTACCATCACTGATAGGTTCAAATACTCTTAAACTAGCTATTGATAAATTTTGAACCATTTATTAGGTTTGCCCTTAACCCTTTCGTTACGAGCACCGATTATAGTCGGCATCCGAACAAACGGGAATGTATAGACACGACGAATGAAATGAACAGAGAGACTTTTTGAACGATTACGGAAACAAACGGACGAACGGAGACACGGAGTACAGTAAAATCTCGATAAAGGCATCAGAAGTTTCCCTCGATAAAAGCATCATGACTATCCCCTCCACATAGCGGACGAGGGAGTAGTGTAACATGCTACCACCCGAATGTATCGGTGATGCAATACTAATTGGGGAGTCGGCCATTTTTATTTTCGATTTTTCTTAAACCTTTGCTAACGTATTTGTGAGATTTTTCTCATTAGAATGATACCAAACACGACATAGTTTGAATTATATTTACTTAACACTATTCCTACCACGACCGGTCAAATGACCGTTTTTAAAATTTCGAATAGAATTTCCTATATACAACGTAATTAAATCGCCTTTAAACTTCACGACTTTTCCTCAAATATACGCATAATACATTCACACTATAATACATTTTTCAATATTCACTTCTTTTTTTACTGTTCATTTTCTGGGAAAAAATTATCATTTGACAAATTCACCGGTTGTGGTAGGAAAAGGTATACGCGAAGTGTCGGTAGGAATAGTGTTAATATTTAATAAAATTACTCACTATTTACGTAATTCAAACTATATCGTGTTTGGCATCTTTTTAATCAGAAGAATCTCAAAAATCCACGGGGAAAAGTTACATTTAGAAAAATTAATAAATAAATAAGTGTATTGTTGCATTAACAATGCCTCGCCGATATTTTCGAGCAGGTCACTTTGTTTGCTTCCTCTCTCTATCTCTTTCGCCAATAAAGCATTGCACTTTCAATATTGTTAATACAATGTCATACTCATCATTTATAGAGATTTACAGTCAGTATCGCCCACGTGTAATACGGCCGAAGGAATGTTTACGAACTTCTATAATTTAATAAGCTACATTATTCTGATACGGAAATTTAGCAAGACAAGTTGACAGAAACATTCATCAAGCATTACAACAATTGCGTATTGATATTAGGTGATATCGACAGCAGACTTCCTCGATACAGAAATCAATTTTCAAGACAGATCGGCGGATGATCAAAGAGATAGTTACATCGAGATTCTGCCTTCTCGTCAAACGTTTGAAAACATATCGCGTAAAGTGATACACAGAATGACGCAAGTGACGCCAAGTAGTAAAGAAAACGAAGCCCAAACATCTCCATCGATACCGGCAAATTCCTGGTTTCAGTATCAATATGAGTATCAAACTTCCAATCTATCTACTTACAACGAAGAGCAGATCGAATCTCTTAAGAATTTTCTTCAACGTTACACCGATGAAATGTGCGATCAGGTGAGCCCTTAAATTTCAAGAAGTGTCCTTCAACCGTTTAGAAAACACTTTATATAACAATAACCACGTAAATTAATGCAAGATCAAATTAAATTGCTTTAAACCTGAGTTTAACCCTTTGCGGTCCGAATTATTTTCTCAGTGTTGTAGTGAGCTAAATGAAATAATTTCACAACATTTTCTATCATTGGTTACCGATAGTTTTTTAATTATAACAATAACTATAGATACTCACGGGTATTTAGGTAACATTAAAAAAGCATTGTGAAATTGGAAAGTCGATATTAAATCGTTATAAAATAAAATAAAGTGAAAAGCTATGTCGGGTATAGCTCGACATAGGACTGCAAAGGGTTAAACACAGCCAACTAAGGTCTTGGCATTTGAAACATATGAATCATTCTCATTTAACCAACTCTAAAAGTATTCGCAATTGTTACAACTCCATGAAATTCGTTGCTTTCATGATATTAAATTGTTGCATGAATTATGAAACTTGATTTTTTTTAAATAGTATTGCATTGTGACCAAATATTTGTAGTGTCGGAAAATATTGATAGAAAGATTCGCTTTAAGGATGACGAAGGGCTGCGAGGGTGAAAGCGGGGTTGAGTCCCGCTCAGGCCAACACGCCGACAGTTTTCTCCCTCAAGGCCCAAATATTCTAGTGTTAGTGAGTGCGAGTACGAGATAGTGAGTAGTTGTGTGAGAAGGATGAATGATTAGGATATAAGAAAGCGTAAAATAAAGGGACAGTTAGTGTTGAGTTGTAGTTACATTGACAGAGTTGAATTGTAGTTGCGTAGGAGTTGTTGTGTAGTAGTTACATCGAGAGGAGTTGAGTTATCGTTTTATCTTGTTTTTCTTAATTAGTTTCAACTTTAGTAATACATTATTATTTATTTTGTTGAAGTCAACTTGATTGTTGCTACTTCTACTAATTGATTACCAAACTGCCAATATCTCCTCTTCTTTAAACCCCGTCCTCTATATATTTATACAGAATTTCGTGTCATAAAGTATTCCGTAAAAGCTTTCTGTATTTCTTTCACTGTAAAGTAAAATACATTATATTCTCCCAAATCGCGTCAAACCTGACGTCAAACGCAGCCATCGAAGTACTACCGAAGATCGTGCTTAAATTCATGTACCCCTTTACTGGCAGTTTCGGCGCTCGCAATTATATAGTAGTAACCTGAACTTTCTTATAATCTAATTAATACTCAAGGTATGCCTAGCATTATCATATAAAGTCCGAAAGTATTTCGAACATCCAACGTTAATTGCCGCTCGTTAATCTAACATCATGAAGCCATAACATTGAAACACTTTATCGTAATTCCGGGGAGAATAATTATTCACCGGTAAAACCCCACCAAGATTTCGTTCTCTACTTAATAATACCAATTTAAATTTTAACTATTTGTAATACAAATAAAAACAGGCGCAGCTGAACGCAACATGGGACATTTATACGAACGATTATGGGAACTTGGTACGAAATGAGAAAGACACGCAATCCTTGGTGCCAACAGGCTTCAAGGCACATCAGAGTTTTCATGATGGCAAAATTATCGTTGACAAAGTCATTAATGATCTTTCTTGGCATCCGTTATGGACTGGAATAGCATTTGCAGCTTACACACACAATGCGAAGAGCAGCCATCTTGTGGGGCCTAAACCTTATAACGAAGTAAATTTATTGCGTTCTTATTAAAATGCTGTTAAATAAAATTGCTAATCGGCAGTTCAGGTGATAATCTGCAAGATTGTTTGCGTTACGTTCTGCAATCCGTGTTATTAAAAATTGCTGAGTTTTTTTTTATTATACGAGACCAGAGGGACAATAGTTTGATTCTTAATAAAACTTTCTATAAGACTCTAAAGGGAACAGAGAAATCTAACTACATTTTTTTTAGTAGAATACCATATAACACTTTACAGTCTCAAATAGATTTTATTTTGCTGCGTTTTATGCACCTGCAATGATTTCTCTCTGTAAGGTTGCGCTACAAAGTTATTAAACTGTATATTCATTTTGTAATTTAACGGAGCAAAACATTTCAAATAGTGAACAATAAAATTTTTCCCAGCCACATCTACTTTTGAATATTTCGAAGTCAAAAACAGGAGTTAGCACTTTGAACGCCACCGGTATGTCGCTAGTTTCATAATTTTCACTAAAGTGAAACTGCGTCTATTAAAACCGCATCTTCATAAAGCAGAAACATTAAAGACACAAATAGATATATAGTCAGCAGGATTTTACCATTTTTAATGCCAATATTTAAATATTCAATGCATTAGAAAATTCGTAAATATGACAATGTAAAAGTCACATGAAATTTCTATCTGCGATATCCGTAATTAGAAAAGAAACCGCAAAGCAATGGGCTTAAAAACTGAAATAAGTCAAAATTAAATTAACACGCTGAAGTGAGGATTTACGATTCGGCGCATAAGCATGAAAGATAATGATATTTACGTCTACAGGTTTTGAAAGCATGTGAGGCTGATAACTATGTTCTCGTATGGTCCTTTAGCGACTGTCTCACACCGAAGTTAATCCTCGAGTGCCCAAGGGAAGTGACAGCGGTAGCTACTTGTCCCCTGGACGGAAATGTGATCGTCGGCGGTTGCGCTAACGGCCAAGTAAGTAAACTGTGTCACCTTCAACGTCAGCAGAATGAAGAATTGTATTAGCCGTTGTGTGATAGAATGATGTTGAGAGCCTACAAGCGACTCACAGTGGCCGATTTCGCTGAAATCCTGGCCAAAAGTCCAGAAACTTTTTTTTGATATTTGAAATCTATCAATCGCACTTGATTTATGCCGTGTCAGAGCATACGTTTCCACCAATAATACTTCTTTAATGCAATATTTTTAAAGATATACGATCTCAAAGTTGATACTTACATGATGTGATGTTTCCACGGCGAATTGAAATTGTTTCTGATGCAATATAAAAGTATTATTATACCGATAAACATTGATCGTGGACTCGGGAAGCCCCGGGTGCGTCAGACCCGTATCTGTCCGCCCAGCACGGACAGGCCCCTGGGGGAGTATATCGTCTATCATTTATTGTTAAAAACAATGGAATACTAATTGTTGCGTCGAACCAACAATATTTTGTTACAAGTGTCTGCCGTATTGAATGAGCCATTTAGTTTTTGGAAATGTTGTGTACACAAGTACATAATAGAATTAATGGAAAATTTTCCTCTTGAGAAAACGAAATACTTTATTAGACTCAGTGCAGGCTTTGTATCGTATTATTTCTGTTTATTAGTTTAATTGAAACATATGCAACAGAGACGACGTTATAGCGTTTTTAAGTTTAAACGAAATGAAATGGGATGAGGATATTTCTTTATTTTATTCTGTGTCATGCACCAGTATTGTTTTTGAAACAGTACCAGAGAAAACGGATTTAATGAAAGAATTTCCGACCAAACTGGACAACGGAGTAGACTGCATAATGAATAAAATTAACTACATTTCATATTTACATATTTTCACTTTCAGGATTATAACGATATGCATATAAAAACTACATTTACATAAAAAATTGCTTTTTAAATTTTTAATTACAAAAAAATATCGAAGTCAAAAATCGAACAACAATTTTCTTTGTACATACGAAACTCCTTGGTGCTTCACTCTTTGCCAGATATTGAATATCAACCACTGATTTAAACTACAGTAATTACACTTGAAAAAAATATAAAGAATCAGAAACTGAAAATAATTATAGTTCTATGTCAAAAATTATATTAATTAACAAAAAACTACAAATAATACTATATCGTGAATCGTAATATAAAACACCGTAGATTTCTCGCATAATTATTATATGAGTCACTCAGAAGGCAATGCGGTTAAGTCCATTTCTTGATATTTTCTAATCTTTGTAAACGTTAATGGAGTAAACTACATTCTATTAAAATTTACAAAGATCAGAAAATGTGAAAAAATGAACTTAACCGCATTGGCTTCTGAGCGACTCATATGTATAACGCTATAATTGTTTTAATATCGTTGATAAAGTTGCAAAGAAATCTATTGTCGAATGTTCACAAACACGCAGCAATAACAAATGTCTATTCCTCTACGCTTAATCAAATTTCCTCGGCAACGGAACCGAAATTAGAAGGCGTCTGCAGTGCAAAATGTCTACCCGAATTGTCGCTAATGAAATTCTATTTAATTGAAGATCGCAATCTGGCATATTCCCGGGAAAATTGAACAAGTGGAAGCAGTGGTTGTGCACACCACTGCTCAAGTGAGATACAGAATCGCCATGAAGAATTTAACGACATGGATGCGAGAGGTAATTGGATCATCAGTAGTCACTCCAGCTGCGATGTCTTCTCTCAAAGACAGCCAGAAGGGAAGCATAACTCAAATTACCTGGGTGTCTGCTTACCACAAGATCGACAGGAATGGCCAAATTAGAGTACTGCCTGAAAATACCACCATCGATAACCTCACATGGCAGTTCGTGACATCAAGCGAAGACGGTACCATCGCATTTTGGGATCTAAAGTTAGTACTTTATTAACCCTTCAAAGGTATCATGGGTGAAAAATCACCCCATGTAAATTGTTTTTCTAATATTATTAGCACCAAAATATTATTAATATTATATTATCAATATTATTAAATAATATTATTAATATTATTAATATTATTACTAATATAATTAACAACCGAAT
This sequence comes from Cerceris ruficornis, assembly GCA_963989415.1. Lineage (NCBI taxonomy): Eukaryota > Metazoa > Arthropoda > Insecta > Hymenoptera > Crabronidae > Cerceris > Cerceris ruficornis. The sequence continues at coordinate 10,106,801 of OZ022524.1, read as the reverse complement.
TACTAGAAACACCAATTTTTCCTGGAATCATTTATGGCATCACTAGGGATAACATTATCATACAAAAGTTCACTTTTGTTGTGTATGCACTTCGTTAGCTGCACAACGCCAATACCACCATTCGTATCTAAGCGAGGAAAATGTTGTGCATGTATAAGGAAAGAAGCTAAAAAATATACTGTGAGATGTACAATATGTACTAATTTCATTTGTAAAAGGCACCGCAACATTATTTGCAATAACTGTAAAAAATAAATTTTATAATTTTCATGAAATATCTAATTCTTATAATATATCTAATATCATTTACATGTCTTTATTAAATTTATAAAAGAAATTCATTTACTGGGGTGAAATTACAGCCATGATACCGTTAACGTGCTTTTTTTAGATGATACCTTTTAAGGATTAAATTTTCCCAAAGGATCTCAATGTTATCAGAGCGTTCTATTCTAGAATCAATCGATGCCTCGGGATTATACGTAGCGAGAGATTGTTAACCCTTTGCCGTACGACTTCTTCTCTAACTAAATGCGCAATTACTCAGAATTAATTGCTGAAATAACGATCTATCCCTGATTTCTGATATAGCGTATAACTTACCGCAATATTAATAGCATAGATACAATTTGAGCGTATCGTGACCCACTGATATTTTTAATTTAATAGTTTGCGGAGAAGGTTTTCGCATTCCCAATTTCTAACTGTAGCGATCGGCGAGCACTGTAATATCCCCCGTCGATTCTTATTTCAACGGTCTCTAAAGGGAGCGCCGTATAAAGCGTTGAAAAGTTAAAACGTTAAAGTTGAGATTTAAAACGGACAGCTCGTCCAGTACGAAGTAAGCAGAAATTACCGAGAGTCGATGCAACTCTCTATAACCCAAAGCGGCAATCGGTAGCCGCAAGCAAGCTCTACACAATCAACCCCCGAGACTTGGAGTTGGTAACTCCGATTGTTCCTCTACGTCCCATACGAAACTTGTCGCAACCTAAGCGACAAGAAGGAGTAGCTCCTTCTCCGGCGATCCACCCCGATCCTTTCTCTTTGAGCACCTCCTCTTTCTGTTCTACAACCGTCATCTCTCTTAAGAAACTTTCCGGTCTGTGAAACTCTAATGGGCCGGCAAGTTAGCTCTTCGATTCCCCAACGTCCATCTTTGTCTGAATTACAGTCCGAAAATGGCCGGACCATCCATTTACGATCGTTTGTCGGTGTTCCGAATGAATCTCTAATAGTCCTTGCCCAAGGGACGAAATTGGAATTGCTGCGGATATTAACTGTGTGGACATTAAGTAAATTGCTACACTCCGAGTAACTGTTTGTGGATTTTATATTTGAACGGGGATATAGATTTACTGTATCTCGTTAGACAGATATTTCTCAAATTAGGATATCTGACAACGCAAGTCGATGTGGTAAACTGAGGATAACAAATTGGAAGCTGTTTACGTTTCTGTGATATTCGCGTGTCTGTTTTTATATTGACTTTTGCTTGTTTTGCACACGTAATATGTGCGCCGTTACATTTGAAAGTGGGTCTATAGTGAGGGACCAGAAACAAGGCACTTAAGGAGTAATTTGCTCTGATTCGCCCGACGGATAGGGACATACCTCTCCCTCACGCATTTTCGATTTTAACGCGCTATTGGCAAGAGAGCCCCGCACATTCGTTGCGTAGTCATATGAACGACGAAAGGAGTGTTTTATTTTCGATTGTCATTCGTCGATCGCAGGTTTCCTGGGCCGACATGGCGGCGATAGGCGGTGAGAAAGCTATCTCTCCCCTTTCGTTCCAAGTGCCTTGTTTCTGGTCCCTCACTATAGCTCTTTGCTATTATGTCGAGATATTTGAGAGTTCATACGAAAATTTTCATGCTATAATACGTAACATTTGAACCTTTTTGGATGAAATCATGAACATATTGCATTCCATTCTTTGTAATTGGAAATGCGAAAAAAGGCACGTGTGAATAGCTAAAACTAATATAACGTATGTTTAGCTAAAGCTAAAACTCATATTCAGGACTATTATTATATGATGGCTTGAACATAATTTTTTCAAAAAGTTAGTAATATCTTCAATCAGAGCATAATTATTATCTTCGCCACATGATATAAAATTAACGCTGACGTATGAAAGGTAATATTCCCTTTTTATCATGTGGAATTAAAATCACGTATAAAAAGCCACACGTAAATTAGAGGAATATAAAACACGCGAAACAGAAACCGCAAATGAGAAGGTTTCGCGCAAATGGAGGGATAGATGTATGATGATTCTTTTGTGGTTGCAAAATTTGACATCAATTTGTAAAGGCTGTGGATATATTAAAGTACCAGGAATTTTCATTAAAAATGATGTGAAATTTCGAAATGATAAAATACGAATGTAAAGGTTTTGTCAAAACATATACACTTCAGCGCACATGTCGATGAAAAAACGGAATATTTTGCCTTTTAATTTTTAATAATTCTGGTGTCAATAAATGCATCTATCATATGCTAATGAAAGAACGGGATGAAATCCAAGTTTTAAATAAATATTTCCAACAACATATGTATTTTCCATATAAATAATCTTAATAATTTAGAACAAGATAAGCCCCTGTTAGATTATTACAAATACATTCCTGTTTAACGCCCTGTAACATTTACTTCGGTTAAACGATCGTAACCCTTGAAAATAGCGTCGACAAGTCGTCATAAAAGTCGCGTTAAAATCTCTGCTGACATTGTGTACAAGTAACACATATCTTATAGGCACAGTAACTTATAATAAAAATGATTATAACAGATGGCAGCCGTCGATGAAGGAACTGCGTAAAGCACCGAAAAAGAAACAAATGCCTCGCCCGGAGGAACTTACTCAATCCATTTCACCGTTTAAAGTTCTGGATCGTATTTTCAAACCCGAGTATATGCTAATTGCCGCGTCTCCAATCGACAATCACAAACAAGTGATAACGACTACTAGTATGTATGTTCCAAAGTTTCGAAAAGAACGGACTGACACACTGCCAACCACAAAGGACATTACTATTAGAAGATTTTACAAGCCGATAATCGAGAAACCCGATTTTGTAATGGAACGTAAAATATTTGTGGGCACTGTTGAAGGTATTATGTTTTTAAGTATTCAAAATAATCACGTAAAAATATTTAACGTTTATTACACAGCGATGTAGAATCACACAATTACGCGAAGAGCAGGACGTTAAAACGAAGAATCTTTTACTTTATTCTGTTTATAATGAATGGTATTATTTGCATCTAATTTATAACAAATATTAGTTTCACTGGATGCTCCATGTGCAACAGTATGCTCACGTAAAACATATGCTGTCATTAAATATATGCTTCCATTTTCTACGTCTAATTTGTAAACTACGAGGCATTGAATCGATTAAGTTTTTTGCTTCTTTTGTTTCTCTTCTCCTAACGTATTTATTTGGTATTTTTAAATATGCCGGATTAATCAGCGGTAGATACAGTATTAATTCTCACCTCTCATCGACATAAATTTCTTTGATTTCGCTAACCCAATCGATCTCAATATGTTCTTCGAATTATTACACTGAATGACATACATATTGTTATTACAATTGAATCATAATAGCAGTACTTTGTTTCATTAATTTGATGAAGCAATGAATTAATCTTATAATAAATAGGCGACGTTGGATGCATTACATGGGAAGGCTTCGAATTTTCAACCGATGTAACAGTGAATCGTGAACAGTGTGAATGGTCTTGGATTAAAAGAGTGCACGATGGACCAGTGACACACTCAGTACGATCGAGATATTATAATGACATTATAGCAACTGTGGGAGGAAAAGTATTTGCAGTTTGGAAAGAAGATTTCGGTGAACCTGTTTTCATGAAGAAATCAGATATAAGGTAAGAATTGCGAGAAAATTCGATTTTTCAATTCATTTATATTCAGAATTACTTTCATTATCATTACATTTTTCTACGTTGCATTGAACTGTAACATGAGGAGATCTTTTGTACTACTTCCAGCGTCTACAGTTTTATAAGTTATGAAAACTTTTATCTTGCCCTATCTGTTTCTATTCAGGAACTGAATTCAAAAAGTTGTGTAATTTTTAGCATGCATCAAATATATGATTTTTAAAGTTTCGTAAGTCACTTTACCGTAATGAAAAATGGTGATTTTATGTCTAAAGTTATGAAAATATAGGTATACAAAGTAACAAGTGCAGGTAAATCTTCTCGACACTTGGCATCAATATTATTAAATACGTTATAACAGAAACCCTTGAATATCTCGATTTAAAAAGAAAATAACTTGTGCCACTTTTAACGTAAACGGCTCATACGTCGAGCTTCAAATGAAATCAGGGAATAAGCAAATAGAAGGCGAATTTTTTTTACAGTCGGAAGCATTATATTTTAGCCGGAAGTGGTACGAAAATATCATTTTTTGCAATTATAATTGACATCTATGTGGAAGGTAATGGCATCAGCAAAAAGACGGGAGTTTACTTTCAGTAAGTTCATGGTGGACGAATGAGAAAGGGCATTCACATTTTATTAGACATTCCATTTGTTGCGTCGCGGGTTTTCCCAATCCTACGTATAACCGACATATTTATCTATGAAATTATTATTTCAATATTTTCACGCTATAACGTTCCTTCAAACGTATATTTAAGACTAAAGTATACGACATCCGATAAAACGGAAAGAAACGGAAACATAAATGAGGCAAAGTCATCGAAATACCTTTTTTTTGACAGAATGCCAATAGAGTGTTAAAACATGGAAAACCATTTTACATAATTCCACTGTGCGGATAAAAACGGGCGAAGTTTTTAATATTATTCAGTTATTTACAATTTATTAGCTGACCGATTTCTGACCGACGTAACATGAATTATTTACGCAGGACATTATTTCGAGACGTTCAGTGTTCTATACTAACGATATTTTCAGCAAACAAAAAAAGGGAACATATTTTTAATTTAGATATGCTTCGATATCTTTTAAAATTAGGACTCTTTAAAATAAGCCTGTACTCATACAACGAAATGGCAGGCAATTTGGATTAATAAATACACTGAATGTTATTGAAAACTTAAAAATATGCGCGAAAAGGAAAATTGTCAAAGAGACACCTTTTTGTAATGTGCAATTATTCGTCGTTAATTTTCAAATCTGACGTTTTACAAGAGAGCTGAACAACTAATATGATACAAAACGTATGGGAGAGCTGGATGACAGATTTAATCGGTTATTAATTACAAAAAATCTTAGGTCTGGCGACATGGAAGCCATCATTAGCATGGAGAATTGGACCATAGAGTTTCTTGAGTGTAATTTAAGTGATACCGATCGTCATTTGCAATCTTGCCATGAAGAAGCAGTCACTGGACAAGTACTTTTAGTCAGCAAGGACACAGAAAACCGCTGAAACCACATCTACCTTGCAAACAACATCAAAGAAGCGTTTAAAGTAGATGATAGTATCACAGGAACTGATTAACGATCAAGGGACTTAAGATATAATCCTGGTCACATTCATCCGGGAAAGGAGAAATAATATGATGCAAATTATTTTTTGCAACTTCGATAGTACTGGATACTTTAAGAACAACTTTGGTTCTTCACTGAAGGAACGATTTATTTGGACTTTATCTGTAAAAAGAAGTATCAATCATCTGATATACAAAAACTATTGGTTTGGAAGATGTTTCAATAGAAATTTTCAAGGGTTGGAATTGGCTTTTGTTCCGCTGAATAACCTTTGCAAAGAGAAACTTAATAACGTATCTTCTGTATTGGCTTAATGATCACATCACCATTCATAACTCATCTCATATTTATGATGTTTGTCACAGTATAAAATGTTAATAAAATAATTAAATTCATACCCCGAATAAACGTATGTCCCGAAACACGATAGAAATCCCCCACCTACGTCTCCAATAACAAGGATATCTCTCTTATCTTAAACAATTAATAAAACAAACTAATAAACGCACAATTTCGTAAATACATTCCGGTGCATGAAACGTATGGAACAAACGAAACGCAATAATTGCCGCTCGAAATCCGTCCATAATACGAGAGGCCGTCGGTAGCGCATAAACCAAAACGACTAATTTCAATGTATAAATAACCGACACCCCTGAAAATTACTCTGGCATCGTCAATCGACCGAGAATAAATTACTTTTCGAGGAGAAACGTCAATACCACGAGTTAACGAAGCGCCGGGCATGAATATACATAAACGCGCGTGACACAATGGCCTGCGTTTCGTCCGCAGGAAAAATAACGAGCACTTTCCGCGATAAATTGTCACAATGCAACAGCGTGTAATTGCACCAGTAGTATTTCGTATTGCACTCGGCCAGGCCATCCGGCGCGCCCGATCCGCGAGCCGTACATAGTTTTCGATAATCGTTTACCGAACTTCCACTACGATCTACATAACAATGCGGTCATAACTTACGGTTTCAACGTACGAGGTTATACGCTGCTTCGTTAGGGCCCTTTTCGGCGGTGGAATTATGAAACACGATGAAAGATATATCGCGCGACGGCACTGTCTAATAGTGCAGATGTACGATGGTAAAGTGGAGGATTGATAATGAGTAACGTCATTGTGAATCTCGATGACTTTGATGGTGTCAAACGTTGAGCCTAGTTGAAGTGCACTCTCGAAAAAAAAACTCCGAAATCCTCGTTGGACTTCAATGGAATTTAGTGAAGAAAACTTCAATAGTTATAGTAATAGCAAAAGGTTAAAGGTCACCCTTGTTTGAGAGGGATGATGGTCTGAAAAGAATACATTTGATGATTCGTACAAAAATTGTGCTGAATGTATTACTTGAATGTTGAAGAGAATTTCTTTATATACTTGCCGCCTCGTGAATTTTTCTTTCATTGAATCATCCGGAGGAATATAGCGATGGGAGGATGGCGGAAAATGTTGAACCTTGCCCTTTGTCATTGCCTTCACTATGTTTTGATTGACCCTACACGACTTTCGAAAAGTTCTCTTAAGGATGAACCTTTGTAAAAATGGAATTATAAGTTGAGTTTTTCTAAAAAACCTGGACAGCGACCGCGATCCCTAAATTAAGGGTTGACATTCTCTAATTTTCCAAATTTATTGATTTTTGCGAATGATATCATGAAGTTGAAATTAATGATAAAGATTCCTACGGTCCTTGCTATCTGGTGCGCATGTGAAGCCTATTGACAATAAGGTCACCTTACCTGGCCTAGAAACACGGACCTAATCGAACCTGATTGGGTTCAAATCACCTGAAGGGGTTCCTTGTCATCAATACTTTTTAAACATATTAAAACGCAGACCCTCAAATATTTCTATTTAAAAAGAAAGTGATTTATACCATTTTCAAAATAAGCGGCTCATATACTTTGGTGCAACACGTGAATTACATTATTTTTGAAATTTTCCAACAGTTATGTATTTTCACGAGCACCAAAATCCAAACATTTCTGTCTCTTATCGAGCGATGTTTGCTCGTGAAATGTAGATACAGCGCTTGTTCCTGGGGCAGTTTTCGCCCTACAGTCCTGATCCTGGCACGGGTGGACGGCAGTGTAGAAATTTGGGACTTCATCGTCAAAAGCCACGAACCATGTATTACCCAAAGTTTGTCGGGACGCATAATTACAGGCATTTACACGCATGACCTCTATCTTGACCCTCACTGTGTCGGATTCTGTGATTTCAATGGGATCTTAAGGATATTCCTGGCTCCCGGGCAATTCTTAAAACTCGATCCTATCGACATCGAGTGGATGAGAAAATTCATCGATCAGCAGGTTGATAGGGTAAGATAATAAATGTCCTGAGAATATGAAAGCTCTGGTAAATTCTTTATGATCGAGTTTACCGATGATCTTTCTGACCATTCGAAGATTAAATGATTTCAATATCATAATATCGATCTATTTGTAGATCACGATAATGAAATAAATAGCGATAGTAAGGTGAAAGAGCAACTTGAAATTTAGAACTTGATATAGAATGGTAGTAAACGTTTTTAACACTAGATTTACGGGCCGGAATTCTGTTAGATTGCAATAAATTAAATAATGACGTTGGAAAAAGAGGGATCAAGCGCCAAAGATGATAATTCGTTAAGTAATTATTGTACTATAAAATACACGTGAAATTCCTATTGTACAGTATCTGTGTTAATTTGAGAAATGTTTATAAAACAAGTAAGAACCCGTCAATTTGACGGCTTCCGTAAGTCTAGTGTTAAGGTTGATGTTAATAGGTGAATATCAAGAAAGTGGTAATACATAATGAGTGTCATTACGAAGAGTAGAATTTAACAATTCTACGTTTCATAAGTGTAATTTCAGAATGGCAGGTTATCATTGCTAATTGATTATAGCTACGACTCTTCTCATTATAATAAATATCACGCATATCGTATTGCTTTTAAAAATTAAAAGTTAGCTGTCTATGCTGGGAACTTTACAATCAATTTTATAAACATATTCCGTTCGATTAATTCGTCAATTAAAATAAAAAGACCTGTTTTCAGTGACATTTTCCATACGACTTTTATTTGAACATGAGATGCTCGTTAAATAAGTATAACAATACACGAAGTCGTACTTTTCTTTAAATCTTCCGTTCTAATTATTTTTTCGCCGGATGACTAGAAAAAATTCACTGAAAAATATGTATCGACGTTGAACGTCTAGTTTTACTTTATCAGTGAACGTATCTGAGATCATAAAATATTTTTATCAGATACATAGAACTGCCATAAAGTATGTCGAGTTCAGTTCGACCTAAGTTTTACTGCCCTGAAATATAATACCGAGTTCGACGAGACATAAACCAGCAAAGGGTTAACCCTCCATAACCTACATGCAGTTCTGAAATAATATTCCATATATTTCCCACTTTCGAAATGACATCACCTTGTAACTAATTATGTTACGTATGTTATATTATTTTTATTTTGAAGAATTATAAAAATTTAATAATCTTATCAAGTCATTTATACAAATATTAACTAGTGAGAAATGGTGGATATGGAATCAAAGGCTCGGACTTCCAATTAGTAGATTCGAGTTCAAATCCCTGTCAGATTTGCAAATTTTTTTATCTATTGTATTCATAACACAACCTCACTTGTATGGTACCCATCTAAAACTGTGTCGTAAACAAAATGACCATAATCATTAAAACTGTAGTACTAAGCTACCTCAATGACAATGACAATTATTTCATTGGAATAGTTCCATATTATAGAAACAACGATATTCGATTTACAGAGACTTTTATGAATATGATCTACCTCCGGCATACTTGCTATATATACGTACAAGATAGTCTGCAAAACAAAAATTACTTTTTGATTTCGAGTAATATCTGTGTTTTTCCACATTCGAACCATTACTAAATGGTGTATCTTGTTAATTCAAGTTGAATACATGGATACATTTTAATATAGTCTGAAAAACAGAAATAACTTTTTGATTTCGAGTAATATCTGTGTTTTTCCATATTCTAACCGTCACTAAATGGTGTACCTTGTTAATTCAAGTTGAATACATGGATACATTTTAATTTACTCTTATTTTATTTGCTGCTGCACTCAGATAAGCAAATCAATGGCATGGCAGAAAAAGTGGAACGAAACGAACTATGAGAGTATTCAGAAGAAGAAAAGGCTAGCTGAGAAGGAGGCAGAGAAGAAACAATTCGAGGAGGAACAACGTATTAAAGCTGAAATCGCTGAGGCCTCTGCACGATTAATGGCATCCAAAAAGCCGATTACCGTAGGCTATCAATTTTTTGATTTATCGTTACATTTCCCGCGTAACAGTTCGAAAATGGGTTGTAATTTTTTCACGCTGATAAAGTTAAAACAAAAATAGCCTGGTCCAAAATTTCTTCCTACATGTTCGTCTTTCACGTGAGAAATTGTCTCCTTGATTGATAATAATGAACTAAATAATCTACATGTTATTAAATTTCAAACATCCGAAGCATTGTGATATACTCTTAATTCCACTTGTATGCAATTATATGAATAATAATGTTATTTCTAAATAATCCGACAGACAGAAAGGCCATGGCAATTCCTCGAAGAGGCACGAGAACGTTGGAAAACGATGGAACTGCAACGCATGCAACAAGTGATATTAGAAAAGAAAGGTTTAAGAAAGGACGAGCTCGAGAGGCAACGTGCACCAATTCTGAAGATGCGCCAAGAGGAACGAAACAAGAAACGAAAAATTCGTAAAATTCTGCAGTTGCAGGACAAAATCTTCGAGGAGACAGTAGCGTTTCTTTTCCCTGAGCAGCATCAAGAACGTATACGGGCTTCATTGCCTCCTATAACATCGTCTGCTACTGAGAGAAGGTTAACGACTGCTGTGTCTATCACGGTAGATAGCATTCTGCGAAAAGAAGTTCAAGTAAGCTGTTACAATGCAACGGAATTAAATCTTTGCCATCAGAAGTCTTCTCTATTCACAAACAAAGATTTACCCTACTATTAAACTCAAGATAAATGTTTAATTTCAATTCCAATGTTAACGGGTCCGTATCTAAATGCATTACTAGAAAATGAGTCTCCCTTTCTTTCGAAATAAGTGGCAATGTTATATATTTTCATTAAGTTAAGATTGAAAGGAAGTTAATTGGGAAATGTACAAATGACAACGAAACACAGTAGTGTTATTTCCTTATCGCTCGTTCGCACACGCATTTACAAAATACACGCATACACACATATCACTTATCCCTTATAATAAACTAAGTTACATACTTCAAAGTAAACACTTATTTCGAAACACGTAAAATCTGTAAGTAAGACACATATTTTGAAACGGAGGAAGTACATGAGTTCGTATGAAATTTCCATTCCTCTTTTTCTCTTACATTGAAGGACTATTTCGTCGACCCGGAGGAAGAGATTATCTACAATTTTATAGAGGTGCAGACTAAAGCACTAGCAAGCTTGCAAACTCGTCCATTCGAGCATTCATTCGACTGGCGGAAAGTTCTAATGGAGGGCAAATCGAGAAGGATCTCGATGGACGCCGAACTCAGGAGATTAAACAAACCGAAGAGAATATTCAACTAAGCGGAAGGAAGTATAACCCGAGGTATCAGAGTGGTCAAATAAACGGTAGTAAGTTGTTCCCCCATCGAATTCTAATTGAACCAACTAACACCATGTGTAATAAAACGCTGGTAAATGTAACGTATAATCGGGCTTTTCCTTTCTTCCAGTTTGTTCCGCGCAATATTTGAAGACTTAATTACTTTTAGAGACATTGCTTCAACTTCGTGCGTTCGCTTGAATATGGAACAGTTGTATACTGATAACCATGCAACGTAGGAAACTAATATACATAATTACTAATTAATCCGAGCGATTCGTATTCCACTTCTATCCAGGAGTAGAAAATTCAGTGCCCGAAGTAGAACGCAATATTAATATAGTGAAATGATTACAATTAATATATGAAAATACCTGATGATATTCTGTATTTGTAAAATAATGCGTTCATTCGAAGATGAGTGAAGATACGAAAATATACGGCAAGGAGTAATATAAGGAAGAAACTTTCCAATATTGTTAATAGTAATTTAATGATATTCCTTGCGAACTTAAGATATTAAAAAAGTGAGAATGAGTATATTGGATTGTAACACCAAAGTCATCTGTAATCCAGTTTCTCGCAGTATAATTTGGCCAAAACAAAGATCTGAAAGTGGAACATAAGCTTGGAGGATAAAGTCTCGGGAGAAATCTTTCTTCTAAAGAAAAAAAGGTCTAAAAATTGCATACGTGATAACTTGCGTTAGTTTCCAACTGCTTTCGTTCGAAGTTCAGAAAGAAGTTCTTCTCTAAGATACTATTTTTACATTTTCTAATTTCGTAGAACCTTTAACAAACGAAACGTACTTCTCGAGGAGAAAATTTATTTATCGCTTTTAAAATACTAACTCGCTGTGCACGGATAAACAGATGATGGAAAAATGCTAATAAATTTCCACAATTTTCTTAAATATTTTTAACGTACAAGAATTTCGATATATTTTCAATTAGAGAAATCAGAAATGTCAGATTTCTAATATAGCCCTTCTCTTGAACCTGCATTTTATAATGAAACTTTCTATTTTCGTGCAATTATTTGCAAAAGGGATGGAAAGAGAAGTTAATTAAGTATTATACAAAGTTAATGAAGTTTTCTTCCGATTAGATATGTGACACCGTTATTAAAATCACTTCTTGAAGAACTTTTAAAATTGAAATTACTATGCTACGATCATTATTCATTGTAGACTGAAAACATTAACATAATAATACAGTACAGTACTCATGAATCTACAGTTTCCGTGAATCAAAAATATATATCTTGTCCACGAGCAATCTAAAACATTATAAATACACAGTCAAGCAAGAAACCCTAAAAAACTTTAAGAATCACTTAAATATTACTTCGTAATATTACAAGTATTATACTTATACTTAATCTTATACTTTATTCATTACATACAGCTCCAAAAAGTCGTGAAAGTACGTAAGTAAATTCAAATGATCTGTTTCTAACTGTTAACAAACTATCACGTACGAAAGTGCGCAACGAAAGCTCGCCTTGAGCGGACTAATTGCAATCGTAGCTGATAAATCAGTGGCCATAAATCGCAACGCGGAAGACCGAACTGATAATTTAGATTCAGGGACAAAGAGAAATCGTGGAATGTCCGAAGGAAAACTGGAACGACAAGAACGGAACGTCGGCGGGGCGGTGCTCGACGATTTTTCATAATTAAAGCGGATTAAAACTCGGCAGCGCGGCCGTAAATGAATTTGAAATTTCAAACTACCATTCTGCACTGTTTCTTTTTCCCCGCCTCTCATTCTCACCCCTTTCCTTCGCGATTCTTTTTCGTCGTCGACGCCTCCACGAAGGATAGGAAAACCCAACTGCCGGGGTCTTCGCAGTGTTGCAGAGTTGCCCCTCTTTATTTCCCTGGAGCAACATACTCACCTTCTGATTTCATTCTCTCCAGCGCACGATTCTTCGTAAGCGCGATCTTTCCAGAACGGCTAAACTAAAACGATTTTGACCAATCATTCAGAAACTCGAGATTTTTCGAGATTTCTCTCATTGAGGATTTTCCGATGTTTTAACGCTAGATCTACCGGTCCGATTGAAACGGGTTGTTTTGAATTTTTTGTGAATGTTTCTATGTCTACCTTTTAGATTGCATGCGGTTCAATCGGTAAAGTTTTTTCCCATCCTCGTTTCATTTCTTCTAACGCATTTACTTGTTATTTTTAAATATATTAGATTATTCGTTGGTAGATGTAGTAGTGCAGAGAAATGCGTTTAGATTAAAGATTTACGCAGAATCTTAAGAAATAGTTGAACAAATTTTGTATGATGAATTAAATGGAATAAATGAGAATTAAAAATTGATCACTTGTGTGATTGATTTTGATTCAGTATTAAATTTAGTAATCTTATGAACTTAATATTTACAAGGAATATACTTTCCAACGCGTAAGTTCTAAATTATATGAAGTTTTATAAAGATGTGGAACAATATTTCAATGTTTTATATATTCACAGATTCTGTAATTAATTAAGATGTTAGCATTAAGAAGAATGAAACTGAAGTAGCGATACTACAGATGCATTTTTAATGTACATACGTCTTACTTTCGAAATGTAATGTTTCACACATTCTGCTAATATCCTTGCCTTTGATGAGCCGTCTTTTAATTCCTATTGTTTCTACTTCGTATTTTTCAGTTGTTCAATTTACTTCTGTATTTACACACGTATGAAAGAAGCAGATATTGCTTCCAGCAAATTGCAAACTAGAAACTTCATTCAATTCTTATAATGAACGTCTACAGCTCCTACGCAAATATGCGTAAATATAATAATAATACGATTTTTATAAAACAAACTGTTAAATATTCCTATTCACGGCACAAAAATAGCATATTCACCGTCTATATAATTGCACTCACGGTCAATATATTTAATTAATTACCGACCACCTTTCCATGATACAGTACTTTCTTATAACAAAGTATATTCTATAATCTTTCACTTTCATACTTTTTAAATCAAGTGCTGAAATTATAAATCAGATAATTAACAGTCACAAATAAGTGGAAGTTCGTAAGAGAGGAGATAAAGAAGAGAGTATTTTATGCGCATATGTGCACGGTTTTTCCGGTGGTCCACTTTAAACGGTATATAGAGAATTAAATGCTTCAAATTACCATGTTAAATACCTTCCATATCTGTGATTGAAAAGCAAACATTTCGCATACGAGTCGTCTCGTTTAGTAGGTGTACCCACTGAATTTGGTGAGGCAAAAATTTCAAATTCCTTTTCTCATTTCCACCATTCGCTGGAAAAAGGTTAAGGCAATTTTCGGTAATTTAATTACCGTCCTAAAGAAACAAAACGAGCAAATATATATCGCTACTATGGCGTTAAAATCTATTAAAAAAATGGAAAATGTGAAATTTTCCTTGCCAATGTAAATAACAGAAAATCGGGGAACGTTCATTTCTTGTAATTTTGGCAGAATATTATATAGTACACTGATTTTCTGTCTTTTCGCCAAAACAAATAGAATGATCTTCAAATCAGATTTTCCGAGAATTGTTAAACCAGCGACATTTTAATCGCTCACAAATAATAATTCAAGAGGGAATAATAATTCAGGAATAATAATAAAGAATATTCCTCGCAGTTAAATAAAAAACGTAAAAATATCATATGGTATTCAACGTTTGTTCTAAATTTAACAACTTCTAGCAAAATTTTTCGTTGTAATTACATCATAGATTAACACTCAGACCATTAGAATATTAATGCTACTAAATCATTGAATAATTGCATACAATTGTGAAAGTTCCGTCGAAACATCTGAGTTATATTTGATAAAGATTTTTTTATCGCTTTGCTAACCATAAAAGATGTAACTACAGAAAATAACAACCGTTGACTTCTGTCTTTGCCACGGTTAATAAAATATCCGTTTTTCTTTTCTTTAATCTCATCGTCGAGCTGCTAAAAAAGATGGATCCGCGAGTCTTAATAACGGTTACAACCGACAAGTTATGAGTTGTACGGAGAATAAAAGGAGCAACGAATGGGCAAATCTCAAAGACGGCTGCGGGAACGCTACTGTCGCGAATGTAGCAATCTATTTTACGAGATGACGGCCAGGATAACGTTAACGACATCGAGATTTCACGTACAATATGTGGGAAAAGTGAAAATAAAGAGCCTTATCTTCCCGGTCTCTTTAACTGTGTACTGTCACGAAACCTTTTGTCACGTGATAAACTATCTTCATGTTCGATACTCTTATTAATTATAGCCCTCGTTTTGTAAGGTGCTCTATCAGAATTTCGTATTGGCCCTTTATAAAATATTTTAAACTACGGAAATGACATTCATTTAACACGTTGAATGCCACCGGTATTTCGCTAGTTTCTTCATTTCTACTGAAGTGAAACTGTTTCTATTAAAATCACATCTTTACAAAGCGGAAACGTTAAAGACAAAAAGAGATAGATAGACAGCAGGACTTTACCTTTTTGAGACCAACGCGTAAATATCGACTGAATTAACAAATCCATAAATATTACAATTTCAATGTCACATGAAACATTGAATTCAACAGCTCCGGTCACCGGTGACCCCCATGGCATTCAACGTGTTAATTAAGGACCAAATAATTTACCTGATAATTGGTATTTAAAAAAAGCTCAGCAAGAGAATGAAGCAATTTTATGAAACAAAATGATCCTCGGTAAAAAAGAGAAACGACCCAATAAAAAGCAGAAGTTAATTCTCACGCGTTATTCATTTACATTTGACAGATTAATACCCAAGTCGTCTGTTCCCATACTTGAAAAATAATTCCTATTAGAAAAAGGTAAATTTAATCTCGTCCCTTGACAGGGAAAAACCGTAAAATGTTTCCAGCATCGCGGAAACTCGACGTTCGTATCTTACTGCTCCTCTGCCAGAAGAACCGTAACTGTTTCGCGCACTTTGTGCAAGAACGCATAATAAATCGACGGATTACCCTGACACAGAAAGAACGAGTGAGAACATCCCCGGTACAACTTTCCTCAACTATCTGTGAGCTTCTGCAACTGACTACGGTATTATTGCCCAAGTTTCAAACGTCCCAACAGGCGATACGCTCGTTTCTCTGTATGTGCCACTTTTTTTTTACCTTTTTCTTCTATTTTCCCAGCGACCCGGCTTTCTTCCAAACCTCCCTTTTCAACCCGCTCCGCGTTCTGCTTTGTCCTCCGTGACCGGTGTTCCTGCAGACCAGTCGGGAACCGTATGGGCCGATATTTTCCTTCCTGGCCGGAACTTTCTTCTTAGTATTCTTTACCTCGGAGTTGGGTCATCTAACATTGGCAAGAGGGACGTGTGTATTTTTTTAACGCACGTTTAATACACAGGACACACTGCACGGCGGAGGAGGGTTAATAGAAATTATATGATAGCAATTGAAAATTTCTGAGCAGCCGTCGGAGCTGACCGTTTACTGCGAGTTATTTGCAATTAATTTGATAGATTATATTTATGAATTCTGATGAACACTGATCTATAAATTTAAAAGTTTTTCTCGGTTCTTCAACGTCCACTGAGTGGTCGTTATGAAGTCCCTCGTGCCAAACAGGAATCAGCAAGTGGAATTTTTCTGTCAACCTCGGTTTTTGAAAAAGAACACAGAGTTTTTGTAAAAGCGATCGATTACGGGAAAGGAATTGGTATTACGTGAAAGCTAGAGAGGATAGAAAGTTCAAGTTTGTTTTACAGAATAAAGGGTCTTTCAAATTGCGCGTTTTTTTTTTAAATTTTTAATAAAACACAGATGGTATTGTGAATTCGCCTAGGTCTTGTCTCATTTACGAAGTGACTTTTATGCCATTTACAAAAATGGCGTCGTACACAATATAAGAACGTGTTGAAATTGTTGAATTATTCTATGAAAATGAGCGTTCAGTGAAAAATGGTGAAATAGTGATGTCAGTTGACCACCAAGGTCATGTGATTTGACACCGATGGACTATTTTCTTTGGGATTACTGAAAAGTCAAGTCTACAAAAATAATCCACAATCGATTCCTGAACTAAAAGATGAGATTATTCGTAATCATTGGTGAGATAGAACCACATTTATGCCAACATGTCGTTGAAAATTTCAACAAAAAAGTGTACATCTGTGGAAGTGCAAGAGGTGGTCATGTGGCAGATATCGTTTTTTGTATATAAATGGCATTACAGGTACTTTAATTATCAATAAAAAATATTTTGAAATCAAAGCAAATTATGTGTTTTATCAAAGATTTAAAAAAACCGCGCAATGTGAAAGACCTCATAGAAGAGAGTTTACTGAATATGTTAGCGTGAGCTGTTATAACATCACGTTATTTTGAACGGTTGCGAATAACTGTCGAAGTTTAAAAAAGGACAGATATGCGTACTTCATACGCATTAAGAGTACTTTATTATGTAAAAATACCTGGGTCCACTGCAACTTATAATAGGAGTGAAAATTATCTATTGTGTTTCATTCTTAACACTAGAACTACCGGCGTTGAATCTATTATATTTAAATATATTAAATAAGTACTTTGGAATAGGAAGAATTCAGAGGTGGAAAAAATGATCGATTCGGTCATTTATGTTTTTTGAGTTGGACGTAGAATATTTCTCCTATGGCTCTCCTATAATCTTGGAAAATTTTTGGAAAAAATTGTGTACCAGTCATTTTGACTGGTTTGGTAGTTCTAGTGTTAAGATTACCTTAACAGAAAATATATTTTAGAATTCACGCGAGACTAGGTCAGCGTTAGGCTCGACCACAGGTTTCACGAATATATGCAGGGAAATTGTAGTTGTACCCAGAAAATAGTGGAACACGCGATATTTCTTTGATTAATTTCGTCGTGAATTAGCAGGAGAAGCTCATTCATTAGATTACAATTCATTACAGGAGTTATTCATCCATCAAACGGTGAATGTGACGTGTCTTACACACGCGAAGATGGAATGCATTATACTACGTAACACTTTAGACGGTTACAAATGATTTCCAGCACGTTCCATTTCTTGAGACGTCCTGCAGCGAGCGTGACTTTTTGAAAAAATTAAACATCCAAATTGACTGAAGGTCTAATGACCATTAATAATTCGACTTATTGAAAACTCTTTACAATACTGTATGTAAATTTTATTTTATCGAAATCTAATTTTATAATGTTTCAGTCTATTCAATATTTTAATTCTTATAATTTAATGTGTACGTGTTTATTCGCAGTATGGAAAATCAGTAGAGAGTGAAATCAAAAATCATTTTTGAGACAATCGAAAAGACAGTGAACAGGTAATATATAATTCCTAAATTCTTTAGTAACGCACATACAGAGATAAAAAACACGTGCAGAGATGCGTTTCCAATAGGATTAATGAAATATCGCGAATCGGCATAAAGTTCAATTTCGTCGTTACGACATACAGCGACATTAAGATTTCATGTGCATCGCATAGCAATTAATCTCCCCAAGTAAGGTGAATTAATGAAGAGGGATAGAAGGGTTGCAAGGTCGTGCCTCTCTTGACAATATTCTCTTCGAAGGGTTAAAGTCACGACGTTTCACGTTAACGTCGTTGCAGGAAATTTCTTTCAACTTAATTATGCTTTGCAAGATGGCAGGAGTTAGTGATAACGTGGTAGGAAATCAAAGATCGATACTACGACTTAGGAGAGAGCAATCTGTAGCAAAAAAGATTTAAAAGTTCGATGCACCGATCGCAAGCTTGAGGCTAGAAAGTTCTCAAAGTTTCTCAATTTATGAGAAACTAGATTCATTCAGTTGTATTAAATATAATATATATATATATATATATATATATATATATATATATATCTGTATAATTAACATTCACGGACTTTCAATGATAAAAAAAGGAATAGTTACTAATATGCACTATTATATTTACTACTAGAGTGTTTGATTCTTTTCGCAATTTCACCATACTTCGAATTACCTGTCGATTGCAGCTGACAAATTATCAGGTATAATGATGCTAAAGTAACAATTTTATGATCATTAAATAAAAAGTATTTCAGCATGTAACGCAACGAGTGGAACTGGCATTTTTTCTTACTTTGATGAAAGCATCATCATTTGTTGCAAACTTTATGATGACAAACGTGTATATTAAAATTTAATAATTAATTAAATTACTGGAATAACTTATTGAAACTTCAGTGAAACTTCGAGCACGTTAATAAGTTATTCAAAATAAAACGCATTCTATAACATTTATTTATAATTAGCTCTCTTCGAAATAGAATTGTATTAAAGCTAGCCTCAGTAGAAAAAAAAAGTTATTAATACCGCATACTTTAATTGATCCTTAATTTTTCTGCTGAAAAATCGTCCACCCGATTTTTAAATTTCAAAGTTAAAATTAACTTTGCACTTAAACATCTAGCAAGAAGCAAGACAATCGAAGCGAAATATTTGGTTAGCAATTACGTCACGGAGTTCCGAGTGAAAAAGTTTCCCGAATAAATCTTAATCTCGTCGAAGGAAGTTTTTGAATCGTTAATAGAAAAAGGACTTTCTCAACTTTCTCCCATGAATTAACAGTATTGTCTGTGTAGACGTACAAATTCCTAAAATAACAGGTCTTGATTTTAAATGAGGCTACTTTCCGTTTCCCCTCGTTCCAGTTCGCTTAAATCGGCTTGTTCGTTGATTATTAAAGCAACAAACAATATAGGATTGGCATGCCGGAATAAAAAGTCCATGCAAATTAGATATCGACGTTTTAACCGTAACAACTTATCCCGGAAGGAAGAGTGGCAACGGGGAAGAACGTTCGGGAATTCTTGAAGTGCAAAAAGTCACGTCGACTTCTTTCCATTAACTTCCATAACTACGTAACGGACTGTGTGTGTTTGGAGATCAAGTTCCTTCTTCTCTTTTAGTTCCTTTCTTAAATATCTTCCGTCTCCTCTTCTTTACCTTTGTATCTACGTGCCTATGTTCTTTTCCTTTTACGTTTAACTCGTAACTCGTAACGAGATAGCAGCTAGTTTTCCGGAATTATTCGAGATACTTCGTCATGAAAGACTTAACAATGCCTTTTGAATGCCTCGAAGGTTGCTGGTAAGAGAAGAGAAGGAATCGAAAACGACGTTCAAAGTATCCGTGACTAGTGATTAAATTGTTCAGTGTGAGAAAATTCGATGGGGTTCTCGATTTAAACTTTAATTTAAACTTCAGCCACGGTCTAAACATCTAAAGTTCATGATGAAGTTTGAAGGCCCTTGGAGTACTGAAACAAGTAGATCCTTCAATAAACTGCTGAAAAATATCGTAACAAAGAATAAACTTTTCTGACGAGGGCTGATGTAATTCATTAATTCCCTGGCCGCAAGTAAATTGCTGAGTGGAAGGAGATTATGCGTTAATGTTTTATATTAAGAGTCTTTAATGGTTTTCGATAAGGATGCAAGATAGTAGTTTACTAAATATTGCTGGTAATTTCCAGTCGCTGTTAAATTTTTATTTTATATAACGAAATTCGGCAAAACTAGTATGTGAAAAGAATCAGAAAAATCCTTCGTTTATGTAATCCAAAAGTTACAGTACTTCTTTAATGTAACTTCATTGAAGAAAATAACAAAAAATATAGTGCATCGTATTTTCCTAAAAACAAAGTAGGCAAACAAAATTCTATTAACAACTATCTCATGAGGTAAAAGTACGAAATTCAGTTAAAAAATGTTATTATGTGTATATGCTTCACTAACGATAAATATCCATGAAGGCAAAAGTGTGTGTGTGTGTATATATTCAGTGTGCTCGGGTTTAATTTGTAAGTTAAAATTAGCTATAAATTATCTATAATAACAAAAAATGTTTCAGATCCGAAAGGAATGCTGACGAAAGTATCATAATTTAACTTTTAACTTTTAGGAGTAATTAACTTTTCTATGTATGAACGCATAGTCACATAAAGGCAAAATAACGTTTTGGAAATAGAATCTTTTATTTTTCATTTACATAATTGAAGCACTTCATTATTTCCCCCAAAACTTTATGAAGATTTTTAAGTTGAAAAATAGTTACTTAAGAAGATATCTCAATCACACTATATAAATATATTTTTTATTTATAATATCATATGTTTGTTGGAGTTAAATTAAGTCGGCCACAATGGTCGAATGTTAAAATTGACCTGAATACACGATGTAGGACTTTGTTGAGCAACGTGTCGACAAGTCAGTTCACGGGTTTACAGTTTCCGAACCTTTTGATGCATATCCTGCGTTATTAGTACGTACTATCCACACAATAGAATAGAGTTTCGAGTGCTTTAACCAATAGTTGCGTTATAATCGCCAGGCGACGGTAAGCCGTCATTTTTTCATAAACTATTTGACACATATAACTGAAACGTTTGAAATGTTATAACTCTTTTCAATTGAATTCTTACAACTCCTGTTTTCTCACTTTCATAATAAATTTCCATGCTAACAACTATACTACATATTTTTATTCATTTACGGAAAATTAAAAACTGCAAAGATACAAAGTTTATATAATATAAAAACAAGTAAAAGACATTCAAAGTGTGCAACGCTCATTCTAGTGTTTGTAGAGTGCAACTCCTCTATCTCCTTAATTGTGTTCTTCAACCCCTTGCCGTACTATTTCTTTTGTGACTGCATCCGCAACAATTCAGAATTAAATTGCTAAATAAATATCGATCAATGATCCTTGAAATATCGTATAATTTAATGTAACGTTAATATTGTAGAAATAATCTTATCGTGTAGCGTGTCGCTGATATTTTCAATTTAATACGTTTTGCAAAACTCGAAAATTTCCTATCTAATTTACCGCATCACGAGTGTCACTCGTTACTGTACGGCAAGGGGTTAAAAATCAAGTTTGTAAAAATGTCCCTAGCCAACTCTAATAACTGTGAATTACAAACCTAATTATTCTCCGTCGCATCATCGACGTTTTCAACGATTACCGATTCTATTTTCAGTCTAATCAGGCTCTTCGGACCAGCTTTCAATCTGGTTCAGATCAGTCGGATCACTTTGTCTGTCCGCTGATTATTTTCTCCGCCCCAAAAAGCGGGTGCATCCCGAGGTGCAATCCCTGTTGAAGTAAGTAAGTTCCACGACGTGAATGCCGAGCGATATAATTCGAACTGAAGGAAGTCCAGAGGAATCTGGTGCACTTTTGCCAGTTTGGAAATACAAGAGGGTCCCCGGTATCTGCATCTGCAACGACAAGACAAGCAGAAAACAAGGAACACAGCGGCATCTAGTTGAGTTCGTGTACACTATCGTTGAATTTCAAATTGTCTTGGGCACAGTCGCACAATTCTACGGCAGTTGGCCCTATTCTACGAAAGAAGGGTAGAAAGGCGATAGCACGACTTAGAAGAAGTTTAGAGAAAGAAACGTGGGGCATTCGTGAAGAAGAAAGCCGGAGATATAAAAGAATCGTTGGAAAGTATAAAGAGAAATGAAGAGAAGGAATAAGCAGTGGAAAAAAAATACAAGGAGGAACGTGCATAGAGACGAGTCATGATAAGAAATGGAAATAAAGGGATGTCTATCGAACTTGAGAAAGTAGAGCGAAGGATAAGATAGAGCGAGGGAGATTTACGGGAAGGAAAGAATCGAAATTTCCATTGTTTACCGCCAACGCCATACTCGGGGAAACAATGAGGCGGAATTACAGCTTGCGGTCGCACCTTCGTTGTAGTCGCCCCTTCTTATTCTTTCACGCAGAGAATTTACAAGTGAATTTTCCCCGGGACGATGTCGTCTTGAGTAATATGTATACGGTATTCTTGTACATTGAGTGCTCTCCTAGAATATTCCCTATCTCGTGTACGGTGCACTTGAGAAATAGGTAGCTAAACACAGGATGTTCTACTCTTTCGAAAGACGAAGTAGTGTCTTAATGGCGAGGGCCTGAAAGACCGCCTTTTTTAAATTATAAACGCTCTTTATTTAACATGAGTATCAATAGGAATACTGTACACTTGTCTTTTTAAACTCAGAATCGTTATTGTTGGAAAATTTAATTTTAACCTTTTGTGTTTACAGTATTCAGTGACATTCGTGCTATAGGAAATGGGTACAAGATATGGAGATTGACGAAATCAGAAAATTCATTAGGTGGCTATTAAATCATTTGAAAAGAGGTCTTTGAATTGAGACATTGTCAAATATGAAAATTAGTCAGATTTCTAACGGTAAAAACGAAAGGCGTCAACGTTGTCGATTCATTGTAATACTAACAATAAGAAGCAAGTTTATTCAGTACCTCTTATTGAATATATAATTTGATACCGACTTCATATCACTCATTTAAAGTAAGATAATTTAATGGAAACTATTTTTAACAGCGGTAAAAATAGTTTCATTGTATACTTTTTCGTCGCAACCGATGAAATACAGTTTTCAGTAGTAGTGCTTCGTTTATGATCAGACAGCTCCACCGATTCAATAACCAGAAAAATCTGATGAAGAAACAAGCACAAAGCACCATTAATTTTGACGCTTTGTGTTGTACGTTATAGCAGTAAATAATTCTTAATATAACTTCTATAAATAATAATTTAATTCTTAATAATAACTACTATGAGTAATAATATAAATACCTTTTTATATCTATATGCAAATCATCCCGTTTGTCATAAAATGGAAACATTACATTATTAAATTCAGTGCGTAAATAGACAATAAAGTATTTCTTCCCTATCTCCGCATTCTCTCACACAAAGCATCTTCGCGAAAAATCATGATTTTTTATGCCTGCAGAATAACCCTCTCAAACACTGAACGAGTCATAGACACAAGACATCGAAACACCCATCTCAGATATTCCTCGGAGGAAACAAATAAGAATAAAAGAATTCTTTCCTCCCCAAAATACACCTATTTCCATCCCCTTGCGAACATAGGAGTGAAGCAAGCTTTGCTATCTCCCACTACTTTTTAAGATTGAACGAGGCAGGCGCAAGAGAACTAAATTATATTAAAACAAATTAAATTACATGTTTAACATATTTCTGACCGGCAATGTAGTCATGCATCATTTAAAAACATCATTTGTTTAATAAAAATTGTGTTATTAATGCAAATAATTATAATACATAAGCGAACACCAAGACACATTGATAATTTCGTGCAAGATTATTGCTATTCTCGGCAACCTATGAATATTCCGCTGAATTATTCGATCCTATCGCATATTGCATTGGACTTAGCCACAATCGATATCTAATTCTGCAAATAGCTGCTAATAAATCATTACGTCGATGCGACTTTAAATTTACAATTTCAAGTTATTTTCAATCGTATTATCAGATATGAAATTTTAATAATAAACCTATTGCATCTTATTATTACTTATAAATTTTGTCACACATTTTATATTTCAAATGATTATCAAATATTGTGTAAAATTCACATATATAAGTTAACTTTAAAAAAATTATTCAATTTCGTACTATAGCAAATGCTACATTAACACACTGAATACCACACATATTTTAAATAATAGCTACATATTGGGCATTACTCTACTTTTTTTGACGCCAATACTTAAATATTAAATATAATAGCCAGTTCATGAACACAGGTGAACCCTCGGCACTCAACGTGTTAATCACACAGTATTTTTACTATTATATTTTATTACTAACTCATATTTGTATTTTAACTTTTGAATAAAGTCCCGAGCATCATATTTAGACCCGAAAAATACATTAGCCAAGTTTGTCCGCGGAAATCTGCAACTCCCTGTAATTAAACCCATTGAAACAGCAGAACAATCCAACCCTCGCTTACAAACCGTTAAAAATTATCCTCGCCGCTCGTGCAGCGATCTCGCTGTAAAATATTTTCAAAAACCACAAATTATGAACATCTTAATCATCATGATTCAAACCTTCCCGCAACCTTTTTTAATCGGCCAAATACTTCTTCCTTCCTGCCGATCTTTCGAGAGTACATCGAACGCGAGGAGTCTCCCGATACAAGAATTTATTCCGCATCGGCTACCGTTTGACGACATGCTTCAATGTCTCGCTGAACCGCGGAAGGTACGATCGATTTAACATTACGGAGGCGCGTCGAAGCATCAAGATTCACAAGTAAATTTGGCAATCTTCCGCGCTCATCGTGCGTGCGTGTCTCCGGACAAACGGATGCGTGTGCATTACGCGAGTATGTAGCAATTTACCGGCTACCTAACGGGGATGGTTATCGGTTATCGCTAATCGACGATCGCTCGGCCTCATTCGATTACACGCTAATCACTGGGCCGACCCGATCGATTATGGTTAGCCTACCTATCTCTTCACCTGCTACGCTCTCGATATACCGAACGAGCTCGAGAAAATGAAGGGAAGAGATACGGTCGTGTACCAAAATCTATCAATGATCGTCACGTGATTGCGTTCAACGTTAGTGAATTGTATTATTCTTTTAGGAACGGAATTTTTAGATTTACTAAATAGCTAGCGTGAATGTTTATAGACTAGGAGAAAATGAGTGGGTGCAACAGAGAATGCATGCTGTGAGAAAGAGTATTGAGGGTGGATGCGAGTGTAAATTTTGGAAGAGAGTCAGTTGAATTGAGAATGTAAAGTGCAACGATGTAACGTTCGACGGCTGTATGAGGAAGCGATAGCGGCGGCTTTAACACTAGAACTGCCAAACCAGTCAAAATGACTGGTACACAATTTTTTCCAAAAATTCTCCGAGTTTCTAGGAGAGTCATAAAATAGATATTCTACGTCCATCTTGTAAAACATAAATTACCGAATCGATCATCTTTTCCACCTCTTAATTCCCCTTTTTTCAAAATGCTTATTTAATATTTTTAAATATGATAGATTTAACGCCGGTAGTTCTAGTGTTAACATTTGTTTATAAGAAAGCAGAGCCGCTCCTCGTTCTGTAGAACTTCTTCCTCAGTTCCAAAGTCACAGCCGCAGAGAGCAGATCATTCGTTATTTTATATTCTTATTTTTTCACTTATATTTAAACCAGCTTAAAATTATTATATCTTTAAATAAATAAAACCATTAAATAGAAAAATTCCATCGGAGAATTTAGAGAGTGAAGTAGAAGGCGCGAGTGGAGAGAGTTTTTGCGAGATTTATGTTAGAGTGAGTTAATGTTAATGAGTTTTTTTATTTTATATTTCTATATCTCTAACAAAGTTTAGTCACCTTCTTTTATTTACACGTGTTCAATTAGTTTTTTAAGGCTACGATATCTTTACTTAATTTGAGGGAAACTATTCAGTTTTTCCAAGGCGAGTATCTGTATTCTTTGGAAGCTCGTCCGGGGTTTAATTAGAGTAGGACTCTATATTCTTTTGTTCTTTTTCATTTTGAAAATGTGCCGAGGATTCAAGGGAACGAGGTTTGTCAAAGATTTTTCTTCAATGGGTACATAGGTTGTTTAGCTAAGGATTTAATATTATTTTAATATTTTTGTATCTTTATACCATAACACATTAGTGAATCCAGAGAAAAGTCAAGATCTCTAAGGAAACATGACATTGAATTTTAAATGCTCGGGGCAAACTAAAAGAGTTTCAGTTTGAAACTTGAAAGAGTATTATATTATCTTTTTAAAAAATAAGTGATTATAAACTTGACTTTACAACTTTCGTTATTTCACATTGTTCAACACTGTACACCCTCAAATTTAATATTTATACATTACATGATATTTACTCGAAACTCTCATCTTCCACAAATATTATTTGTAAGGACGAGGAGGATTGTATTAACAAATATAAATGTTCTTTGCTACGACAGAAAACGTAATATTCATTAGACATTAAACACGTGAAAACAACTCCATTATTATTCCCTCCAAAACATAAACGTTATTCAGCATTCGTTCTGACTGTAAATATTTATGAAATTTTAAATAACCCTTCCCCGGCTAACAGCTCATTATTAGAGTAAGCATATTGTTATGACAAGCATAATGAAACAAATTGTTTAATCAACTGCTTCTCATTACGACCCCGTAAATCTCACTCGCGAAAGCGATGAAGTCATCTATTATTCGACGTTACCGGCGAATTAATTTCTCATGCGTCGAACTATATCTTACCGTTCTAAAGTGAAATCTAACAGGAGACGAAAACTACGAGATGAGACTACGACAGAGCAAAAGTCATGTATAAAGAAAAATCCGAGATAGAAGAAACAGAATGAAATAGGATAAGCGGGGCTGACAAACGAGGGGATTAATCACTGCTACGCGGGCACTATCCACTTTTTATTTCTATACACTTCTCTTTTCAGTTCTGATGAATAATAGTTACACAGATAATTCTGACGGTATTCAGACGTACTCTGTATAATTCGTGAATATCGTCTCTATCAGTGTTTTGCTGAAATACATATCTTTCTTACGTTTACATTAATTCACATAGTTTTAGAGAAGAAAACTGTAAATTGTTTACTATCTTTTATATTACGTAGAATTCTGCAGGCATAAACTTTCAATTTGGAGTGCTCACAGTGTTAAAATTTTAAAGATAATTATAAAATTTGCTTCTTCTCAAATTAAAACTTCTTTTAGTAGCCAAATATAACATTCATAATTGCTATTAAATATTGATATTCATTTAGATGATAGCAAGTAATGAAGCGATCGGATTTTAAATTAATTTTTAATATCGAATTAAACGTCCGACGTCACAAAGATTAAAATATTAAAAATTACTGTGAACACGTTATACATGAAATATTTCTGTTTAATAAACTTCATTACGGGTTAATGTTTAATTCGAAAATTACGGAGGTAGCAGTAAACCGACATTTATATCGATTTTGTTTAAATAAATTTACCTTCTCTAATATTTTCTCCAATGTATTCAATTAACAGTGATAAAGGCAATAATAACGAAAACAGAAAAATCGTATGGTGTTTTTAATGAAGAGTACTGCAAGTTATTCCTACATAATTCTCTCTTTCATTTAATTACGAAACATTTCCATATGCTGTTTATTCTTTTAAAGGTATCTCAATGCTAGTAGATACTGAAACTTTTAATATCTTTAATTGAATTTGTTGTTAATATTCGAACTCGTTGCCTGTGCGTATTGATATTAAATTTCTGACAAACGAACAGTACATTTAATTAACTATATTGTTGAGAAAAAAAACATACACGATATATGTGCCACCTTGAAAACTGACAATACTCGGAAGACTGAAACATAGAAACAATAGAAATAAACGAGGAAAAAAATTTCACATAAAATTAATTGAATTTATTTAAGGATGTCCATGTTTAAAAAAAATATATTTAACTACTTTTAACTTCGTTATATTTTAATATCAGATCAATTGATTCTAGGCTATCAACAGTATGTAAGTGTACTCATTTTCCTCGTTTTTAATTTTTTAGATGATTTCTTTAAACTGTCATGTTAAATGTCGTAAATAAATTCATTTGTACACTGTTTTCGTTCAGAGGTTATTTTTTAAAGTACGAGTACAAGGGAATTTTCCTTTTTGACTAGCTTCTTTAAACATTTGAAATAAAGTGCTTCTATCTTTTCTGTAAAATCGTACGAAACATTGAAAAACACTGTAAAATCTCAGAACCTAATAAAACGCGAGAGTGAAAATTGCCCGGAATCTGACTTAAATCACTCGTTCCCTAAACGGACAGCACTCTCACGTGATTGCTATTTCGCGAATATATTGCGGTCGAATTTACAAGCTTGCACCGCTCGTGTCGGTCGAACGATTGTATTAGTGAATGACTATGTGATGCAAACTCCTGCTGTTTATAATACAGTTGTATATACGGTCCACCGTGATTTATTTACAGCAATCTGTGCAGCTCCGATGTTGGTTAAAAACTGCGATACAAGTTAACATTTTTCCTATCCTCGCTCTTATGTATAAAAACATGAAAAAAAAGAAGTTACATAATAAACCCCATCGTACTATTTTCTACTAGCAATAACACTCGTATACGGTATACCTCATGTAATTTTCAGATTTTGAACCTTTCAGAAAAATGCTCAAGATGAAATTCGAACAGAATTGAAAGCGCCATTTTTTTGTATCATTAATTTTTGGTGCGGATGCGTTAAAGTCACTTTAAGGTTAACTTTATTTTCAAATTTGTATTAAAAAATTAATAACATCAACATATGCTGCCCTCGGTATCATTAACGTTTCGCTGAAAACAGTCTTCACTATGAGTAATGACGTCAACGTAAATTGAGATTTCAAAATCGTATGGTATACTCTGTACAAAAGAATTAAAACATTGTATGAAAGACTGTACTTGGCTATTTTCCGCTCGTGTTAACGATCTTAATTTCGATAGCGGTTTAATGATAATATCAGCCCAGCTAACTTGATGGTAACGGGGTGCAAAACTGAAAAACATTATCCCCGTTTTATCCACGGACAAAGATAGATCTGCAAACGTAGTTTGGAAAATTGTAACGAGGAAAAAGCAGTTGCAACATTTCTCACTCTAAATATACTGCATTAACAGGAGCGCGACATGGCCATTTGTGCAATTAACTTTGAATGTTTGGTTTTCCGCTAAAATGCGACATCAATTGCATGACCTTTAACCGATGTCCTCGTTTGGAAGTTGCAGCTGGAACCGGTTGGATGTGATTCCTCTAATCAAATTAGGAGCGGTTGTCGATGCATGCTGGTCGTTTTTATACCTTCGACTTTCACTGCAATTGTTGTATCATTCGGTGCTTGTAGTTTTATACGATTTCCAAACTACCGTGATTGTTCTATGACAGAAATACGGGTAGAGAAAATTCTCCGGAGCGGAAAATCGAACTTGGATCTGCTAGTCACTGCGGATGTTTATGCAGATTTTAAGTTTGATAAGCGCTTCTAATAAAGAAGAATCCAAGTAGAGAACTCTTTCACTCGTTAAATGTTACAACGAATGTTGTAGCTTAGATATTTCAGACATATATTACATGCTTTTTGCGTATTTTAGCAGTGTAGCAGTCATAAATGCATAACAATCCGCAGTCTACTCATAACACATAATTTTCACACATAACGTACGAAGCAAACGAAAATTAACCATTACATAAATATCGTTAAACATTAGCAAACAAAAAAATTCCAAAAGCACGTATTCACAAATTTCATCTATAGTTTATACATATAAATTTACACGAAAATAGAACAACATTTAGTACAAAAAATTAACAAAAAAGTACGAAATTTTAATCAGTGTTTAAATAAGGAATTTTCTGTAACTATTTTTTACATCACTGAACTATGTATCTCAATCACGGAGATATTTCAAAAAACACATTTTCAACTCCAAAGTTCAAGGGATACTATCACTCCCTCAATATGGACGATTGCCGATATGAAAAAATACGTGTCAAATATTTTTTCAAGAACTATCTACCCAGTAAGCTTTATCAAAATCTAGGTGAATGGATTCATTATGTTCCCTTGTTAGCCATAATTGTAGTAGGCTCGACTGTAACGAAGAATAAACGATTTGGACAACTAAAATAATAATTGCCGGCACAAATATCTGCCTTCAAGAAGATATCGATGTAATAAAAAGTTCAAAGTTCCATCCACATCGTTATCAAAGCTCGCCGTCGATACTCGTACTCGCCAATTTACTTTTGCGTCATCGTTCAACATCGCCAGTTAGTTTTACATTTGACCATGTCCTTAAACCTTCTCGTCGACGAGTCGAGCGTGAAAGTACAGGCGCCTCCTATGATGCCCCGTATTACTCATACAGGTTCCAAGGGCAAGATTCAGCCAAGGAGAAAATTTGAACATGCAGATGAACGAACACGCTCAAGACCCCTTTTCTACTTCACCTTTGTTGCCTCCTTGGTGATCCCTTAGGGATTCTCCTTGACCTAAGCTCAGCTCTTCGTCCGGCGTCCCTTAAGTACACATCCTGTGGCGCTTTTTTTCACAATGCTCTTCACTGAAAGATGGCGAATTTTAAGAGTACGAGGAGAAGCAGTTTTGGTACCCGAAAAAAATTGTCATAAGAGGGAGCTTCGTAGAAGGAGATGAAGCTGCCTTGAATTTTTCTTGAACGTGCTTAACACGTTGGGGTTACTTTCGTTGGAAACAGCTATACGATTACTTCGAGAAGGCATTGGCCAGAGAAAGTCTTTGGTTCTTTCCTTCGTGGAATATTCAAATTCTTTAAACTTCTTGAGAAAGTAGTGCTTGAAGATGTCAAATACTATAACAGAAATTATTTCTTAGAATTAAACATTTTTCGTGGGTTTTCATTGCATTTCGTGTACTGGAATGAAAGGAATCTTTCAAAGTATACGAAAACTGATAGACATTTCTCTGTCAGAACGTATTTGTAACTGCAAAGAGATTGATAAATGAGTATGATATAAGAGACACCAATAATTCAACGATATATAATAGTTAATGATATAATCCTTAGTCACAACAAATCGTTCCTAATAAGAAATTTGTTATTTCACGATAAAGGTTATGCTTAATTCAACAAGGAACCGTAAACGTTATTCCGAGTGATCACACACGGACGATAAATTGTTGCTGAAAGCCTCATGACATGTTACGACCGGTTGCAATTTCCCGACGTTTCGGCTCGCCAAAGGTCAAAATTATATCGTCGTTGCCATAGACGAAGCCCCAGACTGTTTGTATTACTTGTACACCAGCATATCCATTAGTAACTCTATACTTAAATGCAACCGGCCAGCCATGGCTGCTATCATGAGGCGATTTTATTGCTTGTTTACGCACACCCTCTATCATGGCTGACCACCCTCACAGGCGGGGTTGCTTGTTGCACTGGTAGCCCCAAGGCTTGCTGTTGTACGCCGGAGTATCACGTGAAAATCATCTTTCGTACTATGTATATTTACAAGTAATATCGAGTAATTGGTTAATGATAAGAGTAATTAAAGCTATAATTGTTTGCGTTATCTTGGAGGAAAACTCCTAACCCTCGATGGGCCCTTGTCACTTTGAGGTACATCTAAGCTTCTATTCTTCAAAATCAAATTTTTAACTTTGCCATATACCATAATTTAGTTCTTGAATATCATGAAATTCCTTACAATTCAATGTTTAAGAATCATTGTAAACGACAACACACGCCAGGCGCTCGAGGACACCAACCAATCGTGTGTCCAAAACGAAATTCATTCGATTAAATCGAATTTTCGCATATTATTTTCACGGCCTCGGCGTGTAGGCGTAGGTTCCGAAAAGGTGGACGCAGCCGCTCGGGAATACAATGGAACACACATTTGATTCAAAACTCAGATCTTATATTTCCAAATATATTACAATGATATATGGTCAATACAAATGGCCGCAACGTAGAAATACAATCGCTCGGCGACGCGAATATAATAGTCAATATAAAACAACAAGGAAAGCATATGACTGTAAGGTGCTCGGACGTGGTCACATGAATATTGTTCGATCCACGATCGACAATAAACACGCCACTAACTAATCGAGTCCAAGTAACTGGATTTTCCAGTATTCACATCCATCGACAGGATCACTCCCGCTAAGTGGAAGGATCATAATCGATGCTTAGCCTCGATAGTCCCGAAGCCGCTTACGTATAGCCTAATAATCAAAATATATTAATAATCAACGTACGCGCCGAGCGATTGCCGCACGTCCGTTCTCTACGAGCGCCCGTGGTCAAGTGACTCTCCTTCGGAGCCGTCGCGCCAATGTTGACAATGGTCCACCTTGCTATTCGCCGTCTACGGTCGACGGCTCGCGTTGGCAACAATCATGTTAAATCCATCATTTAAAATTGTATTTTCATCACTTTCTAATTGTGCTATCGTGCAACTGATCTTCAGGCACCACAAAAAATTCGCGCTATAGACGGTTAACGACTAATTCTTCCCTCGTGCTGTATGAAAAATAGTAATATCGGGTAATAGGTTAATAATAAGAGTAATTAAAGCTGTAATTGTTTGCATTATCTTGGAGGAAAAATCCTAACCCTCTATGGGCCCTTGTGACTTTGAGGTACATCTGAGCTTCTATTCTTCAAAATCAAATTTTTAACTTTGCCATATACCATAATTTAGTTCTTGAAAATCATGAAATTCCTTACAATTCAATGTTTAAGAATCATGTTAAGTGCATTATTTAAAATTGTATTTTTATCACTTTCTAATTGTGCTATCGTGCAACTGATCTTCAGGCACCACAAAACAATTGCGCATTAGACGGTTAACGACTAATTCTTCCCTCGTGCTGTATGAAAAATAGTAATATCGGGTAATAGGTTAATAATAAGAGTAATTAAAGCTATCATAGTTTGCGTTATCTTGGAGGAAAACTCCTAACCCTCTATGGGCCCTTGTGACTTTGAGGTACATCTAAGCTTCTATTCTTCAAAATCAAATTTTTAACTTTGTCATATACCATAATTTAGTTCTTGAAAATCATGAAATTCCTTACAATTCAATGTTTAAGAATCATATTAAGTGCATTATTTAAAATTGTATTTTTATCACTTTCTAATTGTGCTATCGTGCAACTGATCTTCAGGTACCACAAAAAATTCGGGCTATAGAGGGTCAACAATTACTTCTTCCCCCGTGCTGTATGAAAAATTCTATGGTGGAGAAGAACCGTAATTTTCCACCGAATAGTTCGAAGAAGAAACAGTCCGCTATAAAAAAATAAGATGAATAATCGCAAAGATGTTCATAAAACTTGCTGAGAATAACCGAAATCTTGAACCGGTCACTTGCTGCAGTTCCTTCAGCATGGATGAAGTTGTTACCACAGTGGGCTGTGAAAGAAATACCGAAAGAGAAATAAA
This sequence comes from Cerceris ruficornis, assembly GCA_963989415.1. Classification (NCBI taxonomy): domain Eukaryota; kingdom Metazoa; phylum Arthropoda; class Insecta; order Hymenoptera; family Crabronidae; genus Cerceris; species Cerceris ruficornis. The sequence continues at coordinate 10,072,825 of OZ022524.1, read as the reverse complement.
ATATCCTCGCCTTAGCTGGCATACAGTGCGCAATCATATTACGTGCCGTCGACGTAATAAAACGTAACGGTAATAAAACATTGCACATTAGAGAGGGTCTTTGCGCGCTCAGAAAAGGATACTGCCCGAGATATTTTGAAATGAAGTTTCTCCAGATATACCGATCCCCATTTTTTTTATACTGCACGCATAAACATTATACGACTTATCTGCAGAAGTTATATTATAAATTTTAGCGAAAATCTATTTTAGCTGCAGATAAAAAGAAACGTGGAAGTGTAATACGGTATTGCGGAAAATATTCAAAGAAACTATAGTAAAATAGTGAAATTGTTTCCGTATTTTGAAGCAGATCTTGCAAATTCTGTTTGCTGAAAGATTTTTTTCTGGGCTATGTACATCATAGACTCGATCACAAGCAACGTTCAGGTTGTCCGCAATTATTTGCAACTAGAGAACGAAGAGACATCGTGAAAGAAGCAGTAAAAAATCCTTATATAAGTGCCAAAAGTTTAACTGTTAACGTCGCAACATATTCGCGACAAGAAATGAGTGCCTAAACAATCCAAAATGCTTCACATTCTGCAGCAAATGGCAGAGCAGCGAGAAAAGATCCAATCGTCAAAGAAAAGAATTATAGTAACTTCAAAGACGGTAACAATTACTATATTTTTATACTAAATATATTATTTACGATTGTCAAAACACACTAATAAACATAGTTAATATTTACAGCACACTTTACAGTTTAAAGATATTCCGAGAAAACCGGGTGTGCCAATACTTTTTTCACTCACTGTACATATCACAGATACCACAGGCACCATACAAACCACAGATACCATAGATAGCCCGAAAATGACATTTTATAAGTTGCATTACTTTCTTCGCAAGTCTACGATACACGTCGACCTGCATACCTGCACGATGCTGCTTCGAAGACGTGAAAATATAGGTAAAGTGAAGCATGGAAAAGTGCGCCTCCAGTGAGATGCGTGGAACCGCATGTTGCCTCAATGGATTCTCTCCGAGTCTGGATACTTATATGCATTGAGATCGATCGCACAGAGCTTCTCGCAAGATCGATGATCGTCTCTACACAAAAGCTGGATTCAAGCCTACGACCTTCCCTATCATAATGCCAAAGCCTCGAGGTACGTTCAAGGTTCACTGTGGTGGATTCCCCCTGGATTCTAAGCTCGAAGCTCTGGTTACTTGAGATCTCTGCTAAACCGGGCTAAGCTTTGGAATTGGATAACCGTACGTACGTCTGAGAATGATTCCTCGAATTTGAGCAGGGATTCCCACGATCGGAGGTTCAATGTTTCGTTACGATTTCGCCAACTTTATTTAGCTTCTTTTAGAATTTTCATGACACATTTTGGTGCACCATAGACCTACTTTGTATAGCTGGAGTAAAGGAATAGAAGGGAATGGAATAAATAGAAGACTGTACTGTATTAATGTTTTTGAGATCAAAATCTCCGACAATCGAAAGTGTTATTTCCAGTTTCACGTGAGTTTAATTTAAGATCTTTCACTTTGACTATTACGCGTGGGTGGGCGAAAAAGTATAGTAATATATAGGTTCTGGAACGACAGAGACTGTGATATGCGTTACGTAGAAAATATATTTTGTTTCCTGAGGAACATGGGATCAGTGATCGACAGCTGGATGTTTCACCACCGAAGCAACCTTAGCTCATAGATTCAAAAGTGCCTAATTGTACGACAGAAATAACTTGAAGTTATCTAGATAATCTTAAACATATATCAAGATGATCGAAAGATGACATTAATTATAATAAATGAAATACAAATGTATATTAAATATTGCGATGGTACAATTTCATCGAAAGGTCCGGATGTAAATGTGTGAACGTAAATTTAGAAAGAAGAACTGTTTAGTGTCGACCCTTTCGATACACGTAATATTAGTTTCACCCGAAATTCTTTCCTCAACAGTCAATATTTGTCGTTATCTCACCGCCTTTACCTTTTTCCACATTCTTCCCTTTTGTGCTTACAATTAATCATGCTTTATTAAATGTCTAAGCCGAATCCCAACTGGTTGTTCGAAATACCTCATTAAATATAAAAATATTCATCGACGGAAACGTTGTTTGAGAAGACTGAAAAGGGGGATAATCCCTTGGAGGAAAAGTCCTTACATTTATATCCAGTTGGAATGATCGAGTCTGAAGAAGATCGCAGGGGAAAGAGAGGAGAATATGCCTGCAGGCAGCACGAGATTGTCTCGTTACAATGCTCATCTCCTGGAAAATCTGCCGAGTAAACGTAACTAATCGAAATTCCCTCCCTTTTCCCGAGTGCTTACTTTCTTACGCATCAATGAATTGTGTTAACGCGAATACATTTTTATGAGCTCCCTTAATTTAGCCCGTACGATTTCTTTCAACCATAGCGTAGTTTACAACCTTCGCTGCGAGTATTTCCCGATTAATTGATTTTAGGGAAACGAATTTGACATATTATTTTACCAATGGAATTGTCAAACTTCTATAAACAGTATTTTTGTAGTGCTTTAAAACCAGATAATATTGGACAGTGTGTGGTATAGTACCCATAGAGAGACGTCTCCCCATAGAGATACGTGACGTAGGAAAGATGTGGGACAGATCGTCATCTCAGGAGATTGCGTCTCACGACGCATAGTTTTTAGATAGATTCATTTTAGAGACCCAGTTAGACACACATCGTTTTTTTAAACACCATTAGATACCTTTCATTACTTAGTTATTTAGTATTTTATTTTTGTATGCTATTTCTTGCGTATTTGCTTAATATATATACTATATATTATTATATAATAATCATTAGTGTCTGTGTGTGCGTGTGTTATTGTTATTTATTCAAAATCATTACGGATCCTGGCAACATCCACCACTTAGTTTTATCCACGCCTACAGATTAGACATTCAAATTCTCTCTTATCCTTAATATATTTAATCGAATCCTACTACAAGTGTTAATGCGATTTTAAATAACAGCTCCTATCATATTCCCGATATTTCATCATACAGAATCCTTTGCATTTCCTTCAAGCGGTGACTTCATCCCCAAAGTCGAATTACTACCCAAACTAAAAATGCATTCTTATCGTGGATTACTCCACCTGTACACAAAGATCACAATTTCACAAACTTCAAACTTCCCCAACTTCCCGCATTTGCCCGTATCGGCCATTCGCCAAGACAATGTTCCTTGCATGTACCACCGAATTCTCCCGCTAAATTCAAACAATCAAGTTCCCGCCCAAACCTCCAAGCACCAAGATAATCGCGGGGCATAAAGCGTGAGTATCATTTCCAAGAACAATCCAAAAAAATCTAACATCCGAATAGCCCCATTATCGCTCATCACCCGAGGGTGTTCAATCCCCCCGACGTTTCCTTGCGTTTCGCCGACGCTTCGTCCTATAAGCCTAAAGCACGGAAGAATCATGATATCAGCTTCCTTCGGCGTCGTGCACGAAATAAAGAAGGAGAGCGGGCACGGTCGAAAGTCGGCGAGGCGTCCTTGATACGTTCTCCTTAATCCTCATAAGATCTACGCGCGGGACATTGTAATTTACTTTATGAAGCTTCGCTAGGATCCTCGGGGTCATCACTTTCTCCCTTTATATCGAGCTACGCCTCCTACGACGCTCGTAATCCGTAATAACCGGCCGACGCCGAAGAACAACGCCGACAATGACAAACGTCCTTAGTTGCTGCGACGGCGAAAAGCCAGTGGAACGGTACTCTCTCGAGGCTGAAAGCAAGAAAACGCAAAGATATTTCGCGTAAACCCGGGGCTTGAGGGTACGAACATCAACGAAGTAATGCAACGGTTGTACGAAGTGATTCGGTAAGGTTAAAAGGAAAGTTCGGACTGTTGGGTGGAAAATTTTGAAATGTAACGAACGTCAAAGTGGAGAATGGCCGGGGAGTTGAGTGAAGTATAGCTCTGGTTTAATACTTTCGTCGTTTTATCCTTTAGTTTTTAATGTGGACCGTCTAACTTATTACCGTAGCCGTTTGTTTGGGTAGAGTTTACGTGAGAACTTTGCCTCTTGTGTTTAGACCCTGAAATTGAAATATGCCTTTTCTGCCGAGTGTTTCCTGCGTTACGTTGTGACAGGTGTTAGCCGAATTTAATGAATTACAAAGTTTGTAATTTAACTGTCTCTCGCAATGAACACTTCTTCGATTTGAATATGTGATTCTACGTTCAGGAATCTTTAGTAGAACTTTTGCAAATAGCATGGCATTTTTCTTTTCAGGATTGATGGAAATATAGCTCGATCAAGTGTGAAATCGTTGAAACATTTATTTGCATTATTTGGATAATCTTCTGTCATCATCCGAGATCAGGTTCTGCTAAAATCAAAGTACTGAATGCTGGCAAGAGGACAAAACTGTTTGCATTGCGATATCTTTTAGGCCTACGTATATCATTGTTAAGTTTTGAATTTTGAAAGTATAAATACAGTAATTAGTTTGAAATATACTATAAATATGAAGAAGGCGACGTTGTATCATATTCAATTTTTTCAGCTACGTAATATTTGGAAACCAAAGACTTTTCATCGCATTTTCTGCGACACGTGTGTAACTCAATATTCTTAGGTACTCGATTGAACAAGTACTGCGTCCGAAAATGTATCCGAATTTTTGTTTATTTAAATCCCGCAGAGCTTTCGCCTTACTGGAATATTTTTAAGTTTTCGGTCAGGGGAATTCGAAATTATCCACAGGTCATTTATTCGTTCGTTATTTTATAGTAATTACCTTTTTGTCTGGGTCACCATTGTATTTGGATATTTTTACTTGTAACCAAGTTTTTCTCACACTTCTTGCACGTTTTCGCGATAATATAATACTTGAATGTATGGCATAAGTTATGGTGCATATGTATAAAGTATTATAGCTTATTTCTCAATAATACAATTAGGTATCGTCATTCTCAGTATGTTAGTCGTCTTGACCCATGAATGCGGGTCGAAACGCCTATGTAATTGGATTGTTTAGCAATTCAATGCCACGCGGTGCATAATAATACCTAAGTATGTCCTCACTCAAATAAACACTCGTAATCGTGACAATTTCATCTAGTTTTCGCGGTGATTTCGATCAAGTAGTACATGCTACGGTAAGGTATTGTCTGCTTGATCACGACAACAAGTAAATTGGCGGGTCATTTAAATTAGTTTTTTGTCCCGTGAAACTTTTATCACAACTTTTTAATGAAACTGGAAATTCGGAGCGAAGTGTTTAGATACGTGGTGGCACAGATTCAATTCGGGAGACTTTACACGGCTAAGTTTGAATCAGATTAACAAGTTGTTGTTACGATTATTGAGTTATTAAGGTAAAATATTGTTTAAACGTGTGATATTTGTAGGATGAGGGAGGTTGTATGTGTATTGAAGTGTTATTGGCATGGTAGACAATATCTAAAATTCTTCGCAGCTAAGCATTGTTTAAGTGATTATGTGTATAGTTAAGTTAGAAGTTATAATAAAAAAAAGTTAAGAAGTTAAAAAAAGTTATAGTACATAGTTAAGAGAAAAATGAAGTGTATTAAAATATTTTATCAGTCCTTCTCGGGCAATAAAAAGGTTTATATAAGTTGAAAGGTTTATGGGATCATTCGAGACGCTGATGCCGCACAAAAAATGATTTCTGTGAGTAAATTGAGCGTGAAATTGTTAAGAAGTGTTAGCCGGCATTTAATGACAACACAGATCTTTCTGCAGCGCTTATTTGACGCAATAAATAACGTTGCAAAGAAACGTGATCCATCAATCAATTACCAATGAAACCATTACTTCGTTTTTTTTTCTTTCCCGCAGATCGTGTGAAACACTCACCGTGCATCCATTGATCCTTCACACTTGCATACCGAAGGTCTAGTATTCCAACTGCAATTAATAAATCATCGGTGCAGTCACAGTACGAACGTCGCTCAGTGTTTCCTCGAACGACATTCAGCGGTTGCCACGACGTAAATTCATTCTCAATTCCAACCACTTTCCGGCTTTCCTTCCACGAGAAATGAAATAATTCCGCGAGTGTAAAAATGGTTTTCGACATTACGAGAAGCAGGGCATCGGTTTGTATCAGTGTCACAGTGGTATTCCAATATGACCGGAAATCGATATGAATATTCAATCGCCGAAGTTTCATGTCATACGGTCGACCTGGCGTTTTACGAAGGAATCGAACGAGAATTTTTCGAAATTCTCGAGACAATATCAGAAATTGAAGTACAAGCGAGATGGAAGGAGACCGGAACAATTCGGCGGTGGAAGTGCAGGACGAAAGAGACGAATATCTGGCTAAATGGGAAATTGGAGTACTAACGAGCATACTGCTTGTTACTTTAGTGGGAAACGGTTTGGTACTTTTCTCGTTGTACGTTAGGAAGCATTCTAACCGAAAGAAAATTACCAGGATGTACTTTTTTATTCTTCATCTGTGCATCGCCGACCTGTTGACCGGGATTTTGAATGTTTTGCCGCAGCTGGCGTGGGACATTACTTTCCGGTAAGATGGGTTAACCTACGAAAATTTTGTAATTAGGGTTATGACAACAGATATATAGTCCTGATTGTTATTCATTGCGTGAATTCCAAAAGAAATTATTTTTACAAGTAAGTCTAAACCTGCGTTCGTTAAAATTTATCTTTCGAGGCAACCTAGTAGCCAGACGTCAGACTTTTCGGCAAAGAGAAATTCTGAGATATTAACACTAAAAGTACCGGCGTTGAATCTGATATATTTAATTATATTAAATATGAGCTTTCAAAAAGAAAGCATCAAGAGGTGAAAAAGATGATCGATACAATAATTTATATTTTATAAGACAGCTGTGGAATATCAACTGTCTGGTTTCCCTTTAGATTTAGAAGATTTTTATAAGAAATTAGGAACCAGTCATTTCGGCTACCTTGCTAGTTCTACTATTAATAAAACGTGTAATTAATGTAAGGATAATTATGACGGGGTTTAGGTTTTAATGTACGCGTAATGGAAAACATGCAAATTATCGTACTGCTCTATTGACGTATGGTCGTGCTGTGAAAAAGAGTGAATAAAAAGTTATAAAAAGTTTTGTAAGTATGCGGTTAATGACGAGAGAAGGTTTTTTCTGGCTTCCTTTTGAGTTTTTAGATAATAAATCTAATTTATTTGCAGTAAGCTCGACAAAGAATACATAAGCTAATGAATTGATAATTTTATAGATGATACTCCAATTGCAAGAAAATTTTTCATGTACTCTTTGTGAAACACGCGCCATTACACTGAAAAATACCAGTTTATGTAGTATGAAAATTTATTATAAAAAATATTCAGCATTTTTCCCATAATATTTTCAACGAAAAATATCTCATTTTTCGCGCCAACAGATAGTTCAACCCATATATATTCATTTTAATGGAATATTTGATTTCTTTTTCATAAAAATTCACAAGCCTGATGTTTATTAAATGCTGGAAGTATCAACAGTTGCACTTAAAATTGAAGGTTTTCTATTTTAACACATTCACTTTGACAGTTATTGCTATTGGTCATGAGGGGAAAACAAAATTTTACGAAAACGAATGCTATTAGTTTGCAATCGATTGGCGTTTTCTGCAATAATTCGACGACTACACGTATATTATTTTATACGCAGTAATTCCTTTTTTCCAAATCGCAATTAATGCAAATTTCAATGAAAACCGAAATAAATTTTGAAAATATCATTAAACGACGCAGACAAGCTCGCTGCATTTTTTAATTTTATTTTTAACATTCAATTTTACCTGAAAACGATATCAAGTTATTCTCATGCGCGCTGTCAACACCGAAATATTATTCGCTTAATGGATATTATACAACGGATGCTCTTGCATAACAATTCCATTGAATAAAACATCATGTAAATGATGACACAAACATGCATGTTGAAGGTAAAACGTACAAACGAGAAAACAATAGATTCCAGGGAGGACCATTGCTCTGCAAAGTCGTGAAATTTCTGCAGCCTCTCGGACCTTACTTAAGTTCCTATATCCTGACGGCAACAGCGATTGATAGGTACCATGCTATCTGTTATCCTCTTAGCTACTGCAGCACAACATCCAGGAGATCCAGGATCATGGTGTACTGTGCTTGGATCATAGCAATTGTATTGTGTATCCCGCAGGTTTGTCGCCTTAGAAATTTCGATCTAATCCATTTTCATTTTATCTATATAACGTTTATTCGGTACATTTCTCTTTCGTCACATCAGATATTAAAGAGATTTTCATACCGTTTTAATAAATGGATACGTATATGTAAAAGAGATTTTTGCTAATTTTAAATGAAATGACAAAGAATTGTACTATAATTATTATTCATGAAAATGAAAATATATTTCCGTCAGAGAAAAGCTGTAAAATAACAGTCTCACAATAATCAATAATACAAAATTAGTGATTTAAATTAAAATTAAATATGAAATGTAATATAATGAATAAACGTTATATAAAAGGAGTTACTGTCTTACCACGTATATAATAACAAGTCAACATTTACATAGTATCTATTTGTGAAACAATTTTTTTATTATTTTCATAATATCTATGCACCGTATCCTCGTACCGTTACGTTTCTGTTAGTTTGTTTTAATTGATAGATTTGATTTTGCATTCTTGATTATTATTCGTCTGGCATTTTACCCTTTTCCTACATGTCCTTATTTGCATAACGTAAATTATGATATACTTGCTGTTAATTCGTTTATAACTAATACAAATCTCTTCCACACCCACGCAGCGACTTTTTACTTACAATTCAAGATGAAAATTTCCTGTTTACAGAAAGTATTACTACATACATTATTTATGTATTGTTTCGATGAATAATAATAAATCGGCACACAATTCCAATTTCTTGTAGCTGAGAAAATGATGGGAACATCAGAAATAACCGTTTCATGCCAGTGAATAATTACAAACGATGACAGTGCAAATGATAATTTTTTTCTGATCTTACAGATCTTTATATTCTCCTACCAGGAAATCTTACCGAACGTTTGGGATTGTTGGGCGACCTTTGAACTACCTTACGGCCAGAGGGCTTACGTTACTTGGTAAGTTGCAATGAAAAATTGCCTCGAATGTTACATCTGAGCGTTTCACACTCATCCGAGTCATTTGCAATTTTACATCGAACAAGTAACATGCAATTTTCCCAATGCCTATATATTTAAACCACAGTAGAAATCCTCAGAAACATCGCTGATTTGCATGCATGTAAAGATTAACGTTGCATTAATCCTTTGGCGTTTTTATGTCGATTTGAACTTTGCAGAAAAAGAACTCTACCGATTTTTAGATAAATAGCAATTTTCCTTAACAAAATGTCTGTTACAGTTTGATTTCAATGTCCTTATGATCGAAGTGAATAAATATATTGAATTTTAAGATACTAACGATAAGAATATTTAAATTTAGCAAATTAAAGAATTTCATAATACTAGGAATCGTTAGAGATGTATATTATTAAAGTATCAATTACTCATTTACTGTTTTGATGAGTGTACATTCTTTAAGTTTTGCAAAACTGGTTATCTAGATCAGGGGTGTCGAACTGGTTGCCAGTTTGATACCCTGGATTTAGATAATTGATCGCGTAAAATAAATTTCACATAAATAGAACTACCTTCAATTCAATTTCTGCTTATCTTATTACTTATTCGAAACCAATGTTCTCAGTTAATCTTTCCTATAACTTCCTTTCCACTAATCGTGACGAATCACAATCATTAAGTACATACTATTTAAATTCAACGTGGCGGTCATTACAAGTAAAAAAGGTCAGACGGTAAAAACTTCTTTCATTTCTTAACAGGTACAGTATCACCGTATTTTTGTTGCCATTCGTTGTTCTTGTCTACACCTACACGAGCATATGCATAGGCATATGGAGGAGCAATAAAATATCCGAGATTTCTCACGTAAAGAGAACTAAAAGGAATGGAAACGTTCCACCTGGAAATCGGAGTCCGCGAATCTCGAAAGCCATGGTTAATACCGTCAAACAAACAATAGGTGTGATAACTTTGTATGTCATTACAAGCACACCGTTTATCGGATGTCAATTGTGGGCGACCTGGGATCCAGAAGCATCTTCCTCTTTGTTCGTGAAAGGTAAGGTACATTATGCTCGGAGCAAAATATACAGCACCCTTAATAAAACATCTGCAACCAGGACACTCTTCTACGGCAACTCCAATATAAACATATAGGATGGAACGACAAATAATTAGTACTTTAGTTATTTTAGAAGTTTCAAATTGAGCTTCAAAAAATACCATCTCCCAATAGAAAATTTCCAATCTCAAGCAGACTAGACTAACACGATAATAATATTGTCGTTGACAGATCTATTCAGGAGGTATCACCATCGTCTTCATATTTTTTTAATAAATAAATAAATTAATATATTCCTTTTTCCAGGATATAGTCACTGCATTTTAATCAAATTCAATTCCGTGCCAATTCAACGTGTTATTATCTCATCTCATATACTACATTTTTCCTTCCCCAATTCTCCTTAGCTTTTAATTTTTCTGTTTAGCGGAACTGCTTTTGTATTACTTCAGTCAATGGATTCGTGTTAGGTTTGGGTTCAAAGGCCAGGGGTGGTGCCTTTTTTTTGTTAGTACGGGCCCATGTAAGCAAAATAGGGGGGTGGGGAGGGCGATACCATGTAAAATCATAGTGCAGAACATACCTTGTGCCCTCTAATTAACGAAAACAAACTAGTCACCGTGAGGTTTCTGTAGGTAGAAATACGATACGAACTCAACTCTCTCCCGATGGGGTATCGTTAACAAATTTTCCTTGTTAAAACAACGGAAATGAGAATATGCTTGCATAGAGTGCAATTGTGATTGATCACTGTATTGTACTCTTGTCGTCTCAATAGAATATTTAATTGTTTTAATAGTGCGAATGTTTATCAATATAACATCATTGTCCATCCATGTTCAAAGCTATTCGCAGAAATATTTTCTTGCAATTGATAATTTCATTGAGAATAAATGTTTATTCTTAGAGAATATTTTTCTGGTTAAAAGAAAAACAGATCACGTCATTCCCAAATATGCTACTGCTACGAAATTTTAATATTATTAATTGACCGACTTATATTTTCTGCATATTACAATGATGTTTTGCATTTTACTTAATTAAGTTTAGACTACTTTAGTTAGCAATAAATCTACATTGCATTATTTTTTGTAGGACCGGCATTCACTATACTGTTACTTCTAAGTAGTCTTACTAGTTGTTTCAATCCATGGATTTACTTGTCGTTTAACCTCGAATTACGCTCTATATTGATGTCTTACATTTATAGAAGAGACGATTATTCGCTAACTTATGGTAATTAGCATCGTTATAATAATTCATTCATGCATACGCATCTAGAACAATTTCCGAATAATTTATAGCTCATCGGGGACTTAATAACTTATTATTTCTCACGCTTTACCTCTTGATACATTGTTACATAAGAAGTTTACCTGCGTAATTTATTACTTCAGCATCAAGTATTCAAATAAATACGACAGATTTTACTGTTTAATTAGCAACATTAATGAATAATTTTGCAACCTCTTCATTTTGAATCTATGTAACAATTGTAAGATATATTTAATAATACTAAACTTTAAGAAATTTTAATGTTTGTAAAACAATTTTAAGGTTTACAAAAAATATACGTTATTTAAACTTACGTTATTAAGTACAAAGTAAGATACATCGACTTTGTTAGTCATTAGCCTTAATATTGTTTTTCTTTTGCGAACTTGAAAATTAATATATAAAAGATGTTATAGTTACTTGATTTTTGCAATACAAAACTCCATAAAAGGATAACTGAATTTTATATATCATGAACCGTCTTTATCGTCTTGAAATCATAATTACACGAATTTAAAATCGAGTACTATACTTTTCAGATAAAGACAATCGTCGAAGCACGTCGAACGGAAGTTCCGTAAAATCTTCACTGATGTCAAGAATGTCGAGATACGCGGGCTCTGTGATATTTCGATGAAGAGACGAGGCAATTTCGAAGAATCATTAAAAGGATGATCTGTTTTTCGAAGAAAGAATATAGAAAAAACATTCAGGACCATCATACTTGACCATACTATTATTTCATAAATATATTTTGTGATCAACATTATACATTAGAAATGAATTTCTATGATACGAATAGTAAAAACGAGAGTATATTTATCAATATTTCAAGACTAATTAATGTAATTACTTATTCATTACAGTGTAGCCATTTTTACTATTTATATAAAGACAAAAATACATTTTTACCAGAAAGGAAAAGACTGACTTTCAGAAACAATATTTCAAACGGTCTTAAACATTTTCTTACAAATATCGGAATTGCAAACAAAGTAAAGGAATAAGAACAGACGAAATATGAAAAGAAATATCGAATAGCTCTGCTGATAAAATTCAACGCAGAGACGAAAGGTGAGGATAGCAATTTTTATGTTGCACTTACTTCTCGTAAAGGGGATTACTAATGGTTGATTTTTGAATTCCACCATTGGTAAATTAATGGTAGATTTTCTAATCCCCATCTTTTTAAGCGGATATTTACCAAATATAACATAATCATTTAAGGTTGGAGCAATAAGTTTTCGCTGTCGAATAAATTGGAAAAACGTGTTCTGACAACCTCGCAAGTCAACTATCAATGAAGCATGACACGATTGCTTATGACGGAACCACTCCGTAGTGACGGACACCCCATGCTGCCGAAGGACCGACATGGGAAAATTTTAAAATTTCATACGAAATCGGATAGACGCGAAATTATTCAACATCGTAAAAATATCAAACACTTGTGCAATTAAATATTCGACATTTTTTAAATTGAAATATGAATATATTCTAACTGAAACATGAACCACTCACTTGCAAAGTTGATTAACTCCGTTAAAACAAGACGTGGAGAAATATGAGGAAATAGTATACGTTCTTTTTTGAAATTCCTTTTAAAATATTAATTCGAATAAACATTGCAGTATATACAATTGCAGGTGTAGCTTTCATCTAACGGAATATAAAATGAATAGATAGAACAGCCTTGGAGTAATCGTTATTAATATCATAATATTTGCGTGACTAACGTGATTAATCCATTTGGCAAGTGAAAAGAAGTAGTAACAACGAATACAGTTTTTCAGTTGTTTTTTTGTTACAAAAAAGTTCATTATCATATATTTGTTATTAAAGATTTTACGCAAAGATGGATAATAATTGTTCTGTCGCAATATGTTATTATTTGTTATTGATTCATCAGCAATATAAATTATATCCTCTCCGTCAGCTGCACGTGGGAATCCGCCGTACCGATTTTATCTAAGTTTTTATAGTAATCATGTTCAATAGGAAGAATGAATATCAATAGCTTCATCGTATCTTTTTATACGCATTAATAAAGCATTATATGTCCCAGTAACAAGCTTTGTCTTTACATTTTATTTGTGGAAGTTCCTCTGCATTATTTTACTTTGTTCACGAAAAATCACTAAAATCTTCAGAAAATAATCTTAATGTCTTTTAACAAACCTCATTGGCAACAAACGTTTGTGAAGTTGACCCACAGCCATATCACTAAAACAATGATACCTCATCCTGCGTTAATGCTGGACTGACCGAATTTTCCTAGATACATGACTAATAGCTTTTTTCCACAGTTTCCATTGCATCTTCAAGAACGACTGCTATTCTTCGCGATCCGTTATACTTGCACGGTTCCACCTCATTAGTATTTCCATCGAGCGGGCGTCTATTATGTTCTGATGTTTGTATTCCCACTTTTATCCCGATCATCCCAGAGGCTCTCATACTTATGATAATAGCCCACACCAGGACTGACCTACGATTTTTCCATGCCACGTGCTTCAGCTATGGCACTTTATGCTCTTTATTTTCAATGATCTGTATCGATTTAGCATGGTCAAATTATGTTATGAAGACAATACTATTTTGTAATTTATGATTCGGGCTCGATCGTTATGAAATTTTTAGAATTAACTCATCCTTTAATTCGAAATATTCGTTGTAGGACATTTTAATTCTTCGGATGTTACAATTTTCTGTATTTATGGATTTTAATAATTTTTTACTAGCAAAGAACTATGTGTAATTTAAATGTAGCTGGATGTCTTTATTCGCCAGTTGTTTTAAGAATAAATGAAATTCTTCTTTTCGCGTTTTATATGGGAAAGATATATTATAAATTAATGGGTTTTCTATATTTCTTTCCTTAAGCACAATTTAACTGTGTAAGAAAATATTGTAGGTAATAATTAATTTACGTCGTTTGTTTAACGTCTTTTCAGTTTAAGAAGCTAGTGCAGATTACAACATAATGTACTACCAATAATATTTAATAAATTTCCAGTTTCTTCCCACTTCTATAAAATGAAATAATGTTGAAGAGTGAAGTTACAGCGATTGAACCCTAATTACAATACCACCGCGACACATAAAGAACAATTATCCACAAACTCACACCATCCTATCAAAAAATACGCGCAATTGCCCGCTTTTTCTTACGGAAAATCTACGCACAAATTCTCCCATAAATTAAAACAACAAAACTAAAACTCTTTCATAATCTCGCTCGATTAACAAATCTCCCGCTAGACAATTCAACTCAACATTAAAACTCCCATACCCCTCGTAAAGAAAAGAGAAACGTTGATAAAAAGGGAATAACAGAAAAAGAACATTCTCGATTCCACAAATCAGCCTAATTGTATGAATTACTAACTCTCTTATCAATGACTCATCTTTTCTCTTTCACCGAACATTCTTCGAGGAGCACTCTCGCTCTTACTCAGCCGGGGTGTTCTTTCATCGCAACACGTTCCTGGGGACTGAAACAAGAGTGGCTTAGAATACTCCATGACATGAGAACCCCTGTCGGAACACCTGAATACTTAATAAACGGATAAAATTAACATTAATAACGTCTGTCTGTGGCCGATCCACATCTTATCCGAGGACAAACGTGCCCAACGCGTGTGATATATACCATACGAAAGTTTCGTTGCGGAAGGTGGGTCGTCAGTTTTCCACCTTCTTTTCGGTCAAACTGTTGTCATCGCCGGGTAGAGAGAGGCACAGTGATCTTTACGTTGACGATTCTTGGGGATGGATCAGAATCCGGAGGAATATACCAACGAATTATCGAGAAACGAGGTATAAAATCTATTCGTGTCCGTGGAAATATGTTACAACCCTTGTTTCGGATGTGCGTGATAACAAAAATGCATAGGGTGGAAGCGGCGATCGATTGAACGAGTAGATTTTGAAAATTTAAATTCCATGTAGAGTTTATACGGGGGAAATTAAATTACATTTTAATTTAAATATGTATATCGAGGGACAAGGTGCTGCTGAGGATGAATCAGGGGAATGAAGTAATCTCTTATTAACGTAAAGACGTTGATGTTGTTCTTATATGGCGAATAGTACAATGTGATGACAGAATGCATTCTTCGAAGTTTTCAGAATGATGGGACATGTAGTAACGTGGACATGAGGAGTGAAATAACTTTTTGAAGAAAAGAAATTTTGTCCGAGTAAATGTTCTTAAGAAACATCGCGTGTTTTAAAAAGTTTAGATTGTTTGATGTAGTGAATTTTTACGAAACTGTGCCGAAAATCGATTTTATATAAATGTGCAGACTTTAAATAAATCTTCCTTTACAATGAAAAACTTTATTGTTTATACTCAAAAATTCTATGAGTTGTGTCAAACAATTGAAAATTAGTTTCATACGCAGTATAATATATAGATAGGTATTACAAAATAGGAAAGCTGATCATCAGTATCGTACTTTCCTGGAAAATTAATACGTAAATTCAAAGCAGCACAATTTTCAGATTAAATTACTGTAATTACGAAATTTTAATAAATCAATAAATCAGTAATACCACGAGATATAGAAGAAAGAGAGTTTAAGATAAATATAATGGTAGTAGCTTAAGTTGGAAAATGTAAGTGATGCAACTAATATATTTAATTCCAAAATTACAACGTTATCGTTTATCCACTTGTACATGTCATAATTTTATAGCCATTTTAATTGCGAATGTATAATTCTTTGAAAGCAATTGATATTTCTGCAACATGTATGCGCCATATTATCTTTTCTGTTTTCCTCGCATTTCTTTCGAGATAATGAAAATAAACGTTTGCTGTTTTTAGTCTGAAAATGATAGCAACGACGAGGACTACACTCGTTCACCGGTGCTGCTCGATTTAGATGAAAACTCTAAACAGCAACAGCAGCAACATCAACAAGACATAACAGGCCAGGAAAAACATTCGTCGCCTACGCTTGCCACAGTGGACCAACATTTGCAGGATCAATTATCAAGAAATACATCAGGTACGATCACTCTGAAACAATTAAAATTAATTAAGATCTGCATTATTACGCATAATGTTCCTTGTAACGCTCAATCTCCCACTTCTCTTATAGAAATATTTGTTTATTTTTTAATTATTCCATCACGTTTAATGAAATCAACTTCATGGAAATAAACAGAGTACGCTCGGTTAATTTTTTTCACGACATTGACATTTATGCTTACCCCGTAGGTAAACAGAGATTATCTTATTTAAATCGATCCACTGAAGTATTCTCAAAATAATTCACGATAAGAAGAAATAGTCGAGATGAAAATTCATAACGGCAGTATCGTATATTTTTCTGTTTCGTCATCGGAGGCGTTTCGTTCACGTTTCAGAGTCAATAAGTTTAATAATTTTATGCATATTATTAGATTTGCATCCTTATGAACTTAAATATCGTGCAAAGTATGAAACAGCATTCGTAGGAATTGGCAAATGAAGATTCACGGAGAAATACTCATCCGAATTTCTCTTCTTTGTTGTATAAAAGCGTGAACGAAATATTCATCTAATTTGGCACATTCTTCCAGAAGATTCGACAGCGGCCCGTCGACAGTCTTTAAGACGTAGATGGCAAGATGGAAATTTTGAAGATCGTCAGCAGAATTCTGACGGAGTGCTCGTGATAAGAGTGCCGGAACCGGAGATAATTGGTACCCATCCACATTTGGAAATCCTCCACGAAACTAACATCAAGTCGGTGCAAAGGGAGCCGTCGCAGACGGAGAAAGGTACGAGTATGTTAATTACTTGTAAAACTGTATTCGTAATTTACAGTTATGAAATAATCAGGGGTTGAAAACGGTTACGAGAATCGCAAAAATGTTACAACTGTTGTAGATATATCGGTTCTGCCATATATCGGTTTCGATTCGACATGTAACTGTTTCAACCCCTAGAAATAATATTTCCTAAGTCTTATAAAAATTCTCAATTACCATAAAGACAAATTTCTCCGATAAGAAAAGAATATTTTACAATTGTTTTCAATGGTACTTCCAGATAATATACTCCCACTAAAGAAAATTTTACAATTTCTGCAAATGCAAAACTTCGATAAACAGTTTTGTACGTAATAAAATATTATTATTGTAATTTTGAAAGAAAGAAAAATAATTGAATACTGCAAAATATAATTGTGCGATACTTTACAAAGTGTAATTAGACAATTCTTTGCAAAGTATAATAATGCGATACTTTACAAAGTATAATTATACTTTGCAGCATTCAACAATCGAACCACCACAAACTTTTGCAAATGAAAAGAAATAGAAGTCCTAACAAAGTGGACTACTCAGTTGTCTAGAGGCAAGAGATTCATCGCATATTTCTTTGCACAAAGTATTCTTCATTGGCAATCTGGCCCGTAATTCCTGCTTGAGCAAGGTAACTCGTAAATTTTTATCTCGCGTTCTTTGAATCTGCCTTACGAGCATCGAGACATTTTCCCGCGAATCATCGTCTCTGCGTACATCTTCCGATCTGTTTCAATTCAATTACGTTTCGTGAATTTTCGTTATTTATTAACAACCCCATAACTGATCAAATTTTATGGATGTGTTTTGAATGCAACACGTTATTTTCTAATTAAATGTTCCAAATTATTCCGTTATATTAGCGCTTTTAAATATTATACTTTGCCAGTGTATATATAACTTTGAAGCAGCGTACACAAATGATATGTATTTTTTGAATTATTAAATACACAAATTACGGACTGTATTTCCAGTTACAGAAAGCGAAGAAATATAAAACTCTGTTGCATTTACTTTCCGCGAAAATCTGTAAAGCCGCGGGACCGCTATTTGTACAGCAAATTGCTGGAATATGGTTCAGGTTTCATTTGCTATTATAGCAAACAATGACTTTGGAAACTATGTATAAACACGATAGAACGATACAATTCCACAAAGTATACAATTATGATGCTAATGGTACGTTCACCAGTTTCTAATTTAACGAGCTCCGGGACATTGATACCATCCACATAATTATGATCAGTATCAGTTGCAAATTATATAATCATTTGAGCGCACGGAGAATCAACAAATCAGTCAAAAAATATATCTTCAATAATAAGTTTACGCACCCTGGGATATCATTTTTGCTATCTACATGAACGACTCCGTTAAGATGCATTGTATTATTGCGATTCCGACGTTTTCTACGATTCTCGTCGCTTTTAAAACTCTGATTGATCGTCGCATTTAGCACAAGCTGCTTAGCAATTTTAGTTTCACGTTTTCCCAACATCTTGGACAAGAACTGAAGAATTGTCCGTCGAAGATGATTGTCTTTCCACCAACGGGGATGCTTTACTTTCTCGTCCAAAGTTCGATTTTTATCGTGAAACCTTTTATCGGTCTTGTCTTTTACGTCGACTGCCCTCATGAGCTTTCGCGGACTATTTCTTTCTGTCTCCAATCGAGTGAGCACAGGATTTTCTTCCGATAGATTTTCTAATATTTCTACCGGTTCCTTTAACTCAGACACCTTACAGGAATTACTTTCAGTTTCCATCGAAATTTCTTGATACGTGTCTTTGAAGTACTTTCCTCCCGAAATACTGTAATCACTGTTGCATGTTAGAAGAGCCATTTCTATGGAACTCTGTTTGCCATCCACTTTTCGCCGATCTTTTGTCCTCGTTTGATTCTTAAAATTGTATTAATACCAGAGTGAAATAGAACGGAGCAACTTTAACCCTGATGTACTCCTCGGATTTATACGACTCGAAATGAAGACTATGTTTTAAAATATGCTATCTCATTGAATATTCCTTTCTGATTTATTTTGCATGTTTCGAGATCTAAACCTTTGTTCATCAGATAACAATGAGCCGAAGGAACACGAATATGAGGAGAACAGCAGGGTTAAATAAATGGTTTTCAATGAAAAGGTATTAGGTTGGTAGGAAATTAATGTCGGTTTTCAAACTTTATCTTTAAATACACATGTTGAGAATGGGAATAACTTTTTTTAATCGAAATAAGTTCCATTACAATTTACACATTTTTCCCAACGAGAAACAAGTTTTTTAATACATTTCTTTGTTCTAAAATAATAGAAGAAGTCAAACCGATTACAATTAACGGCTGTCACACAATTAAGCGCTAAAGTTTGAAAACTCGAAAACCGACATTAATTTCTTACCAACCTAACATATTTCCGTGTTTAGTTTATCACGCTGTCAAGATGAACTGACCTTGAGAGTGGAATCGTTAATAACACTTTCACTGAGGAAAATGTGATTAACTTGAAGATCCGATAATCGCGGTAGAAGGAACATCGTTGTCATCTTTTTACGTGTATGAGGCAATGGTTGCCGGAAATATTGGACATCATTTAATCGGGTGCCTAGGAGGTATAACAGATACGACATATAAGGGACTATGATGATAAAGGAGGTCAAAGGTTGGAATCGCAATTAATAAACCCGTAAACATATCCTTCCCTTAAATCTCCTCTGAGAAATTTTTCCTAACTCATCACTTAACGGTGGATCTGCCAAGGTTGTCAAAATGACTTGTCCTGGAGTTTTATGAATATTCCTGAAATTTCTAATGCTGTTTCATCTTCAATTATCTACGTCTATGTTGTAGACCGCAAGCGATTTAACCCCTTGACCTACGACTTCTTTTGAAACTGAATGCGCAATAACTCCGAATTAATTACTGAGATTTCTGATATACCGTGTAACTTAACGCAATATTAATAGCATAGAAATAATTAGATCGTCTCGTGACCACCCGATATCTTCGATTTAATAGGTTTTGCTAAATTTGAAAATTTCCTATTCCATTCACCGCGTCACGAGTTTCATAATCGTTCATAATTCTGCAAGAATATTGCACGTAACACAATTATCATCGGCATGCAGATTTATCATTTACTGAAGTTTAAATTCCGCTACATTTAATGAACGGAAAATGTGATATAGAATGATAAAGTAATTGATGAAAAATACACAATTAATTATTATAAGGCTTCTGATCTAGGTAGAATATTTTTAAAGGGGAAACAATAATCAACGTAAAATGTTAATTATATTTTTAAACAGTTTCTATAGAATTATTAAGAATTGAAATTGCACGACCTCATAGAAAATTTATTGAACTTAGAAGACTCAAAAGTACGGTGCAACAAAGACAGAAAGGAATATTATTTATTAATAAATGTTGAAAGAAGTTTTAAACGTAAATGGCTCATGGTTGTCTTTATAAAATTTCGATTTCATATTTAAAGCAGATACAAGTAATATTGCTAACTATCAATTGCCACCGTTAATATATTAAAGACAACTTAAATTGACTACATAACAAGGTATTCTTATATAATTTTTTAATTATTGCCTAACCTTTTCGGCTAGCTCTCATGGTAAACATCTCCAGGTAAGTTGCACTTCATAGTATTTTAATAAGAAATGAAGCCTGCCCTTTTCAATTTGTTAATTTCTTCGTATTACTACATAATTAATCGTTTTTATATGGCATATTATTGCAATATACAAGAAAATTTTTTATTATACTTGAATTTCTGTTTTTAACATAGTGAATAATTACATTGCCGCATCGTTTTTGTTTAGAAAAAAAATGAAAGAAATTAAAGTCCCAATTTCAATTAAAAACGTAGTCCAATTAGGCGAAGATATTCTTTGCATTAAAATGTGCAAAAATAAAAAACGATAATGGACATCAAGAGCAAAGGAAATTCGAATGTTCTTAGAACCCAAATTTTGTCAATTTAAAGTTATATTCCATTAATCCCCTATTTGTTTCAGCAATATATCGACTGAAAAACACGTTCAATTATTCGAGTTCAATATACTCTTTCAGGAACACAAATGTTAATGTTTATACTATATTTAATTTCACAAACTCCCCAACACTCTTTTATTATAATTATTCCAATTATTTGTATATTATGATTACTATTTACGTGCATTAAAATTCAACATATTCGGTGAAGCTGAAAGAAATGGCTTCTTCTCTTTAAATGCCTGCTAGGATATTTCAAGTCTGATTCATCATGAATTATTAAAGCCTGGTCAGTCTATCACAGACGAGGTCTACTTTGAGCAATTATAAGGAATAAATATTGTATGGAACTGTACAGAAGGAATAAATATGTAAAATACGACGTTTCTTTTCGCTTTTCCTAATATATATTATTTAGTAACACATGAAATAAAAACTAGATATAAGCAGTCTCTTAATAATTTTCAGACTACAAGAAATCGGCCTGCGACCGAGAGCGTACGAGAATGCGCGACATGAATCGTGCTTTTGAGCTTCTTAGATCAAAGCTCCCAATTTGCAAACCACCTGGGAAAAAACTCTCGAAAATTGAATCGCTGAGGCACGCGATAACGTACATCAGGCATCTGCAAAGTCTCTTGGAACCACAGTACACTTACGTGCCGAACGTACCCGAGAGAACAAGTTACTACGGTGCAACCCCCGCTGCAACGTCTTTCGACGTGCAACATCCAACTCGATGGGAGTCTTTCGCTTATTATCGTTACGATTACCATGCCCCATTTGTCACCCCGTCCCCGCCTACATTGCCTTCGCAGATCCATCCTCGATTAACGAACGAGCAAGATAATCGACAATTCCCTTACGAGGCACGACACTGATTTTTACTTATTGCGCTATTAATTCTGAACACTTTACGAATGGTAGCGGTTCAACATCCTGCACACTTCTCACCGATTACTCGATTACAAATACTTCCCTAATTCTGGCTCGATTTCGGTTTTTAACTCTTAAAAATAAAACTCTGTACTGACGTTTTCTTTAATCCATTGCAAAGGGTCAAAATTTAAAAGCTTGTATAAGATTATGGGAGAACGGTGATCAATAAGTGTCGAGGACACAAAGCCGATTAAACCTTTGAGGACTAGGGACATGTATGTGTGGTCTGAGAAAAAATCTGATTATAGTTTATCGGCACATGTATATGTGGTTAAAGTTCGAAAATTGAAATATGATTACGCAAATAGTAATTTACAACGTCTGTACATTAACACTCTGACTTTCTTATAAAAAGGTGGATTTTAATCGACAAAGAAATGTTTATTTCGCAATGTTCAGAAACGTCTTCGTCCGCAAGGGGTTAATAGACTACCAGTCTGTAAAGCGTTAGATGTGTACATTGATCGAGAATTACTACGTACGCGATATGTGTTTTGAACTTCTCATTTCCGCCTTTTTTATGAGAACAATGATATGAATCGTTATTTTTGAAAGCTGTATAAGTCCATTTTTGAGGAAAGTATGTTTACATTAGTTTTAGCCAAGCATAGGTGTCTCCTTTCCGCGTTTGGAATGGCAAAGTGGACAGAATGAAATATCTTCGTGATTTCGTTCAAGAAGGTTCAACTGTTATGTGTTAGAGCATGAAAGCTTTTGTACGAACTTTCAAATATCTCAACATAAAAAGAAAAGAACTTGTATCACTTTCAAATACAACGGCTCATATTGGTATATATAGTAAGTAGAATGTTGGATCTTTGAAAGATGTGAAGATAAATACGAGTACAGTGATTTTTCTATGAGCGACATTATTTATTATAGCGAGGAGATATTGAAATTTTTCTCATGCCTTTCTCGACGATGTAAATGTTTGTATAGTTTAATTTTTCAAGTATCCTTGAAGCGGCCATGGGTTCTATTAATGAATTTTTTAAACGATAATACTACGCGAAGGTTGCTTTCTGTATGCATATATAGCACTTTACTTATAAAAGACTCGAAAATACTTAAAAGTAAGAGAAATTAATTTAGAAAGAAAAATAAAACACATTATTCTCGGAAGCCATATGTATCCTTCCTAATGTTAATTGTTTCTATTATTAAGACAAAGTCTTCCTTTAATAAGACAAAAATCTATCTTAACTTTTATCAAAGTAAGAATATTAATACATTTTTTTTAGAAATTTTACATGTTTTAGGAAGAAGCCGCAGTACTGTTGTAATTAAAACTTGTAAAATATTGAAGCTGTTTATATAGATATAAATATATATTACGATAACCACGGTGTTATATGTTTAATTAGAGCAATAAAGTAAATGTGAAACATTCGTAAGACAGCTATTATTACTGTTTAATAATATTTAATGATTAATAATAGTCAATTTGATATCTAGATTAAATCATCAATTAAAAGTATTATTAATAATATTAGGATAATAGCATTAACAGCATCTTTTGCTTCCAATCTTTTTTTCAACTTCTACCGAAAAACCCAAGAATATGACTGTGACAAAATGAAGCTGCAGTGTTAGTATATTTTAATTAGAAACAGGTTTCAAAAATTATATACTGTTTATAATTATAACAATATTTTTTATCCACAAATATTTTTATCAAAATACACTTCTCTTCTGAGCTCGTAAATACGGGATGGCCTAAAAGTCACTAGATCTTTTCAAATTAAAAACAAAATGGTGGCCATTTCAAAGGACAGAATCGAGAAAACATGAAAAATAATTTCCTGGAATTATATTTATATTAGTTACACAAGAATAAATGCATATTTGTAACACATGCAAGAATTGTTCTATTTTTAAATGGTTTAGTGACTTTTAGGTTACTCTGTACAATCAGTATTAAAATGTTTTATGTACAAGTTTTACATGAAATATGACGAATTGGTAATTATACGGGTGTTGGTCCGTCCCAACGATTTCGATGATTTTTTAATATGTTGTCAGGATCATCATTTTAAGCAACTTTTCCTAATTCTACATTGAATTTTGCCTATACATGCATGTCCTTGGTAACGTGTGCGTCAACAAGATGCGATCGTTTTTCAGAATCATGATTCTGACAACATATCCAAAAATTATCGAAATCGGTGGGACAGACCATCATCTGTATAATTACCGACGAATTTTATGAAAGTATAGCTTCTAGTATTAAAAACATAATTTGATAATAGTCAATGAAATGGGGCTATGTCTCCGTAATTCGAGTATCCATTGCGCCAATAGTACTTCTCCGTTTGCTATATAACAATACTATATTTTGTTTGCTGTGCCGTATTTGGCGGTGTAGTTGTTGGATGTATATGAAGAGGTAAATCCCATATCATGGTTTCGACATCTAAAGTCGAAGGTCCTTGCCAGCTTGCAGTACGTTCGTTTGGCATTTCTATTAATTTAGGTGTCGTAACAAATTCAAAATGTAATCTCCACTTTAATGTCATTAAATCAGTGGTAAAGTCGGGAGTTACATGGAGAGGTATCGGCAGGACTAAATGAGAATATTTTAAACCCAAGCACATTTCATGATGCTTATTATAACTGACTAAAGTCGGAGTATTAGCCTTTCCTCGTCTATATTCTTCGGAGATGTGTTCCTCTGATTGTAAAGCGACTGATACTTGAGCACAGGAGACAGTCGCATTGGAAAAGTCAAATGTTCCAACTATATCTTCTCCAAGTTTATATGAATTTTTAAACAGACAGAATCTCACAACTCTCCCACGACCATTGGTGATATTGTAAAAATTTGGACTTCTTCTAGCTGTCAAATTCTGGATATACATATATGCACATGTTACTTTAACTAGTTTAAAATTTTAGATATAACAGGTATTTTTTCACTGTTCTAATAAATGAAACAAACCTGAAGGGTCTGTAACGCAACATCCAGGGGAGTTTCCCTATGTTGAGTTTCCATAAATGGATTATTCGGACTTAAGTCAACGCTGTCATTACAAGCAGTTACTTCTGGCAATTCTGTTGAAGAATACAAAAAAAAACAATTTTAAAGATATCCAACTTCGATGAAAGTACCTTATTACAAAATAATATTACCACTTAAAGAAAGTACTCTGAATGGAACACGAAGTAATTTTATCGCTGTATTTACTCTCTGTGTACCAATCGTTATTTTATAAGAATATTTAACCGCATGTCCCCTGTACGAAGGTGGCGCATCGCTTGGAATTGTTTCTCTATAGATGTCTGTGAACAGAATGATAATATATCCCGTGGAGTTTATACATCCAATATGACATACATATTTAATGTAAAAACTCACAAGTTTTACTCTCCCCAGGAGATAATCTCAAATCACAAAATAAGATCTTTGGCTTTGTATTTAACACAGCATGACCGTTATCCAGCTGCCATGGTACAAACGTCGTATCTACAAAATACTTATTATAAGAAGCAAACTGAATGAATTATGACAAATATATACATGAAATATAATTATTAATAATAATTTATAAGTTTCCATAGGGATGTCTGTATATATTTTAATTAACTTTAAAGTATATTAGAATATATACAGGCATTCCTATGAAGGCTCAGAAATTATTATTACAAGCTTCAGACAAAAAGTAATATTAAGGTAAATTATTATCTTACTTGCATTAATTGCTGCTAGTCGGGCAGTAGTATTTAATTTCTCGGAAAGTACCATTTTACCACTTGTGGAACATTGACAATGGACTTGTGCACTTGCCCATGCAAGACTCTCAAACATATCGCTAAGTAATAAAATTAACACAAAAAGAATAATTAAAAGAGCAGTTTTGTTTTTAAATGTCAGTTAAAGTCTTTTAAAGCAAGGTATGTAAGTATTTTAAAAACTAGTCTTTTTTTGGGTAGGCTATATGTACATAAGTATCTATGTCAAATCAATAATCACTCTAGAAGTTGGTCAAATGAAATACAGATAATAACGTTATAATATGCTACAATATAGTCGTTACGTGTTTAGAAGTGTTAATTCATAATGCATTAATATAACTAATTGTAATAATATTCTGTAAAAATACCTGTGACTCTGAGATATTTGATGAATCGGGTTAGGCGGATTACTAAACGTTACTAAACATTCGATAACTTCTCCCGAAAAATAAACTGGTCCTCTGATAAGTTTTGCTGTTATTTCAATCATAATTACAGTTATCCGTATGGCTACCGATATGTAATATTATTCTAAAGTCACAAATCTGCCTGAACTCATTCGTCTGTTACGAATTTTCTTCGAAATGAATTATATATTTTTCTTTCAAACATTATATACGATCTTCGGACCGTCATTCAGTTAATATTATAATGAAAAAACGATAGAATTATATGATATCTTTGAATTTCGCGACACGTACTTCCTTCTGCTCCTTCCACGGCTTTCACTGGCTTTTACCATCGTTCACCAGTTAATGTCAATAATTTAATGACATAAGACCATCGATAGTAGTATCGACGATTTACTTATATCGAAATTGAAACGAGTATCGATACTCACGCTACACCATTTTTAAATTGTACATCATAAATGTGAAACTTGGAAAAGCAATTTTAAAATTAACTTTACACGAAATTGAAAGCAACAGTTTAATATTCTTATTTATAGATGCACAATTTTTATTAACAATAAGGTAATAAATACATGAAACCTTTTTTTCGTCAATTAAATCAACTAAACATCGATATTTGCTGATGCATTTACCATGTTTTTCGAATCTGAATACTAGAATTCTATTTGTAACAATTATATAGGAATATGTACTAAGTATACTCGTAATTTATTCATCATACTCGCATACTTCATCGACATGAGTGAAATGCACTGACTTCAATTAGTTAATGATATAAGACTCGTAAAATTATAAATTACAAAATTAACGTCAATATTCCTATACATTTCTAAATCATTTTTCGTGTATATGATGTCTACTTCAATGGACTCCCACCAAGAAAGAAAATATATTTCTCGTTTTCTACATACTACCAAAGCACCAAAAACAAAGTATGTAATATCATTAAATACGTAACTTAAACCTATTCTAAGAGTGTATTCCAACACAGGAGGTATAAACCTTGGCTTCTCTCACCGCCTTCATTAATAGAATTATCAGGTAACATTGTTAATAATTTCCCTCTACCCATTTGTTGGCAATGGGATATTGACGATGTTATTCAATGGTTATGGACTACAATTGAATTACCTCAATATAAAGTCAGTAGTTGTACTTTCTCTTATTATATTATTGCTACATAAATCGATACTTAATATTTCTGTAAATAGGACTCTTTCGTTAGAAATTACATAAATGGAAGACGATTATTAACTATCGACGCTTCGGTGTGTCCTAGCATTGGAATTCGCGACTTTGAACACATAAAAGTAACAAGTAGAAGATATTAAGTATAATTTTTTTGTTGATTCTGATAATTGCCGAAAGACGTTAAGTAAAATTTTCATTTAGAAAATTACACAAGGAATTCGTGAATTATTTAACGTGGAGAGAGAAAAACATCGAAGATGCATAAGTTTACCACCGCGATACCCGTGGACTCATTATTTATTATATCGCGTGCCCACTGGGCCAATAAGGGAAGAAACTAAAGCTACACAGCTTTTCAACAAAATGGGAATTATTCAAAAGGAGAGAATTTGTCCATTAGATCATTGGGATGCAATGGATCCTCAAAGTCCTGACTTTCCTTTTTGTCTCTTCGGTTATGGAAGAAATACGAGTGTCAATAAAAAGTGTTAAATAATTTGATCGATCGTAATTTTAACAATAAATTTCAGTATATTAATTTACAAATTATGCCGTTCCTTAATAGTGGTATGTAAATGTTTTTAATAAACGACCGAAATCAGTTATAGGAGGGGAAGAAATATAAAGCACAACACCTTAATATAAATAGATATTGTTATTGCCCCAATTTCTACTTGTAAACGACGACATGTGTCTACATCAACTTGAATGCAATAAATTTGAAAGAATTACATTCTCTGTACGTATATAACGAATGCATAAAAAATTGTATGCATAATTTTAGCTTAATCAGTGTTTAGTTCATACACAAATCTCAATATGTGGTTTATTTGAATAGCTTTTCGATTCACATTAATTCTATGCAAATTTACGTGATACAAACATTTCTACACGCTTTATAAAAAAATAAATTTTATAAGGACCAATAAATATATTGCATGACATGCATAATTCATATGTACAGATTAATAAATTATAAGATGCAGTCAATTGGTAAACGATAGAATATGTTGTATTCTTTGTGTAAAGAAATGGTAAATTTCAATATAAATTAAAAATAATTTTCAATAATAAATTGCACTATTTAAACATGATTTACATCATGCAAATAATTCGTCTTCCGATTCTTCTTCAATGAAATTTAAAAAGCTTTGTGATTTTGCATTTATATGACTAGAGCTTTCTTGTATATCACAATCTCGTTTATCGTGGAACATTGTATCGTTTTTAGAAATACATTTTACAAATTCTTTACTAGTCGACGCTTTTGGACTCATTTGATCATCAGTATCAGAATCTGTATATGTATCAGAATCAGTTTTTCTTGTTTTTCTTACATTACTGCCATTTCTTTTATTAACCTTTCGCTTCCTGGCTTTAGTAGGTTGCATGAAAATATTGCTTGTTTTATTATCTTCTTCTGTCAAACTTTCGTCGGTTGATGCATCGAAAACTGTATCTCCAGAAGTACTTCTTTCCTTTAACGCATTTTGCAATTCCCTTATCTTCTTCTTCTTTGAATTTAGAAGCAATAGAAATCTCTTGTAAAGTTCTTGTTCCATTGTAGCTTTAATATTAATCATTTCTTCTATGTCTGTACTTAATTTGGTCTTTGCGTCTCTCAAACACACATTTTCTTGCTGAAGTGTTTCCAATTTTTCATGAACATCTTGATGATAGTTTAGTAATTGTCGCAAAATTTCGGAAATAATTCCAATATCTGTAATCGGGTGTAAAGTAATTCTTCCAAGAGTCCACAGCTTTGTTTTCCATTCAAATACACCGTCTTGTATGAAGAATTTTATGTCTGAATTTCTTCCACAAAAGGCTTCTTTAGCTTCATGTAAATATTGTTCAGATGATTTGAAAAACTCACCAGCAATATGATTTATTTCTGCAGTAGTCATCTACAATAATAATTATAATTTTGTTACTTTTGTTAAGTACTACTGCATAAACATCAGCATGAAATATATGCTGTATACTAACCTCACCGCTTAACGGCGACATTGCTGATTTTAACAGTACTATTTTAAACTCTGAATCAAACCATTCTACATAAAGAGAAAAATATTCTTTGTCAACATCATTTAAAATTCGGTATGCATTCACGTTTATCATTGCTGATAACACTTAGCAGGTTATAAATTGATATTGATTTAAAAATTTATAATCCGCTCCAAAGAACAAATTGTGAGTTACCAGTTATAACATCGTTAATAAACGTTACAACGGATTTTTTAGAAAATCAATTTAGTTAAATATTGTATCATTATATTTATATTTAATAAACTGTAAGAACAGTAAGATGGTGTACTATACATGTTGCAGTTGCCGGAATCTTGAATTGCCATCTTATCAATGAATGTATAGTTACAATTGGTTACAATCAGCAATAGACTATACACACGATAGATATACCTGTGCAAACTATGGAGTACAAGCACAGACGAGGTATAGAATAAACCGAGCATTAAATGGATCTTTGCGGTCCGTATTGTTAAGTTCAGCTTTCTTTTACTTTGTCTTTAGTTTGCGGCTTTCTCATGCTACTGTTATGCGATTGTAACTTGGAAATATTATAAATATGGTTTTCACGACAAAACCGCAAACTAAAGATAAAGTAAAAGGAAGCAGAACTTTGGTTATATTTGAAGTTATCTGATCTATTCACACGGTTTTGGTATCCAAATTGTTTTAAATTCCATTATTGGTTTATATCATCATTGAATACTAATACTATATTATCATATAAAGAACAACTTCCCGTTATATAAATAAGTAGAAAGATTGGTTTCTCTGTTGTAAACAATATGTCTTCTATATATTACTTGTGCAGATTCTTTTATTTAATAACTATTTTAATAATATTCATGCGCAAATTTCTTATTTTGAGATTCTTTTACAATTATTTGTTAGAAATTCTCAAAATCCCTGATTATGGCGCGCTAGACGATAGGCCGTGTAGCGCGTGACATGCAGCCGCATTCTGATTGGCCCGCATTTCCCCCACCAAGCGGCAGCCTAGCTGCCGCGAGCTATCCCCACTCCTACCAGAGGGGTCACCTGCCTCTTTCTCTCTCCGGATTTGGAGCTGTCAACACGTATCCGTTGTGAGTGTCGCTTTTCCTCGTTTACCGACCGCTAAAAGATAGTTCTCTCGTTTATCTACTACATAATACTTTTCTACTGTTTCATATCTATCAATTTTGACAATAATAATTACGAATTTAGTAACAATCGTGAAATAACTACGCAATTAAGAGTACCCACGCGACCTCTCGCGACATTTACGCTTCACTTTTGTCGTTTACAACATTAATACTCATACCGTAGCTTTATATTTCAATGTTGGTGATAAATAACGTGAATAATAATGTTCGGAAACGCGA
This sequence comes from Cerceris ruficornis, assembly GCA_963989415.1. Lineage (NCBI taxonomy): Eukaryota > Metazoa > Arthropoda > Insecta > Hymenoptera > Crabronidae > Cerceris > Cerceris ruficornis. The sequence continues at coordinate 10,041,896 of OZ022524.1, read as the reverse complement.
TTATACCGGGTTTTTGAACTTTTACACAGTTATTCCGTAATTTTCTCTTGTGTGGAATTTGGTGTTAAAATGCGGCGACCTTGCAGGTGGACAGCTAGGACACGCTTACAGAACGACTACAACACGGCTTAAGGTATGACTATATACAAAGAAACGTGATTTTTTATCACATATGTTCATAAACTCGATTTCTACTTCTCGACTTCTACTCTCAATGGGTGAATTCATTTTTATTCTGCTCGATTGACGGGTTCACATGTTACGACATGTTTTCACGACCTTAGTCTGTCGGCACGGCGCAAAACCGAACAGGCGCATGACCGTACTTCAACTGACTTTAAAATCTCTCGGCGTAAGAATAATATCTCGCACTTCCTCCAATTTTTAAATTATTTACTATTTTCTTGAACTTTTATGAAACTGCGGTCGGTGTAATGGCTCGTATTACATTCATCATTTTTCTTACCATCATTTCAAATGACATATGCAATATACCAGTAACGAAAAGCAAAGTGCGAAAAAAAACAAGTTTGCAAAAACATAGTGACAGAGGATTACATATCATCTTAAAAGTTATTATCAACGTTCTGTTAAATGTTAATGGAATCTGTCTTTTCGGTGACTATGTTCTCGTCAATTATAAAAATTTCGTAGAAAACGTTCAATGATATTTTTAGCACACCGTTGAATTCTTCTTCGTCGCGAATCTTAATTTCTACTTAAGCACAAAATCTTAAAGCTAACTTAGACTCAAAGTGTTAGATGTAACTTAAGCTAGGGATTCGTGCATTGGGTAGCCAGGGTCACCGGGAATTCTGCTACTAGATTTTTTACTGGACGTTTAGTTTTTAAGGTAAATCGGAAAATGTTCGCAAAAATTGGGGCATTTTGTATTTTCAACTGCCAAAAGCTCACTAATTCCAGGCGCACCGAGGTTATTCTCAATTATAATGTTTCAACTACAGATGGCTCTTTCGTAGCCAACATTTAGTTGCGTTGCTGTACCTTTAGTGCCCTATCTGGTTGCCTGCGGTTAAGTGAGTTATGATGGTTGCGTGTTACTCATAAAAAAAGCAAGTGCAAAACGTGACGTGAACTCTAGACAATAAATATTAACAAGTCGAGAGTGATTAATACATATAGAAATTACATTTAAACTTGACATTTTCTCAAATTTGTTCACTTGTCGTATGCCGATACGGGAGTTATAACCTCTGTTTATAAGCTTCCCACTTCGTCTTTCGCGGCGCTAAAATCGTTTAGATGTAGTACACGTGCATTCCATTATTTGTTTTGTAACCTATCAAATATAGTGTTTCCCGCCAAACTTATTAAATCGGTGTTTATTTTACAAATTGAAAGAAATATGGCCGAAGAAACTACAGAGAATCAATTTACTTTGCGGCCGATAAACTGCGAACTGAATCAGCTTTCTAAGCCTGACGGTTCGGCAATGTTAATGCAAGGTATGTTAAATTAATTCATGTTATTTGTAAAATCGAACAATTCGTTCATCTTAGGGGATACCGCTGTTGTGGCGGGTATATATGGACCTGTAGAGGGAAAGCCGCAAAGAATGATGTATGACAAAGCTTCAGTCGAAGTTGTTTATAGTCCTATTAAAGGACCGGGTAGTAAGTTCAGACAAATTTGCATTGATTATCTAGCATTTATTTTTGCAATATTGACATTAGTAAAGTTTCTGATAAATTATTTAAGAGGTGGATGATAGAATGACAGAGTTATATATAAAAGAATCTTGCGAGGCTGCAATCATTGTTACCTTTCACCCAGGGACAGCGATAGGTATTAACGTACAAGAATTGGAAGATTCAGGCGGGGTAGGATATATTAATTAGTACATTTATCTTTGTTAATTATATAGATATTATAGAGGATGAACATGAACTAAATTTGTAGATGTTAGCATGTACAATCAATGCAGCGTGTTTAGCAATGATTAATGCAGGGATCCCAATGAAATTTACAATTGCAGCGGTTAGTTGTATGATAGAGGAAAATACTGGTAACATTATCTTAGATCCTGATAGTGTCCAATTACAGGTATATTCACATAGTACACTAGGTATTTTTAGGCAAACATTCTTTTATTACATTTCCTGTTTTATGTAGGATGCCAGGGCAGTATTTACGTATGCATTTGATAGCATGAAGAAAGACATTATATGCTGTCATACCACAGGCCGTTTCAGCGAAACTGAGTTTCTAGAATCTATGGACAAATGTAGGCAGGCCAGCCAATATGTGTTTGATTTTTATAGAAATCTTGTAAAGAAATATGCGAATGTTTTGTAATATACGTGTTCTGTTTTTCAAAACATGGCGTTGTCTTTTATTCGTTCAATTATTTGGGCTTAGTGAGTAGTTAAAGTTTTCAAATATCTTTCGTCGGTAACTAGGTTACCTACGTTAGCTCGTATTAGTGGGGATGTTGTAAGTTAGCTTCATACTCGCTTTCACCGCTTTCTCGTAGAGGGAACCAGAATCTTCTTGATTGCTTCTGCCCTCTTATGGGGAAATCATTAACTAATCTATCGTTTAAATTCGCTATTATACTTTTTAAAAAGTGTGCCGAAGTTTCACATTAAATTTATGTAATTGTGTTTTTAGTTCTTTTAAATGTTGCACATATCTTATGCAACAAATATATTGGGCTTTCAATATTTTTATCCGTTAGATTGTCTCTTGTATTACCAAAAATATAGGTAATATGTCTATATATCACGTATATAAACGTCTAATTAATTTAATTTATATACCTTCATCAGAAGTTTTCGATTTAGCATGAAGTCTTCATTTATTATTCTCGCCAGTCACGTACAAAAAACTTACAACTGTCTCACTTACTACAGCTTTAAAAAAAAAGAAATTCCTATCACACTAAATCCTAACTTTTTATTTTTTGCTTACAATTAGCGTTTAAACAGAAAATCTATATACGTCTCAGTAAACGTATAAATTAATTCCGCAACTATATTAACACGTACTTAATTTTCAACAATAATTCCACCGAAAGACTCCTCCTAACTTTTCATCACCCGTCACTATCGCAATTATGAGAATGCAAACACAGTGAAGCTTGCGTTTTATACAAAATAAAAAAAATTAACTTACATAAACTATTTTAGCTGTCTGAAACGCTAAGAAAATTGCAGTCTCATCCAAACATATCCTCCAACTTTTCATTTTCCTTCACTGCTGCTAGCATTGAAGCAAAAAAAAAACAAAAAACGAAACAAACTCCCCATTCCCAAGATCAGCGTGTATTTCGCGTTAGCGCGCTTAAAGAGGAGCGGATATCTGTCGGTAGAGCCACGCCCGATCGCCAATCACAGCCGGTACCTACCATCGACGCGTATCCTTTGTGTCCTCTGGACCCTTTTAGTCCCTCTTTCTGGCTCTCGGGAGCCCAGGGACTCGGTGGCCATCTCTGGACGTCCATTAAATACAGAAATGAGCCTTCCAAGAGCGCCTCGAACGGGTCGGACGAGATCCACCGCTTGGGCCCCGGCGATGGTACGAAGGAGAGTAAAGAAGAGAAAATAAGAGGGAACAAGAGAGAAAGACAGAGCCGGGTCAGACCGGGCCACGTTTAGCTGAGGTCGCCCCGGGCCCCCAGACCATTAACAAGGAGCGGAGCAATTTATGGACCGGCTCGCTCATTTCCACTTTATTATTATTTTCTCATCTCATAGATGGTCTTCCACGTCGTTTTGTTCTCCCTCTCCATTGGTACCGTCTCTCTTCCTCCGGTTCGCGCGCTCCTCGTCTCTCTCTTTCTCTCCCGGAATTAATACTCACGGCGGAACCGAGAGAGCCACCGGCACACCGCGAGTCGTCGATGAGACCCGAATGGAACTTTTAGCCGTGGCAAAAAATTCCGGAACGCGAAATATTATTGCCCGGTACCACCTTCTTTCCTTTACCCACCCATCGATAATACCTCTACCGGGGTTCTTTACTTGTTTCTGTCGCTGCGGCTCCGTGCCCGGAAGTCCTTCGTTTTTATGCCGTTCCATGTTTTCTCTGGTTGGATGTTTTTCAAAGATTGTAATACTCTGCGAGATGAAGTTTTTGAGTGATTGAGCTACAGCGGTTTGTAGATTCTGATGTTCGCTTTTTCATGGATTTTCGGAGAACAGCTTAAGTTCTTCGTTAGTTTGCAATATTTTATTTATATGTACAACATAGGTAACAAATATAGTTATCGAATTTCTTCAATTGTACGTAAAATATACTTAGTTATGCTTTGAAAAGGACAAAGGTGAATTGATATTTCTTATTCCTGAATTTCGCGAGTACGACAATCGCTGATTCACGTCTTCTATTATGCTATTTCATTCAATGCCATTACACTATCCATTATGCTATTTCCTTGATTGTTATTAATTGTACGAGTGCTATAATTTAACAGGGGACGTAGAAGAACCGATGAAGCGAATTTCATATAAACTTTAGAACAGCTGAACTTGTCTACTCTTTCATTAATATACCACAAAATCTCCGCACTCCTTGCTCGCCCTCCCCATCAAGTCTGTCGAAACAAGCAGGAATTTGTCAGAACGAATCTCCGTCGCGCAAAGTGTCCGAATCATTTCTTCAAAAAGACCACCCCCAACCGCGCATCTCCCGCCATTTCGCTCGATCGCCTCTCAGGTATTTTCGCGAGGGTGTAAAAGTCCAAGTGTTCATGTCAAATGCTCATCGTGCTCGCACTCAGCAACGCAACCGGGCGTTGCTGAAAGCATAAAGAAAATCGCGCGACGGAAGCGTGTGCTCGGTACACGTAAGTAATGTTTCGCTTGATATAACTTCGCGTGACGGTGTGCTGCCGCGTGCTGGTCGTACCGATAAATCCTCGGTTCGCGAGTTAATTTTAAATGGTCACGACTTCCAACCGCGATGACAACGCGTACGGCAACGTCTTCGTGGCATCGGTGGCGAGGATCGAGCAGCAACAGCAACATCACTAGCCGCAGCAGCATCGGTACCACCACCCTCGTAGATTCACCTTTCCTTACCACCTCGGATGAGCTTCTCATTTTACGACCTATCTATACGAGCACGTTGCATTCTTCGGTGAATAAAACAGGCGCCTCTTCCTCGGTAGGAGGACCTCCTCCATGGTCTTTTATTTCTTCTTCCATCGACGGCCTCGCGTCGTTTTCGCTCTTTTCTATGCCCGGCTCGCCCATTGGCGCAAGGGTAGTTGTTATGAAATTAGCATGAGCGATCGGGACGAGGCTCTACGTAGGTAATCGCTCGAAGGGCAACGCGTCGGGATTGGAGAGGCCATTTGGAACCGGGTGCTTTGCCCAATGCCGCCAATCCTGTGGCCTCGACGATCGCCTCCGCCATCGTCCCATTGGTCTGCCAGGATTTACGAGCGTTTTGCCTCGAACGTCTCCCGCTCGTCGATGCGCGATGAAAAAGACCTCCCATGCCCTTGCCTCGTGTGGCTTGCAATTAAGAGTTGCGATGTCTCAATGGAAGCTGCGAGTCAGATTGCGCTTCGAGGGTCAGTGCGGCTTTATGATCGAATAGATGGGGATATATAATCGCGTTTATCGCCCATTGAATGGCTGATTTTTTCGTAGCGATCGTGATGTGTCTTCTGGCGGATAGGGCTGAAGTTGTGTATGTTTTAGTTTGTGTATTTTTTGGGGTAAGATCTTTAGCATTCATGTCGAGGATTATAATTGTAACGGGTGAGCTTTAGTTGTTGGGTACACCTGTCCACAGGGTTTGATATGTATGAAGTTCGTAAGGATGCCTGTTTTCATTTTTAGTGGTTTGAGTTTATGGCAGGATGTATGCGTTTTGGAAAGGGGGAGGAAAGGTAGGGCGAAGGATATTGTTCTCTGTGTATGTGAATAGTAAACTTGTAGAATAAAATTTTGTTGTAGTCATCGGCAGAAACGAATATTTACATACCCTTCAAAAGCACCAATACTTTTGCCTTTTTTTGGTACATGGAGTTATATGAAATGAACATTCTTATCAAGATTGTATTCAAGAAGTCTGACAGCGACTGAGATAAAGTCTTAAATGAGCCGTTCAGTGCACAAATCGATTAACTCCATAAAACCTAAAGTGGAGAAACGTGATGAAAGTATACGCTTCTTTTTAAAATTCCCTTCAAAATATAAATACAAATAAGTATTGTAGAATATATAATCGCATTAAGCTTTCCTCTAACGAAGTACAAAATGAATAAGGTGGAATAGCCTTGGAATTAATTATATTGACTTCTGAATTCAATTATTTATTATTCGATGGCCAAACAAACTTCGTCATTTAATGGTGTTAATCGTTATTATTACGAAAATTTATTCTAAATATAAAAAGTTAGGATTCAATCGAGTGCTTTGAGACTTAAATTTAAAAAAAATCAAAAAGTGGAGTTAATCGATTTGTGCACTGGACGGCTCAAATCTTCAAATAGTGAATTCAGATCCGAAGAGCCAATACATATTGTAAGCTCATAACATCGATAACTGTAAAGCCTAATCCCATAAATTTAATTAGCCGCACACATTTATCGCGATACATTTTCTAAATTCCCGTAACATCGAACGCGTTGAAAGACGTCTCCCAATTAAATCTCACTCCCCAACCCCTTACTCCATTACACCTTCAATGCCCGCACGACGATATTATTCCTACCAATTAAGTCTATCCCTAACAGTGAACTTATTTAAGCTCGTACACCGCGCACTTTTCCAATTTAATTACACGTATCGATAATAACAGGCCCCGTCGTTGCACGGCATGTGCGCGTGTCTTCGGCATTCGTTTCGCATCGGGCGCGCGCATTTGCCGCGGCCGATATTATCGTCCGGCCGAAGTAATTACACATCGAACGGTGCAATTAATACACGTCAGGATCCTCCTGGGATTTCGTGGGATTGAGTCGTCGGCAACGTCTTTCGGATTCGTTCCGCCGCTCGTAAAACGGCCTCGCATCGAATCGTTAGAGATCCTCCCGCTGGTGCCATTTTTTGCGCGCCACGACTCGCTGAAATTCGTCTTGGGCCCCGCGCGGCCGGAATCCCGGGTCCACGGTAGCGGGGGAGTCCCCGCAATGGGGCCCAGGCGAAACCCGCTTGACGTTTGACATGACTCGAACTGACAGCCGGCTTGTGTGAGACAGGAATCGTACGTCGTGAAACCGACACTCGGGGACCGTTCTCTGTCGGGAGGACCCAGCTGCGATTTTTCGGGGCCATCGCGGATGATGGATTCTCGTCACGTATCCCTCATTCGATAGAATGAACGTAGCGAATTCTCCTTTCCTCGAGTAAACGCACGTGGTGGTGTCACTAACGAACCGATGTTACCGGTGTACGCGGTATTAACTTGGGATTCGGAAGAGGCCCTTGAAATTTCTCTTTCGGTGCTGGTACACGTATACGGTATCTTCGAATGGGGATTCTTCAATCGTGGGACGTTATCGTAGATCGATTAATTTCGAGTTACAAGTGGTACCTTTGACAGCTGACACGACTCCAAGTGACACTCTCCATCTGTATATACAACCGGGAGGATCGTTTCTTTCGGCTGTCTCGGGGACCGATGTTGGGACGGGGCCCGCCGGGGATGATGGATTCCCGTCACGTAGCGCGCTCGCTAAACTCCCGTCCCTGGAGGAATTCTTCCGTTGAATCTTCTTTTTAATTTTTCGGCTTTGATGCAGCGGATACTTCGTTTAGGATTTTACAATTTGGGCGGCTTTCCATTGTTGGATTGTGATGAATCTGTGGAAATATTTCAAGGGTCGTGATAGAGATAGGAGTATGATGCTCCACGCGGGAATGTAAGATTTTGTTTAACACTAGATTTACGGACGTGAAATCTTTTAAATTGTAATATATCGGATAAGGACTTTGAAAAAGGAGGGATCAAGCGGCAAAGATGGTAATTCGTTAACACGTTAAGCGCCACGCTGATTCCTAGGGACCGGTAATACACCTTCCGTTTGGACCATTTATTAGGAAAGGTATCTTTTTGTTTGTTTTAATAAACTATATTAATTTTTGATAAAATGATATATTTCTTATTTAAAACCACTAATAATGGATCGTTCAGACGCGACAGCGTAGTTTAGGTAAAAAACGAACCGTCGGTTTTCATTGCTCAGAGTCAACATAACCGAAAAATGAACGTCCGGTCCCTAGGGACCGGCGTGGCGCTTAACGTTTTAAGTCGTTATTGTATTATAAAATACACGTGAAACATTTACTGTGCAGCGTCCCTATAAATTTGAGAAATGTTTATAAGACAAGTAGGGACCCGTCAATTTGACGGCTTCCGTAAATCTACTGTTAATTTGATCGTCGAACTTGTTTCACGTTAGTTCCATCTTGCGTTTCGGGCTTGCGTTTAGAAATAATGTAATTATTCATCGTTTGCTGGACTGACTTCCGACGTAAATTTTATATTATTGCAAACCTGCTGGTAAACAACTCATCCTTCGGTCAGTTTTTGTCGATGTACTTGTAGTTCCTTCGAGATACCATTCGTGTTATCGATTAGTTTGTGGAAGATTGAATGTGTACGTTGAGCTAACTTTTTAGTTTCGTTGTGCCTTTCGATAAACTGTAATCTCATGCTGTTTGTACGTCAATAAATTATTAGTACGTATATATATTTTATGTTAAATTAAACCGCAAAATGTTAATTTGTCAAATTAGAAAAGCGATTACAAATACGAATCCCTTATTTTGAAAAATGGCAGATATTTTCTGCAGGCGTTGTAATCAGAACGTAACGCTACAACAGATCAGTTATAACTATCTAATTTAATCTACTTCTGTTGGTCTTAACACTAGAACAACCAAACCAGTCAAAATGACTGGTACACAATTCTTTCAAAAAATTCTCCAAGTTTCTAGAAGAGTCTTAGAATAAATATTCTATGTCCATCTTAAAAAACATAAATCACCGAATCGAGTATCTTTTCCGCCTCTTGATTCCTCCTTTTTCAAAGTACTTATTTAATATTTTGAAATATGATAGATTTAACGCCGGTAGTTCTAGTGTTAATACCGGAGCTAGCAGTTACAAGTATATCAGACCTGAAATTACAATCTAGCAAAGCAACAACCCGAAGATTTACGTCATTAAAAAAATCTAAAAAAGGACACATCAAATTTCCACGCACAAAGCCTTTGAAACAGAGAACATTTTCCACCAAAGACCGAAACGAATGTTCGCCAGAATTATACTCCCCGTTCCAAGACTCCCAACGTTGCTCTCTCCCATTAAATCAACCGTATTGCACAAAATGTAATTTTAACCACTGCCGAATAACAACTGTTTCACCATATGAAAATTTCCCCGGCTCGTTTGTCTACCGCTGCTGTCCGTTTCGCGTTAGAACAGCCCGTAAGATCATTTTCCCAGTTACATAACGTGGATAGAGATGATCCAGTGCAAGAATAAAGACGACGCCACGGACTAAGGATCCACAGAGTCTCTCTTAGATCACCGTCGAGCTGTTTCACTGTCCACCTAAATAACATCGCATAACTTACGAGACAGTGCTCGTCAGGAGCATTTAGGCCAATTCTGTTCTCAGTGAGAGCAGGGAAATTCACCGAATTCTTCGTAGACTCCGTGACATTTAGTAAGCCGTTCCGCGTAATTCTTCCGGCCGTTATTGAAATTAAACCATGTTCCGGCTATGGTCCCCATTAATTCACAAACGTCGAGTGGATTTAAGAACAGCAGAGAATTGAATCACCGCTCGGCCGTTTAAATACGATGTAACGAAAAGTGGAGTAAAAGCTCACCACCGCGGGAATCCATTCTCATCCAAGGGAGCAAGAAAGCACGTGTGGGATGGATGTTTACACAGGAGACAAAAAGCCTGGTAAAATGATGACGTTACAGTTCCGTTGTCGATCTGTCAGACGTGCTTACGAGCCATAACGTCCACCGGAATGATTAACCGATCTACCGTGATTCGATCGAAGGATCCGATCGGATGAAGATCCAGACGGTAAAAAGGGGAGGAAGATAGAAAGCTGGCGAAAAAAGGAGAGGGAGAGAGAGAGAGAGAGAAAGGGAAAGAGAAAGACATTGAAGGATAGGATGAGAAAGGAGAAAAGCATCGAAGGAGGAACGAGGAAGAAGAAGGTGAAACGAACTTGAACCGAGCGATCTCTTCGAGATGGGATAAAATGTGAGAGGCCGAATCTCCGAGCTTCCGACGGTGTTTCTGTATGCGTAAGCATAACGTAGGAAAGAAAGGAGAAGGGCAACGGACCAAGGAATACGATCAGAACCCCGCGGTGCAAACGCTACTCGATCGGATCGGCGAGTAAGATTGATGGTTTCTTAATAACCGAGAAAAACCGGCAAAACGATCGGCGCAACGCGCCGCCACGGGTGGTCGCAATACGCATTACACTCCAACGACATGGTTTTTCATTGTCGACGCAACGGATACGGCTGTCCTTTCTTCTTACATCTTTACGCCGATGTTCCTTCACCTTGCGCGTGCTAATTCTTTGGTTGTACGTCATCTCGATGCTCGAAGATTGTTTCATAATTTCGGGTTTAACAGTTTCGATGATTTCTCTGAAGGTACTTGGACGTGTTTCTGTCATCGTATAAGTAACATTTTACAATCACGTTCATTCAGGAATATTATTTTTGCTTGTTATTGAGCCGTTCAGTGCACAAACCGATTAACTCCACTTCTTGAATTTTTTTAAATTTAAGCCTCAAAGCACTTGATTGAATCGTAACTTGTTTGAATAAATGATGTTTAGAATAAATTTTCGTGATAATAACGATTAACACCATTAAATGGCGAAGTTCGTTTGGCCATAGAATAATAAATAATTGAATTCAGAAGTCAGTCTAATTAATTCCAAGGCTATTCCATGTTATTGATTGTGTACTTCATTAGATGAAAGCTAAATGCGATTATATATTCTACAATACTTATTTGTATTTATATTTTGAACGGAATTTTGAAAATGAGTGTATACTATGTCATCACGTTTCTCCACTTTACGTTTTATGGAGTTAATCGATTTGTGCACTGAACGGCTCAATTATGAGAGTGATTTGAGTCATTTATTGTCGGTCTTGTGATATGTAGATGAAACTTTCAAACTTTCGTTTTGAGATGCGGATTTAATTCTACGTAATGAGACAACGATCAGCTAGGTTAAACAGTTCACTTCTTTATCATTTTTTCAACGTAGTTCTGCTGTATTGCAATGTAAATTGGTTCGACGGAAAATAATTGACGTGGAATTTTTCAAATTTCTGATACGGTCCACGTTGATAACCAGAATTTTTATTCCTGCTGGCATAGAACTTTTTGTGTAAATTATCTAAGTTTCTTCATCAGTGACTGTAATCTCTTTTATTTTTTGGATTCAACTGCTATGATTATTCTGTGAGGGTGTTGTACTTCTTTTAGACGTTGGCTATTTTATTCGCCGGATGTTTCTGTCATTAATCTGATGAGTAAGATATACAGGAAATAGGAAACATCCGGGGAATGGTAATTAAGAAAATGGTGAAGATAGATAGGATCTGAGTTTATTGAGGAAAATGTTTCTAAGCCTCGAGTTTTATGGCGTAATTGGTGTGAGATAATGTAGATTTTGAAGTAAACCCGAGAATTAGCTGCATATACTAAGAAATTTGCAGTATCTGCAAATTGTTACATGACCGTTAATTTTAAAAATTTATTGCCTTTCTGTCATAACACGAAGGTAATTGAAATCTTTTAAATATGGAGTCTCGATAAAATCTCGGTGGTTCAAGTACAGGAGTACTGAGCACGTCTGATTCTCAATAAAGTTGACTAAAATCAATTTGTTTAAAAAAGTAGATACTGTAGTAGGCGGCCGAGATAATAAGTGGGTTAAATATATACGTAAATTACTAAAAAAAAACAATACTGCACTAGGAACTTAACAAACATTGAGACTATTTATTTAAGAAATTATTATTAATATATAGTAACGACAAGCCAACATAAAAAACTCTGCTCTAGGTCCATACGGGGCCGCAGTTGTGGATTGTATCCAGTTTACATAAACATTTGCAATTTATCCATTACATACTCTAAAGCGCAAACTTTGGCAGGACAAAGATTCACGTCCGTCAAAAAAACTCTTTAACTGCCACTCAATCGCAATTACATGCACTCAAATTATGGACTACCGTACTTTTCGCCTCACTGAAATTGATACAAAAATCGACGATACACCCTTCAATAAGTCCCACGTAATATCAAAATCCAGAGTCGTGAAATAATCGAAGAAATCGTGCGAATACTTGATGCACCGGGTGGAGAACGTGACGCGGGTACCTTTTTCCTTTTTTTTCCTCCATCGACGGGAGAGGAGTCAAGGGAATAAGAAGAACGAACAATTTCGGGTAGGATGCCGCCTACATCGGTGAGTGGAACGAGCGAGAGAGCAAAGTCAGTTTGGTTCTTGTCACATTCTTGTCAAGCGGGACAGCGTGCCACGTCAATCTCTTCGCTACGCTCTCGAGGACGGTGTCTCCCTTCCTCTTCTGGTTCCGCCGCTCGAGAACCGGCGGACCATGAAGCCTCGAAACGGATGGATGGACGGACAGCTGGACAAGCGGTCGATGCGTCAAAGAAAAATATAACCGTCGCCCCTTGCGCAGCCAAACTGCCTCATTAGCCCGGTTTAGCCGCGAAACTGTACCATTTCGGAATTTCTCCTTGGGGAGTCATTTTGCCGTCGAGTTTCACCATTCCTCGATGCCCTTCCCCGTCTCGAGTTGCATAATCGAACGGAATAAACGAAAAGATGTAAAGCCAACAAGTTCCCCCAAAGAATTCCGAGGACCTTGGACCCTTGACGTTGACGTCCCGAGTCGTAATTACCGATTTAACCGGGCAAGAGTATCGTCGATCTAATTATTAGCCAGAGACGTCGAGGACTTTTAGCCCGGTGAAAAGTCGGCACGGAAGTGTCGCCGGTAGCCGATGGACAGGACAACTCTCATTGGACTCGAAAGCGTGTAGAACGCAGCGGCGAAGAGGCCGCCGAAAAATACGGCGGCGACGGGGCCCAATTCATCGCAGGATACCCGGCCATCGATCAATCTCGGTAGCAGCAATACGAGGAAGGTATAAGGAAGGAGGCAGGAGTCAGCAAAAGAGAGAACCGATACGAAGGTAGCCGCGCAACGTTGTACGCCGAGGGACATTAATTGACACGAGCCGAAGGCAAGGTAGGAGAAAGAAAGAGGGTCAGGGTCCGAGGGAGGAAGGTGCGCCGGGTAAGGATGAGAGGTACGGATGAAGAGAACGAGGAAAGAAGAACGAAAACAACGGGTGGTGGCATCCGGTCTGTCCGATCGTGCCGCCGACGAGGCAGCAACGGTGGCACCACCACCATCGAGACCATCGGGACCAGCAGCAACGGCAGCAACAGAAACAACGATGACAACGAGGACGATGAGGAAGAAGGAAGAAAAGGACGAAAGCGAGGTAAAGATAGAGGAAGGAAGAAAGAGATAGTTGACGTAGGCGGAGCTGGTGCTTTGTAGATCGGTTTCGCCGCTCTCGTCGCATTGGTCGCTCCTTCCTTCGGCAAGGAGAAGACTTCCGAGCTTCGACGAAGCCGATCGTCTTCCGTCACCCACGTGATCGCCGATTGTTTCCCCTTTCGATCGCGGTTCCCCTCGTTTCTTCACGTGAAATCCTCGCTGTCGCTGCCGCCGCTTCTCCTTTTCTCTTCTCCCTCCTCCTCATCGTCGTCCTTTTTCTCTCGTCCTTCTCGTTGCTTCTCTTGGTCCGCGCTTCTCTTGGTGAACTAAGATTTATGCCCGCCGCCAGTTGAGACGTTTGCGCGAAGAGATTGAACGAGATACAGGGTAGGGCTGCTACGGCATGTGCGCGGAAGAGACGCAGAGGGACTTGGGACTACTTGAACGATGATAGTGAAATATGTACGCGCTTTTCGGTGGGGATTGCAGTTCATACACCTGTGAATGATCCACAATGTATGGCGTTTGAAATGGGTACGGAGCTTCTCGAACTAGAAACTTTACTGCTTCCGGGGTCTTGCTGCGTGTAATGAGAGTGTTTCTTGTTTTTATTAGGTGCTTCTGTAATTAAAATAGTTATTCCTGTGGAGTTGCACTTTTATCGAAATTTACGGGACGTGTGATGTTGGTAAATTAATTCTCCGTGGTGTTGTAAATTTATATGTGTTTCAGATGGAACAGAGTTTATTTGCTGTTGACGGTAATCATCCTTTTCTATTAACGATTCCCGTACTTGTTGCTCGAGTAAAACCAATTCTTGCAAAATTCTCGGTTCGTTAGTGGAATTTATGGATTTGTATTTTTTCTGCTACTGTTCTTAGATAGAACTAAACTAAACGGATATTCCGAGCGGATAATTTATGTATCTTCTTCCACGTTCGTTATTCTAACTTTGTTATCATTAGTACTTGCTACTATGCCTTTACATCGTTAAAGTAAGCCGTGGTAATTGCCATAATCGGCAATTTCCTCGTGTGTTTCTTATTTTTAATTTGTCCGTCCGCCCCTTCCCCCTTTCCAATTATAAATAATTGACGCGCGTGTTTATCAAATCGAAGCTTGTTTTCATTTAGCTTGGAATCAGCACATTGACCGTTTTAAACGCACAGTAGAAACTCCAAACTAGACAAAAAAAAATGGTAAGAGATTACGTATGATCGCCCTCGGCCACTTGTTCCCGCCGTGTCCGTCAGAACCCACGAAATAACACGTTCCCTTTTAATTTCAGTTTACTACTGTAAAATTGCCCAGTAATAATGACAATGAAACTGTTCTGCCGAGGCCACTAATAACGGTGATTCGTCTCGCTTCCTCGTAGTTTTACCGAATGTTTCCAACCAGTTGCCGTTTTTAGAGATTCCATCGCTTTTAAGAATACGTCTCTCGACCGACAGGAGTATAATCGAGTCCTTTCCGAGAGTGATACTTTCCTCGTGATTTATTTGCGGTAAACCGAAGTATAATTTACCAAATTGCCAAATTCATAACGTTAATAGTATCATCAATAATTGACGGGATTTTTCAGAATTTAATAGATATCATAACTAACGAAAATTTAAACGAACCGCGCTGTATTTAATCACGGTAAATTATGCAGTATTGTGTTATATAATTTATAAATACAATCCATGGCCTGCACATACAGTCTACCGCTTAATTTATAACCGCGACAAACAAATTGCTGTTACGTAGATACTTTAACAATATGTCACTCAGTGCAGTGAAAAATCTATATCAATTTTCTTTTACCTTGCAAGAACAGTACAAACCTCCCAGAAAAACAGACTTAAAGCATCTCACAAATTTTCAATCTTCATTTTCTTTGTATCCAATATCAAAGATATTTTCATTCTTAAGTTCATCGAGTCATTCTCCTACGAAAATACTCATTCAACCGACCTATACAGCATTAATCACACTTTTAAAATGCTAACCTCCAACAGCGCCCTTACTCGTAGATAGTTCCATCGACAGAGTCGCGTCGTTCGTTGCGGCAATATTAATTCGCAGTTCCTTTTAATTTTCTCCCCGGGGCCTACCACGGTGCGATCCCGTCATCGCCAATCAATATGCTAACGAGCGATTTCGTGGTACAGAGAGGCAGGGAAATAAAAGGAGGAAACGAGGGAGAGGAACGAAGCCGATCCGTAATCGAGGCAGTCGTAGTCGGCAGAATCGCCGCTGGGTACCTTCCACCTTCCTTCTGGGTATCTCTTTTGAATGTGCGCCGGCCAATTAAAATAATTAGCGACGAAACGAACGAGAGCGGGCTTACCGCACGATTATAGATTGAGATAAAAAGAGAACGAGATAGATGCACCGAATAGAGGCGGAGGGAGGAGATAGGGAGGGAAGAGGGAAAGGGGAGGACGCGTTATTTACGATGGGATTGATTTAATAATCTTTGGATTCGCAGTCGTGCGAATTGCAAATCAGTTTGTACAGAGGAAACTTGCATCAGCGTAGAATTGGACGATTATTTATTATTTTTCTTGTTCTCTGTTCAATTCAAAGTTTGGAGTTCTAGTTACTGTAAGAATGGTCTTTTCCTTGTTTCATTAACTCTTTGCGGACGGAGAATTTTTCGAAGATTGAGAAATAATCATTTCTTTGACGATCATAAACCACCTTTTCATCAGAAAGTCAGAGTGTTAACGTATAGAAGTTATAAATGTGGGATTGGTTATATTAGGTGTTATAATATAGAGTAAAAGTAAGTTTATTGACTAAAACTATGTACTAAATGGTAATACAAAAATGAATATAATAGTGGACTGCCTCGTATGATTGCGTATAAAGAATTAAAAAGCATTCGCTCCGCTCAGTCACTCGTTCGTACTCATACATCCGTGCACTCATTCATACGTACACACATGCATTCCTTAGCATAGGGATCGAAGGGCCTCCCGAGCACGTATCTTATAAACAGCCTCCTAGACTAAACAGTCAAGGTCAGTGGTCGGCAAATCGCGACTTGCGAGCCGCATGCGGCTCTTTAGCGACCTGAGCAAAAATTTGTGTCAATAAATAAGATTATTATTATATCTGGTGGTATTTAATGTTTAGTAGCTAGGTTAAACCGGCTCCGGAAAACATGGTTCTTCATCGGTTCTTGAAAAGAAATTTGGCTCTCAAAAAAATTTTAATTCTCCTGCTGCCGATTTCTGGCCCTTTTGACTGCTAAGTTTGCCGACCACTGGTCTAGGCGGTCGCGATGAGGCCATACCTCGATTCTCGATACCACATAAATTACTATTTGCGTAATCATGTGTCAGCGGTTAGATTTCAATTTTTCAACTCTAACCATGTATACACGCACCGTGAAACTATACCAGATTTTTTCTCAGACCGCATATATGCGTCCGTCGTCCTCAAAGGGTTAAATCGATGACTAAGTTTAATGTTAGAAATATGAATTTTTATCTTTATGATGGATGTATGAGCCTGCTGTTAAGAAAGTGGTGTAAACGAAAAGTTGGAAGTATTGGACGTATTACATATTTTGCATTGTTCCGATGTGAATTTTTGTACGAGAAATTTCTCCGTGGAAACGTTGAAAAATCCGAATCAATTAACGCAGTAGGCAGTTATCTCATTACATGCAACTCAAAGCAAGTATGAAATGTCTGATGCCACTCTTATACGAGGAGTTAGCTACCTTCATATGTGAGCCTCGTGAAACGTTCCACTCGAACACGCACGATTACCTCGGTACCACGTATTAAAGTCGAAATCCACGATCTTCGAGGAGAGTCGATCCGAGGGCATTAAGTAGACGTGGAAAGATAAGAGAAAAAAAGTGGAACGGACAGAAGGAACGAGGAGACACATGAGAGACCGTACGAGAGGAAGGGTGAAAAGCGCCGAACTCCCTTTAGGCTTCGTTAGTCAGCTTCTGACTTATCAAAGGGCAGGCCTCGGCCGATACACAATGGCTGAAAATCCTCCACGTTGCTCTTCGTAAAAGATGGCCCGGCTGTCTCGTAAATTCTCGTAGCTCGAGGACCCGTGCAGTCTGTTTCTACTTTGGCAGCCAGCACCGCTCTATACGTAAATCTGGCAGTGCGAACTGCGCGACGCTATTACCTTCGGACAGGGTGATTCTTGAAGGCGGTAATCGATTGAGGCTGATCACGTTTAGTGTAATTATCGTACTTTTTTGGTCCATTCTTAGCTCTGGCAACGCTGGGTGATTGTTCTTTATCGATGTAAAATTGGAGACTTATTTGAGGTCAGAATTCTCTTGCTGATTGAGAGAATATTTTGATGAATTACTGCGAATATAGAGGTGCCAGAGGTGTGTAAGTGAAATATGAGCATAAGTCAGACTGAAAGAGGTGATGATTTTGAATAATACTGAAACTCGTCAGAATTTTATGGACAGGCATCAATATAACGGCAGTTCGTTGATATATTTGGTTGTTGATGTTCGAATCGACGAAGAACACTTAAACGCAAACGTAAGCATTTATCTTAAAAATTTCTTTCGATGAATATCCATCAACTGATTCATCCATGCTTCCCACAAATTGCGGTACAAATGTAATCGCTTCAAAGTTCAGAGTTAGACTTGAAAATAAAATCTATCGATCAGCTTCCCGATACAGATATCAAATCGAAAAATTCCAAGGTCCCGAATCCGAACCCAAATCTTCCCAGGCAGTCCTATCCTCTTCACCTAATTCCGATTCTCTTAGATTTACTTTCTCACCCGAACTTGTCAGCGTTGATCAGGGATATAATTACTCAGGGATCCATGCTGCAATTTATATCACGTTTGAAGTATATATCACGAGAAGGTACGTCTACGATCGGTATTCGAGGTATTCCCCGTTGTTTGCGAACTTGAAATACTGCAGGGTCCCCGGTACGCATGGATTTCGAAGATCCATCCAAGATGTTAGGGTAGACTAGATATCGAGGGAAGGCTGACAGCTAAACCAGGAGGATCCGACGTCGTCGTTCGCGGGGCGTCGTCGTTTATTTTGGCGAACGCTTAAACATTGTCCTGTTGAAGGACTGCTGCCGTTCTCCGGCGAAACCTGACTCGCGTTCGGAGCGGCCAGGGCGGCGTTTCATTTATTCAAAGTAAGTTATTGCGATCGCCTCGGCCACTATATTACTGGGCGAAGACTCCTCTCCTCCTTCGTCCATTCCTCTTTTGCCGCTTCCGTCTCTCTCTCTGTCTCTCCGACTTCGATTTCTGCATCCTCCTCCCGTCCTGGGCCTCGAGCCCACGGTCCCGATTTCCAGGTAAGATATTCATCTAATTCCCCCCGATTAGCTGGCCGCGGACGACCGAATGGCAATCCGGAGTGCCTATATAAGCTTCTCAACCGTTCGGACAGCTACCACTAACTTCTCCACGACTGGACAATCCGTTATATCCTGCGCACATGCGATCCCCCGATTCTTTCTAGGATGATGTGCACGAGGATAGATGTTTACCGGGTTCTCCTGGTTGTAGGTGCTCTGCGAATGCGAATTCTATTTCTTAATTGTTGCATGTCCTTTCGAGATTCGACGGTCGTGCTTATTTTTCTGGTTGCCGGTAGTGGATATCGGTTTATGTTGGTTTTGTAGGTGTATGGAAAGACAGGAAGGTAGTTTGAAGGAACGATCGTTTAGGAGGGGTAATGTATAGCTTGGTTTCTTTATTTATATTTCAAACGGAGAAGTATTGGTTCTTTAACCCCTTGCAGTACAATCACGAGTGGCACTCGTGATGCGCTGGATGGAATAGGGAATTTTGAGGCTTCTCGAAAATTATCGAATTGAAAATGTCAGTGGAACACCACACGATAAAATGATTCCTATGTTATTAATATTCCGTTAAGTTCTAATATATATCAGGAATCACTGGCAAATTTTTATTTCAGCAATTAAATTTTCAATTGTTGCAGAGGCAGGCACAAAAGAATTCGTAGGGCAAGGGGTTAATAACGATAGTACTTTTTGTACACAGTACACAGCTTCATAGATGCCAGTAATTCACTTCTCTCTTAAGGGGTTACGCCACCTTGGCGATCGGAAAAATAGGTATAAAAATAAACACTTTTTTTGACGCAGCCGTTAAGTATATAAAATGTTCTTTAGTTTACACATATATATATAGCAGTTTTATGAATAATTTGCAATGTTAATGATTAAAAAATGTTAAAAAATGACGGAGTTAGGAGGCGATAAGTAGGACTCTCTTTTGAAAACCCTTACTCACGGTGTACATTATTTCTCTGTTAGGCATTGTCTGAAATATAAAAAATTGTTCTTTTCTTATTTATAAGGGTAATAGCTAAGATGTGACGTAGGGAAAAATTTTTAAAAATTTTTTTGTAGAAATGACAGCTATTTGAAAAAAGAATTCGTATTTGCATCGAGATGTTGAGTTTAAAAACTGTATAAATTTTGAACATGGCATCCAATCAAAAAAATCCTACGTCACCTTTTAGAGAATATTATAAACAACAATTGTTGTAAATTTTAACTAAATCGGTTGAGTAGATATTGAGATATCGTGTACACCGATTTGAAAAATGTAGTTTCGAGAAAAACGCAGGAGTCCCGCTACGGTAGGTCCTAGGTTTCATGATTTCTTACTCCGGCGCGCTTACTGCTAATTGCTATAACTTTGGTAATAGTTTGAATTTTGAAATGGTTAAACGCTTAAAATATTCCTAAAAATATAAGCAATTCATCTAGCCAAAAAAAAAATCGATTTTTTGAAAATCTCAAGGTGGCGTAACCCCTTAAACCACCGCAAGGGTCAAACCCATAAAAAGTCATCCTTCGATCACAGTAGAATCAGACCGTACGAACAACCACGACACCACCACAACTTCTCTCCCCTTCTTCTCCCATAGAGTTACGTTTACATATCACAACCATATCCTCCATTCATTTTCTTATCTCCCGCCAAAAACAAACGCACTACATTTACCGCAGCCTTCGCAAACTCAACTTTTCTCCAAATCAGTTACCGTTCCAATCACCATTCACCTAATTCCTCCATCTAACGATCCTCATAAAATACTCTTCTCCGCACCCCCGGCGAAAAAACCTCAAGAAAACCCACCCTTCACCATTCAGCCCCATCGTTCCCCCTTAATGTCGCCGGAAAGGAAGTTTAACACCCCGGATAAGAGGTAGATTCCAAAAGCGCGTAAATGGAAAGGCAATACGCCGGACAGAACATAGTTGTTGGGAGTAGGCGAAGACGAAAGTTCGCGGATCCGCTCGCTCAGTATGCCAGTCGACATTGGGGGAAGACCCCTGGGAAATTTCTTGACAACGGCTGCGGCGCACACAACGTGGGAACAATTTGCAAGCCCGTGGCGGTTCCGGGCACGGGGTTCGTAACATTCCTAAGCTCAACGGTAAACGGTTATTCGGGACGCGTTCTCGTACGTTCGTACGTGCATGTACGGGAGCCGCTCGTATCCCGTGACGCCGAAGACGCCGGCTGGAATTCCGGAATTCGTTGGCGAATTCCATTCTCCCTTTCCCGCTCCTTCGTCTTCAGGTCGGAAGACGTTGTCTTTTGTCTGTGTGTTGCGTTATGGAACTATGCTGACGTATTCGGGAGAAGAATCTTCCGCGGGAGCGTCTGAGCATGGCGGAGGGACCAAATATCATCCCCCTTTCCTTCCGAGCTTATTAGAAGAGTATGAAAGGAGTTAAGGGACGAAGTAGTTATGGAAATAATTGCTGAGTAATCTTTTGGAATTTTGGGTATTTAAGAGTGAATGTTAAATTGGAAAATTATAGATAATACGATACGTTAAGTCGATGAATGGAAGGCTTGGCTTTTACATATTGTCGTCGCAGGGATTTTCACAACGAAAAGTGAAGATAAAGGTTAGAAGATTGTAAGAATGTTTATTGACGGTGGGTCGATAGTGTTACCTGGATGTTTATTTTCGGTAAATAGAAAGGGTGTTGATTATAGTCGATTATTATTGATATCGATTATCACAAACTTTCAATTTGTGTGAATAGCGATAAACATTAAATGTCGCACTAACAGATACGAGGTATCACTACATGGAATGAATCAAGGAAGAAAATGTTTGCCTCTTCGTTTCCTATGCATGAAATAAGACAGTGTAATTTATCAGTACACCTCACACCCATGAAAGCTCATATCACACTTAATTCTCCATTACTTTATAATTTATATTTCCCTTTTTTTATATTTCCCATATTTTACATTTCCCCTACTTTATATTTCTTTATACTTTCGCTCTCATAATTTACACACCATCAGCATCACTGGCCTAAAACAACTGCATATTCCTTTCGTCAACTCCAAAATTGTTTTTATATTATAATCACCGTCAAATCGGATTCCCATACGCCAGATGATCACCATAAAAATATACCCTCATAGACGTACATTTATGCTGAAACACAGCGAAACGAAAAAGAGGACTGAGATGTCGTTCCTACGAAGGAGAATTGTAAACGTCGTCGCGAGTGACACGCGTATTTCGGGCACGCGGGAACGAAATCCCGTCGGTTCTATTTGTGGGGTGCCATGGTGATGTTTCACATTGACGGCTCGACGAGCCTCTTTGGTCTCGTCTTCGCGCTGTGAATCTTCATCGTCGGAAAACTTGAGCCTCCTTTCGCCATCCAGCGTCTTTTCGAGACGTTGCGTGATTTTATTCTTTCCCCGTCTTCCGTGTCATCGTAGCTCGTCGTAAACAGTTGCAAAGTTACAAAGAAAATCGGCCCGTGAAAGAAACGTCGTCGCGGTAAGTGGAATTAGACTGACTGTCTGATCAGCGCTGGTCTTACACCACTTTATCGGGACTCTTACAATTAGAATGTCGATCGTCTGTGTTGACCCTTTGCAGGCGGAGACTTTTTTGTATATTGAGAAATAATCATTTATTTGGCGTTCAAAAACTACCTTTTTATCAGAAAGTCAGAGTGTTGATGTATGGAAGTTATAAATTACTATTTGTGTAATCATATTTCAACGGTTATATTTCAATTTTTCAACTCTAACCGTGTATACATGCACCAATGAACTATAATCAGATTTTTTCTCAGGCCGCATATATGCGTCCGTCGTCCTCAAAGGGTTAAATGAATATCGTATTTACAGCCATTCCAATGATTATAGAGAAAGAATATCAGGTTTGAATAATTTTGTATAATTTATTTTTGTACCCAGAAATAATGTTTATATTTGTATTTACAATTTATTTTCTGTTGGTTAATTAAAGCAGAGAATTCAATTAGGTTAAAAGTTGTCGTCGTTCTTTATCTGTGTTATTCAAATGTGAAAGTACTTTAATCCCTTGCCGTACGATTTGTTTTTTATCTATCTCCACCATAATTCAGAATTAAATTAATAAAATAAAAATTGCTCAGTGATTCTTGATATATCATATAATTTACCGTAATGTTAATATCAGAGAAATAATTTGATCTTGTCTCGTCCCACTCGTATTTTTAATTTGATAGGTTTTGCAAAACTTGACCGCATGACCAGTGTCACCCGTTATTGTACGGCAAAGGGTTAATAAAATTATACAAATTCTGAAATGGAACAAAAAGGTACTAAGAAAATTCTGTAAGAACAGAATAAAATAATTCGACGGGATGAAAATGATGGTGTCCCTTAGAACTCACGGGAGCGATGAAAGGGGGTACATCGAGAAGGCCATCACCTGGATAGGAATCAAGGTAGGGTGTAGACAACGCTTGCCCTGGGGGGTTGAAGGCGATTGTTTCGGGAGAGTCGACCAACCAAAGCAATCATAGGCTCGTTATGGGGCTCGTACAGGAAGCCATAGTGAACTCACAGTTTCTCTATTTGCCTGTGTAGGTGGCAGATAATGTATACCACCTGCATGGCCCTTGTATGAGTGGCTAGTTCGATCAAGATGGCGATCTTCAATTTTCACATACGCGTTTGATAGTCGTTGATTCTTTAGAATCTATCGCGTTTTTTAGCGAAATAAATTTCGTAACATAATAAACTTAATGTCGAATTAGAATTTCAAGTATTTCGTTGCTCTCTAACGCCACAATCAGTGAAGATTACTCCCTTTTATCTAGAATATTAATGACATATCTTTGATGAAAGGAGAGGAAGGTGAAAAACAAACCGATCGATTTAATCGACTCTGCTTTGCAAAATCGATATAGAAAGTTAAAGGAGAAACAGCATTAGAATTCTGGGGAACATTTTGTAATAACCAAAATAAGCAGAACCAGTCATTTTGAATACTTTGATAGTCCTAGTATGAATAACCATGCAAATCCCGTGGAATTTTTTCAAGAGAAATGGTTAAAGAAAGTTGGCATAAGAAAATTTAATTATACGAAGCTCGTAACTTGTGAATAATTTAAATATTCCCTCAACTCTCACTGCCCCATACCCAATACAAACGATTAAAGTACTAATATCTCATATTAAAAGCACCTAACATTAACTTCTAACATAATTTCACTTAACTCTCCAACCACAAGAAATTAGTCGTAAAATTAGTCGCAAAATTTTAGACTCGTTGAAAAAAAAATAAATTAAGAAATGTAACTGACACCTTGCTATATTTTCGTGAAATGTGTATTTCTACATTTATATTAGTAGGAAACACGATTTTCATGTTGTACACTATCGGAGAAATGATTCTTAAATACAACTGAATCATAGAGATCTCTAATTTGTTTAAGTATCAAAATCGAATTCTCCCTCGACGCAGACGATGCGTGCGAACAATAAGCTCGAAGTGGAGTTCCGAGGTAACTAAAGGGGGTTAAAAAAAAGTGGTAATGAAACCTCTAAGCACATTTAAGGCGACGAGGTGGAAGTCGAGACTTATATCGATCACGCGCTCGGTCACGCGAACACTGGGTGGGGTTCTTAAGAAAAGTACCGGCTCTTTGTAACCAACGCGTCGTTACCGTGCCTCGAATTGTTACCGTAACCGCGATCATTATGGCGGCTATACGAGACAGGGCCGATGTCGCAGGATTCAATGAGGATCGTGTTAGGGCTCGAAGAACATCGCCGCCCACGTAGTTCGTTGTTTTACACCCCAATTATTTTTAGACTTTACCTTTGGCTAGATTCTTCGGATGTCTTTTGTACCCACTTTATAATATTTTATTGTATGCGCCGTTGAAAATTTCTAAGTCCTTGGATCTTATTAATATTTTGCAGACTTGTGTAGGACGATAGACGTGATAGTTTGGCGCTTTAATTAATTATCTGTCTAGTCTATTTTGAGTTTAAAGTTTGACGATGATTTTGCTGATTTATCTGAATTTTCTTCGTTAGCTGTAGAGGAGAGGTATTGTTAAAGGGACAATTTTTGGTGCGTGCACTGCTGATAATGTGATTACAGGTATTTAAGATTAACTTTTAACTTGTTTATTAACTTTTCATTAGTAGTAATAGAAAATAGGAAAATTTTCAGGTATTAAATGAGTTATGATTGTTCCTTTCATACCTAGGTGGTTTCGAATAGGACATTATTTCATGGAAGGGACGTTTTAACAAAAGTATAGCTACTGAGTTGCGCATAATTATAATCTTAACTTGTAGTACTACAAAATAACAGATAGAATCTAGAAAATGTCCAGTTTCAAAGCGTTCCACATTGCGAGTGTCAAAAAATCTGTGAAAAGTTCATCTCCACCGAAAAAAAAAATACTTCAGCCAGCGTTAAAATATATCCAACACGTCAACTCATATGCCATGTTGAAACAACGTGATAAAACGTTCACCAACACTTTCAGGTAAACTCACCACTTCGTTCCCCCAAGTACTCGATCACTCGGGCAAGATTTTTGCAAGATCACTTAATTTTTACTGCCCCAAAATTGTCCGTACTAATTACCAGAGCATAATGGCATCTTAAAGTACTCATCGTACGTTACTCGAGGGTGTAGTTTATAAATAAGAATAAATTCGGCGTGTTGTCCGAGAATCAACCACAGGGAAGGGGGTTAAAACGAGTTTATCGCCGTTCTCTCGCGAATTATCGTAGCGGCGGGCAGGAGCACGTGCGTACCCAAAGAAAGTAACGCTTAATAGTCCCGCGTTGCTTCATAAATCCACCGCTTTTTCATCAGTACTCCGCCGGTGTAATTTCGAAGGAAGGGCAAACGAAGAAGGCCGGTCACGCGGCAGACGTACAGCCGGCGAGAAGAAAAATTCGGGCAGATGCTTCCACGGGCCGTTTACCTCGTAAGGAGAGGCCCTTCGCGAGTTTTGCTCGCCATAGAGATACGACGAAAGAGAGAGGGAGAGAGAGAGAAGAGATGGAGAAAGAAATGAGAGAAGAAAGAAGAAGGAAAGAGGGAAGAGAAACGCGGACTAGTCGGGGTACAAGGGCTAAGGGGTTGAGGGCCGCGAGTGTAAGTAACGAGTTCAGAATTTCATTAGTGGACGGGCGGCGAGATTATTTTAAAGAGATACGGAATTACCTGATTAGGAGGGAAAAAGTCATTAACTCAGGCGAAACTAATTAACGCTAGGCCCGAGAACGGCTTCTCTCCTCTTCGTGGGCTCGCCCTTAGCTCGCAGCGGCCACAAGTCTCTCCTTCTTCTTCTTCTTCTTCTTCTTCTTCTTCTTCGCTTGCCTCCCGTTTCTTCTCTCCGATGCTTTACGGAATTATCCTCGCGAAGAAATCGATCCGCCGCTTTGTAAACTGTAATGGAGAAAATATACGGAGGTTTGAGCAGAAATACGTTTACGGGGAATCGTGCGGTGTAACTCGTTTCGTGAAATGGAATGGGGTATGCTTCGTGCACCGTGTGCCATCGTGTTTTTATACTTTTTCTGGTGAAATGACATACGGGTTGGAGTTTCGTGATTTCTTAAAATGAAATCTTACGGAGATTTCAGAGCTTTTTATATTATTTCTCTGGTTTTGAATTTCGGTTGGTATTTGTGTCGTTGTTAATGAAATTCTGTTGGGATTAAGTTTGAACTCTGCGAAAATTTTGTTCTGACTGTAATAGGCAACTGTTACCTGTAAATTAGGTAGCAATACGTGATCTACTTTTTCCTTGACGAATATTATTTGGGGAATGATAAATTCAAGGTTGATAGAAATTCTGAATGGTACTGTTGTACTTTGTAATTTTGTATCTGTGACATTTTTACCCCTTGGCTTAACATATATAGTGATAAGTTATCACTGATAACAGTGTCGTACGAGAAGAAACAATAGAAGTTGAAATTCGAAACATTGCCCGACTGAAAAATGCAATGCCATGTCATTTAATATTAAAATGTCATATAACATATCATAACATCATTGGATTTTGTTGCTAAACTTTTAATCAAACAACTTAATACATACCGTATGGCACAGTCTCAAAACAAATAATTTCAATTTCCTTATTTCTATCCAAAGTCAGTTCTCCTTTTTCTTTACTTAACGCGAGTAATTCGGATATCGCTACACTAATTAAAACGACTGTTCCCCAGCCCCATTCAGGCACTTAAATTTCCGTTCCCGTAATCCACCGTCTTCTTGAACGTTCAAAGAAATCATTAACACAACCCAAACCACTATCTCTACTACGTATCAGTAATTGAAATAACAAACACGGCACGATAAAGAAAATTCAAGATTTTCACGTCGATCTGCAAAACACCGGGACTCCGCTCTATTATAATTAGCGTATCGAAGCGAGCACCGAGTTCCTAACCATTTCTTATCTCAATGGGAGTATATTACGTGAACAAAATGCAGCCTGATACGCAACGAAGCTCAACGTGGACTGTTCACTCGGCCCGAAGAAATCGGTCGAACGTGCGATGGGAATAATTATTTTCTCCCTCGCAATACGAGACTTTTTTTCGCACGCACGCGTGAACATTACGCCAAGGTACGAGCTCACGTATGGCGGAACAAGTACAAATGCCTTAAAGGCTTCATCGGTCCGGAGGAACGGAGAGGCGAGAATAAAATTAACCCGGCTGCCGCGCCTAAGTAGACAGCATTATCCTGAGCACGGCGATTCATAACCGTAACAAGATTAGCTTGGCTCAACCCTCCCATCCGGCTCTTATTGTTTACACTTCCCTCCTTATCCTGCTCCTACAGGACCCTCTTCCTTTTGTCTTCCCGCGGTGTTTCCTCCTTCCTCCCTCGCAGGATGTTGGACGTCCTTTTATCTGGAATTAAACTGTAAATATCTAGAGAGGTGTAGGGCTTGTTTTCTCGCAGGATATTTATTATTCCTGGATTCCGTCATGAATTTTTATTCAGCGTTGATTGCGTGTTTAAATAGATACGTGATAGAGATGGGGATGAAACAGTGAACTTTGATCGGGTGCGTCATGGGATCCATGTCAGATTCCTTTCGTTATTTCTGGGAAGTTTCTTCTTTGGGTGTGTATCGCAGTGATTGCATTTATGGGATGTTTATTTGAATTTTTATGCATTCATGGGAAATTTAAAATTGCAGAAATACATAGATTGCGTAGATTGTAAAAAAAGACTGACGTATGGTGATATTTAGAGGGTGTTAGAAATATCTGATATTAAATATTTTTAACATTGTCCATAAACACTTAAGTTTGCATAAATGTTTGCAGTTAAATCGTAGTCGACGATTTTTAAATCTTTTAAAACGGTATAATTTGTGCAAGCAAAAATATAAATATAGATAAGACGAAGGTTATCAGTGATACTATATGGACACGCATGGAAAAAATGGCTCCAATCTACCGATAATTCCGTGTCTGACTCACCCCCCATCGATCACCCAACATGAAATTTATCACTTTCAAACACCAACGAAGATAACATTAAAAAAACAAAAGGAGCATGAATCCGCGGTAATATACTTCCCATAACAAGCGTATCTTTGTTACCGTCCGTTTCGTCGAGCTATGCGATCGCGAAAGAATAAATAAATAATAATGGCCAACCATACACTGCACGGTGGTTAGATACTGATTTAGTTACAACAGTGGAAGTAATACGGAACACGAGATCCTCTTTCAACGCTGTAATTTCTCGAAGACTCACATCCGCTGGAAATGCATACCAATTATCAGATGAAGAGCCGAATGTTTCATGAATGAACTGTGATTCAGCCGTGCACTTGTATTACAACGCAAACACATCGTACAGTTACTAATTAAATAAAGACGTACGGTCGTTATTATTGCTCTTTGTGTTCAGCCATTCTTTTCGCGCTAAGAAGAAATTCGTAATTCCGTAGTCATCGCGTATCGCATTAACTATTTACAGTCTACTCGCATACAAGTGTGAGATGGTTTATTGTGTTATCACACAGACGCAAGACGAACTTTTTAATGAATTATTATACTCGCGCGTTTCGAGTGTGAAGCGCGTAACAGCGTATCCAATGCAGGACGTTACGACGCTGAAAAAAAGTCGTAATGATTTTGTCGCTGTTATCGCGATTGTCTCGCAATAGTTCCCTCGTACGAGAGATCTATAGTGCTCGCTAATTGAGCCGCGAGATAATGAACCACCGGTGCGCGTATCGCTGTGCCTTCGTTAACGCAGGAAAAAGGCAAGCTTTATGAGACGCAATCGCTTTAATAATTTATCCGAGTGAAATATTCATAGGGCGATGCCACGTTGATGCAGGTACCACGGCCTGAGGCCGTTGGAAAAATGTACGAGGATATATTGTATATAGTGTATCGTAGCACGTGGGACCCACTTTGAGTGTGGATCCGTTTTTTCAGAATGGTAAAATAGGTTTGTGTTCAACTGAGTATTTTAGATTTACGAAAGTAGAACTTTTCAGTGGAGGAGACAGCTTTTTTTTAGTTCAATTATCCTCTGTAGACGATGCGTAAGGATCTACTAATTCTAACTATTGGGTTGGCAAGAAAGTAATTTCGGTTTTCGTCGATAGCTACTATTACGTTTGTTTTGAAGGACTTTCGACAATGTTATCAATTTTTGCTTCTGAAAATTGAAAGTTGTCACCTTTGGCAGGATTTAGAAACAAATTGTGCTTCATTTTGTTTGCAAATGTTAGTTTAGCGTGGATTTTAATATGGAGTGCAAAAACGAACATTTTCGACATATTTTAATTTGTCATTACTTTTTTATACAAACCATATCGAAAGCTGAATTGTATCAAACATAAGTTGTGCTGTCAATTTGGTGGGTGTTGTGTAGTTAGAGCTGCTTCCAAGGAACCAAATGATTAATTCGAATGTTTAGTCTAAAATCGCACCTGGCTAAGTTTTTGGCTGATAAAGACCAGAATTTCTATGAGAGCGGAATCATAAATTGGTCTAAAAGATGGCAAAAGGTCATCGAACAAAATGGAAAATGTATATTAAAGTTCATTCTTTGTTAAAAAAAGATTAAGTTTCATTTCATATTACAAAACCGAAATTACTTTCTTGCCAACCCAATATATAAAAGTTTAAAAAAAATGGCACTGAAACTTCATTTTTCAGCGCCTTATAGAATATCTTTCGAACCAGTAGTTTGCGCACAGTGCTAATATGAAATTGCTAAACAACCTCTCAGTCTTGTAGTTAATAAACCGCAAATGTTCGTTAAAATAAAAATTCATTACGATCCAATACATGCGAGCACATTGTACCGCTTCTAAACGCCAAGTTCAGTCCTAAACTTCCTCGCATTATCTTACGTCCTTTATGACGACGCCGAAGTTGCGTAGAAAAGCTGGTATCCTTCCTCCGCATCCCCCGTTGAGGTTTCGCACCCCCGTAATGCCAAGAATGAAATTGCACGATGGCAGCGTTGTCGAGGCAGCCACTAGCCTCACAGATCATCCCCTCGGGGTCTTCGTTAAGCGAGAAATTTTAAGGTTCTCCGCCCATAAAGCTGCGACTAAACCCGGCGACAAAAATCCTCGGAGTTATGGCACCGGGTGCAGCCGTTTTAACGTGCAAGCATGCAGGTCTTTTTGGCTCACGTGGAAGGGTAGTGGAGGCTCTCGAAAAGGGCTGCTACATTCTCTCTCTTTCTCTTGCTTTCACTTCTTTTTATTTTCCGTCCTAACCTCCGACGCCCTTCTTTCCGCTAAGTCTCTTTTTTCACAGGGTCCTTTTCCTTTGCCCCCGCATGCAATTCCCATGCATATTTGCGTGCTTCTTTACGAGGTACATTTTTTCCCCTGTCATCGTCGTCTTTCTGGATATTCGGTCGGGGATATGCCATCGCGTTAGGGGGCGTTACTTGAGTTACCTTCTGCACCCTTCGTCTGAAATTGGTGAACCCCGGGGGTGGAAAGTGATAGGGTGATAACTATCGTGATATTTAGTTGTAATGTATCGGTAACACTGGTCAACTCCATTTTTTGCCGAAAGAATATTTATGCTGTTTTTGTGGCGCTGAACACGAATATGAAGTCCGTTTGTCTCCATAAGACTACATTTTTGAAAGGAAATGCGATATTTCAACCTCTAGATTTTTTGGTATTTTAACTGTAAAAGTTATTTATTTTTTTTGTATAAAATGAATCTACAAACCCTCCCGAATATAGCGATGCATATTACTTTAATGTTATAAACATATAAACATGTTTAAACAATGCTGAAATAGAAAGCGACGTCCAAATTGTCCCAATTTTTGTGGATATGTATCTTAAAAACCAGACGCCCAAGACGAATTCTAATAGCATGAGGCGATAGAACAGACATTTTTCTTGGGGAAATCATAACTGAAATTTGCAACACGAGTTTTGTTTTCGTCTGAGAAATTAAAATAGCTCTGCAAGATGCAAGGTCTTGCCAGTGATTCTCAGCGCAGCCGTTTCACCCATGCTAGTATTATATGTATGTAGTTTGCTTTACAAATACATTTATTGTTTATCAGTTACTTTCTGACAATAATGCTACATTAAACAAAGTATTACATTTGTAACATTTGGTTATATGTAAGCAATATTGTTCAATTGCATTTACAATTTTAAGATGAATTCTACGAGCAGCAGGAGCAATTATTTCCACTTCACTGGCCAAGTGGTACGATGGTCGCCGCGTGTTGTCAAAATATACTCGCGGTCCTCGGCGTTCGTACCTGCCAGGTATTTGTCCTCTAACAATAACAAGTCGTTTCGATGTTCGTCTCTCTATCAGTATGCCCTCGATCCTCGACGTGTAACCAGTGCTCCGTGATCGCATTGTTAAGGAGTCATAAACCTTGGGACCTGGTGGAGCGACAAACCATCTTGTCGACAGCTGTCTTCGGCAATAAACCTATAGGTACGATTGGGGCTCGGTCAGGGTGCGCACATCTGTATATTATTGTAAATAATTAATGTAAGGAACTTTGTGCGTACCCGCCGATGACCCTAACGGGACTTGGGCTTGCTCGGAGGCAGCTGGTAATTTTGAAATCCTCCATCAGGTACCGAGAGCATGTCGTCACCTTCCCTCTCTTGAAGTCCTCGAGGGGGTGGAGTCAATTTGTTAATCATCCAATAGTTGCTTATTTTTCAAAGACTCCACCCCCATCGAAGCCTAGAGATTCATACACGACTTCAAGAGAGGGGCGCATCAGAGCTAACGTTTTTGATACACACACTCTCAACAAACAGAAATCTTGTACCATTCAATCAGAGCAGAGCGAAATCTTGTAGCATCCAACCAGTACAGTACAAAGTCATTTTCCACACCACACTAAGAACTTATTCATTTTTTCCCATTTTTTACATAAAATCGGGTGGTCCTTCGAGAAGCGAAACAGAAGCACTCCGTGCATAAATTCAGACGGGACGCGAAAATCCTAAGTTTTCAAACGAGCCCGTAACATTTGGTCCTTCGAGCCGGATAGTATTCGAAGTGAAGTGAATTGCATCAACGTATCGAACATTTAGTGCTTCGATCCGTACTACCAAGTGAGACTAAGTGAAACAATCGTTTGTCAACGAACAATTCACACGTGTGTGGAAAATAAAGGGAGAGTGAGGACTCCCGCATCTGGAAACAGCGAAGCAGCGAACTCCATCAAGGATACACCAGTCGCAGCATCAGATCCAGTCATCTTCACCCATCGCAAACCAGTTCCAGTCAGGGAATCTGGGATCATAGCAGCTGAAAGGAAGCTGCAAAAATCACTCAGAGACAGACTCCGGACTCCGCTACATCGTCAGCAAGGGTGGTTGGCAACAGGACAGCTCGAGCCGTGTCGACCGATTCATCCTCCTAAATCATCAAATTGTATCGTGAGTCCGTTCTGTATATTTCTTCAAATCATTCTCAGTAGCCATGGACGCGTCGTTGAAATCGCTGATTACTGAACGCGCCATGATCAAGGGTACCTTAACCCGTCTAGTCACATTCGTTGACAAGTCAATGTCGTCTAGTTCCATCGACGCATTACAGAAACGTTTAGATATGCATACAGATTTATTCGACAAATTCAATTCTGTTCAATTTCGCATAGAGACCTTGGTTCACAATACAGAATTAGAAAATGCACAGCCGATCGAACGGGATAATTTCGAATCAGCGTATTTCGAAACAATAGGTGCATTAAGCAAACACATAAAGAACTCATTGCCGATGCCAGTATCAAGTACGTCAGTAGCATCTTCCTCCGTAGCAACAAATGGGCGACCGGCGCCTCTACCTGCGATTGTACTACCGACCTTCGACGGTCAGTACGATAAGTGGATGAGGTTTCGCGATATTTACGAATCTCTCGTTAATAGCAACAATTCATTATCAGCCATAGAAAAGTATCGCTATTTAGAGTCGGCTCTAACAGGAGACGCTGCACGTTCGATAGCCGCATTAGGGTTTTCACAAGCCAACTACGCCGACGCATGGGCAAAAATCAGAGAAAAATATGAAAATCCGAAAGCGTTAGTGAGACATCATTTAGAATTGCTGGTAGAATTGCCGAATGTTACTAAGGAATCTCATACCGTATTGAAACGTTTCATAGACGACGCCGCGAATCATTTGCAATCTTTAGACAAGTTAGGTTTGCCAACAAACAAATGGGGAGCCATCGTCACTCACATTCTCGCGAAAAAATTAGATAGCAAATCACGTGACGAATGGGCTCAACATATGACAGATATTGAAGGAGCAGCGGAATTTGACGATTTATGCAAATTTATAAACAAGCGATGCTCTTACTTAGAGAGCAAAGCTTGGCTAAATCCTGTTTCGACCGTTAAATCGCATAATCCTCCTCAGAAACAACTAAAGCCAGAACGATTCACGTCTTACGTAGCAAATTCAATATCTGCTCAATGCCCATTATGTAAAACAAATCACGCGCTATATCATTGTGAGATATTCAAGGGTTTGCCGCATCCGAAAAAGATCGAAAAAATCAAGGAGTTACGTGCATGCTTCAATTGTTTGCAGACTGGTCACAGTGTGCAGAAATGCATTAAAGGGGCTTGTCGTAAGTGTGGTAACAAGCACCACACATTAATCCATTTAGAGTCACAATCAGTATCGCCGATTTCAATTGACCCGACTCAACCCTCAAAGTCGTGCGCAAATGATCCCGGCAAAAGTAATCCGCAGGTATATTCTGCAAACATCACGCAGGAGTACAGCCATACCATTCTATCAACCGCAATTGTTTATGTTAAAGATCGTCAGGGTAAATTTCACGAGTGTAGAGCCATGTTAGATAGCGGGTCACAAGCTCATTTCTTGACAAAGCAGTTCTGCGAAAGAGTACGACTTCCGTGCACACGTGCCAACGTCACAGTAGGGGGTCTCGGAGGAAATTTAAGTAAGGTCAAATCGATGACAAAAATAGAAATTTCTTCCAAAAATCATGGATATCGCGCATCCATTCCATGTTGGGTAATGGATCATCTCGCAGATGACATGCCGAAGATTCCTTTAGAAAAATCCGCGATTCAAGTACCGTCGGGAATCACGCTAGCAGATCCGCAGTTTAGTCAAAGCAGAAAAATCGATATGATCATAGGAGCCGACATCTTTTATGACCTGCTTTGCATCGGGCAAATCAAGGTTGGAAACGGAAATCTAACCTGGCAGAAAACAAAGTTAGGTTGGGTTCTGGCAGGTAAAATTAGTTTTCCTTTGACAGAGTGCAGTCTTCACACTTACAACGTAGTTAGTAACGAAATGTTAGGAAAACAATTAGAGTCATTCTGGAATATCGAAGACTGTACCGACAATTCAGTTACATTAGACAGGACAGACCCGTGCGAAAAACATTTTTTAGACACGACGACACGTGACGAGGACGGACATTTCTTAGTTAGCATCCCGTTTAACGAAAACATTCATAAATTAGGAGAATCGCGAGAGCAAGCAGAAAAACGGTTACTTTCAATGGAAAGAAAATTAAGCAGACAACCATTTCTCCACCGTGAATATCACGCGTTTATGGCAGAGTATGAATCCTTGGGACATATGACGCGTATACCTGACGATCAGATAGACAACCGACCTGCATATTATCTTCCGCATCACGCGGTAATAAAGGAATTAAGTACCACCACAAAGGTTAGGGTAGTCTTTGACGGATCGGCAAAAACCAACACAGGGATATCACTCAATGATGCACAGCGTATAGGGCCTACGGTACAGGACGACCTATTTTCCATTCTTATAAGATTTAGGAAACACCGATTTGTACTTGCGGCAGACATTGAAAAAATGTACAGGCAGGTACAAGTCAAACCGAGCGAACGCCGATTTCAGAGGATTTTATGGCGCTCAAATCCACAGCAACCTATTCAATCATACAATTTAAACACCGTGACATACGGTACAGCTTCCGCGCCGTTTCTCGCGACTAGGGTCTTGCGTCATGTAGGTGAGAATAATATCTCGGAGTTCCCAGTGGCAGGACGTGCAATTATGAAAGACTTCTATGTCGACGATCTGCTTACTGGGGCCGAATCAGTTAGGGAAGCAAGGAAACTACGGCGGGAAATATCGGAAATATTGCTTAAATCTGGTTTTTCATTACGGAAATGGGCTTCGAATAATATGAGTATCTTAGTAGACACAGAGCAGTCACGAGAAATCGTTCAAGTCGATTTAAACAAGGATCCAAAAACTCTAGGCTTGTTGTGGTCTCCAGAACAAGATGAATTACGTTTTTCAGTCAAACCAACCGAGTCACGCGTAACAAAACGTACAATTTTATCGGAAATTGCTCAGGTATTCGACCCGCTTGGTTTAATAGGGCCAGTACTCACTCAGGCCAAGCTGGTCATGCAACAGCTATGGCAATCTCAGGTAGGCTGGGACGAGTCGGTGTCCCAGGACATTCACTCACAATGGAAATCCCTTCGGGAGAGTTTAAATAGCTTATCGGAAATGACAATCCCTCGATGCGTGCTTTTTAGTAAACCTATTAATATAGAGATGCATGGATTTTCGGATGCTTCGGAGAAAGCATACGGGGCCTGTGTCTACTTAAGATCATCATACCAAGACGGCACAGTATTAGTCCGATTATTGTGCGCGAAATCACGAGTAGCCCCGTTAAAAACAATCACATTGCCGCGTCTTGAGCTGTGCGGTGCAGTGTTACTTGCGCAATTAACACACAAGGTAAAATCTTCAATAGAATTAACAGTCAGTAAAAATTATTATTGGTCAGATTCAACGATAGCTCTCGCTTGGATTAAGGCCTCACCTACCAAGTGGAAAACGTACGTATCGCACCGCGTAGCCACGATACAAACATTAACAGATTCAGCGCAATGGAATCATGTGTCTTCCGAAGACAACCCGGCTGACGTCATTTCACGGGGCATGAATCCAGCCGCATTGTCGTCAACCACGATTTGGTGGACGGGACCATCATGGTTGAAGCGACAACACGATCACTGGCCAGTAAACAATCAGATACAGTTAGATTCTGATACTATTCCGGAGAGAAAGGTTACGTGTTACGCAGTATCCGCAACCGTCAGAAAAAACCTTGTATTAGTTGAGAGATTCTCGTCGTGGACACGCCTGTTACGCGTCACTGCCTTTTGCCTCCGATTCATTCACGGTCTGAAACAGCGCGTCGCAGGTAGAAAGATGGTAGGCTCGACGCAGAATGCGACCGATGAATTGCAATCCCCGGACTTCGGTTGTCTAACCGCTGCCGAGTTGCTGCGTGCCGAGACTACTGTCATAAAATTTGTCCAAAGACAATCGTTTGAGAAAGAAGTCCTTTCATTGCAAAGGGGTAATCCGGTAGAACATTCGAGTCCTCTCCTCCCACTAAACCCGTTCATAGACGATATGGGGTTGATCAGGGTGGGCGGTAGGCTTGAATACGCGAAACTGAAATACGAGAACAAACATCCAGCAATTCTCCCAGGAAAACATCCACTCACGGCATTAATAGTGAATCACGAGCATAGGCGTCTGTTACATGCAGGCGCAACATCTACAATCGCGTCAATTCGCGCTCGATTTTGGCCGTTAACATGCCGACGCGTAGTCAAGGGCATCATTCGTAGATGCGTTCAATGCTTCAGAGCAAAGCCCTCAGGTATATCGTACCTGATGGGAAACCTCCCGGCGGCAAGGCTAACACCTTCACGGCCGTTCTCTACGTGCGGCGTTGACTACGCGGGACCATTTATGGTCAAAGATAGAACGAGGAGCAAGGTCAGCTCGAAGGCATACCTGTGTATTTTCGTTTGTTTTGCCACAAAGGCCATACACATGGAATTAGCGACAGACCTTTCGACCGAAACATTTTTAAATTGCCTTCGACGGTTTATTGCTCGCAGAGGAAGATGCCGACGAATTTATTCAGACAATGGCACTAATTTCGTAGGAGCTCGCAATGTGCTTAATGAATTAGGGTCTCTTATTTCCAGTACGAAACACAATAGGAAAATAATCGAATATTTAACAGCAGAACAAATAGAATGGAATTTGATTCCTCCGCGATCACCACATTTCGGCGGGCTTTGGGAGGGTGCAGTAAAATCAGCCAAGCACCATTTAAGACGGGTCGTAGGCGAACAGAGGTTGACATTTGAAGAACTATATACACTCTTGACTCAGATAGAATCCTGTCTTAATTCCCGCCCCCTATGCCCACTATCTGCCGATCCTGACGATTTAAATCCCTTGACGCCTGGTCATTTCCTAATCGGCGACATGATGACGGCAACGCCACACCCAGATTTGCAAACCATTCCTCAAAACCGGTTAAACAGATTTCAACTGCTCCAGCAAATGTTCCAGCATTTCTGGAAAAGATGGCACCAAGAATATTTACATGAGCTACAGCAGAGGAACAAGTGGAAGACGCAGTCTTCCAAACAAATAGAGCGTGGCGCCATGGTCCTCGTGAAGGAAGACAATCTCCCTCCAATGCAATGGCGATTGGGCAGGATCATCGAAACCCATGCAGGGGCAGATTCAATAATCAGGGTGGTCTCTGTAAGGACGAAAGACGGCGTCGTACGGCGCCCAATCACAAAAATCTTCCCACTTCCCATTGAAGAGAAGCAGGTTGCAGAGCTGCAGACTGAGGTCACAGCATCCGAGGAGAAATCTGACAGCCACTCATAGGACATAATATTTCGTCATTAATCATGTTTTCATTCATAACTGTATCATATTAGTTTCTATCGTGTAAATATCTGTTTAGCTTAAAAGACACATACACTACTCTACACACATTTACAACAGGACACATTTAGACTAAGATACACTCATACACCGCTATATTCATTGAACGTGATGCGTTCAAGGTGGGCGGCATGTTAAGGAGTCATAAACCTTGGGACCTGGTGGAGCGACAAACCATCTTGTCGACAGCTGTCTTCGGCAATAAACCTATAGGTACGATTGGGGCTCGGTCAGGGTGCGCACATCTGTATATTATTGTAAATAATTAATGTAAGGAACTTTGTGCGTACCCGCCGATGACCCTAACGGGACTTGGGCTTGCTCGGAGGCAGCTGGTAATTTTGAAATCCTCCATCAGGTACCGAGAGCATGTCGTCACCTTCCCTCTCTTGAAGTCCTCGAGGGGGTGGAGTCAATTTGTTAATCATCCAATAGTTGCTTATTTTTCAAAGACTCCACCCCCATCGAAGCCTAGAGATTCATACACGACTTCAAGAGAGGGGCGCATCAGAGCTAACGTTTTTGATACACACACTCTCAACAAACAGAAATCTTGTACCATTCAATCAGAGCAGAGCGAAATCTTGTAGCATCCAACCAGTACAGTACAAAGTCATTTTCCACACCACACTAAGAACTTATTCATTTTTTCCCATTTTTTACATAAAATCGGGTGGTCCTTCGAGAAGCGAAACAGAAGCACTCCGTGCATAAATTCAGACGGGACGCGAAAATCCTAAGTTTTCAAACGAGCCCGTAACACGCATTCAGCCATTTTCATTTATTAGTGCGTGTATAATACTTTCGAAGACGAAATTCTGTATCACCAAATACCTCTCTTTTTGTGGGCTACTTGGTAATTCATCCTTAGAGTAGTATCAACCCTTACTTGCCTCAGTTACCGATTTATTTATGATAAAAGTGCTTGTCACAAAGAAACCATACAAGATGGAGACAAACAGATTACATATCTGAATTCAGCACAAAAAATACTACTAGAATTACATATTAAAGCTTTCGTGTCAAAAGAAATACTTTATTCCTCTTCTAGTTCCCTTTACTGTCGTATTTCATTAAAAACAAAACTTGTAATCGCACTTAAGACAAAACTAGTGCAATCTTACAATTAGTAAGAATTATATACAGGGAGTTAAAAAAACATTCAATATTTATTTGGTATATAGGATACACTGTACTGAGTAAAAAAGCTTTAGTAAACATAGGTCGAAAGGTCAACCGTTTCTGAGATATAAACATATGTAATCTGTTCCATCTTGTATGGTTTCTTTGTGACAAGCACTTTTATTTTTAATAAATCGTATAATCTCGAACTTGAGAATGCTATCGAACAGTATCGCTTATTTATATGATGATTATATGATAATTTTACAAATATAGTTCTCTGTTTAATGTAGCATTATTGTCGTGAAATAACTTATATGTTAAACATTAAATGTACCTGTAAAGCAAGCTACATATCATAATACTCGCGCGCGTCAAACGATTCCGCTGAGAATCACTGGCAGTACCTTGTGTCTTGCGGAGTTATTATAATTCCTCAGCCGAAAACAAAGCTTGTGTTGTAACTTTCAATTATCGCTTCCTTCTATTAGAATTCCTCTTGGGCATGTAGTTTTTAAGACAAATAGGAAAATATCCACAAAAGTTGGGGCAGTGTGGATGCCGTTTTTCCTTTGAGCATTGTTTGAACATGTCTAAATGTTTATAACATTCAAGTAATACGCGTTGTTATACTCGGAAAGTTGAAAACTGTCATTTCTTTCAAAACTGGTTTTCTGAAAAATGCACTTTTAAGTGTATCTATGCTTCAGTTCTCGTATCATCAGTTTTTATTAATTTGACGCTAATTAGGTACATGTATAAAATCTAATTTTATAAACTGAAACTTAGATTTTAAAAATGATCTAAAGTAAAAGACCATAGCTGCTGTCTCAGGTGAAATTCATATCTTCAACGTCAGCCCAATCTCATTTTATTCACGTGTACGCTATTGCTCTGTTTTCATTTGATAAATAGCTAAGAGCGAAAGAAATATCTTATATCACAGTGCTCCAGGTAAGCTAATAAACACCTTACCCCGATGAGCCCCCTCGAAACATCCAAGTTTCGCTCCACTAATCAAGATCCCCGGACTTTATCAGCCTGCCAATGCCTCCGTTTCGATATTTACGCAACCCCGTTGTCGACGTAACAATGATCGAGGTCCATTCGACGTTATGCATCGGTGAATCTGAGAATGCAACTTCATCCAGATCGCCTGGCAGGCATTCCAGTCTGCTTTCCGAACCGGTTTCATTTTAGAATATAAGTTACAACGAGAGAAACGAACGGTCGATAAGCTGATAAACAAATCTCTCTGCTACCGCTCGAACGATTATTCTTCGCAGAGTGCGCTTCCAGGATCGTTACCATGCGAAACGGCCTTTTAATCGTGGCTATTCGTTGCGGTTCCTCGTTCTGCTTTAATTAATAAAAACTGTTGATGCGTTGAAAAGTAGTCGTCGCAAAAAAAAATATACCAAAACCATGGGGAAGAGACGACTCGCCTGCATAAAGCACGTGGCAGCTGGGAAACGAAAGAACGGAAAGAAACGACTTTATCGATGTATCGACTGATTGAAATGCTTGTACCGCAATCCAGATTCGTGGCAGGGATTAATTAAAAGCAGGTTAAACGATGAGTCATGGGAATTAGCATTTTACTGTGGCGGAGAAGGTGTTGGAAGTTGATATATATTTTTACTCTTAACTGTACCTTCGGTCTATATTTCCGCCCTGATTATTGCTTACGTGTTGAAGATAATGTCCTCATTTAGCAACGCATGGGTTGTCATGTTCGTAATAAATAAGATAACGTCGCGTACGTTATAACCTGAAATTACGGGAGTGAGCGAAATTGTTTGATACGATGTTAACGTGGCTGTGGTAAGTTAAATGAAGGATACCACAGTAATAAAACATGCTCTCGATACTTTCCGTTAATCCTGCTAAATGCAAC
Organism: Cerceris ruficornis; assembly: GCA_963989415.1. Lineage (NCBI taxonomy): Eukaryota > Metazoa > Arthropoda > Insecta > Hymenoptera > Crabronidae > Cerceris > Cerceris ruficornis. The sequence continues at coordinate 10,000,760 of OZ022524.1, read as the reverse complement.
GTATCATTCGCAAACAATTATGAAACTATATAAATTCGAAATTATTCAAAGTATCAACGAAATTATCTTCGAATAAATTTTCATTAACACTAGAACTACCGGCGTTAAATCTATTATATTTCAATATATTAAATAAGTACTTTGAGAAAAGAGGAATCAGGAGGCGGAAAAGGTGATCAATTTGGTCATTTATGTTTTTTGTGTTGGACGTAGAATATTTCTCCTATGACTCTCCTATAAACTTTGAGAATTTTTGGAAAAAATTGTGTACCAGTCATTTTGACTGGTTTGGCAGTTCTAGTGTTAATTTCCATACAAACATACAATCTTACAAAACATTGAAATCAACCTCATCGAAGACATCGTTCCAAAATACGGAGCACATCCCGCACAGGAAGGAATCCAAATACAAGAATATACGGGAAAAATAATTTTCCTCGAACTTTCAAAAATAACCAAATACCCCCCCGCAATGTAAATCATTTATGCAAAGTAACAATAACAGCATGCAGGTCGATATCCAATTCCATCGAAGAATTTCCCCAGCAAAGGAGTAACAAAACGCAGAAAAGTTTGCGACGAAAAGCACCAGCGCCTCCGAAGAACGAAGGGATGGTTAAGGGCTACTAAATATCTGGTTGCGTCGGCTGCAGGGAATACGATGCAAGTTTACGCGGGACCATATACGAGCCAGCACGTGTAACAGGAAACTTACCTTCACCTCCTCACCCTGCCACACTTATTTCCTGGCGGGAACCGTTTTCATAGTCTGGCCAGTAAGCGATTTCGAGAGTCTACCGGAAGGCAAGAAGCCATGCGAGCACTCAGAAATAGAAGCCGCGCGCTGTCACTGTCAACGCCTAATGAACAATATATATAAGGCGGAGAACAGCCGGCTAAGAATCCAAGATGGCCACCTGCATCCCGAAGGATCGCGGGGGAATCCTGTGATTACATTCCTGCTTCACCCTCTTCCCACTATCCGCCCACTGCCTGCTTCGTAGGATCCTGCACGGCAGAACCTTATCCTCGGAAGACTGCCGCGTGTTTTGGATAGTTTTCGAACATCTTCGCGGGACGGGAGAGTTGCGTTTTCAACGGGACTTTGTAATAACGTCGCTCTGATTTTAGGTGGGTTTTAATAAACGGATAGGCCGGTTTTCATGTTGGGGAAAAGATGCTGGGAGATTTTTTAGGATTATGGAGGGTTTTATGGAATTGGTCCTGTTGAGTGGGCATTTAACACTATTCCTACCGACACTTCGCGTATACCTTTTCCTACCGCAACCGGTGAATTTGTCAAATGATAATTTTTTCCCAGAAAATGAACAGTAAAAAAAGAAGCGAATATTGAAAAATGTATTATAATGTGAATGTATTATACGTATATTTGAGGAAAAGTCGTGAAGTTTAAAGGCGGTTCAATTACGTTGTATATAGGAAATTCTAATCGAAATTTTAAAAACGGTCATTTGACCGGTCGTGGTAGGAATAGTGTTAAGAGATAAATAGTTGTGAGGTTTTTTAGAGATGGAGTTATTATTGTTTTGTTAATCTTTCAACCGTGGAGAACTTGGACAACCGTGGAATTCGTGGTCCGTGGGAATATAAATTTAAAAATATAGATTTTGCCAAAATGCAACGAGATTATGACAGGACTACGTAATAAATAAAACTAGCTTGCAATTATTAATCTTTATTATTAATATTAAGGAAAATAGAGAGGAAGAATATCGTTTTACTTTTATTACTTTGTATTTCCAAAATTTCTGGATACTGCATACTTAATTTGCGCTCAACAATTGCCCGCTTACAACTTCGCGTGATAGGTACTGTAACCCATTTTTCCTTTATAATTAACATAGTTGCTACTATAAAAAAATTAAGATTTATTGCAAACTTACACCGAGAAAGCAAAGTTAATTATCCTACTTCAAAAAATTGACCGTTAACTCCAACACGTGAAGTTTTGATAGGGTAGGAAATAAAGTTTAATATCTTCCTGCCAACATTACATCAGCGCAATTAGGCTAGGGTATATGTTTAATCAAGTGACGGAGCGCTGTTAATTCGAGAAATGATATAATCGCGGTAACGTCAGATAAGCGGTCACGTGAGCCCGATAACGTTCTTTTATTAACGTAAAATTATTGCCACCCGAATCCGTTGATTTCGCAAATGTTTGAAATCGCGAGGGAATAAAATCATTGAAGTAGATTTTATTCATTGATAGCGAGAAATATCATTAAAACATAATATAAAAACGGCTCTAAACGGCTAAAATCGATTTGCTTGGGAAATGGCGTATCCGGCGGTAACGAAGTTATCGATTTCAATTTCCCATCAAGACCACGCATAAGAAACATTGTTGCTACGTAATTTAAGTCGAATCTATTGCACGTTTATTGACATTGTGTCGATGCCGATTCCATACCGCGTAAGATTTAATTTAATAAACTGTCAATAACGAACTCCAATCGACAGGAGAGGAGATTTTTTTCCATCGAGAAGAGTGAAGAAGTGCAGGGGGATTCGTCTGCATCATGTAACCAACTGCGCCTGTAATCAAAGTCAATTTTTACAGTGTATTTCAACGAAAAGTTATGTTACATTATTACCTCAATTTTGGTTATTAGAGAAATGAAATATTAATTTTTGAAATGCCGTGATCGATGACTGTACTTTTCTCTGACATACAAATATGTATATCTAGGTTGACGACCACAATTATCATTAGTAGATCTAAATCGAATATTAGTAACTGCAAGTTCCTATTGGATTAATTTAGATTTTCGAACCAAATAATAATTTAGTTCTCAATCATTCAATAATTGAAAAGCTACCATCAAATACATATGGATATCTAAATTTGCAGGGTAGTAAAAAATTTATTTTAGTTAGCTGACGATGAATTGGAAAATGATTTACTTTTTTAATTATTAAAAACAAATGAGGCCATTATAAAGTTTTTAGAAAAGGGTACTAACAATATTTATAGTAATTAACAGATGCCTAAAAAAATTATATGTCTAAAGAAATACAATCTGCACCCTAGAGAGTTAAGAAGAAGGCTTCCTTCATTTAATTTTATTAATAACTATTGTCATTTCACCTAATGACAATATCTACAATTTTTGGTAAATGTAGACCTAGTCTATCATAGATATTCATTTACAATACTTTCTTCCCTCATAATTCTTTTTCTCACCCCCTAATACTTAAGATTTCTCACTCAAATTCCACCCCTCTGTGTCAATCTTGCAACAAAGTCATCAAGTTCCATACCACAAAATTTGCAGTCTCCATCTATAACTTTTCATCAGATACCTAAACCTCCGCCGTCAATTGGAACAATGACTCTCCCAATACATTTTGGAATGTCACAAGTGCCTCTCATTAATACAAGACAAATGATTAAAGAAATCCAAGAACATCTTTAATCCACACGACGACGATTCTCCGACGCTTGAGCGAAGATTCTCGATGCAAAGGCAAATTGCGTAAGAATTCCGTTCTCCGTTGCATCGGCTGCATGCGAGACGTTAAAACTATCGTACGTTTTACGCAATACTGATTATGCAAACGAGAAAGGAACTCGCTGGAAAAATGCACGCGAGGAATAATAATGCTGTCGATCATGCTAATGGCGGAAGTGAAGGCGAAGATAATCGTGGAGGTAATAACAATGGTTTGTATGCGTCCACGAACGCTGGCTGAGAGAGCAGAGGTGATAAGGTTGACGTTAATTCATTGCGAGCCCTGTGACACACGATTACAAACTGTTTCGTCGTCTTCATTTGCGAATCTATGATTTCGCAACTCCGGTGGAATCTCGGGAAGGAAAAAATGTGGTGTCGGTGCGACGGTGTGCTAATTACGTTCGTGCTTGATACCGTCTACGATTGGACGTGAGTTTACTGCCATTAATATCTGACGGTATTAAATCATTGCAATGTCATCGGCGCTATTAATCATTCGTAGCCGGATCATTTCACGTTAAATCAACTAGCCGTGAAACGCGAGCTTCTCAAATACTGAACTTTCTCTATTCATGCTGGTTTTCTTGCGTGAAAGTAGGAAACAGTGGAAGTAATTAAATATTTTTCTGAATAGATGATATCTTTAGATTTTTCTTGATTCTTTTAGACTACTATCGATCTAATTTTGCTGAAGTATTGTTCCGTGTGTTGCGCTTTTGCGTGCCTTTATTTATCGTTATCAAGTATTGAACGAATGATTAGAAAAATACACAGAGTTCGTTACATGACTACGAATTACAATACGTCGTTATCTTCTTCTCCATTATTTGTAATACCTCGAACATCTTGTAACTTACAATTAGTAATATTAATTCTACCGAATGTTCGTAATCTTTCCCAAACGTAGAAAATGCTTTCATCAACAGTGGATACAAATTTTGAACCGCATTTTTTTATCCGAGGATTACAGACATTCAGGAATTTCGAATTTCATAAAATTGTCATTATAAGGTTTATTAGAATAGAAGGAACGATTGCCCGCAATCGTTTTTGTCCCTCGCAGATTAAATTCGACTTTACGAGCGAGCTTGCGGAGCAAAGTGGAGGCCGGGGAAGTTCATCATCATCAAGTCGCAAAGAGCGCTGCGTGACTCGTCGAGGCCCGAACCGTAAAGCGAATTTATACCTTTTACGTCTACCGCTCGTTAGGTGGGCGATTCAATGACCTTTGCTCCCGATTCTACTTTCAGAATTCCACCTTCTGTTTCCCCATAGCGAATCTCTAACGTAATTATATATCCGTGAATTAATATCTGCGGAGTGTATTCAATTTCGCGCTACGAAGTTCTTTGCGATTCTGACACTTTCGTGGAAATGACGATTTTACTTAAATAAAACTAAGTATATCGTGGGACACGTTTAGCACTTTAACATGATTATATGCTATATCGTAGCTTCGTATTAATTGCTTCAGTTTTCATTTTTAACATTTGGTTCATTTTTAATGTCGGTTTTTCTTACCAGCTCCAATCATTTTATGATGTCTGAATTCTTTTATGATGTTTTAAGTTTGATTCGAAACGTTTGAGTTTGTTGGATTGTAGTGTGATATGCGCTCGAGAAAATGAATAGTTTCACCATAAAATGGCACACTGCTAGGGGATGATCTTTAATGACAGACATCAGAATGTGCAGAAATTAAATATAACGGAAACTTTCGAATCAGAATCTTCAAACAAATAATAAATCGTGATATCTAATGTCATATTATATTTAATATTGTACGAAGTACCTCCTTCGATTAAAGCGCAATGTAAAATCTATAATTTAATCTATTTCCGCAAATTAAACTTCTTCAGAGTTCAACAGATCATTCTCAACATCATAAACAGGAGCAATTTAATTCTATCCACAAAAATGCATATCGCCAGAAAAACCCTTTAATATTCCAGCGTTTTAAGAGTCAATTACAAAATCTCTCTCGTTAAAGTATCCTCCTATTAATTCTCTCTCCCAATACATCCCCCAATTATTTTAATTTCATCGAGAATGTTCCATATGCATTTAACATACCGTCGTTAAAATTTCACTAATAACATTACCGCTATTATTATTGCAAACACGGCGATAAACGAGAAGCAAGTCTCGAATTCTTTCCCTTCAAACTGTACTGTCGGTATCGCGAAGATTTCTATGCCGTTCGGAGAGACCCGTTTCAACCGTCGACTCCGATGGTTCATTGGTAGCGGTAATTATTCCCCCTTGGACTTTAAATACAGTAATCTTTGAGTTTCTTCGCCGCGTTGTTTATGGTAATCCCCGATGCCGCTATAAATATTCCGGCAAATACAAAAATTGCAACCCTCGCTCGCGCCGCGGATCACGATGGCTGCCGCTCACGCTAGAGGAAATCACCTGTGGACGTTAAAAAAGAACGATCCCCGATGGAACTCGGTTATGAGACTCCCGGTGCGGCTTTCTCACCGCTGGAATAACGGGTGAAATATTTTGAAGCCGGGGACAAGCGGTTATTAAGAATTCCATACATTTATTTTCGCGGGGAAAACACGTGCACCGCTACCGGGTACGTATTTTCTCGCACGTTCTCCATGGAGGATAGCTGTGGAAATTTTTGCCCCGTGCTGGTCGATAAAGAGGAAAATTAGAAATTCAAAGTGCGATACAATGTACGTGATCTTAATACATAGTGATCCAAATACGTTCATGCGTTGTGGAGGTTTGTCATGTAGATATCCAAACGGGCATTTAGCCATGCGAAGTTACAACGCTCGCGTAACCGTGATATTTTTGATTTTTGAGCCACTAAAGTTGAGGAGATGAAGGAATTCTAATTTATGCTTATGTTAATTTTTCATGTATAAATCTTAGCTGTATTTATGAATTTCTTTCTGTTTTAAATGCTATGGTTATTTCGTGTGGAACTGATTTAGGTGTTTTATTATGGGCTTGGGATTACCGAGTCTATTTTATACATCTTACATAAGGCAAAATCTTAGCGACAATTAGAATAACGGGGTCAAAAATTAGAGTTATTATGTGTCTGATGGTATGTACGTGTTATCAAGATTCGATCGCTATCAGCTGCAGTTTAGAAGACTTATAGGAAGTCGGTGTATCTAGTAAAAGAAGTGGCATCTTTTTCTTCAGTTTAGCACCGACACTTAGAATGCATTTCCAAAGAAAACCCATAAATTGCAATATGCATTGCTTCTAATATTATCTTCATTCAACGTTATTATCTTCGTCAGGCCTAACGGAGTTTCGCATTCAACATCACCTCGCACAACGGCGGAATAATTTTGCAAAATTTACAAATTTTCTTCCATCCCAAGAAACATCCTCGAAAAAATCATTTTCCTCGTGTAATCCAAGCGCGACTGTTGAAACGACTAAAAAGAAGCAAGTCAGCCTTCCGAGGGTTCGCGCTCGAGTAATGGAAATTGCAATCCTCTTTCCATTCGTTCCAGGCACCGGCGATCGTCATTTCGCTTTCCCATTTCGCCCTGGCGGATTCAAACTCACGATTCCACACGGAGACGTCGGTAAATACGTTCGTGCTCGCACGATATTTGCGATAGACAGTCCCTAACGAACAGCCAGGCGAGAAGACAAACGAGTTATCCAGTCGATTATTGTCCCCGCCCACGTTCTCGGCTCGATTCTCTCTTTCTCTTTCTCTGACAAACCTTATCGACCAGCAATGTTAATGTTAGATGAGCAGGGGCACCTGGCGCTCGCGTTGCAGTTATTGTCATGAGCCGATGAAACTTTAATCGGCTTCCTCACCTGCCCACCTTTCTCATATTTCCTTCGGAAGATCTGGCCTTTCGTATATTTTACAGGAGGTATGCTTCAGTCGTAGTGTAGAGAGAATAGTTTACGTCCACTTTTTTTAGTGGATAAATGTCACGGGAATTTCGTGTTTAACCGCCTCGCCGTTGTGTTGGAGATGGAGTGGGTTAGAGTGTATGAAAACGCTGCACAGTTTCAACAAAATGGGTAATCCGAGTGGAAAAAAATCTTGTCGGGGAATAGGTTTTTAATAATTTTTTATTCATTCAGAACGTTTTCTCAGAACAATGACGGGGATAATCATTAACACTAGAACTACCAAACTAGTCAAAATGACTGGTACACAATTTTTTCTAAAAATTCTCCAAGATTATAGGAGAGTCATAGAATAAATATTCTACGTCCATCTCATAAAACATAAATTACCGAATCGATCATCTCTTCCACCCCTGAATTCTCCTTTTTTCAAAGTACTTATTTGATACATTTAAATATAACAGATTTAACGCCGGTAGTTCTAGTGTTAACACTAAACCTACCATGGCGGTCAAATGACCGCTTTCTGACTTCTTCTAAAAATTCCCCAAATTAATTGGCCAGCCATTCAGTAAATGTTTTAGATCTATCGTATAAAACAAAAATGACTTAACTGATCATCTTTTTCACCTCTTCAAATCTCTTTTTCCAAAGTACTCATTTCGTATATTTCAATATAACAGATATAAAGCCGATAGGTTTAGTGTTAATTTATCAACCATCTAAGCACAAAAATTGATGCTTAGCAACTTCGACTCGTAGCAGCACGAAATCGCTCAGATTTTTCGCCTAAAAGAAAATGTTATTAGAGCAATTAATGATTTTGTGGGAATTTTTATTTCTCGTAGAGATCATTACCAGCGCGCTAGTGTGTGCTGCGAGAATTTGTCGTGATAATTATTGGTATTGTAGGAAATTTTCGTCTGAGCAGCTTAAAATTGCTATCACTGATTCAAATGTTAATTGGTTTGTAGAGGCAGTCAATTTTCTTTTGTTTGGTCAATGAGCTAAGCTTTTGTTACATTTAAAGAACATGCTTCCTTGAGGTGAGATACTTAATAATACTTCAATTATTCCGTTAAATTGAACCGTATAAAGAGCATTCCATGCCAAATGCAAAAGAATTGCACCTCTAAAGGAGGGGAAAGGGTGCAATTTTACAGTGTTAAGTAAACCGGAGAGTATTTGAGATTCTTTTAAAACTGAATAAAATCATATGTTTCTATCTAAAAGTTAATTAGCATCTTAACGAGCTTTCTTTCGCGGTTGTTCGCAAACAGAAAGAAACGAGCTCGCGAAAATTCCATCTAAACACCTTAAAAGAAAAGGATGGTATATTTTAATATCGCCATACACGCCGCGCGTATACTCTATGATAAATGCACTCTTGCACTTAACAATAAATACGTGTGTAAAGCATGATATACTACTCAAATATAGCACTTCCAAGAAGCAATTATTTGGCGAAGATAAACTTCCGCTGCCTGGCTTTGCTGAAGCTTGATTTAAGGAACTCGATGGTGCTCTGAATTAAAACACTGCAAAATTGTATTTCCATGAATTTGTAATAGATGTTACATTCCCTTAATTCCCAAATTGGCGCAATAACAAATATTCCTATTTCTCCACAACTCGCACTGCTTACGTAACAGGACAGACCAAAATGGATTAACACGCAGAATTATTATTGTTATTATTTTCCAAGTTTTGCATTCCAATCCAATTACCTGACACTCGATAATTCCGACGCTGGTTAAGTAATCATACTTATTACCGGTAATTACTGTCCGTAGTATCATCAATTTATCGGGAAGGTTTAAGATACTGCACGTAAATTAGCCTTTTGCATAATGAGATAATGCAGGGGCGTTGTTTATCTCGATCGAGGAACTGCAACGATGCGATTATCCGCGCGCTCATCGGCATCGCTGAAACCTTACGGCAAGTTGTTATTGGATTATCCACGAAGATTCTTTCTTTCTACATGATTAATAGTATTTTCCGCGAAGAATCGCTATTTCGCATTCTGGTAATCGCGCAGTCAATTAACATCGTTATCGTCGAATACTTCTCATTAAGATGTAAGTTAAGGAGGCATTAATTCTATGCGGAATATTTGAATAAAACTAATCGATGTATATCGGGAATTCTTTTGCAATAAACGGAAAATCGACTGTTTTTTATTAAGTATGTTCTAGGGCTTAGAAAATTATGTATTTTTGTTTAGTTGGTCTGAAGTTTGATGATCAGTACTAATTATTATTATCAGTAGCTTTTAGAAGATTTATACGCAGTAATTCAATTCCTTGTAGTCCATTTAAATGCAAGCCAAGTTACTCATTGAGAGGGAACTTGTTGAAATTTGCATCTGCATCTAAAAGACATAGAAAATGGGACAGCTATAAGGATTAGTCGAGTACATCCTCCGCCTTTGATGCGCTTTATTGCTCTCTCGATGCAACGCTTATTGTCGTTCTGAAAAGAGAATATAAGTTTTCAAAAACCCCGACGCAGTAAATATCTCATTCACTGTCACGAAAATTAAATTCTGCTTTGAATGTCAAAGCTCGAACAAAGTAGAAAATCTTCTTAGAATTTCTAACAATACGAAGAATATCTTCTTCCTAAAGTTACTCTCCACCTTCGATCAATCTTTCCAACTCATTGATTCAAACTTATTCTGCAAACAACGAAGTATCTCGCAGTGGCAATGAATAGATTAAAATACACTTCGATCCAACAAATTCGTTCTCAGTCTCCCATCAAGTGAATCACATTCAACACCGTCATTATTATTCCACCTGTATCCTACACGAACACCTCGCTCAAATTCTCACCTACCAACAAACCATTCAACAGCATCCAGTGTAAATTCTCACCCCTCTTTCCACCCTTAGCACGCGTCTCGTCAATCTCCAGGTATGTTTTACATATAAAAAAAAGAACCACCAAACGGAGTCACGCGCTGCGAATCTGCTATTCTTCCTCCAAATGAAAGCGACGTCCCTAATAACGCGAGAAGTAAGCGCGTGCACGTATGTCACATTTTTCCGCTTAATCGCGGCACGTACATACGGACGCGGGGGTGTAGTCGAGAGGAGAACGGTGATCCTCAACAACGTATCCCATGATACGACCGCGCGAGAGTAGACGGGGGTGGGTCTCTTCGAGCTGGCGAGAATGTAATTATGAAGCGGAGATCTACGGGAGGAGATAAGGCCCCGCGAGCGTGATGGATGTTTTCAGCGTCTGCTTCGCGTCTGCTCCGCATTACTGACTTACGAGCTCGCAACTATAGACACGTCGTCCTTTCCCTCCACCTCTTTTGCTCCTTTCTTCGTATTCTTCGTATTCTTCTTCCTCCTCCTCGTCGTCGTCGTCGTCGTCGCTGTCTTCTTCTTCTTCTTCTTCTTCTACCAGGCTCTAATGCCGCCGATATACGCCTCGGCAGTCGGCCATTCTATGTAAATCACGTCGTAAAAGACCCGACACCACCGTCGGCCCTTGAGGAGACCCTACACGTCCTACGGTCCTCCTCCCGATCCAAAGGACGATGTAGTGGCACGACATTAAAACGGACGACCGCTTTGATCGCGAGGGAAATTAGGGTGCTTCGGTGCCGTGGGGTGGACACTTTAAGCGCCGATTTTTCGAGCGACTTGCCGGTATTCTTTTAATATTGGTTGTATTGATATCGGCGCGAGAATGGTGGCTTCTTTTTTGTGATATTATAGGGTTGATAGGGAAAGGGGTTTAAGTGTGAGAGAATTTATACAATTGGGGGATGGCATTCAGGATTGTTCGTAGCGATATTAATATGTGTAAGGTGTTCGCTTGGGGGAACTTGTGGTATTGAATAAGAGAACACTTTGATTGTTAACCCATTGACTGCCAACTACGAGATATCTCGTAGCTGCACTATTAGTTTGAATTAATAAGTTAACAATAATGGCTGAGCGTGTATAGAAGTTTTGGAACAAAAATGTTCTTTGTATCATTACAAATATCGAGATTATATTTTTGATTAATGAAACCAATGTTCTAAAAACTTTTTGTCATCTTCTCAAATTTTAAGAAGCAAAGGTAATATTTGCTTAGTTTTCCTGGCAGTGAATGGGTTAAAAGTGAATGTCTCCAGGGGACCTGGTGAAGTCAGAGATTGGCTGATTCCATTCAGTGTGGGCCTTACGACCCCAGAGCCCCGAGTAAGGAAGTTCCTCAGGGCCTATCAATTTTTGCCAGGACGAGACTTTGCAATCTCGACGTGGCCTAGCAGTATGCGTGTTTCTTCAGTTCCTACCAATTGACAGTCGACAATTGACGGTACCGAAGGTGAACAGAGTCAAAAAGCAAATGGGCACATTCGCGTTTGTACCGGGTCAGACCTCCGCGTTGGTTCCCCTCGGGTGCGGCCTTCAGGGGGGTCAGAGTGTACCCTGGAGGTCGTAGCTAACTTGACTTTCTGTTGGAAATCGGTCGCACAGACATTTTTGGCTTTTCCGTCGCCCGTTCTGTTAATTTGGTAGATGCTCGTACGTAATCACTAGGAGATGGAGCAAAGGGTGTAGGTCGCGTATGCCACATTTGGCGTGGTAGCACAGTCCTGTTCGCCTTGAGCGTTCAAAACTCAATAATGACTCTGTTAGACGTTAACACTAGAACTACCAAACCAGTCAAAATGACTGGTACACAATTTTTTCCAAAAATTCTCCAACTTTATAAAAGAGTCTTAGAATAAATATTCTACCACCATCTTAAAAAACATAAATCACCGAATCGATTATCTTTTCCGCCTCTTGATTCCTCCTTTTTCAAAGTACTTATTTAATATTTTGAAATATGGTAAATTTAACGCCCGTAGTTCTAGTGTTAATCTATCGGTTCACAGCTGTAGGATGAAACTGAGCGAAGATTACATAAGGTATATTATTTTTGCAAAGATCATTTTCTCTCCGAAACTTCCGCGTTTTCCACTAGCAAAAGATTTTAATTTTTCTACAATTTCTTCTTTAATACTGCTTATATCTTCCTATCAAAATCGGCAAATGTACCCAAAATTTGCAATAATCCTACACGTTATTTCCATCAACTCATCGAATCCCATTTACCGTAACACCAACGCTCCCCGTAATTCTATCCCCGCAAAGAAGCGAGACTCCATAAATATCACGAGCAGCTTGAATCACAGTATAACCATGATCAACATCCTTCCCCCAGAATCAACATCAGAATCCGTTTATCATCCTCGTCTGCCGCGAACACGTGTTTCCTCTCAAAACGTAGCTAAAACACATCGTCGTATAGTCGAACGTCAAGCGCAAAAGACGCATCCCCATGAAGATCGCGCAGAGGGAAGAAAATATTCCAACGAGTAGTTCGCCAGTCGTGGAGAACGAGATCCTCACCGGGGACTCTGCCCCACATACCCTGTATGAAGTTAAGTGTGTGCACCGGGCGAGTTCTCCTGGTCCCGCCCAGGTCTGCCGGCCAATAGTCATTAGCTGGGCCCATTAAACCCCCGGACGTGCACGCACGCACGCACGCACTCTCCGAACCCATACAAAGCGATTCGACGCACACGAAAGCCTCACGAGGCGTAGTTGACGTACCTGTGAGTTTGCACACCAAGAGAAGTTTGCGCGAAGGCGGTTTCCAACTAGGGAGACAAGGACGATGCAGGTGGAAGTACGTCAGGGGGAAGAAGACGGGATAGGACGACAGGTAGAGGGAAAGGGTTGAGGCGAGCCAGACGGAGGAGGGTAGAAAGAGTGACGGAAAGGGAGGAGAGACGAAGAGAGCAGTGAGACAGGAGCGAGAAGGTGGGAAGAGGGGGACAGAGGAAGATTAACAGGGAGGCAAAACTGATGGAAGAGACAGAGGGGGAATGAGTATGAGTGTCAGAGAAGGAGAAAGTTAGAGGAAGAGAGAGAACGTTCGCAGGTTGGTGGTAGTATGGCGTTCCGTTCTGCCTCCTTGGAGCGTGGTTTGCGAGCGTTCGCCAGTTCCGCCAAAGCGAAACGTGGCTCGGCCACCAACTTCATGGCCCGCGGCAGGTCTGGTAGCGTCTCCAGGTGAGAGAAGGCGAGAGACGACGGGAGACGGGAGAAACGGTGGGGGAGCGTGCACAGGAGGTAGAGGCGGGCCCGAGAGGCGGCTTTAACGCCCGCCTTCCATCGACTTTATAGCGGCTGATAGCGGACAGCGTAATCAAACGGCACTTGCCGCGATGTCGAGCGTTATCGTGACGTACGTACTCGTGGATGGCGAAGTCCCGAGCGGCTGCTCGGTGCGCCGACGTGTAAAATGGGCATAATAATGGCCGAAACATTTTGAATGAAATCGCGCGACATTAAGAATTATGTCCACGAGCACGGAATCGGATAATTATTTCGACGGATAGACGGGAGAGATTGGTAAGAAAAATATACGAGTAATTAACCGGAGTTAATTGGCTGGATATCATCGTCTTGCGAAACCGACAATTTGTACGGACTAATCTGACGATCGTAATAGTCGTTAGCTTTTGAATTACCGTTGTAGCTTCATCACTTTGACTCGCACTTCTCACTGTTTCTTCAAAATAACAAAACTACCCTTGATAATTCAACACTTTTATCCTCCATTTAACCCCGTTACCAACGTTTCGTTACAAATTCTCAGGACTTACGTTCCTCACTCGTCGCACGTTCTCCAACCGAATAAACCCAACATCCACCAATCGCATACATTTTCCAACGCACTTTTTTCCATTATAGTACATGAAAATCGTTTCATTCACTTCACACTTTCTCCAAGCTGCGTTTTCCATTCGATTGCGATAAAAATCGCTCACTGTACTACCCCAAGAATTATTCCTCGACGACAAATCCCCTCGTCCTCGACGGATGACGATTGCTCCACCGGAAAACAACTATCCACGTCCGTCCCGAGGAACGTCGCCTCCTGGGATCGTGCGAACAACTGCGGCCTCCCGATGGCTGTGTGAAGCTGAAGAGCCAGCAACGGGCAAAGAGCGGATATTTCAACTGGCGGCTCCTGCTGAGATGCGGCGATTATGTTTGTCCATTAATATGCGCCGAGACAAGGCAACGTGGTCCTTTATCCGTTCGTTCGCGGCGCTCACTGGGTCTCTGGGTCTGCGGGTCTAGGGCCTCCCGGTACGTCCTATCATTTATCACGGGGTTTCACGCACACTTTTCACCCTGCCCTCACTCTCCGTGAGACCGTTAGTCTTCCTCGGCCACTTTGGAAACACGAACAACGAGAGAACGTTTGTTCGTTATCGGGAGAAGGCAGTTAGGTATTCTCTTCTTGGTCTTCGTTTCTTTAATTGAGAAATTTGGCGTTGCTTCGAAGGGAGATTAGAGTGTTGCTTGGAGAAATAATTTGTAGAGGTGGATTTCGCCTTTGCGGAGATTCTTTGAGGACGAGGTGTAAGGGTTTTGGTGGAGATTTGTGGGCATTGCTTTTGCGAATGATTGGAGAATTGGATGAAGTTCTGCTAGGGGGGTTGGCGTTTAGGATGTTAGCCTCTGTAACGTTATAAGGGATGATGAAGAAGGATCATGAAGTGGAATGTATTGGCAATGGTGTGAGTCTTTATTGAAATATTTGAAGTGTGTGGTAGTTTTTGAAATTTGGATGCTACGGGCCACTTTTGATGATGTAGGATGTCAGGTGTAATATACTTGGTATTTGCTTAATTGATATCAGTCCATTGAAGGTTTCCAGACGATATTCTACTTCTTACAATTGTATCGTGTCACTCACAAACTATCAGATCCAATGAATGATTAATACTTCTCTGCAGATGTTTATGCAGTTTCAAGTTTGACAAACGCTACTAATAAAGGAGAATCCAAATAGAGGACTCTTTCACTCGCTAAATGTCACAACTCCTACCGTATCTTAGATATTTCAGATATTTTTTATATTACATGCTTTCTATTTATTTTATCAGTGATAAAGTCATAAATGTACAAAAATCCGCAGTCTAATTATTACCAATAATTTGAAAGGAGAGATATTATTTCCCGCCCTCCTGTTCTTCGCAAAACCTTCCAAAAAGTATCAAGCAAGCTGCTACACATAAATCCCTATTTTCGCAAATTACTTTCTATACCCAAAGCTTGAAAATTTATTAATATATTTCACAAGTAATTCTATCCATCCCCCAAAAAAACATCATCAAAATTCGAGATACATCGCACCATCTCAAACTTCCCCCGATCCTCTTCGCATTACGCAAAGATAGCTCGCCAACGACCGGATATCTGTGTCCGGAAGTTAAGGGAGTATCGCAAACACGTCAAAAACTGTCCGGCAGGATGACGCAAGGATTTCGAGGATCATTCGTTATTACCCCAAGTAGCCTGTCGTGGCAAGGTAGCTACGCTTCCTCCCGCGTATTTTTATTGCGACGTCGCAATGAATTGCAAGAAATTCTCGGCCGTCATGGCGCTACTATATTTCGCGGGCAATAAACGCGTGTCCGGTACCACAGTCTGACTTGCATCTCTTTTTGCTTATCTCCAGAGTTAGTTAGCCGTACCGGCTAGATCGTAATCTAACCCACGAGCAACGCTACCGGACGGGTTTAAATTATTTCAACGATCAAATGTACCGCGAGTGCGACATATTTTATTCGTCCGAATGTACGTACGTTCCGAAACGAATGCCACGCCATTCTCTAAGCCGGTAATCACGAGAGGCTAATGCAGGAAATTAAGAATGACCAATCCTTAGAAAGCGACCTTCGGACTAACGAGGCCGATGCTTCCGAGAGATGTTGGACGTTCCAAGACGTTCCTACATCGTGGCTCCTGTCAGGCATTCGACCATGGCTCGGTTACCGGTATTAATAATAATTCCTCTTCGAAACGGTTATATGGCGGGCCTACGAGTGATTTAGTAACTCGGCTTTTAACTTGTTTCCTTTTTCTCGTTCTATCTCTCTCGTCTTTTTTTTTTCTTTTTCTTTCTCGCGTACGAGGGCCCGGGCCCCACGAAGACCGCGTCAATATGTTAATCCACGGAATATAATCCCCTCGATACGAAAGGGACCGATGGAGCGAGGTTATTAAAGCTCCCAATGGCCCCGTCCTCTTTCCTCCCCCGTTGCTATCCTCCTCCTGAAGACGTTATACCCTCCACCTCGTCGTAAATATGAAATATCGAAGCCCGGATCCACGAATCTCCTCCATTTCGTCCGGCTACGGATTCGACGGCTGGGCGACGATCATCCTTTTCACCGTCTCCACCTCCCTTACCTTTCTCCACCCTCTCCCTTTTCCGTCGTTTTTTCTCATTCGACTCCTATGCCAATTAAAAATCTTCCTTTCGGCGATTTTACGAGTGAACCAGCTCGACTAGAGAGCGTGGGACCAGCTGGGTGGAGTAACGATCGGTGATCTTCGGTTCGATCAGTTTTTTTCAAGAGTGCTCTCCCGTTTGGATGGTAAGCTAATTTAGAAAATTTCGGTGTCTTTCGTGGAGAGGTGGTTGGAAGGGGTGTTTTTATCGCTTTGGTTTGAGGGTTAAAGGAATTTAATGTTTGGTAAAGTTCCGCGGTGTGAAACGAGAGGTAAATGGACATCGATATTTTAGGTGGCGCATTTAAATAATAAAAGAAGTATAAAATTCTATATTATCGTAGGTCGTTATCGTAATTTTCGATTTATGGGGAATTAAAGGAAGTGCAGTGTATTTTCCACTTAAAGTTTGTGCACGGCGATGCTTTTAGCACTGGAAGTACGAAGTAAGGAAGTTAATGACAATTTATTCCATAGGACGTATCAAATATTTACTGTCGATACATTCTTTTTCGTATTTAACAATTCTTCAGGAATCTACCGCTGGTTTGCTAGGAATAGAAATACTTTAACTGTCCATGGCTTAAATATCAAAGAACGTTTCAGATCGATAAATCTCACAAATGGAGTAACATTCTCACCCTTCCAATTTGAGTACCCTGGATCACATCCAATGCCTTCGCAAAAACTAAAATCTATTGTCCGTGCAATAATTAACACCCATAATTCCACGTAACATATACCAAAAGAATACCTCGAAAGCTCCCATAAATACAGTTCACGTTCAAACAAAATTCAACATTTATTTTAGCACGAGAATTCGCCGCCGGAAATATTTCTATGCATTTATGAATCACCCCGTGCAGTTCATTGACTAGTCTAACTATTCGCAGTAAAATTCCCTCGTTTTGGTCCCGGTGAAGGTGATACAAGTACGTATCGCGAGGTTTAATGAATTGGATCAACGACCCAAGCTTTCTATTCGCGTCCTCTTAACTGATTCATCGCGATATAAATGAAACAGCAGCGTGAATCGGAATCTCTCGAGTACGCGGTATCGTGTACGGGGGCATCGTGAATAAATTAAAATCCTCGATATTGCTTGTACAATTTCACCTCGGTGGCCGTGTGCACGATCGTAATTGAGAGATAAATAAGAACTGGGACCGACAAATCCGGCGATTTCGCGTTACATATCGATCGCGATAAATTCCCTTCCCTTCGCCCCTTTCGACGATGCTCTCTTCGTATATCTTTACCACAACTATGCTTACTCGATACTGGCTCGATGGTGGAGGACATGGAAGAAGTACAAAGCCTCTATCTTCTCTCTTCCTCCTTCAATTTCTACCTTTCTCTCTCTTTCTCACTTTTACTCTGTATCTCTTTCTCTATCTTCATCTTTTTCTCCCTATCTCTCTCTCGCACGCGCTATTTCTCTTTCTCTCTCTCTTTATCTTCATCTTTCTCTCTCTCTCCATCTTTCTCTACCGTCGAATCAGAACTACGGCCGATAAGACTCGAATTTATCTGCTTGCATCGGTCGCAATAAATTTGGATCAACTTCGCGGCGCACTCCGTGGAGCCGTCTTCGGCCGTGCGCGTCTTAATACAAGGCGCAACACTGTAGAACGAGTTCCACCGGGTGAGATCGTCCGAAGATTCTCAATGGGAAAGACGCTCCGAATGAAAGAGCGCCTCTCTACTATTTCTCTTTCTTGTTTCTCCTTACGCCACGAGTTTGGTACGGCCGGTGGAACGGAAAGAAAGGAAGAAAAAGTCCGGGCGACAGGAGGAAGCGAGAGGGTGAAAGAAAGGATGGAGAAAGAAATCGTGAGTCCAGTCGCGGATCGAGATGGAAAAAATCGAGGAGAGAAAAGGAAGTAGAGGAAGGTGCGGAGGGTCGGTTATCTGGCTTCGTTTCGTTCGGGGAGATTTTTCAAAAAGGAAATTATAAAAGCGGACTGGAAACGGGAGGGGCGGCTATAAAGAGGGATCTTTATGAGACACCGGACTCCCGAGGCTACGAGGCTCAAAGAGAAGAAGCAGACGGGACCAGCCGTGACATCTCGGCGTTGTTTATCGAGTTACGGAATTCGAAGATAAAATCGTGCCACTGGAACGATGCAGACCGGTGTCAGGACTCGAAGGGGGGTTTGTACGATGAAGAAAAGAGAATCGGGCTTTTGGACCTCGTTAAGAATTCGCCGGCGTATCGGTTTCGATGCATGGATTACGAAAGCGCGAGCAATTTCAAAACTGTCTTGACGACATCGACGGATCGTCTTGTACGGTCATTTAATGCATTTTAATCGCATTTTTACGAAAATTCATCTGATAATTCGTTCTGGGTCTTGGTAAATTAACCACGTTAATTAGGGATGAATGAGAGGGAACCGCAGGAAGAATGATCGGTATTGTGCGATCGGATTGACGATAAGAATTTTGAAAACTTCGATAATATCTTAGAATAATGTAAAAGATAAAGTAAACAAAAATGCTCCATTATACCGTCATATAAAATTCCATGAAATACAAATTTCCCATTGACAAATACGCAATGCAGTACTAATTGACTGAAAATCATTGCATGGAAAATTAGCAAGCAATTATAGCAAGTACTCGCCACGTTTATAAATATTAAACTCAGCATTATTTATTTATGCTACGTAGAAGTACATACATCGATGGGTGTCATCGTGAATGATAAAATCATATAACCATAAATTCGTTAATTTTATTTTCGTCCCAGTTTTCTTTAAACGATCACACGCTATTCCACAGTCTGATAAGACGACAACGTTGTATCGGGAGAAAGAATCGCAATTACAGCGTAAGACTGTTTACCGAAAAATTCCAGGGAAGGCACGGCGTACAGCAGGAGCGTAAATCTTTCCGTGGAAAATAAACTACTGGTAATATGCCTCGACTCCTCCGCGAGAAAAGATCGTCGTCATTATAAAGATAGAATTATACTCTGACGATATTAACTCCGCAGAAGCACTCGGCAATTTCCACAACGATAAATAACCTGCCTTACTTCGTGAGATACAGTCGACGACGGTTTTATTGCGCGTCACCTGAAATTAGTGTGTCGTCCGCCGTGTTCTCTGATAAATTTCACCTACTTTGTACATACTTTCGATTTCCAGGTGATCGAGCTTTCGATATTTTGCACCTGCGACATCTGCCGTATGTTTGGAATTTTTACTTGTGTCAATGAACAGTGTTTCTGGTTGTATAGAAATCAGGTATATTGCGGGGGAAAGAATCTTCCGGTATATGGGGAATTGAATTGTCTTTGAGATTTGCGAACTAAATTATGGACAGTAGGAATTCTCAACTATAAATAATGCTGGATCTACGGGCGTTAAATCTGTTATACTTAATATGTTAAATAACCGCTTTGAAAAAAGAGGGATGAAAGCAAAGAAGATGATCGATCCTCTTGATTCCTCTTCTACCAAAGTACTTATTTAGTATGTTTATATTTAACACTAAACCTACCATGGCGGTAAAATCACCGTTTTCTAATTTTTTCTAAAAGTTTCTCAAATTGATTGGGCAGCTATTCCGTAAATATTTTAGGTCTATGGTATAAAACAAAAATTATTTAACTGATCATCTTTTTCACCGCTTCAAATCTCTTTTTCCAAAGTACTTATTTCGTATATTTCAATATAACAGATATAAAGCCGGTAGGTTTAGTGTTAATAGGTCCAAAGCCTGTAATTTTAGCGTTAATAAATAATCAACGTTACAAATTTTCATACAAATATCTTCCACTTTGTATCACTGATTTTTAAGTGATCAAACTCTACTCGCGCTCAAAATACAGATACTATCTACCTTGCAGAAAAGTATCTTTGCCTGAAGATCTAACAATAAGTACTTTTTCCGCTATTGCAAACTGTGCACTGTTTATTTTATTATAATATCTGATACTAAAAATAAGAAATGCTGATACAAATTGACATTCACAAACCTATTAGGCTGTTGCATATGAAATGTCGGATTATATACGGCAAAATTAAAATGCCACAATTTTTGCAAAATGAATGTTTATAAATCAAAATAATTTCCATCGACATCGATCCGCTTCTGCCAAAGATCCACAAGGGCTTTTATACGATTCTTAACACTAAACCTACCGTGGCGGTCAAATGACCGCTTTCTGATTTTTTCTAAAAATTCCCCAAATTAATTGGCCAGCCATTCAGTAAATGTTTAAGGTCTATCGTATAAAACAAAAATTACTTAACTTGTTTTCTTTTCCACCTCTTTAAATCTCTTTTTCCAAAGTACGTATTTCATATATTTCAATATAACAGATATAAAGCCGGTAGGTTTAGTGCTAATAAAACTTGAGTTTTTAGAAACAATGAAATTGGAGACGACATTTTTAAGGCCACCTTCATTATTGAATTTTTTTCTGTAATGAAGTAGTCTGTGTTTAAAAATGTGATAATTCATTAAAGGAAGAACAGGTGAATAAGGTGGGTACCGTAAAATTTCATATTTCAATTCACGAAAACCACCAAAAATGTCCTTCTCCCCGAAATTCAAATACTCCCCACCGCAGCAGCGTCTCTTTCTCCAAGCAGAAAACCTCCATGCTCGATAATAATTCCGAGCAACTCCCGATAAAGAGCAGCACTTACGATCTCAGGGTATAAATGTAAAACGACAACCGACTCGGACCGCAATATCGGGGCAAGCCGTGAGACAAATGGCAAGGGAACAGTCGGAGGAGAAAGGACGAAAGGAGCACCGCGAGCGTATTTACATTTTAAATTGCCCGAGGTTCGGACTCCATTTTTTACGCTCAGTAGCTCGTCGCAACTGCAATAACTTTGCCCGATGAAATTTCGCCTCTCGCAAATCGGCCACCGCTGTTCTCGCCGAGTGGAACGTCGAGCGAGACTAATTCTGCACGGCCGCCCGCCGATTCCCGGTTAGATGCAAAAATACCGATTTTTAATAACCGACCGAGAATACTGATTAATACGGTCGATTATGTTTATACGCCATTCTGATTGTCGTCATACGTCAAACGAATGGTGGGGATGGTTTGATTTACCGTTGAACTTTATCTTTATGCGTGGCCTTTCTCACCGCGATGATGTATAATTTACACGGTAATAATTAGTATAGTTGATATAAATCACTCGGATTATTGCTAACGTATCGTTCTATAATGTACCGTTTAGCGTACACTTCATGAATACGCTGTGAGTTCGTCGGTTGAATTTTAAACGTACGTTTAATTTAATATCGAATTCCCAAGGAAACGTCATTTAGTCGATAGAGGCGATGCGAGGCTAATTAACGGTGTTGTCGAGAGGTAGAGGAAGCGAGAGGAAGAGTGAAAGGAAGAGAGAGACATACGGTAAAGGGGAATCGTAAGTGAAGTGGAAGATCGCAACTATTTCGAAGGAGACAGGAGGACGATGGAAAATATTTAAGGCATCGGTATATTCCGCGCATTGGACGCACGGAATCGCAGGAGGAATGATAAAAGGGACACGTACCGACGTTCCAACGTGTGGTGTTGGAGAACATCTGTATACACACTGCCTTATTAGTAAGGCATCCAGTCGAAACTTGGGATAAAGTCGGGCCCGGCCATCTACGTGGATATTTACAAGATTACGAAGGAAGTTGAACGATACTGGCTGCTTAATATCGAGAGAGGCGTAACATTAATCAAATTCCATCGTCTCGTGCGGAATTCTGACGACGATTATGCCCGATAATTACTCACAGGAATTTCTTTATCTCGTGAAACTGGAGCTTCGATTTGCGATATGTAAATTGCGAACGGGATCGCGGTTTCGGCCGGTAAATCTTCTTGGGGCGATCGAGTTTGGGAAGGTAGAGGGTATCGGTGGTTCATTGGGTGGATTGTAGTTGTAATGAGCATGGAAATGTTGCGAATTTAGGTGGAATGCTTGAAATTATAAGTTTTAGTTTACCTGAGTTTGTAAGTGCGGTAATTGGGAAGATCTTTGCATTGTTTTGCGGCCCTTTTCGTTTCACAGCTGTAAAGATAGATAGAAGGGAATTTGAGGAATCTATAACTCCTGGTAGCATTGTTTCTTAACTTACCTTTATTGAATCATTTAGTTAACATTCACATTTTTCGTGACGCAGCATAAGAATTTTTTAAGTTATCGCCGAAGGAATGGAGTAATCTGAATCAAATATCTCCTTAATTAAAGGACAACTTTCATCTTTTCTTATTCTTCAGAAAGAGACAAAATGTTAATCTCCTATTTCATCATACTATTATTATATATTTATATTAGGGGGACCGGAAAGTAATGTAGTTTCTCCAGATATTCTGCTCAAAAACCAATTGATTTTTATCCATCCGGCATTGAAAATTTGCACACTAGATGACAAAAGGTTCTTGATAACGAAGGTGATTACATCATTCAATAAAAATAAAAACTTCTTAGAAATTTATTTGTTTGGATTTAATTTAAAAAAACGACACTACTTTCCGGTCCCCCTAATATTTTCATTATTACTTCTCGTAGCTTGGACTTCCAAATTCCTCCCCACAGCGAACAGCTAAAATAAAAGTTTAATGATAATACTTCTATTAAAACTAATAGCATGGGAATAATTTTATGCTCTCATGCTTCACTGATTTTTCCAACTTGACAATTTCCACACAATTTCAAGTTTATTAATTTCATTTTTCTCGACCACAAGTGCCAGCAAGTTAATTGCATCTCGTCAGCAGTCGAAAACTTGCCACGTCGGACCAGGACCGACAACCATCGAAGCAAATCCTAAAAATGCTTACGTTCTCCAACGAAATGCGAGGGATTCCCGTCGAAAGCGATTCAAATACCTTCGGTATCATCATCCACCACGTGAATGTTCATATCGCATCGTTTACTGAGAGCCACACCGCGGGCCCCGAATACACGTACACGTGATCGAGCAGCGAGCGCACGTCAGTTGATTTAGTGTCAGATTGGTCACGGGTTGTCGCCTCACACTCTCGAACCTGCAGGGCTCTCTCTCTCCCTTTCCCTTCGCCAGACCCTCTACCGGCCCGACACCCGCAGTATTTTTTCGATTTTTCTCCGCTTTTTTTTTTCCTTTCTCCATCCAGTTCGTAAGGGCGCAGCCTGAGATCTTTGATCACCCCGCCGACCATCGAGCGACCTGATCATACGCGGTCTCGCGTCGAAAAGAAACCGATCCTCCGATGCCCTTTTTCTTCCTTTCCTCGACCTCATCCCACCCCTCGTCGTCGTGGTCCCTCGTGTGCCCGAAGAAGGCCCACATGGTGTAACGCGATGGAACCGAGGATCCAAATCATTAGTCGGGTTTTCTCCTTTGTCAGAAAGTCCAGCGACTTTTCGGATTTGTCTCGCGCGGCTGTTTACATCGCCTTCGCGACACCATGTTGGATGCCAAGGATGCACCGCTAATTGCACGCTTTCGTGGAAATTCCGGATCCTGCGAAACGATTACTGGTTTAATTGCTCTCGTAGAACTGCTTACGTCGTTGTATAGTAATTAGGCGGTTTGGGGATGATGTGAATTTGTTGGTTGTTGGGATGAATTTTTGCATGGACGTGAAATAGTTTGGACTATAGTATAGTGCATAGGGTGGTCCTTATTCTTAAGAAAAAAATTTTTGGTCTTTAATTTCACGGGGCACCACGTAATTTGATTATATACCATAAGAAAGTATTTCAGTATTTTTTTTTAAATTTTTAAATGACATTTAGAGGTCGCTACCAAGGTTTGAATTTTAAATAAAAACTCAAAATAAGAACTGAAGTGCGGGGCAGGCTAAGGGTGTTCACACAATCAAAAACATAAGCCGTAAGACGTACAATTTAAGACGTATGCATGCGCACAAACCAATTTTTAACTTATTATGATGTTAGTGCGCACGCGTACGCCTTAAATTGTACGTCTTACGGCTTATGTTTTTGATTGTGTGAACGGTCTAAATCTCGACGCATCGGTACAGAAGCTGAGGTCGAGGGGAGGAAGGGATAAGAAGCGATTGTCTATGCGAGTTTCACTTGCACGTCAAATGTGATATAAACACCTAAATGAAACATTAATGAAACCATCATTTAAGCTGTCCTTCAACGCTTTTTGTAAAAATCTTGACAGCTGGTAGCGACCTCTAAATCTTAACAAAGAAAACTTATTTCATATTTAGAGGTATATAATCAAATGAGAAAGTGCCCCGGGGATAATTCAAAAGTCGAAAAATAAGGACCACCCTAATAGTGCAGTTGTATATGTAGAATGGCTACTTTCGAGGATTGACAGTTTGTACAAATTTTTGAATTTCATAAATTAGGAATAGAATTTCTATGTCGAACCTTCTTCAGTTTCATTTAGGAACTCCAGTGAAAAATCTTGTATTGCTGTTTGTAAATTTTTGCAGGGTTCTCGCAAGAAATTTGTACATAATCTGTATTTAATGCAACTATCGATAACCCTAAAAAACCATACACTACTTTTAAGAGTAGCATCATTTTTTTCACCATTATTTAAATTATATTTTCGTAAGCTCCAAACTTCAAAGTTACATTCGAGGTCTGATCTTTTTATTTGTTTAAAACGTCTGTTTTCTGGTCGCCCATGCATATCTATGGATGGGAAATGTAGACATTTCCCCTTCGTTACTTAAATGCAGTTTCAGAAAATCATCGTGCGTTATCTTCGTAATTCGTGAATGTTTCATAGTTATGCTCACTAAACACGGCCAAGTCGGATTATACGCGATCGCACGTCAAGGAGAAAACGATCCGTCGGCGCGTCCTTTTTCATCTTCGTCATTCGTATTCAAATGAGGGATCGGGAACGTTTAGCCACGCTTTTTGCTTTTCTACGAGTGCATCGCCTTTCATTCCGAGGCCGCAAGTCGCGTTTGTTTGCCTTTCCCTTGGCATGATATTTGAACGAAAATCGAAATTCATCGAGATACTGCCCTATAATTAGGTGCGTAGAATAATAATCGTTCCCCTCGTTGATTCAATGTCGCCTAATGAATAGGCCTCAAGCTGCACAAAACCTTTTTTATCCTTTTATTCCATTTTTTTACTCCTACCGATGACAATACAGCATTGATATCGACGCTTTTGAAATTGCCGGGGAGCAGTCGTGAAAATATTTATATTTGTCTTAGCAAAACGAGAGGGAAGAATCGATTGCACGTCATTCGGCTGCAGGTATGCATATCCGAGATTTAATTACGAGCAAAAGTTTGCACGGTTCATCGACAGTCTGACGTTGATGCATCCATACGTGTCACTTAATCGTATGTCATCCCCTATCGTCTTTCCACCATTTTTATTTTCCCCAATTCGATCGGATCGTCAATGTCACGACAACGATGGTTTCTACGTGCCGCTTAATTAATTGTACATTTTGGTCGACCTGTCAATTCTTTTTTAAATAACACAGTAGAGGAGATTTGCACTAACAATTGCGATACCTATTTGTAATATTATTGCGTTCCAATTGGATTGGTGATCATCGTTAGGATAGGATGCAGTTGGTTGTTTTGCAATTTTTAAAAATTATATTACTCTTTTAACACTAACCGTACCATCAGCGGTCTAATAGCCAATTCAATGAAATGAAAATATATAATTTTCTGTACTATCAAGTAAAATCTGTTCGGCGCGTAGTTTTCTATATTGAGTTGAGAGTATCCTGAATTTCTTTCGAAAAGGTATCATTGTTATTTCATAACCGGTCGCAGGATCTGCTGTGGTAAGAATAAGTATCCACAAAGTGTCGGTACGGTTAGCGTTAAAAATTATTTAGCGGCCCATTGTCATAATAATTGCTTGAATTCTCATAAGCAACTCAATTCCTCAGGTTCATACCTTAAAACCGCCCGTATTATTATTCTTGGCAATTTTGATGTACCGATACAAAATATAAAACCTCGAAAAAGAACGTCTAATTAAAAGCAACGGACACAACTCGATCGAGTACCTTTGATCTCCTCGAACAAGGCAACAATCACGGTAAAACACGAGGAAAAGAACAACACTGACACTCCTGACGATAAACAGGACGCCTCTTCCCCCTCGATTCCATGATTTAGGGGATCGTCACGAAAGTACCACTTTTCTGCCATTTCGCTACCAGCCGATCCCACAAGTCATTTCCACACCTAGGAATTAGGAGGCCGACGAAAAGAAGGAGAGGAATGCATCGAGCCGGCCAGGGTGAAAGAAAGAAGGAAACAAATATGGCACGAGCAGCCCATTCGTGAACGGATCACAGCTGTGTGCTACGAAATTGCAGCTTACCGGCAGCCAGAAACGTTTCGACCGTTTAATCGCGGTAATGGTAGACCACGCGACGGAACAAATTTTCCGGCTGCAAAGATCACGGTAGTTTTGTGCCAGGTAAAAGTTACCGATGCCCTATGCCCCAATTTCACGTCACTCGGAAATGCCAGGCTGCCATTAACGGGGCTTCATGTTTGTAGAACGATGGCGACTGCGATTGTGCTGGATTGAAACGTGAGCAATTTTTTGAGTGTTTTATGGGATGTTTAATTATTTTGTCTTTGCCTGTTTTCTTGGAGTTTTTGTGCCATTGTGCTTGACTGATTTGTCGGTGATCTGAAGGATTAGACAACTGTCGGACTTTGGGGTGAGGGGGATATGTGCAGCATGTGAGAAAAGCTTTTTTTATGACGGATGTTCGTCCGTGTGTTTTTTTTCAAGCAGATACCAATGCAGAAAAAGTTTGCGAAAGTTGCACTCATGAGGAGGCTGTGCATTATGTGGGAAAAGTTTGTCAGGTGGTGATTTTATCACGGTTTTTTTGCTTGGCCAACCAAAAATTGTTTTATCTGTAATAATCCGTGCGAAGTATCATTTTGACAATTTTTTAATTCTAGGGTTCCTTCTGTGACTTTGGGAAACCTCGCAAAGTTCTAAATTACTTGCAATTTTTTCCCTACGAAATAAATTGCCTCGACGTTCAATATTGTCAATAACATTAAAAACTGCATCATCATTTTCAACGTAACAAGCATCCCTGTAAAATTTGGTATACCATACCCTGCATATAAAAAAAAATCATTTGCTGCAGTAAGACCTAAACCCTGACCTTTACAAATTCTCCGAAATAATTACATAATTCAAAATAGTTTTTGTAACCATACCTCTGATTAATACATCTTTAAACACTTGCTTAATACGCGTCCTTTCATTGAATCCCAACGTTTAATTACCGGTGTATTTAATCCCAATTTTTTCTACCCGGTTACTTCGACAACGAACGAAACTTCCCACCTGCCGTCGACCCGAAAAAAGTCGAAACGGTGTATCACAAAAGGTATCTCCTCTCCGGCATGTTCTCCGTCGATTATAATTATGTCCAGGTAGGTGGTTGGAAAAAAGAAAGAAAGGAGAGTCGCCGGGGTCACGACGGGAAATAGAATGCGAAGAAGGGGGATGACGGTTTGACGGACAGGAGGCGTCTCAGGGCGGAGAAGGCGTTTCCGATCCTCTTTCGTGTTCATTCGTTCACCGGCTGTTCCTCTTCTTTTCTTCCCGTCGAAGGCATTCAGAAAACTTTACTTTCCGTCAAAAATTCCAGAACGAAGAAGTATAAAGACAAAACGCCGACTTTGATCAAATTTGTTACGTTAGATCGAGCTGCGTCGATGTTTCTTCATAAGTTCCCGTTTCTTCTTTCTTCGCCGCTTTAGATTTATTTGGATTGAATTGTTAATTATTTGGGAATGTGTGAAAATATAGGATGTCTCGATTTATGGACGCAGCGCGGTTCTAATTGCAAAACTTCTTAAATATTTCTATTATTTGCCTCATTGCAAGGAAAAGGTATATTCCCGGTTCCATGTTTCTCTTATACGATCAGTTCTGTATCGTTCGATAGCCTGGGAGATTTAGATTTTAATAAATATCCAAGTTTCCAATGCAAAATTTAACGTTTCTGAAAATTGCCAAGCTGAAATATGTAGAACGATACAACCCCCTGACAATTGTTCCTTAAATTATAATCTTTAGTTTAAAGAACCATTATACAATTTTATTTCATAAAAATGTTCACCTACTGTGCACACTTTAACAAACAGAATGTTAAGGTAAAGTGTCAACATTTTGCCGATTTAATTCATAAATCCTTACAACCTGTTCGAAATCAGCCTCGATTACTTCAACAATTTAACACTAAACCTACCATGGCGGTCAAATGACCGCTTTCTGATTATTTTCTAAAAATTCCCCAAATTGATTGGGCAGCCATTCAATAAATATTTTAATTCTACCGTATGAAACAAAAATGACTTAACAGATCATCTTTTTCACCTCTTCAAATCTCTTTTTCCAAAGTTCTTATTTCGTGTATTTCAATATAACAGATATAAAGCCGGTAGGTTTAGTGTTAATACATAAATATGTAACACTCATTACCAAACGGAAATTAATATTAATATTCCACCAATGCTTTCACAAAACCTTACACTCTTTTCGAACAGCAACTCCCAAAATAAAGGAACCCTTCCGAAAAATTAAAAAATCCTTCCGTCAGAGCGAATCGGCCGAATCGATCATCCGTGGAGCGTTTAATCGTCTGTCATAATAAGTCACGGGAAAGTATAGTCCATCGGGTAATCTGGTTGAAGTTATCATGAAATAACAGCTCGTTCGCGGATGAAGGATGGACGGCTCGTAGTCGGAGATTGTGTGACAAATTATCAATAACTCGAGTCGTGTCTACCGTGAGTCTAGCAAGACACTCTAGGAGGAGGTGGAGGACGAGGAAAAGGAAGACTAATGACGAGATTGATGTCGACCACGTTGTAGGAGCGTTGTAAGGAGAGTTCGACGACACGCGACGACAAGTTGAAAAGGATCCACGTAGCAGCTTGCCAAACAACTGTATATCATTTTCAGCTGTGGATCGGTCTTCGAGAAAAAAAGGAGGATCCTCCTGTTTCTCGTTTTGCGTGTGCACCTTTGAAGTTCAAACGTATGGGACAACACGGGCGCGCGTGTATTTCGGGACGCGTTAATACGGAATTATTA
The DNA here is from genome assembly GCA_963989415.1 of Cerceris ruficornis. Lineage (NCBI taxonomy): Eukaryota > Metazoa > Arthropoda > Insecta > Hymenoptera > Crabronidae > Cerceris > Cerceris ruficornis. Next base: position 9,971,054 of record OZ022524.1, on the reverse strand, counting down.
TCGTTGTTTATACAAGACTGTATTCGAGCTGTCGGATTATGAATTCGCGAATAACGTGTTTTGACTTTGCCAATGAATTGGGCGTTTTAATAAAGCGGTACAATTCAGAATATCCTCGGAATTGTACATAGTACGATCGGTCTACGGAATCGTTGGTTCAGTTGATATTTTAATTAATTCTCACGGCTTGTTTTCCGAGTTTGAATTAATAGATGAAATTTCTGCATTGTCCGAGGATTTATTTGTATTGCGACAATGTTACAAGGAAATTCGTCGGGAGGTAATTTCTTCCCAATTAGTCGGGTGTTTGGAAAGATAAAAACTCCTAAGGGCTCATAAACGTAACGTATGTTTTGCGTGAAATAACAAATTTCACTCTTTAATTCAAACTTCCCGGGTGGCGTTCTACCGCGTGAAAAGTAGGAAAGCAGACAAGGTAGAAAAATTCCGACGTTTTCCCTCTTACGGCGAGTTGAATTAAATGAAATTACATATTCCGTGTAAAATGAAGCCCTTGTACAAAAAATATAGCCTTTTGAAGAAAAGTCTAAAAGCCGTGCAATTAAAATTACTGTTCCTTGGAAAAAAAAGTAAAAGAAAAACCGCTCTAACGAATCTCTCGTCGATTAAATTGTCTTCACACAATTCTCTATACAACCGACAAGAAGAAACGACCCATAAACTACTGGCGTCGACTTTACGCCGATATAAAATAACAAATGATCGGTACTCAACAAGCCACTTTAATTACCCCAGCAGCAAAAACAATCCATTTTCCGAGCAAACGAATAATAATCAAATTTACTACCTAACGAATAATACTACAATTTATAGCCCGCCGGATAACAATTTAACATCCACTGTGCATACATTACCAACGATAATTTCATCCGAGAGAGGACAAAAACCAAGCCGGTAAAAAAAAGGAAACAACTATAACAACCACCCAATTCATGAAAACGAAGCCTAACCGCCGTTACCGTTGTTCTCCAACCGGAGCGTTCGCAGTCTTGGAGCACGGAGGCCGGATAAGGACTTAAGGCAGACTCGACTGAAGTTTCACTTAAACGAGGAGTTTATCCGAAACGAGCTCGTTCGGTGGATTAAAGCATCGCGCCGCGGACGAAACTGTCTGCAGAGCTACGAACAGATGGTGGAAGACGAGGGCACTCGGTACCAAATTGGCCACTAAACGTAACGGGCCTCGATGTAAAACGCGTATAATGAGTATGCACGGGCCGTGAAATAATAACCGCGTTATACGACTATCCGTGATGCGTCGAAGAAAGAGAGACAATGACGAAATGAGACGAAGAGAAGGAGAAAGACGAAGAAAGAGATACGCTGGGAAGCGAGTACTTTTATAAGCCCATAGCTTCCTCCGTACGAACGTATATACACGCAATCCTACCCCCTCGGTGTTGTAACTCAACGAAGATTTATACCCTGCTCGTGAATGCCCACGCTGGGTGTAGGTAAGTAGCAGGAATATCTTGGTCCGGTCCAGATTTCGATCGTGCAATATCAAACGGCACGGACGCGGGCCCTGTCATGACAAAGCGATAAATCACCAACCGACGAACCTGTAAACTTCTGGGGAAACCGGGGCCGATGGATCAGGTACTGGCAACCTAACGGTTCTGGCTTCTGAATGTTGCATCCATTGTTATGTCGCTGATCTTTTTGTCAGAGAGGATTGGCTGTAGTGGCGGAGACGAGGATAAGGCGGAATGCGAATCACGGGAGATTGGTGTACGTTTATTTATCGTGGATTTATCTGCGATTCGTTGAAGTGTTCGGAGACTGCAATAGGTTTCGTTGTTTCTATGGAGAATCTTCGATTTTAGGTGGGATTTTGGATGGTACGTATTGCCGCTTGTAAGTTTTAGGATAGTGTTTTAATAGAGTTCTGTTAATTCTGAAAGTTCATGAGCTTTATAACAATTATGGAATTAATAATTTTGTAGTACGCAGCTTATTTGGAAATTGATTTGCCTTGGGTTACAAGAATTTCTCTGTGATTGTAGGGGGTTGTTTATGGGTAAACTAAGAAGGTGTTTTTAAGGAAGAGGATTATTCTAACATTTTATATGATAATGCTTTTTCTTCTTATAAACGTTTACTTAAATGAAATTTTACGTTCATGCATGACAATGATCAGTTTTTGTTTCTGACTTAACCAGTTAACTGCGTTCGACGTGTATACACGTCGATACAGAGCTGTACACCGTCAAGCTTTTTAACAATAAATTGTAAATTTCTTATCGAATGAAAATATAATCTTTCCACCTTTTATTTTCCTTTTACCGTAAAATTTATAATGGGAGTAATTGCCTCGCGTTCGACGTGTATACACGCCGCTGTTTGATTTTAATTTCGTATCCTGTGAGAGATATTAAAAGAAATTCCGCAGTTAACTGGTTAAAGAAGAAAATATACTTGCTTATATTTAACTTTCTAACGTTAAATTGGGAAGGAAATGTTCTACATAATGAAAGAAGTAGTTGAAATACATAGGTGCTACATGAAAATATATTTTCAAAATTCCTCCTATACCACTTTCCATTTTTAGCTCTCTCGAAATGTCACAAGTCTCCTAATATAATACGGACTTGACACCGTCTTAAGAGTCGCGCTTTAAACTTATCTCCGAATTTTGTATTTTTCGAAGAACCTATATACGTTACGACAGAAAAAGGAAATGACATTTCAAGATATGTGATAAAACGGTTACCCCAATGTAAAACAATATTATACCTCTATATCAGTCGAGATAATTAATTAGTTTCGCTTTTTATCCAACGGTAGAAAACGTCATGTAAATTTAGACACTTGAGCAAATAAAATTTCGCGATTGAAGTCAGGTTTAATAAGAATTCCCCGAAAATTTTATCTCCAAATTAGAATATCCAACGTCCTCGAAAAGAAAATCGTGACAGGTCAGTTTGACGCAATTCCTTCGTAGGCAAGGCCGCGAATGACAGTTCGGATAAATTTGAACATCGAACGAACTAATGGAGGCTAATCGAGGCCAGAGGCTCTCGACGATTATCGAAATAGACGAGGATCCATTGCAGGATTCCGGCAGAATGATTCGACCATTCAAGCCACGAGCCTAATTATCTCGGCCAATTAATAATCGAAAGATTCTATGCTTCGGTTACATTTATCTAATTGCCTTTCGATTATATCGATTCGCGGGACGATCAATGATAACGATCTAATGACGAGGCTAATGCAATTACAAAGTTCAATCTTCGTTCGAGGAGTACCAGGTGAATTTCATCTACTTCCGTTACGTCGAATACGAAACACGATACTTTATTTAACGATATTACTTATTCGTAATCTGAATTAGATCTCTCGTGTCGTTCATTTCCTTCGTGAATTACTTAAGCGGATAGTAAGATTTAAAGTATATCGAATATCGTGCGAATGATTTAAACGTTGGTTTGAAATGAACGTAACATGATTATTTTAAAAGTGATATCGTTTAATAATACAACGTAGAATTTAGAAGCACGCTATATACGGAGTCATTAAAATAAAAGCGACTGAAATTTATAATTATGTTGCGATATTAATATAATATTTTGGGTTAACGGTTTTTAATATCTCTGTGTACTTCAAGTGTTTGCTGGCATTTAGTATCTCAAAGGGTTATTGACCTGAGGTTTGTGCACTATTTCTCAATTTTTAATTACCAATTTATATTTATAAATTCAGTTTTAATGACTGAAAAGGATAAAAATCGCTATAATTTAATATTAACCTTATCAAGAAGACTACGCCCGTATCATGAAAATAGAACAAATCCTCGATATTTAATTTTTCCTTAATCCATTCAGTTCACGTAGCTTACCAATAAAACATCTTTATTATACCTAAATTCAGTTATACAAAAAATCCACTCGAATTGTAATTTCCCATTACTACCATTTTTCAAAGACATTAAACTTTAATCCCCCCATATTTATAACGACCATATTACGCCCTAAAAGTACGTCAATCCTCAGCAATGCGTGTTTCTTTCTCCACCCAGAAATACCATTTATTCTCCTCCCCCCTTAATTTCTTTATTTTCTTCCCAATTCCATTCGCTAATGCCCATATTCCGATGGTCCCGTTTACCCATAAAGTCAGCACGGTATAAAGTAAACGAATGGGAAATAGGACGGATCAGAAATTGCAGTGAATCGACAACGAAGCCGACGGAGGACGATGCAGAGGGCTGAAACGATGGGCCGGGCCCCGGGCTCTTTCTGCTTTTATTCCTTCGAATTTCGGTGGTGAACCACGGCTGGCTCTGCGAAACCAGAAGAGGCCGAGAGATCCAGGGGCATAAAGCTGGAGAACGAAGGACAGAAAGAGAAAGAAAGAGAGGACCAACGAGATTGGACGAGGCCCTCGCAGCCTGCGGTATAATTAAAATACAGCCGAGCACCAACTGCTGGCCCGTGCTGCCGTCTTGTTGCCCTCTTCTGCTTCTTCTTCTTCTGCTTCTGCTTTTTCTTCTGCTTCTTCTTCTGCTTCTGCTTCATCTTCTTCTGCTTCTTCTCTTCCCACCATCGCCTTATCTTCTCCTTCATTTAACTCCTGGTGCACGCACCCATCCTTCGAAATCGCTTCGTTTCCCTCCTCTACTCATCCACTTCGGCGATTAGTATTTAGCCACATTGGCGTCGAATCTGTATGGGTTTTCTTTTTTACTCTCAACTTCTTCGCAATATGAAGTCTGGGTTCCATGAAAATGTCGGGTGGAGCTCTGTGGTAAGCGAGAATTGGAATTTGCATAAATATGAAAGTTGCATTGGGGAGGAGAACGTGGAGATTTTTAATAAATAATTTCGCATGGAATTCAGAGATTTAAGAGTTAATTTGGGGCGTTCCGCGTTTAATTATTCGGTCGTATTAGTGAGACTTTTTTAGGAGTTCTAGAAAATGAGTTTTAGCTGTTTGTTTCTCTTTTATTATTGTATTCCAGTTTTAATTGCTACGGTCGTTTCACCGAAGATCTATAGCTTCAGAATTCTCCCGAACCATTCACTATATTCATTAAAATTTGATAAAATAATGTTCCTACTTCTACTACCAAATGATGTTCCTATTTTCTTATAAGTATTTCTCAAAATTATCGAGAAGCAGTGCAGCAGATATTTCCCGCGTATCTTATAACAAATTACCCAACCGATCATCTTCTTTGTTGCTTGATCCCTCTTCTCTCAAAGTACTTATTTAATTTATATATATATATATATATATATATATATATATATATATATATAATTTTTATTTATTTAGAGCTGAGGATTTACAACTCGTCCACACCCAAGGACGTCCGACCATACACTCCCTTTGAACCTTAGTAACATTAATTCTACTGGATGCTACATGCCTGACAATATTAAATAGTAACATTAATATTTAAATAATATACATTAAATATATAACAGATTTAACCCCCGCAGATCTATCGATTGACAACAACAGCGATTAACAGAAACGTCGACCCCAGGAACTCAAAGACACCGTTCTCAATGGGAGCCATAGCAAATTAAGGAGATAGAGTCTCATTGTCAGACGTCATCAGCGTGCCAGAGTTTCAAATTCCCCATCACCTTTCGCAAATTTAATTTTTCTTTCTATACGGTGTGTGTACCGTAGCCTCGGTGATTCGGAAGCCATCTAAAATTGGCGGTCCCAGGCGGAATAACCACAGCAGTTAAAGCCACCCCAAAAGAACCAAACAAACAAGCAAACCGTTTGCGATTACGTGGCGCAAATGAAGTAACGATTTTTTCCTTCTTCCCGAAAATTTTTCACTGTCAGTGTCGCGCACTTCTGTACGCCAGTTTATTACTGGCAGGGCATAACGAAGCGATGGCTCATATCGATGCAAAGAGCACGCACCCGCGGCCAGTCGCCGTGGATACGCAGTTTTACGCCGGCAGATTACAAATTACGATACCAGGGGCGTTTTGCCTGCCTCTCCCTCCTTCTACCTCCCCCTCTTCACCCCTCGTTTCGTTGTCGTCGTCCTCGTAGCCGTCGTTGGCAAATAATTAATATTCATTACGTATTAACGAAGCTATCGCATAAATTGCGGCCTCGTGGCAAAAATGGTGCCGTGGATAACGGGCGAGCGAATGCGATTCGATAGTGAACGGCATGGTTCTCCGTTACACCGTGAGATGTAGCGAGCAGTGCCAGTTCGAGCCGAAAGGGCTGAAGGTACCTTAGGGCATGCCCTTAGGACCTTTAAGGAAGAAACGGATTTTTGGAGGAGTTGGAAGTGTTTTTTGATTGGAAAGTTCGATTTGATTTCGGTTTTATGTTGCAATTTTGTTTGTAGGGGGGTGAGGTTGTTGGATGTTCGACCCCTTTGTGAGGGAAATTGTTTAATTTGGTGTCAGCTGATTGATGATAATTTGGTTGCTAAGTTTCCGACGATGGATTTCTATCCTTCCTTGGTAGTAAGTTTCAAGTGTTCTCTCAACAATTCAAGTTTTGATGTTATTTAGTTTGAACAGCTGCTTCTAACATTAGCTTTTAACATTAATAATAGGGGTTTATTTATATCTTTGTGTATGGATTAAGCAATGATAGCTGCTATTCGTTATGTTACAATGGGGCGAAAATGCAACTTTGTAACTTGAAGGAACAGTATTAAACTGTTCGAGCTTTCTAACGTTGTAGGACTTAAAATGATGCATGGTTTTATCATTTCCCATCAATTACACTGTTAGGGCAACAATAGTTAAGGATAATAGATTAACCGGCAGCAATAGAGAGAGTCGACACTAACATGTTGCAGCTCGCAACAAAGGGATAGTGGTAATAAGCTGATCTCCAAGCAAACTCACTAAATAGTAAGAAAATTACACTAAACGTTGCCAGCAGGCTTATATACATTTATAAATTAATATCTTCATATTTCACAATAATTGCAAGAAATAAAAATTTGAAGATGAAACTGCTGAATACATTTATATAAAACAATATACATATATCTTAGAAATTTTCCAAGATTTCGTCACATAAAAAATTCCAAACCCTCACGGTGTAAGAAATCGTAAACTTGGAAAAGTCTACATACCATTAATTACAATCTCAGATATTAAATGAGAAACAGTCATCATTGTAAAACCCATAAAATCTGTTTCAAACTCACAATTAATTACAAGCTGAAAAACACACAGACGTCTTAAAAAGCTCCAGACAGACCCATCAAGGAGAGCTTCGCTCTACCTCTTCCCCTTAAAACCCTTCCAACCAAAAGAGAGAAACCCCCTAAAAACGCATATATTCAAAGTGATTCGAAGTGATTGCCAGACCATCACTGGCCACCCCTCATTCAAGAACCTCCCTGACACGCGCATATCGGGTCATTTCATTTTCGATGTCATAAAGGGGCATTTTATCGGCGCGTTTAAGGGTTATTGTACAATAAAAGTGGCATTATTATCAGTTAGCCGACGTAAGGTCCTCGGGCCAGGAAGGAAAGAATGGAAGAAAAGAGGGATTGCACTGCCTCCTCGGAAGCAACTCGTGAGAAGCACGACTGGCTTTATGACTCGTAAAAAAAAGCTCAGCACGTCTTCCACCGGTGTCCTCCTCTTCCTCGTAGACACGCGCCCTTCGTTTATGCACGAGCGTGAAATTCGACTGTAATTTCTGTTTCGTCTGTTTCCCTGCCCCGTTTTCCCGATGTCGAGCGACACTCCGTCGGCTGGGACGAGCGAGGACATCGCCATGGTCGTTATTCTCTTTTACGATCGGTGTCTGCCTCTGTCTCTGCTCTCGGCTAATCCTCGGATTTCATCTCGGGGATCTTATTTGAAGATTTCACTATGGATCTGATGCGACAGCGAGATCGCCGTATGCGTCTCTGCGGAAGGGTTTAATTAACTCTTTTGCAATTCCAAATGACACTGGGATTAGAATTTTTTTAAATGGGTTTAAAGGTTTCCGGCCCGCAGGACTTGTCAACTTTGGACGTTTTGTGCTCAGGAAAACGCGAGATTAAGGTGGAAATCCAAGGGAAAGGTTTTTTTGGATAAGGGGAGAGCGCGAAAGGTAGATTTTTTACAATTATTTCTTTATTTATGATTCAACATTCCAGACTTACCTAATGAATCGTTTGCCGTCGAATTTCGGTAAGGTGATTTTAAGTTTGGTCTTTAAATTGAATTTTAGTATTAATAGAAATACTGTTTTCTACACTTAGAAGACTTTCTAAGTTACACTAGTTGTGCAAATTAATTTTAGTTATTTCGCTTCGATCAACGAATACCCAAGAGGCCAAGCATGTTTGTCACTTCGCCAAACACATTAAGTGCGAGTAATTTGCTAGATGCATGTATATTTGCTAAACAATGTGGCAGGCATTAAGAGTGCAAAATATTATGTTTGCTGCGTAAAAAATGTACCCCTGTACTATTAAATACGAAAGTTTTACGAGTTCCTCGCAAACAAAGGGAAACGGATAATATTAAGTAAAAGAAGTTGCAAAACTTTACGGTATAACAACATAAATACAAATAAAAGTATGTATGTTGTTTCGTAATTCTTCTGAAGTTTAATCAAATAAAAGATACTTATCTCGTAAATGGAATTAACAGCGCGAAAGAAGATTGCAATACAATGAAATTCCCATCCAATTTTCACGCAGAAAGTCATCGTTTCACGTTGGATTAATGACAAGGAACGATCGTGTACATAGAAACGTACGTATACGTGTTAAGAAACGAACTTTCAGCATTGACCCTGAGGAATTTGACATTGATCGATTGATACATTTCCTGAGCTCGCCCCCTTATTTCCAGAATTCATAATTCACGTCAACTCGATGTTCCTTTTCGCGAGCTCGATAAATAAAATGGACAAACGATTTTATCGTCGAGTTTAAGTGGACTCAGTCCTATCTTTCGACGAACGATATTAAACGATCCGCTTGCTCGATATTTCATGCAATCTTTTAGACGTTCAGAGGATAGGAGAATTCGTCAGTTTGTCGGCATTCGTTTGAATTGGTCGATTGCTTCTTAAGTAGCAAAGAAACGTCGTGTTTTTACGCAAAACGAAGCACACATCTGTTTCTGCATTCTTAATGACAAGCAGCCTTCCTATTTGACATTTCATTTGACCCCCCGACGACGTTTCTTGAAATCACAAGTACTGACACGTTTGGTACAGGTGAAGGTCACATACAGGCTGCATTGAAATTTGCAATCGTACGGAATATTAGTTGGATTACGATGCTCGTGCAGAACCTGAGTGAAATTCAAATAATTTAATGTTGAACGTTTAAATAATTCTGTAGCCTGGCATACTGAAGTCGATTATAACGTAGGAATGATACAAACGCAGACAATAAGGTAGAAACAAAGTTCCAGATTTATTGGAAATTATTTTTAATGATCAGAAAGAATACAAATTCTAGGATTCTATGACATTAAGATAAATGTACGGAGATAGGTAAACGTAAAACCTTTTTCATAATTCTCAAAAATTAAAAATTTTAAGAAAGGGTTCCAATCACACTTCAAAGACTCGCAAAAACATGAACTCACAAATTCGTAGAGTTCACAATAAGCTTTTACCCTTTAGCTTTTACCTGCTATGGTATTTCACCAAGAATCTACACTTGTACGTGGATCCGAACCACCAAATCTATAATACACACGTCAGAAAAATTTTTCAGAGATGATGAGGATTTAAACACAGTCCCACTAATTCGTAATCCGATTCTTCCCCTCAATAATCCCCTTACAAGCAAACTCTCTTCAACCATTTGGACCTGTTACAAATGGCGTTGAATTCGCGACAAAAATTGTTCCCAGATAAAAAAAAAAGCAGAAAATAATTCGGCAGCGGTATCAGAGGGTACAGCATGTATCACGCGGTAAATATCAACGGTACAAGGGTTGACCCGAAGGCCGTTGTCGCGTGAGATTTCCAGCGATTAATTCAAGCACGCCAGGTGGGCTTCCTGATCGCGTTGACGCCACCTTTGGTGCGGTGGCTCGTCGCCATGAGAAAATCGGGGCCAACTTCAATATTTGAGAGCCTGGAATCCCGGGTGCACGTTATCGTATTCACCTACCGCATACGGAAACCGTCCGGAGTCCGCGTGCGTCCTCGCTCCTCCTCGCTGACTACCGAGATTTACAATGAGTTTCCGGTACAACCTGGAAGGAAGTTTGCTCGCGCCAGACCGCTCGTACCAACCTCGCTACATAAACGTTATCGCCGACGTATCGCGCATTCGGATCTCAAACAGCCCTTCCGCCAATGTGGAGACGCCTTCGTCTCGGCTGCACGCAAGAGACGCGAACAAGCGAGCGTCGTTAGATGGAGGAGAAACGGGGAGGAAAAATATATTGTGCCGCGTCACCAGGCCTGTCTTCTAGTCCAGCTTTAATTTCGACTTCGATGGCTCGAGACACTAACCGTATGACTGGTTGCGGCAGTGAAAGGTAAAAACCAAGATCTCTTTACTTTCGATGTGCTCGTAGAGGGCAAATATTTAGCAGGCGAATTTCGTAAATTCTTTCGGGTCTTTATACGGTCACTTTTCTGTCTACAAGCCAGTGGTTTCCAAAGGGATCGATACCACCCACCGGTTGGCGATGAAGAGATTTAAGAGAGCTTTTTTGGTACAAGACGAAGTTTGAGGGCGTCGAGGACCATCCGTCGCTTTCCTGGACAATACTCGTAAGAATGCGCTGAAAAGTTTGATTAATACTTAAACTCATCGAGCGCAGGATTCAATCAGTAGTTCTAAATGCCTTTTAACCCTTTGCGCTCCGAATTATTTCACTAGCTTTTCGTCAAATAACCAAAGATAGTCTCGGAAAATTGTCTGACGTTGATTACTCATTTTAAATTAATATTAACACTAGAACTACCGGCGTTAAATCAATCATATTTCAAAATATTAAATAAGTACTTTGAAATAGGAGGGACCAAGAGGCGCAAAATATAATCGATTCGGTGATTTATGTTTTTTAAAATGGACATAGAATATTTAATCCAAGACTCTTCTATAAACATGGAGAATTTTTGGAAAAAATTGTGTACCAGTCATTTCGACTGGTTTGGTAGTTCTAGTGTTAAATACAATTGTAGATACCGCAGGATGTTTATGTTAAGATGCAAAATTATTGTTGATTTCGAAGAGTCGATAATTGATAGATCAAACGTTAAGTGCCATAGAAAGCTGTGTCGGGTGTAGCTGGACATAGGAGTGCAAAGGGTTAACCCTCGGAGTACTGAAGCATCGTAACCGTTCTGCCGTTTAGAGTTGTCGTACAGATGCCCTTTTTCATCGAGGTAATGTAACCGTCACGGTATTGATTTTAAGAACGAGAGGCGGTCTGTTTTTTTCTTAAATGGGGCGGCGAATAATTTTTTTCTAAAAGGGGGCGGTGGGCCAAAAAAGGTTGGGAAGGTATGGCATAAACTGATTGACTAAATTACTTAATTGATCATCTTTTCCACTTCTTTATTTCTCTTCTTATAAAGTACTTTTTCAGTATATGTAAATGTATTAGTTACAACGCCGATAGTTTTAGGGGTAATGTAGCTCTGAGTTAAAAAAAATTGAAACTGCACAGATGTAGTTGACGATAGTAAACTTGTTCACCATGTAAATCGCGAGGCTCATTGAAGAAATCATGTCGAAAAGTGCTATGTCGACGTAGGTGGGTGTTATAGCGCTTATTTGTCCACAGCAGTCAAATACATTTGATCTTTTCAACGTGGAATTTGGCTAGCGCGATTGTATGACACGGGACTTAAATGGTTTTTTAAGTTTATTACGTGTTATAACTGGTTAATATATTTGGAAAAGTATTCTGTAGGTTAAGTGATAAGGGTAGATGGTTTTTAAGTGTTTGTGATATGAAACCTTTGATAACGGTGCGTACTAAACAGGTGGGTACTATCAAACGTGGAATCATAGGCTGGCAATGACAGACTGCATTACTCGACAAGATCCTTGAACGATACCTTAACCACTCTGTGTGATACATATTGTGGATACCATTTTATAGGAGTTTATGATGTTCATGTATCTTATAATATTCTGTTTAATGGTATATTAGTAGAGAAACAAAATATCATACGTTGCAAGAGATTACATAGAAATATGTAGCATTTTTCAAGACTAGTACAAACACCTTCATGTTCGTTTCACTGTACGGATAATCCTGAGAACACGGTCACAGAAATGATTCCTATAAAGAATATCTGTCAATCTACCTTCTAACCGGAATATTATTTCAAATGTGTTAAATTCACAATACCGATACTAACAATGAGTTTTACCAGAGATTCGTAATTTGATTGATTCGGAGGTTCAACGCCGCGAACGATGTCTGACTAAATCTACTTACGTCGATGCAAGATCGACGCTTATACCAGCAGCAGAGAGGCTGAAATAATTAATAATCACGTTATATTTTATCTGATTGTCGATTGACACGCACTTCAAAGACGAAAGAAGACATCGGGGAATGAAAAGCTCGACGGCAATCGTATAAAGGAGGATTTTCGATTCAACGGAGGGAGAAATCCTTATAAGTTGACGCGCCTTGGATCGGTAATCCGAGGTATCTTGGCAGAAGGACGACAGTCCATACAGACTTTCGATGCACTTTGGTGTTTGCATACTGCAACGCAGTGACACACACGGCCGTATGCAAAGTTCTGACGAGAAACAAATACCAACTAGTCCGTGGACGTTCGAGAGGTGCGTGCACCTCATTATAAAGCAGCAGCCGGATTCAGAGGATGGGATGATGCGAATTTACGGTAGCGTGTACGAGAAACGGAGAGATCATCGTTTCTGTCGGTGGAATTTTCGCGATTTGTTTAGGCGGTTTAATTCTAGACATATCCGAACAACAGACATCGTTAACACTAGAACTACCAAACCAGTCAAAATGACTGGTACACAATTTTTTCCAAAAATTCTCCAAGTTTATAGAAGAGTCTTAGAATACATATCCTACGACCATCTTAAAAAACATAAATCACCGAATCGATTATCTTTTCCGCCTCTTGATTCCTCCTTTTTCAAAGTACGTATTTAATATTTTGAAATATGATAGATTTATCGCCGGTAGTTCTAGTGTTAATTTCGAGACCTTCGACGGATAGCGGATGGGGAGAAATGTTCTGCGAAACTTCTACATGGTCTTTTGAAGCCGCAGCGTTTTATTGAAGTAATCGAACATTTTTATTAATATCACTTAAATTAAGGAATGCTTAAAACGGACGGTAAAAGTAGTACAAAAAGGTAACAAGGATTTTACAATATTTTTAAAAGGAGATAATAAATAAATCAGTAGCAGATCACCCTGATGAAGCTAGCTGCAATGCTGGCGAAACGTCGGATGTTTTCAACACTCAACGTGGCTTAAACCCGAAAATTCAAAACGATTGTTCTGTTAACGATGGCCGCGAAAGCCCTAAAACCTCAAGGAGATAATAAATTTGCACTGTGGAATCTGTTAATTTTTTGCATCAAGATTCTTGATATTGCGCTATTAAATATAAAAATTTCTATGTAACACGTAATCGGGGTACAATTAAAATATGTGCAGAATATTGTGTATTCGTATATCGTGGCATTAATGTTTTTTGTATATTTGTTTTAATTGTACAACGAATTTTCGATTTATCTCCATCTACGTATTCGTAATTCGTGCAGCCGACTGCATTAATATGCTTGGCAAATATACATTTCGTTCTTTTAATACATATATTTTTCTGTAAAAACGTGCAAATTTTCAATTCGCAGGGCAATATTTTTATATTACAATAAATGTGATATAATCCGGATAATACGCAGATGCTACAGATATTATGTAATCTTCAACAAAAACAGACTAGATACATTTATTTAATTCACAAAATTCACTGGTTATTTACGTAATTTTCGGAGGTTTCTGATAAATCTGATAAGTAACACTGACAAAAATGCCGATGAAAATAATTTTCAGCCGTTCGGATTATAAACTAAAATGATATATTTCTGGGTATTTCATATTCTCAGTTCATTGACAGATAGGAACAAAATTTGGTACACACAATTCATTTCTTTCTCTCCTTTTTCGTCAAAGATGGTACAAACATCAATGGCACTAGAATTATTACCAGCAAGAAGTAATTCAAATACTCTAATGAAATAAAATTCTATTTTTTACAACACAATCTCCAACTGCATACGTTCGATATTGTAATCAATAAACTCAAGTCACGCTTAGAACATTAACACTAAATATGTCGACCAAAAACACCCAACAGATGCATCAGAATGAAAGAAATGATGGAGTCAAAAAACTTGATCGCCTTAATCGCTTGCAGTCTGCACAATAGACGAAGACAATTAAAAAATCAGCTTCACACTTCAAAAAAATACACCCAAAGTATTCAAAACAAGTCATTCCGACCGTCTTGATTCTACAATTACATATTGTTAATATATCTAAAGCACACAGTCACATCCGACCAGACAAATCAAATTCTCAACCCCCGATGATCCTCGAGAGCCAGAAGAAAAAAGAGAAATAAAGGAGAACACGCGATCGCAAGCCTCGAAGGAATCGTCGCAAGCATTTTAGCACCGTTCGCGCCGGCAAATCCTCGGTATTACAAGCGTGTACGCAGTATCAGCCAAAGAAACGCATACGTCTTTGGAAGGCGCGACCGCAGAGAAGGTCGGTCGCCGTGTAGAAGAAATAAAAGGCAGTAAGGGCCGTATAAGAATCGTATTCCACGGTCTTCATAAGTCAGCGTAACGATGCCGACCGAATGAGAAAGAGACGGGGGCAGAAGGTGGGCAGCCGAAGGGAGGCCGAGGTGGTTGAGGAAGAAGGGAGTAGGAAAAAATCAAGCGAGAGACAGAGCGCGTCCTGCCGAGGCCAAGAAGAGGACTCCTCCGCAAAAGTCCTCGGACTTTCGCTCCTCCTTCGAACTCTTGACGCCGCCGGCACGCCTCGCTCGCCGCCAACTAAACGTGAATACATTTAAATGGTAATCGTCGATGCTTGAGTAGCGATACAATACTGGAATAGACAGTACCGAAAGAATATCTATGTATAGGCTTGCGTGTAAATATATTAGGTATTTAGGTGTTGGTGGGACATGTCGTTTCTAAGTGTTTCGGTTTGCGATTATTTGGCAGTTTGGGAAAGGCTGGTGGTAGCCTTAGTTTTACAATGCACCTTTCGTTGCGTAAGGTTTCAAGGAGTTGAGGGAGTTTTATTAAGCTGTTTGGTGATTCAGTTTTTCTTTTGGTTCGGTTATAATTTCGGGATTATGCTTCATTTTGTGGATATTGTGGATTATGGATATTTAATTCGAAAAGTGATGTAATGATAGATGTGGAATTGTGGGGAATTTTATTTAGATTATTAATTAATAAACGTAATATAAACTTAAGTATCACGAGAAGATTTTTTTTCAATAAAAAAGTAGCAGGATGTTATTTATTAAAGTAGGATGTTTAACTTTTTATTGTTAATCTCATATTTCTATAATTTCGGCAGTTTGTTTCATCATGCCACAATTCGTAAATTTAATTTTATAATTGGAACTTTGGCTTTAAATTACAAAATAAAAAGCGTAAAACCTGAAAAACATCAGCATCAGCGACCGTATTGTACGATAGCGTTTCTTTCGGCGCAAAATTGCGAACGAAATGAGAAAGTCTCGTAATGGCATTTCAGCTATCATACGCAACATCTCGATTCGATTTTCAGCGGCAAGAATGTTATTTTCCTCGAGTAACAACAGAACCGACTACCGTTCCTTTATTCCCCGGAGCACATCTTCTATCTGGGAATTTCAATTCTTTAAATGTAACAATAATACCATCTATGAATTCCCCCTTTCATTTTTATCCCAATCTTCTTCGTAACATACACTTTTTACCCAGCACAAAGCGTGCTTTCATTGTAGATACAGACTTTTACACGTGAACCTTCTTTACAACCATTCACCCCAACATTTTCAACGTATTTTACCTTCCTTTCCTTTCAATACGGCATCCGCTAGCCACAGAAGGAAAACAACGTATCATTGGTATCGATGTTAATTCCTTTTTCGATTTACTTTCAAGGCATTGTCTTCAATCCAAGCCGTGCAAGCGAAGAAAATGCGAAAGAATTGCGTAATGATTCCCCCGGTAAAATTTACAATCGAACGATGTACATAGCTGTTTCAGTGTTTGAAGAAAGTGGAAAGCTTTCTTAAAATGAACCGCATCGCTGGAGCTACTGCAAGAGTTCCTCCTGGCGATGTTGCTGAGAGTAACCTGCATCCTGTCGCTGCAGTTCGGTGCATTCGGTGCCTCGACCTCCTGCAACTCGATCTCCCGAGAGAAAGAGCCTGAGAGATCTTATCGCGGGAAACGCAGCCGGTTCGACGTACCAGAAAGATAAAAAGGAAAAGGTAAAGGAAAAGGAGGGATCCGCGACATCCCGGTAAATTAACTCCGCCGGTACACTCTACTCTCTTCCGTTGCATCTGAATTCTCTCGTTCGCTTTTCCCTTTTTTTTCTCTCTTTTTCTCCCTCCCTCTCTCGGCCTTTCTTTCTTTCCCACCCCTCTGTCTGTAATTACAGCACGCTTTAAATACTCGGAATGCTTCTTGCGATCTTGGATTTTAAAATTGCGCTTTATCGCGATCGCCCGAGATCCGTAAATTTTACCAACGAAATTAGACGTCCCGCTTTACTTTAACCCTTGCCGTGAATCGATAGTGGATGTTTTTCTTCCGTGCCTGATGGCTGCGGCGGGAAACGGCGATTTTTAACTTTGAATTATGATCGGTGAATTTGGAATTTTCTCGGTTGAGGGAGTTTCGGTCTGCGAATTGGGACAGCAATTTGAAATTATGTAATTCGTTAAAGTAACATTTTTCTTCAGTTTTGATAGAAGTACTTAGATGTGAAAGAAACGGATTTGAGGAATGTCCAACATTTTTGTACATTACTCGGGGATTTTTAAAAATTATTGAGAAGGAACGAAATTTATTACATTTTTTGACATTCGCTATTACAGTACCGTTAACAAAAAGTGTCTTTATTTTAAAAGGTTGGTGTAGTTACTCACTGCTGCTTTTCATTTCGTACATGACCCTGAGATTACCAGCGTAAAAGTATGATATATTATACGGTTTAATAAAAGCTAAAACTTCGTGTAAGTCCCTGGAATTATAAATTTTCAAAAAATTCTACGTAAAACGATCCAGATTTCTTTCAGAAGAACAATGCACAGTAATCGAAATTTTCACTTTGTTTTCTTCTTCACACCGTTACATACTTTTCATAATCCTTTTCTATTTCCATTTTCAACAAACCCCCCAGAAATATCAAAAATACCGAAAATTAATTTTCGCAAACCTTTAAAAAGTATCCAGCGAAACCTCAAGTCACCGTCTCTCCTCCCCCTTCACCTTCACAATCAATTTCAACCTCTCCTACCACCATACACACCCCCTTTCATTCTCTCAACTAAAGCACACCTTCCACCTCGCTTATCAGGCCAAATAAACCAGTCGGTTTTCAAAGAAACAATCACCGAAACCCACCTCTTCCCTCTCCACCCCCAACCCTCACGCAGAGCGCCCCACCGTGACCCTCGTAGGACCAGCGATACCACTTTCGATCGTGATTTTTCTGAAGTCCTTCACGACCGAAGGAATTGCAGAAAATCTAGGATAGGTGTAGAACGACTCGGTGCAGGTCGGAAAGAAAGAGGTAAAAGTCGAAGAGGGGGGTGCGAGTCTGCAATCTGCGGATAGAATCTTGCAGCGTAACGACGGCGGCGGCTGTTACTGCCGTACCTTGCCGGTATAGAGACGACGGTGGCCGTATAAGCTGAAGTTGTAACTCAATGCTCTCTCGACCTACCGACCGTGAACCAACTGCCGCTGCACTCCACGCCCACCGATATATACAATATATATATTTTAAGTTCTCTGCTCCGATAAACGAGCCGCGGTAAACAGGACGGTCACTTGGTGCTCCCGTTTGGGAAAACGAAATCCACGAGAACGGCGCGATAACGAGACGCGGATTAATATATCGTTCTGTCGGGGTCAAACGGGGATTGCTTTTCCTATGATTGGTATCCTTTTTTAGGTCCATTTTAGTTGATGGGATATTATACGTGTATCTGGAACGTTGGGAATTTCTGGCAGGTTGGATCGAAATTGTTGGGAATTTTTATCGAGAGAAGTCGTTTAAAAATACGCACATGTGCAATTTTTACGGAGCTAGAATGGAGCAATGATATTTCATATTCCGGATTTTATTGTAGAACAGGAAAATCGTGACGGGAAGTAGTCATCGAGAATACTTTTTTACCTCGTCCACCGATACCTTCGTTTTCATAACCGAAAGGTAAAAGTGTCATCGTCGCTGAACAAATTGCGCGTTAATGGAATCTGAATATTTATGAAGAACGTTAATTCGAATTCCCGTCCTTGTTTTATTCCGCTTAAACACCTATCGGACTGGCTTCCTACAGTCTCCCTTTCGATGTAATTTCGATGCTCTCGCTCCTTATCGTTTAAAATCTAAATAAGTAGGCATTCGGCTCGTAAATTTTCGGTCCGATTAAATACGATTATACGACGGTATTCGGAATATTTCTTCCCTCCCTGCCGGCGGAATCGATGACAGCGATAACCGCATCCGCGGAGAATAACTTTTTCATCCCTCCCGTGACTTACCTCTGAGAGAGGAAGATATCAGGGTTATCGGTAAAACGGGACATCACTCGAGTTCGCGAAACATCGCATGTAAAAATATTCACCGTCGAGAGGAGATCCGTGAATTCAATCTACCGAATGATTAAACATCTCACTCGGATCAGCCTGGAGTGTTGCGCGGCAGGGCGCAAGAGGGAGGCCGAGGAGGAGGCAGGATGAGATAGGCAGAAAGGACGGGGTATTCCGGCCAACTTTTTCTTCTTTCCTTCCTTTATTTTTTATCTCGGAAACCGACCGCGTCCCTGTACAAATTGCCTTTCGTCCCGCTTATCTCGCCGTGGCCCCTCGCGCGCACATATTTAATTAGAATTAATGCTCGAGCCGCGTGAAAATTAGCATCGAGCCTTGTGCGAGGTCCAACCGTGGGTCCATCTTGCTCCTTCTGACTCCACCTTACTTCTCCCTCTTACGTCATTACCGGAAATAACCCAGCATCGCAAGGTGCGAAAACCCGAATCGTTGGTGCGAGTTGTACCGGCGTAAAGGACGCCTCGGCGAGAGGACAGAGGTCGTTAAAACTTGGAATCCTTATCTCCTTGAATCGCTCCTCGGTGAAACACCTTTAACTTCGGACTGGGGCTTCGTTTTTTCCCTTGTTCTGATACGTGCTGACCGTTTGACGGGGAATGCATCGGCGATTACGATGAAATTTTTGATCGGCTGATATTACGGGATGATTTACGAAGACACGGTCCTTTGAAGTCGCTTGGAATTAGGAGATCATTGAAATGACGTTTGGTTTGTTTCGAGATAAGATAACATTTCGGGTTAGAGTCTCGAGAAGTTTAGGTAGATGGTACATGTTTAACAATAAATAAGTATAGAGAAAAACTTTAAATTGTCAGATATTGCAGAATTCAATTCTAAAGACTGCAATCTTGGAAAGACAAAATATCGATAGCACTTCGAGGTCACGAGATTACGCAGTCGACTTTTGGTTTGATTCGAGACAAGATGAATATACATTTTGGACTAAAAATCTGTGTGGAACAAATTTAGATAGATGGTACATATTTGAGGATGAATGAACTACAATTACAAACAAATTTTCTATTTTCGCCTATTCTGAAGTCCAGTTAACACTAGAACTACCAAACGAGTCAAAATGACTGGTACACAATTTTTTCCAAAAATTCTCCAATTTCATATGAAAGTCATAGAATAAATATTTTACGTCTATCTCAAAAAACATAAATCACCGAATCGATCATCTTTTCCGCCTGTTGGATTCCTCTTTTTTCAAATTTCTTGTTTAATATATCGAAATATCATAGATTTAACGCCGGTAGTTCTATGTTAGTGTTAAATACAAGAATTAAGTTTTTTGTGCAACCGAAAGTCAGCAGCATATCTTGATTTCTAAACTGTAAAATAGACATTCTGCTTGGTTCACTACGAGATGAAAGTACTTTCGGAAAATAAATTGAAAACAACACATTTATAAGAACACTATAATTAGAAAGAAAATTGTAATTCTCAGTTGTTCCGCAAGTTGATGTACATTGATGACCAAACATCATCGTCAGCTGGAGATTACGAGATCGTAGAATCAACTTCTGATTTCGGGCAGAGAAACGCGTGGAAGAGAATTTCGGTCGGATGATGAATTTGCAATGGCCATTTGATTCGCTGGATGTCGATGGCCCGTTGGTGGAGAAAGAGTAGAACGAGTACGACGTTCCTCGGGCGGCCATGAGTTATCGTATTGGACCCGAGGGAAGAATGATATTTTTGTGCGAGAAACTGAATGCCGAATATAATATATATTCGACATTCTAAAACCGTGGGATGCAAAGAGGAAAAGGCATTTCTCCGAAATCTCGTGTTCCGTCCCTTGGGAGGCGCGATTGCCATTTCGAGGGATCGACAGTTTGATGGCGGTTGTGTAATTGGTCGCAGAAGTTTGTAGGGAACCGGAGTTTCGCATTCTCCAGAAACCGATATAATAATTTTGTTGGTAGTGTTGAAAAATTATTGAGGTATTTACATTATTACGTACTATGGACAATAAGTGAACTTTGTATTATCATTTTTATTATTTCAGTACTATGAACTTTTTACCCCCTATATTACAGGATCAGATTCGAATCTTAACAATGGTGCTCGTAAAAAATAGTAAAAAATAGTATGTTAACACTAGATTTACGGGCGGTAAATCGGTCACACTTAAATATATTAAATAAGTGCTTTGAAAAAGGAGGGATCAACGGGTAAAGACGAAGATCGGCTAAGTAATTTGTATATTATAAGATACAAGTGAAATATTGACTGTACCACGTCTTTATAAATTTGGAAACCTTTTTTAAAAAAGTAGGAATCCGTCAATTAGACGGCTTCCGTAAATCTAGTGTTAATAGATATTTCCCAATTCCTCTTAAATAATTTTAATATCACCTCCAATCGTCGAATTACCAGACAATTTCCAATGATCCACTAAAAATATCTTATTCCTTGCACAAATTACAAACAAGAATCCAAAGGGAATCGCTTGATATACAAAACTAATTGCCCACAGGTACTTACGAATATCGCGTGCCAATGTCAAATAGAATTTTCCCCCCGGCTTCACCCTTATCACCGATTACGTTAATTAAATCAGTTATTTCGACTTTTGACTTTCCAGCGTACCAGGTTTCGTTACAGTCGCTGAGTAACTATTCGGCGGTTTAATTACTTTCCTCTTCAACCGGAGCAATCAGCCGTCTGTAAACTGATAGAACGTCCCTCATCTTTCCCTTGTGGCGCACGAGCTTGAAACTGGCTCTTTTGTTATACCATTGTCCAGCTTGGAAGCGACACGACGGCTACGATTCGCCGATCCAATTATCTAGCGACAATGTCTCGGTTGCCTCGTACCACATCCTGTAGGCGGAACACGGACTGACAATCACGTTTCTACCTGGGAATAGTCACGTGAACATTGCGTTGCTTCATCGAATGCGATCAAAGTATCCGAGGCATCAATTTCGAGTCTCACTTTGCCCGGATGTCTATCGATGCAGAAAAGTAAGCTTCAATCGAAACTTCGTCTTGATATTGAAATTTTGGTTTCATTGGCTGTATATTTTAATCCCTTGCCCTACGATGTCTTCTGCGACTGCATCCGCAATAATTGAAAATTAAATTGCTAAAAAAAAAATTTATCAGTGATTCCTGATATATCTTAGAAGTTAACGCAACATTAATACTTCTTTATTTTCAATTAATTTTCCCCCAGAGGACGATGCCCCCTGGGGGTAATACATTTTCGGACTGAGTCAATTTGACTCATTAAAAATTTGATTACTACATATATATAATGTTGAATTATTCTTAACAATATAATATTACATATTTTAAATGAGTTCAAAAACGACTCTACGTTCTAGGAATTACTATTCTAAACAGGAGACTCTCTGCAGTGTAGGGCAGAGTAACATAAATAGTTTATATTACTGGGTGGGCCCGAGCTCGTCTTTTGGGCATTCACAGTCAGTTCGTTCTAAACTCCTACAGTATAAAGACGTTTCTTCCAAAGCCTTATAATAAATAATAATATTAATATAAAGTATATTGAGTTATTTAAACACTCATTTCCAATATATAAAATTTAAATGCTATTTTTTAAGAACATATGTTGGTTTTTAGTCACGCAATGGAATATACGTAAATGTTGATTTCCCTCCCCCGCAGATCCCTTCATTTCACATTATAGAACGTGGTATACCTATTTTTACGGTTGTGAGCCAATTTGACTCCTAAAATGATTTAACAGTTAATCGCATTAGACATGAATTTTGTGCAAGCCGCACGTAATTTGTTTCTGCTTTAATTTGTGTCTCCTCAGATACAAACAATCATCCTCACTTCTTTTCGCTACTCCACTACATTATCTTTCTTACCTACCCACTTCTGTCAGCATTTCGAGTTATACATCGTGTGTGAACCGAGCATTGTTAGTGAAATATAATTTTATAAAACCAATTTATTAAAAAATATTTTCAATGAATTTTTTGATAATAAATCATTCATTTAAATTGATTTGGAACTATTTTCATTGCAAAAAACTTCAATTTTCT
Source organism: Cerceris ruficornis (assembly GCA_963989415.1). Lineage (NCBI taxonomy): Eukaryota > Metazoa > Arthropoda > Insecta > Hymenoptera > Crabronidae > Cerceris > Cerceris ruficornis. Next base: position 9,948,209 of record OZ022524.1, on the reverse strand, counting down.
TGTATGATTCAAATTGGCTCAATTCAGTAAAAATAGGTATATAGTCAACATCCGTAAATATAGTGTTAATAACATAGAAATAATTTTATTGTGCCGTCTTCCACTGATATTTTCAATTAGATAACTTTTGAGAAGCTTCAAAATTTTCTGTTTCATCAACTGCTTGACGAGTGTCACTCGTCGTTGTAGGGCAAAGGATTAATATTGAAATCATAATAATTTTTTATTGATCATCAGTGTATTTGGGACAATTTAAAACGCGACGAATGTACTTCGGGGTAGAAATTCTTGGGAAGTGCATTTGGATTGATCGTAAATGTTTAGGAACATGTACACTCCAATTGCAAAGAAATCTTCCTTTATTCTTGTGTTAAGTTACAGGAATTGCGATTGAACGACTGATGAATGAAAGTTTTGAAATTATATTTTAATGTGCACGACGAGAATTTAATTGGAATAACTAAAGTAAGCAAAGACTTCCTTGAAAATTTAAGTAGTAAAATGTGATAATAATGATTAGTGGATGTTTATTCAAATTTATTTCTAGAATTTAATATAGGTAAGTGTATTTATTATTCTCATTTTTCTTTCAGGCAGTTAACGACATATTATTACTATTTTTGAGACATATTTAACTTACAATTAGTGAAGCGATCCTTCAAAGTCTTTCTTAATAGAGCATAATCGTCGTATCAAGAAATCTAAATTAACTAATTTCCGAGAGTCAAATAAATGATCCTTTCAACCCTTTGCTCTTTCATCATCCATCACTGAATAATAAATACCATATTTCCCCTGACAGCCTGCACTTAACGCACAGAGGTATTACATAACACTCCGTTTTATCCCTGAAAAACCTCCACGAAATACGGATTAATAAAACAGTCTAAAATCTACTTTAAAATATACCCAAGAATATATCGCTCTATTTTCACGCTACCCTAATTTCACTCCGATAACTTTACATAACTGTCTTAAAACACCCTGGAGACCGGTAATTTTAAGCAATAATTAAAATCTAAATCTGGAATGTAGAAGATTCTATTAAAACCAAGATAATAGTAGACGCAAAATTTCATTTGAAACTAGTTGCATGGCAAACTTTAAGCTCGACAGTTTATTTCTAATCACTTTCTAAAATCTTGAAATATCCATTGTCCATTATAAGGCACGGAAAGTTTTCAACATCCTCATGAATCTGCTTTAAAACCGCAAAGATCCACCAACACTAACAAATATATCTTCATACATGCAAATAGGCCAAGAAATATTTTCAACTCCTCGATATCCCGAAGAATTCTTTTTACAACTCCAAAGATCCATCACCAATGACAAACCCACCTTTATACGAACAAACAAGAAAAAACTAACAATAAATTCCCCCATTGATCGTCTAGGTGTTGACCAGAATGAGATAATGGAAAATCCACCGTCCGAAGTGTCGTCGATCTAATTATCCCATGACATTGTCTCAGCAACGTCGAATCAGAGCAGCAAGTGACAATCGCGCTTCTATATCTGGAAAACGATATCGCCGTCGGTTCTGGTGTGCTTCGGTGGGTCCGCTAGACCGTCAGGGAACCAATCACGGCCAAGCCGTTCCCGCACCGGAAACCGGAAGCGAAGGAATCTCGGCCAGGCGTATACGTGGTACCATACGTGTACGTATGCAACCGGTGAACCTGTTTTGGGCTCGCTTCTCTCTCTCTCTCTCTCTCTCTGTCCTCGTGAACGTGCGCGAGAGCAAGGGAGGAGCCGGGGGAGGATATTGAGAGCGACTCGCATCGCGCTGGACATAATTTCCGCCCGACGAGATCGGAATTGCTAATGACGTCACTACCGCCTCCGCATCATTCACGTTGAGCCGCGCACGAAACTCTGCCAGGTTGCGGGTTGGCCTTTCGTCGAGAACGTCCTTGAGTTTCGTGGGGGTAAGAGGGTAAGTGGCATCATCCTGAGCACGCTTGACGTCCTGCGACACAGATATCGTTTCGGGGCTGGTTTTAATGGGGTGGAGGGATTCGGAATACCGAAGAGAGCAATTTGCTGATTTTTTGACCGGGTGCCGAGATCGGTGTTATTCTGCAGTGGGTTTAGATGAGGCTTTCTCGTATGCAATGGAAGGGATTTTTTAAGGTAGAATATTTTTGTGTATAAAGTTGTTTTTAAAATTAAGGATAACAGGGGGATATAGTGGAAATGGAATTAAAAAAGTAGTTGGAAAATGACGAATATAGGGTACGAAATTAATAATGATGTGTAAAGAGCAATGCAAGCTATACTTCGTTTGAGGAAAGAAACAAAGTGGACAGAAATATTAGACAAAATTTTGTGCGGTTTCATATCAATTAAAATACTTTAATAACGAATTAATCTAACATTGTAATACCCGCGGTTACTAATTCGCGGAATTCTCACTCTTCTCGTAATTAACATAAACCTCGCCTATAACATAAATGAGGACGTAAGGTGCAAATAATTTAAAGCTTAATGTATTGTATCTTTATTTGTCTGTGGTCGGGACCGAACTTGCCTCGTTTTGCGACATCTCAGCAGTTCCGTCGATCCTATCGTTTCTCCAAGAGCCTGAAGGGTCTGCGATCAACAGTCTGTCAACTAATTCCGCCTTGTTTCCAACTGTTGACAGTGACCGTACGCGAAGTATATCTTTAAGCTGCACGACCGTTAAATCCATAACAAAAAAAAACAATCACGTCACTTTTTCTTTTGAATCACTTTTCTGTTCTGTCCACTTTTGGTTTCGAATCACTTTTCTGTTCTGACCACTTTTGGTTTTGAATCAGTTTTCTGTTCTGACCACTTTTGGTTTCGAATCTCACTTCTGATATTTGTAATTCCGCGAATTAGTAACCGCGGGTATTACAACATAAAGAATTTATGTAATTCAAAAAAGCACAAATAAGAAATTTCCCAAATTATAAAAATCCAGTACGCAGAGCCACTCAAAGGCACTCCACCCACCCTCTCTCCTTCTCCCTTAAATTCCACTCCCCCGCGTTAAACTCAGGATGAACCCCGATAAATACTTCCAACCGCATCATTGTCAGCCCATAAAAAAAAGTCGACCTGATATCCGCGCAGGCGTCATCCCATAAAAACTGTCCGTCGTGAAAACTGTCCGTCCATTCGTCGATATTTATCCGCGCTGGCGTTTCTTCGCGAATTTCAATCGCTACTGTCGCTCTCGCTTCCAGTCTTTCTCATTAGCGTCACACACGCCGATGAGGTTTTTCATTAGTCCCCGCAATGCATTCCTGTTAGACAGGCACCGCTGGTGCCGCCACGACGCACGAGGGCGGTTGGAAAGAGGGCGAGAGGGTGCGAGAGGATAGGGGGGTAACTAAAAGAGCGGTGGGCGGAAGGGGTCGGGAGACATTTTTAATTACAAGCCGGAGGTAGCGGCCTCCCTCGCGCCAACTACTCGCCATCAGCTGCCAAATATTTCCGGCGTGTCATTGGATGCCTCTCTACCCCTATCCCCACTACCCTTTTACCGCACCCCTCGCCATTCCCGTTTTCGACTTCACCGTGACACATTTAGCGAATTACTTTCAATTTTTGCAATTCTATTTGCAACCCCTCGGGACACCCTAGTAAATGCGCGCTCTCTTAACATCACTAGATGTTACTAGAGACATCCCTAGAAGGTCTATTTTTAAATTGGAGTTAAGAAATAATTGCACTATTATTAAGAATTTAAAAGTATTCCCATTAAAGTCTGTATTTTTGTACGACTAGAAAGAGTACTTCCTTCTTTGAGGTTGGTAAGGTCGTTTCTTAAAATCCTTTTACTTCGACTTTACCAAGGATATTTCCTTCGCGTCGGGACGTTTTATCGGAAGCTATGGGGTTTTAGATTTTTTCGATTTTTCCACGATAGAAGGCGGAAAAGCTGTACGGTGAAGCTGTACGCATCTGCTCGAACGTGGAACGTCGGTGTAAGGGTAACGTATGTGACGTCCACGAGACGACGTTAATATTTGAAAACCATCTTCGTGGTGGCTTCTCATCCTACTCCTCCACCCCGCCCCATGCCGAGTGACACCTCTCGTACGAGCGGAGCCACTTGACGATTATTTATTTATAGGCAAATGAAGTAGAGGCTGCCATTAATTGATGGGCTCTCAGTGGCCGCCAGTCGGGGGATGACGTCTATCATTTTAATTTACCGCGTCGTTATTAAATCGTCCCTACCAACGCGAGGAACGCTCGCCGCAGACTACACGCAGAAGGGAATACTCTCCTCTTACCCTCTGACCCTCCCTTTCTGTGAATTCTATGGGTGTGTAAGTTCGACTCGATATGTATGTACTTGATTTTTTTATTCGCGCTTCATCGGCTTTTAGGATGGCCCCTCGGTGTTTCGGTTTCACGAATTATTCAGCGGACGTTGAGATATCGGAGACGCCGTTGAACGAGGTAAAATTAGAATGGTAAATAATTTTATGAATTATAGGTGTAATATGAAATAAATAAATATTACATTTAATAATTACAGTTAAATATAAATTATCTCATCTACTTCAATATTATCTGTCCTGCAGGTAGAGTAACAAATTTCATTTCTTATGATGAAATATTCTTATTCGAAGATAAATAATACGATACCTTCCCCCTGTAATTATTTTCAAAATTCATGAATTATATTGCAAGCAGCTGTACAATAAAAATACCTTGGATATAATAATTTTCGAGAAAATTATAATTTTTTTAACGTTAGTGCGTTGTACCGAACATATCTCAACGAAAGAAACTTTTTGCACCCTCTTCTTCGCGGTGTGCTGTAACCATGGGCGAAGGGGGTCCGGTTGTTTTAATTAGTTTTTAATTTGTTTCATAATGGCGAGGTGTGCCTTCATAATTCGAGGTATTTTTACTGCGAGTACGAGCCAGCCCTTTTCACCGTACACTTCGCGCGTATGTGTTTGTTTGTGTGCGCTCGTGTATATTTGTATTCGTTCTGAATAATATTCAGACCATGAATAGTCGTTGGCTTCAAGGCTCCAGGGACGAGTACATCACCAAGAACTTTCTGCACGGTGGCGGGGATAACCAGGGAAAATTAGTTTACAGTTAAAAACGCATCCTTATCCGCGGCATTGCTACCCACTTTTTGTTCGCCCGGCTACTTATCTCTTCTTCCTGAAAAAGAGGATAATTAAATTTAGCCTCTCCGCGGACGCGAGGGTTTCATAATGTACTGCACATTTACGAAGGATGATGGCCGACGTGCTTGGATTACTATCGCGAGCAATGCGTTAAGTTTATTCGTGACCCCTTGAACTTAGAAAGTAATGTATACACATGAAAGTAATTACTGAGACAAAATATTTGGTTTGGATGTTATTCGCAGGTTTGTAGAAATTTTTCATTCTTTAATGGGAATTCTTCTATTCTTTTTCTCGAATGTCGGAGGTACATGTGGACACTGAGTTCTTTGGTTCCATTTTGAACATTGTGAGGCAAGGAGCTGATACAATTGTCATACCAAAATTCTCTGCAATTACACTCGTAAATCACTGCTAATGAATCACAAATCAGCGATGAACATCGCACCATAATATCGTAATAAAGGAAAATTTCGAAACATCTATCTTCGCATCGTAGTGAACGAGTGCGGGCTGCAGCGTTTGTAGAAGATTCCGAGATGCGTTTTGAACCCTTGCCCTATGATTTCTTCCTTGACTGAATCGCAATAACTCAGAATTAATTGTCGTAATCAAAATGTATCACTGATTTTCGATATACTGCATACGTTAACGCAATATTAATAGCATAGAAATAATTTCACCGTCTGGTGACTCCCTGATATTTTTAATTTCATAGCTCCCGGAGAATTTGAAAATTTCCTACCCCATTTCTCGTGTCACGTATGTCACTTGTTATTGTAGTGCAAGGCGTTAATATAGTAACATAGAGAGTTGTTCGTTTATGAGTTCCTGGTATTTACTGACCTATTACAATTTTTTATATGTTTATAGATTGTGTGCATCGGAGTGAGATGCGTTTACGTAGGTCTTGCTAAACGTGTCTCTTTGACGCTCGTAATTAGTCGTCGTAGTAGAGGTAACGTGGGGTAATGGCCTACGTAGATAAATCTATATTAGGTCTACCGGAAAGTTCTGTCCGTTTTTAGAATAAAAAAAAGAACAAATTTTTCATACGTTGAATAATCTTTATTGAATAATACAATTGCCAGCATTATTTATGACTTCTTGCCAACGTGATAGCAATTTGTATATCCCATTTTTAAAAAATGCATTATCTCTAGAGGCTAAAAATTGAACCAGTGCTTGTCTGATATCTTATTCGTTCTTGAATTTCTTTTCCTGCAGAAAATTTTGTAAGGACAGAAACAAGCGATAATCGGAGGGTGTTAGGTCCATGGAGTATGCTGAATGCGACAGAATTTCCCAGTCTAGCTCTGCGACTGTCCTCTGTCCTTACAAAATTTTCTGCAGGGCAAAAAATTCAAGAACGAAGAAGATATCAGACAAGCACTGGCTCAATTTTTGGCCTCTAGAGATAAGGCATTTTTGAAAAATGGAATATACAAATTGCTATCATGTTGGCAAGAAGTCATAAATAATGATGACAATTATATTATTCAATAATGATTATTCAAGGTATGAAAAATTTATTCTTTTGTTTTATACTGAAATCGGACAGAGCTTTCCGGTAGACCTAATATTAGTTAACTCTTTGAGGCATGGGAATTCAGAAAACAAAATGACCCATGTTGCACAGACATTTTTTGTTCTTTTTAATCGAACAAAGTTGGTTTATTTTTCTTAACAATGTTATAAAATAATATAAATTTTCGAGGTGGGACAAAAAATATCCCACCATGCATATTCCCGCATCGAAAAGGTGGCACACTTTTAATCCCGCCGTGCCTCAAAGAGTTAACTCGTGTCATAAAATTTCTGATTTGCTCAAAGTACGCGGCTTTGACTTGACTATACTAAATAACATTACCTGATAATTATTAAGATAGGATTGTTACGATTTTCTGAACTTCACGACACGCTCGCCACAATAGCAATAAAACCGAAACAAAGGTACAATCGTGTGGACAATACAAACCCATCCGAACCGTGCACGATTTTCTAATAACTCGAGCATCAACTTCTTACGATCGGTACACGAATTTGCGATCGTAAAATGCCACGAGCGAACTCGAAGTTTCCGAGAGTCCAAGAGTTAACCTCCCGCGACGAAGAGATAGTTGCCGGTCGTAGGTCTCGAGGAAGAAGAGAGGGTAACGCAGGAGCCACCCCGACGAAGGACTACCACGGGGAGGGATAGAAGGAACCGAAGCGGAGTAAGAGAACTCGCCAGGATGGAGGACGTTCTCCGTCGGCGGGTAAGCTCAGGATTTATGGTAGCGTCGCGACGTCCGTCTTCACTCGCCGTGACGCTCTTCTCCGGTACTCGAAAAGTCCAAAGCTAGAGGGTACCGGCATGCACCACGGGAAAACGACGCGGCGGACGTCTCTCTCGTCGCGTTCGTCTCTTAGAGCGTGCGATAAGGATAACATGGTAGGATATCGTAAAGAGCGCGCGTGTCGTCGTTACGCGAAGAGCGCAAAAATTTCGCACGAGAGGATTATCCCGAACAGTGAAAAAGAAAAGGAAGAAGTGGACGAAGAAGTGGATGGAGAAATATGAGGAAAAAAAAGAGATAGAGAATCATCGGCGAAGCTGGTACACTTTTATCGGATGCTCACCTGACTCGGCTTCGCCATTAGCTTTATCTCGTTATTAGTGTACGCTGCGAATCGGCTTTGAAGCGACTTCGGCAAATGTCGAATTATCCCGAAATTATTTGCAAGATTTACCCCCGGCGTGTATCGTATCGTCATCCTCCGCCTTCCGGAGGCACGGTTTGCTTTTAGCGGGTATTACTTTTCATCTCCCCCGAAAGGGTCTCCTCGAACGGGAAGAAGAGAGTTGACACGCGGGATGGCCGGTCTGAAATTACTTGAAAATTCTGACCGCGAAACATAGTCGGGTAGAAAGGACGAAAGGGTCTCCTGGATATCCTTCTTCTCTTTTCCACCGGCCACGGGAAACGGTATCAGTATGCGAGGTACGATTCGGCCACATCTCGCGCTCATCCCTCGACTTATTGCGGCTTAGCTCCCTCCGCCGTGGTGCACACATGCAAGAACACACGTGTATACGTATAGACGAACACAAGTGCAGAAGATGGTGTTCGTTCCTGCGGGCGCCTCTCGTCGCACCCTGAGCACATCCCTGGTAGCTTGGAGCACAGAGACCTGGGCGCACATGTCTACCTCCCAGCCAAAGCCTCTAAATTGTTTCCATCATAAGTCCAGATACTCCTGGCGCATATATACACCGGGATAACCTTCCTCCTGGAGCCTCCCTGGCGCGCCACGAAAGGTGCTCGTGAAATACGCGAGCCACTCGTGCCATTAACCCCTGATGATAAGCTCGAGCCCGCGGCACCAAGCGAGAATCACGGTCTTCCTTTTTCCCCGCTTTCTACGCTGCTTTGGATGATCGTTAATTTAGCATCGGTATACGCGTACCGATTAAATACGATGCGGTTTGTCCTCGGCATTACCTCGGACTTGGCTCCACTCGGGGGCGTTCGTTTAGGTATCGCTTAAACGATCGCGGAGCCAACCAGTTTGCTCGGTGGTTGGCGAACTTGTTTTAAGTTGGTAATTAGGTCTACGAGTTTGACGATGTATCGATGAAAGCCGGTATCAATTGTTTCGTTTCATTATTCCGGCGAGGTTGCTTCCAGTTAATTTCTAGGATTTCCGAGTTTCTTGTCGTGACTTATATTTTCTGAATTAAGGGATTCACATTGGGGCGTTCCATCACCCTGCGGAGACTTGATGTATACAGTACTGACAACTCTTTATCATCTATACCATTCTACAGATATGATAAACTTGCTCTGTTCTAAACGAATGACGCCACAAATTTGATATTTTCATTATTTCACACGATTTTCTGAAATTCATCTCTTCTCCACCGAAGCAATCGGTGCAGTCTTCGCCAATATTCCCAGAAAAGTAATTACATTCATCCACCAAATTCTTTAAACCACCCACCAATAATTCCACCAAAGACAGGCAAAAAAAATCGACGAAATTACACCTTCCAAAAGGAGTAACTTCGACTCATCATCGCTACCTTCCTCTCTCCTCCACGCCATCCTCGTTAACAGGACGCGCAGCCGGGATCGTTTGAAGGATCGACGGACAACGATCTCCGCGAGATCAACGCGGTACGGCTACCGGATCCATAACTCTCTGGCTCGCATCGGGACCGTACAGACGTTTATCCGGTCCGCCGGTTTCGACGCAGAGGTATTAAAGTGCCGGTAGGTGGTCTCCTCCTGGCACGAAGAGGATAAAAATGTAGACGGTCTTCGGGGTTATTGGCAAACGTATATCGGAACGAATGGACGTCTTTGGCTGTGCACGTTGGTGCGTTGGCTCTGCGAGAATGGTGTGCGTACGTTGAAGAGGCTTCGTCGATGACGAAGGAGGATTTCGGAGAGGACTCAATCGGGGTTCGCGTTCTTTTTTTGGGCGAGACTTTTATATTTTATATTTGCAGAGTATTGGGTCATATATTTTGGATATCGGACACATCGTTCGACGGAGAAAAGTTGAAGGATGTGTTTAGGTGTATCTGGCTTTCTGAATGAATGTTTAGAAACTTATTAACGATGAAATATATTGGTTCTTGGGAATAGTTTGACTTTTTTTCGTGCTTCGTTTCATATAGAATTTGGGGTGCAGCTTGGTATTGTTTGGATGATTGTAATAAATGTGCATTTGTTCGTGCAGAATTGGCCGCATTACCAATTATTTTTAAAATGGTGCCAGTAATTACTAAAGTTTTAAGCGAAAATCTTGAACTTATCATTTATTTTGTGTTTCACCGATGTATATTACAATATGGTAGAACTACTTTGTAGAAATGATGAGACATCGAACCGTTTAACGAAATTGTCATCTATCTCACTACACGAAACTCATTGCGCACACGAAAACAAAAGTCTAAACATCTTAAAATTAAGGACAAGTCGTTTAGACCACTGTCGTAATAACATACAATTATCCATCACATTTGAATTCCCACAAATCAAAATGCCTCTTAACCCTTTGAGGGCTACTGGCGCATATATGCGGCCCGTGAAAAAATCTAATTATAGTTTATCGAGGCATGTATACACGATTGGAGTTGAAAAATTGAAATGTAATCGTTGAAATATGATTCTGCAAATAGTAATGTATAATTCAGATACATTAACATTCGAACTTTCCGATAAAAAAATAGTTTTTCATCGCCAAATAAATAATTATCTCTTAACACTCAAGAAAGTCTCCGTCCGCAAAGGGTTAATTGTATCAATTAACAAAAACAAAAGCTAACAATCTCACGCTCACTCGAACGACCAGAATCCGCGAAAGCGAATCCCCAACGTATCTCTCCATTCCCTTGAAATCCCAAGATCTCGAAATAATCCCGCAACATCCAAATCCCGGCATAAAGCATTAATCGTGAACGATGGATTTCGTAGAACGCTGGAATTCAATTTCTCACGTAAAACGGCACTTCGTGCGACGGCGTTCGAAGTGTCGCAATGCGGGCACGGAAGATCTCTCGTACTTGTTTTATGGACGTCGTCGTGTAAACTCGTATCGGTAGAACAGTGCCTTTTCACGGTAGCCGAGGGGGTTGGGCACACCAGGGGATGAAGTGGAGGAGCGTCTACGACGATAGAGTCCGTGTTTGCGGTAGAAAATACAGGACTAACCGAAACGAGAAACACGACGGGTTAGCGGTGCAGAGCACGACGGGATCAGAGTGTAGAGACGACGGCGGAGATAGAGGGAGAAACGGTACGGAATGATAGCGAGGCCTGATTACGTATTTACTAGGAACGGAGGCAGAAACGGAAGGGAAAATTCGCTCGGTTCCGCGGTTCCACGGACGGCTGTGCGACTATTTGAATTATGCATGGACACGGGTTGCCTACAACGTGTATTGTTTGCGGTACGCGATTCCGATTCTTGAGGCCGACGGTGTACGTATGACGCCGGTAGGAGGTGGAGGAGGATAAAAGGAGAGAGGGAAAGAGAGAGAGAGCCCAATCCCACAGAACTGAAATCCCACGGTTACCGAGGACCGAGTTGTCGATGCTAAAGTTTCGCATTTAAATTCGTTACAGATTTTCGGAGTGTCCGGATATTCTTGGCGTTTCTTTTACGCCTTTTGTCAGGCCGATCGACTTTCACGGTTTAACTGTTTAATGCATCGTGTTTGGGTTGGAGTCTATTCGTGGACGCTGGGGACGTGTCGGGGATACTTTATCGAAATATATAATATTTCTGTTACTATATAATTATAGGTTTCAATATATTTAGTATTGAAATTGTTTGTGATTTTTTAGAAGGTTAGAATAGGTATTTATTTGGGAATTGTTTGAACACCATAGGCTTTGTAAGTTACTTAATCCTTTGAGTGTACTATTTTGTTTTCACAATGTGTCTGATCGTTGAACTACTTCTAAGTGATGAGAAATATATGCTATAAAATCAGAGTGAATTGCTCTGCTGTCACTTTTAAAAAAATTCTAAAAGAAAGCATTTTGTTATTTACCTTTGTTCATTGAAAAATATATACTTACAGGTATACTTACCTGTATATTGATAAGGCTGCAGTGAGTATACTCGTTAGACACATCGAAAGTATTAAACGAAATTGACAAAGGTATCAATGGCTATGTATTTCGTGCTAACAGTGATATTTAACATTATTCGAAAGTGTAGATACTATTGAATGATATTGAATTTATTCTAATTTCCCGTAATTCTTAAAACCTCATACTCCGAACTTCACAAAATGCTAGTCGTCAAACATTTTGCATTTCAGAAATTTCAAAACAAATAACATCCTGTCATAATGTCAAATCATCGTGAGAAAATTTCGATAAACAACGTCAAATCATAGAAGCTTCAGCGTCATGGAATTACGGAACAAAAGGTACACCAAGACTTAAACCACTTTTAGCCACGCTCAAGATTAACAACCCTTCTAAAACTTTATTTCCACGACACCGTCGTACCTCACTGCTCGGCGCAAAATTCATCTTCGAACATTCCGTTATCTAAACTCTCGATAGCTCGTATATTTCACGGTATAATCCGCCACTTCCCGTGACCAAATGCGCGAGCCGAATGTTTACGTCTCGGCGGAGTTTAAATTAGCCGGGCAGCGTGACATTAGACGCCCGTATCGTGCTTCAACAAGGATTTCGTGCTCGTAAAAAGTGGAAATACACACATTTCGCGACGGGGTCGCGCGGTGTGGTCCAATAAATTCCGCGTGTGAAATCTTCCCGGGCGGAGAGAGGAAAAAAAAGGATCGCGAAACGTAGGAAACAGGACGCGTGCACTCTTGCAAAGTGCGGGTTTCACGGGGTTGCAGTCTGTAGCCATCTGCGATTGGAATGTGGTATTTTTGGGATAATTAAATTCGTCTTTCAGGCTTTGATTTATTCAGCGTTTTTAGAGGTACGATTGATTCGTAGGTTGAAATTATGTTAGTTGCGGTGTTCGTCGTTATCCTTTTGTAGCATGGAAATGGACTATGATGTAGTTTGAGCGGTTAAACCAAATGGAACTGAAATATAAGAAAAATAATAGCAAGAGAGAATAATTAATAATTTGTCGGTGTAACTAGGCAAAGACAGACAGACTCATACCTGTTTTTGGGTTGGTTTTCTTCTACTGGTTCTTACAGTTCTTTAGAACTATTCTCCTTTTTACTTTTATAGAGCTTGAAACTTTTTTGATTAGAAGGGGAGTGGGTACGTTTGAGCAGTGGTGACTACAACTTGGAGTGTCTTGAGAAGGAAAATTTTCAAAAAACCTGCGGATTAGAGACCTCTGGCTGGGCTGTTACTTTTTTACATCCTAAAATACAATACATGTTGTCCCTGCTTTCCTCCGTTCCAAGCATGTTTCGTCTGGACTGTTTTACCCTTAGTAGACGTGTATACTCGCTTCTTTCTTATTTTCTAAAACCGTGTTCTAACCAGGCATAGCGCAACAAACACCACGACTACGTGAAACAAGCACCGCGGTAAAAACCACCTACAGTTTCACCATGTGCTCTGTAAGTTAAATGTTTGAAGAAATTAGATTTTGCAATAATGTGATACTGAGAAAATTGAAGGTGAATGTAAATGTCATTGGTTATTCTCGCTAGAAAAATAACAATTACAAACTAAAGAGCCAAAACGTAACGCTCTACTTCCATTCAAGATATTCTCCCTCTCTTCTGATGGTCCTCTTATTCACCATTCACTATTATCCTCTTTTCTCGCAACAGTTTTACGCGGCAGATCGTCGCGAGCGCGCTTACCTTCCTTTTTGTCAAGTCCCAGTGAAAAACGTCGTCGCAGCTGCGGAATGCTAATGTAAAGAGCCATGGTTCTGATTTGCACTTTAAGCTGTCGGCCCCGAAAACTCCTTCCTGCGGGAGAGGAATACGCGGAGAACCATGATGGCAAGGGAAAGCTCCTACGGACGATTCCGGCAAGCGCTGCACCGTGAAATTCGACGCAGTAAATTCCGATACACGGTGCAAGCAGCTCCCTGTTTCTGCTACGGTGTTCCATTTCGGATTCGATATCGGGTATCCATGAGCATTGTTTCACGTTGGTTCCACGCCGTGTTACGTGGGGTGACTTGACGGTGATGCGAGGAGAAGGGTAGATTCTCGAGGATAGAAAATAGCCTTGTCGGAAATTGGAATTTTCAGAAATGATCGGCCGATTTTCGCGTTGATGTGTTCCTTAAAAAATTGAATTTATGGGATGCGTGATATTGATAAATCGTTGGACTTTAATGTATCTTCTTGCATAGGGGATGGATAGTTTTTGCGTTACACGTAGGCGAGATAATTTAAAAAAATGTAAGTTAGAAGGGGTGAAAGTGTACAAAATCTTCCTATATTAACCAGTTTACTGTGGAGTTTAGTTTTAAAAATCTCTCACGGGATGCGGTATTAAAATCAAGCAATGACTTGTATGCACGTCGAACACAGGGGAAATGCTCCTATTATAAATTTTACGAAAAAAGGAAAACAAAACGTGGAAGGATTACGTATTTATTCGATAAAAAATTTGCAATTCAGTGTTAGAAAGATTACCGCAACAGAGCTTTGGATTGACGTATATACACGTCAAACACAGTTAACTGGTTAAAATATCTTTTTGTGTTATAAATTATATATATTTCACTTATACGTGCAAAAATACTACAGGTTACAATTTTTTTTAACAATGTACAAAATAAGTGCCATACAAACCGAAGGAGTGATGTATCCACCCTAAATAGAGCTAAGATATACCTCAAAACTAGTTATTAATACAAATAGAAGCTACACGCCATCAAATTACTAAAAATCATCGATGAATATCTTATTCCAAAGCAAGCTCAACAATTCGAAACAATCTCTGTCACACAATTCACATATAATATTCACTCGCATTCCCCCATACACGATGACAAACTTCATTCGCAGTGATTCAATAATCGCCGTTTCAATATCGACGAGACAAAAGCGAAAATTCCTCCCGCTAATCCAGCCGCTTTCATCCAACGTGAGACGCGTTAATATCGGCGCGCGGCAAAAGATCTCATTCGAATTCCGTTGGCATGGAAGGCAATTAAGCGCGATATACGCGTCGAATCTTCGTCCCTTAATTTTCCTAATGGACATTAAAGCATAGCGGGGCCACTTAGCCGCGTCTCCGTCGGCGTGACATTTTCATCGGGAGATTTTCTGGGATAAACACGCGGGCCAACCGCCGTAGCCGGAGTAATGCTGCGGTTCTCGAAGCAGTCGTGCAGAGCTTCGTCCTCCGGTAATCCGGCGTGACACATCGCCGATGCATCGAGCCGAGCTCCGACGGGCAAGAGAGACAAAGAGGAAGAGAGATAGAGAGAACAGAGAGAAGAGACATCGAGAGAGAGAGAGAGAGAGAGGGTGGGATGCATTTGCGGGTGATCGTCATGGCTCCGTGTTTCGACGAGGCTGCGACGGAGATGGAGAAACTGATGCCACGTATATCGCGAGGTATATATCTATAAAAGGAGGGAGGTTCTTAGTCAGAAGAGAAAGAGAGAGAGGAGAAGAGGGTGGAAGGGTGAGAATTTCGTCTTGCCGTCGCGGTTGCCTTAAGTCTCCTGGTTGTTAAGCCGCGAGACGAATTCCCATGGACGGCCGCGTTTCTTGCTAATGCCAACGCCGTACCTAATCTGCCTTTCGCCTTTCCTTCATCCATTTCGGCTCGCTGCTCGTTCGCTCTCCTTAGCCCCGTTCTATGGCGAAAAGCTCTTTCCATGCATTACGACGGAGAAACGCGGTTTCTGCGCCACTTACCGGCGTCCTGAAAGCCCATGAACATGTCTCGCAGAGATTTCTGCATTAAGTTCGATGTTAACACCTTGTTGACCTTTGGCATTTTTGACTGA
Organism: Cerceris ruficornis; assembly: GCA_963989415.1. Lineage (NCBI taxonomy): Eukaryota > Metazoa > Arthropoda > Insecta > Hymenoptera > Crabronidae > Cerceris > Cerceris ruficornis. The sequence continues at coordinate 9,932,649 of OZ022524.1, read as the reverse complement.
ATGGAGTTTTCGCGGGGTTGGATAGTTGCACCTTCCTTACGGGGCTTGTTCTTGGAACTGCGAACTTTGAAAATTTATTTTAATATTCAGAGATTTTGTGAAAACAGGTAGCTGTAATGTTTTATGTTTCAGGTAAGGATTCATGTGTTATAAGAATGGGAGGGTTGGTGAGTTTAAAATTTCCTTCGGGCAAAGTTCTTATTCAATTTTCAGGGCCGCGAGACATTTAAAAAATCATCGGTCACCAACGTAGGATCTATTTTAAAAAAACGCATAACCTACTCATTGAAATTAACATATATTATCAAGATATTTGATTAGAACTTCACTTAAAATAGGATTCCCTGGTAATTCTGTATTTCCATTCACAAGTACAGCAATCTCAAGCTAACACTAAGATACCAACAAATTCCTCCAGTAAATCAAACAGACCCAAAAAATCCCAACATCGTCATGACATACATTTTTTTTAAAAACCACTAGGACGAATGTAACCACCAACATAATTAATTATCACCCGCATCTTATAAATCCTGCGGTTCATTCAATCCCATGACACTTGCGGGCAAAACTGCCAAGAAACAGCAGCGAGGGTCGAGGAAAAGGAAAAGATCGGCCGTTCCTGCGGGACCTTATGAAAATTTAGCTAGCAACAGAATCCTAAATCTCATTAAAACGCGGCGCGTTCACCGCCAGGAGGAGGGGTGGTTGAAGGGGGTTGTAAGAGGAGAAGGAAGGAGCGGGGAAGCTCGGCGCCGTTTCGAGGGAGCACTGACTGCAGGGATGCCACCCTAATTACCTCTGGCTCGATAAAAAAAACGAATTAAAGAAAAGAATGAGGTGGGGCCGAGGGTGGGCTGCTCGTGACAGCCAGCTAATCGGGGTGTTTAAGAGTCTACACTGATCGCCCGGGCCTCGTTAAAACCGGGCAGAGGAAAAGGCTCTCGCCGCCTTATTTTTGCCAGGCGTGATAATGGGGGTTGGTCGGAGAGGGAAACGAGGTGGCAAGGGGCGTAGAGGGGCAGGCCGAAAGAATGCTGAATCGTATGGCCACGCTTCTGATTTACGGGAGTAGGCTCGCGCCAGTTTGCATACCGATCGACGGAATCGCTATGGCTCGGCTATTACCGGATGGCCAATGAAAAGCCTTTTAATGATTCATGTGTTACGTGCAAAAAATTGCGCCGCGAGAGCGTGATCGTGGATAATTTGGAGCTAATTAAGCGGACGATCGATGGAACGTTTGAGCGGACTTTTAACATCGTAAAACACTATCTTGAGGAGGATTGTTTGGGGGGCTTTATACGGGGATGAGGAGTTCACCCCTTTTTTCAGTTGTCGGGACATGGTGAGAATATTATTTTACGATCTTAAATTTAAATTATTAAATTAAGATATAATAAATTTGAACTCTGCTTGGAGATTTATAGTTTGAGAGGTCAGTTATTTTGCAGTGTTTCTTATGTTCGTTGCTTAAATGTAGCTCTTCTTTTGTGACTATAATTTTTCTACTATTTATCGTCAATTAGTTTGTAGCTATCCATGATATGAACAATCTATAAACATTGAAATTTACATTAATGACGTTGTTATGAACAATTCGTGTATTCAAATTTGTAAGAAAATAATACGTTTTTATTTGTTTCGTGATATAGTACGTCCTTCCAATGGAAATAAAACATACAATGGATACATAAAAACATGTATATCATAGCAGGATGTGTATAACATCAAAAATTTCAGCTCCCCTGAAATAACACCCTCATCCGATTTAATCCCGCAAGCCGTCTCGTCACCTTTCCAAACACCCCTAAACTTCATCGAGCAATACCCAGCTCATTTCTTCGCTTCATTTCTTCATTGCTTCGCCGTTCCATATCTCATTCATACCTGCACGGCATCCGAGCGACGGCGGAATCGGTGACATCGACGTTAATAATGAAAAGAAAAGAGACAACCGTGCTCCGTCGTCCTGGCTGCGGAGGCGGCGCGTAATTAAATAAAGTCACCTTCTTCCGTTCTCCATTATCTCTTATCTCTCCGTCGCGATGGACCGGCGCTACGACGGCCGAGCGAGGCGCGAGCCCGATATTTTATTTATTTAGATGCCGAGATGAGAAAAAGTAATCAAGGGTGCGCTAATGGAAGGTCCGACTCTCCCTCGTTTCCACCGTTGAACTCTTTTTGTTTCTCCTACACCCCCTTCCTCCCGTTCCTCCGGCCCGGCACCATCACCCGCCATAATTACGCACCGACCGAGCTCTCGTGCGCCGACCTGCGTCGAATAAATAACGCAAATGAAACTTGTCTACCTCAGTGGTAACGACAGTGCTCCCGCGTTTGCCCGGCCAGGTCTTTTTCGTTGAAAAGAGAACGCGGGGTTTAATTAGAAAACCGCGATCGCCGGTCGATCGGTCACGCGATGATTAATGACGGGCCTGGTTTGTTTTGGGGGATAATGCCCCCTTGGTGCGTTAACTCTCGTCTGTTTCTTCAGATTGTTCGGTGCAGGTGTAGTTAGCATTTGGTCGAATTATATGTACAGGCTGTTCATTGAGGATTCGTTGAATTTTTGGAGCATCTTTGGTTTGTGTTATTTGATGTACAGGTATCCTCGAATAACACGGCTAATTGGTTCCGTGTTATTCGAAATCGTGTTATTCGATAATAATAATTTATACAATTTTGGAGATAACGTTCCGTGCTATTCAAAACCGTGCAATTCGAAACTCGAGATCCATACAATATGTACTGTGTGATCGACTTAATTTTTAACAGTAATTTTCGCGACTTCGTGTTATTCGAGGGTTGTCGCAATTTTTAACCGTGCTATTCGCGACTTCGTGCCATTCAAGTACCGTGCTATTCGAGGGATGCCTGTACTTGTTGTGTATTTTCGACTTTGGATAATGTGGTCACTTCGCCTAGGGTGTGCAGTGTTAGGTGGATTGTGAATCTTCGAGGTTTTGTTGTACATATCATGAAGGACAAATCTACCGAAGGTGATGGGGGATTTGGCTTTGGACCAATTAATTGGGTGGTCAAGGCTTTAACTCCGTACTTAACCCTTTGAAGACGACGGGCGCATATATGCGGCCGGAGAAACAATTTGATTATAATTTATCGGTGCATGTATACTCCGTTAGAGTTGACAAATTAAAATATAACCGTTGAAATATGATTACGGAAATAGCAATTTATAACTTTTATAGATTAATACTCTGACTTTTTGATAAAAAGGTGGTTTTTGATCGCCAAATAAATGATTATTTCTCAATAGTCAAAAAGGTCTCCGTCCGTAAAGGGTTAATATAGTTCCCTGTTATTTGATTAAACTTAAAGTAAAAGACATGCTGAGGTCAATATCTCTTCGGTAATTTTGGCAAAGTGGTAGCACTTGGCTGCTGCTTTATATAATAGAATTCATGGTTCATCAATTTTCCACTGGATGAATTACAATTGTAACTGATTGATTTTCTTAAGTTATGTATGAAGTGAAAATTGTTGTCAGAATTGGTAGAAAGAGTCTGCCCTCATGAGTGATTAAGTGTCATAAATTTATTCCATCTTTAAAACTGTATATGCATATTTCCTGATCTAAAAATTAGGTTAAACTTACATAAATTAGAATCTTTCAATCAGAGCATCGAATATCGATTAAATATAAAACAATTCTATTACAGACGGTAACTTCAGGATATATTTCTTCCAATATTAATTCCTTCCGATAAATCGATCTTTAAGCGGCGATAGAATAATTAAAGCAAACTCCAATTACCAATACTTCGTCGTACCTTATCAATTATCTTGCAGAATTAAGAATACATTTTTAAATATTCTCAGATGTGAGATTGCCATTAAAAAATATTCAGACATCTTTCACATGTATAATTCCCTGAGCGCTTCGATTTTACCACCATCCCCCGTTCTCCACCGGACCGTGCCGATCCAAAAGCCGCTCGGCCATTTCCACGGTTTTCTAAATTATGATTCCCTCGTATTTTTATCGAAATATAAAATATACCCGACGCGAGTCCAGTACGGGCATTTCGCGGTGCTGACACGTCAACTGTTCGATTACCGGTATCAATTATCAATATATCTCGCCGATATCCAACAACATCCGGCGCAGCGTGCATTTTAGTCCCGCCTATACGTCGTGGTTTTATTACTCGAGCACATAACTCCTTTTTGCTCGTGACATTTTTTTAAATATCGAAATGTAGCTGTCCGTCGTTACGAGCCTTTAATTGAGGGAAATAAAAGAAATTTATATACGTGTTTTTCTCGTCACGCAAATATAAATTCCTTCCTTCCCCGGCAGCCAGAGGGGGATGATTTTCGTGCGTGTACCATTTCAGCCATTTCTACCAGTCTGTGGGCTTCTCGGCGTCGTTTAGCACCGAGCTAGCTACTAGACAGAAATTAACCCCGCATTTTCACCGTCCTCTTTCACCACTAGTCGTTTTCCGTCTCCTTTTTTTTCCTTCCCCTTCCGCGTGCCGGTATAGGGACCATCAGATTGCGACTCAAGGAAATTGAAACATCCAGCGCCTCGAGGCAAAGCGAAACCATGATTTAGGGAACCGGTTTGAGTTATGTGCTCTCCTATATTAAAGTATTTCGAATGCAAAGCTATTTCGCACGATGCCCACCCCCGCTAGCGCCGCCGTTTCCGTAAACTGAACGTTTACTTTCGCGAATACTTCGACGATATCGGACGTTTCGATAGTTTCGCGAGATGCCCCGAGAACGCAAAGTTTCGTGGAAAATAATATCTTTTAAGTAAGACACTATTGTGTCAAAGTGTGGTCGATCATTCAGAAGTAATTCTTGCAAGGACATTCCGTTAAGTCATTCCGTTCGATGTGACAAAAAATTGCAGATTATTGGTAAAAATACAGTTTTCTTATTATCGATGTGCCAATTGATTTTGCGAACAGCAACAAGTACCCTTGATCCTACTAAATAAAATCTTCATTATCTTTTCAAAAATAGCTGGAACACTTTCAATGCGGAAATCGCCCAGCGCGTTATTCGCACACAGGCATCAAGCTCGAATGTGTACTTTCCGGATTGAAAGCGTTAAAAGCACAACTCAATTCATTTAACGTCACAGCAATGAATTTCTCTCTATGTCGAAGTTATTAATTAAAATTATTCACCAAACCTAACCTACTTCGGTGCAAGTAACACTTCCAATCGTTCCCCGTTCACCAAACCCACGAGAATAATCTCGATACCCTCATTATTTAAAAATACAGACCAGTCTATACGAAAACTCCACCTTTCACGCTACTTGCAAATACGAAAAAAAAATCTTTATCAAATCCTCATCGGAATCTCATTCACGACAGTATCTCGCGCGATGACAAGAACGAAGACGAAGTCCCCCTCGTTTGTCCGATCGCCGTAAGTATAGGATCCGGAAGAGGCTTCACCTTAGCAGTAAGTAGCGTCGTAGCGCAAAGATAAGTCGGTTGCAAGGTGGGAAGCTAGTTCCGAAATCGAATTTGTCTCTCACGACGATCCATTATCGAGGACCTCCTTCGAGGAGGCAGGCATCCCTCCGCCCTTTTTCTCGAGTCCTCTTACTACCTATCCGTGGTAGGGCCGTATGGCTCGTGCACGTACACACAGGTAGCAAGGTAGCGAGCGAGCGGATGGGCCATGCATTATGTATAATACATCACGTTATTGGTTCTCTCAGTGATTCCACCCTTGCCAGCCTTATCGTGTACCGCGGCACGGCCCGGCCTAGTAAAACATAAGCATCGGGAAACGATAAATAAGGGAAACGTGGCCCGCATGCCGCGCCACGTTCCGTTCTCCCGCAGAAAAGCCTGCGAGGGAAAATGCGTTCGCTTCTCTCCTCTCTTTCCTTCCTTCTTTCTCGTCTCTGCCCGTTCCTTTCGACTTTGTCCTCGTTCGAAGAGCCGGGTAACGCCATACAGAAGAAGCGTCGTCGAAGGCTTTCTTCGGAGCTCTCGTTTCCCCTGAGAAACGTACCGGCACCCACCTTTCGATTCGACCCTCGACCTATCACGTATGCGTACTCTCGAGCACCCTTATGGTGATACCGTTACGTGCTTTTTCGATATTGCGCCAAATTGTTTAGGTTATTCCGTGGGATTTACCGTGGGAATTCCGGGAGAATCGGGATTCTTTGAGGGAGTACTGTATTGTTATTGACTTTGCGACTGGCGCGTGTTTAAGCATTCTTCTACAGAGTATTTTTAAGCGACTTACTGCCGGGAGAATCGAAGAATTTTTGGTGATAAGGTTGGTTAAATAGAATCGCACATTTATTCGAGATCGCACATTAAGTCTTCGCGGTCGTATTTCTTCCATGCAAGGTTATCGTGATGATCTTAACACTTTACCGACCGGTAGCCTATTAATAGGCTTTTTGTCACCAATGCTTAGACTTTTAGTTTATTAATTGGCTCCCACGGCAATTACTATTTTGTTATTTATTATTGTAGTGAAACTGTGTTAAGGAGTCGATGAGAAGTATTTGTAATTCTCAAAGAGATTGTAATTTTTTTTAGGCAATCTAAGCCAAAACAAATCCTTTAAAGTGGGTAGAATGCTCAAACAATAGCGGTCGGTAAAGTTTTAATAAATTGTCATCGTGAAATGGAATAATGAATGCATCAAGTGGACGTCTACACCGTTATAATATAATTTAGAATTTTATAGAATTTTAATTATGGATATCAACAGGATACTTTTATTTTTTAATTTTTTCATCTGTAAATCTTCATGAATCAATATCTTAAAAGCAGTATACTTAACTACTTTAAATTCGAGTGACCAACAAGTTCAATTTACCACCACATTTGCCCTCGCATGACCTTCCACTATAGCTCGTTGAAATTGTCCCAAGATTGGCTATCACATAGCAATAAAAAGAAACATGGCATTCCATTTAAAAAATAGAGCTAACCCTGAAATCCCCTCTACGCCTTCAACCACGCAAAAAATCTGTGTATCACAATATCTCGCCCCTTATACCGTGCAAGTTTTGTACGTAACATTTTTTCATATTATTACAAATAACGTAAATATTCAAGGTAGACAAAGATACTGCTCCACCCTGTATGTACAGTCCCTGGTCATCGAATTAGGACCACGTACAAAAATTTCACGTTTATGGTTATAATGTTATATCATATATGGAAAATTGTCTTTGGTCATTCAAATTATTACTAAATACGTTGATAACAAAGTATACATAGCTATAGATTTGTTACTGTTGTGATAATAATAGAATTGTGTGGACAATTCCCCCAACTTGAATGCCACAGAAAATGTTTGGAGCCTACTCAAAAGACTTGTTCACAACTCTCCAAGCACCACATTATCTGAGTTGAAAACAAAAATTACAGATATTTGGGAAAATAACGAAGATATAAAGCATATGATAAAGCAATATATACAAAGCATGCCGGAAAGGTTACAAGCTGTCATCAAGGCAAAGGGTGGAAATACGAGATATTAACATGCGTTCATAGCGTTACGTACAGTAGTAGTGTATTGTGTTATTAGTTAATAAACTATATCATTACAATTTGAACAGACCTTTTAATTTTACGGAAAACATGAAAAATGCTGAAAATTCGGAGTGGTCCTAATTCTATGACCAGGGACTGCATATCTATTTGTATTTTCAAGGTTTCTGCTTTGCAAGGAAGCCATTTTAATAGAAAAAAATGTCACTTTAGTAAAAATGATTAAACTAGCGAAATACCAGTGGCGTTAAACGTGCTAATATTCTTAACGACATCAGCAACGACGGATTCCCAGCTGTCGCTCAATCGTTCCATCGACCGCAAGACACTGTTAGTCGATGTCGGATATCGCCGTTGATCGGCAGAGAAGACGCTGGTAGGGATGAAAGGGCGAGCAGGTCGTACGTAATATCGGCATTAGAGAATGTGCCGGCATTCATCACGTTATCAAGTCGCCCGCACACAGTGCGTGTTGATACACAATTATGCGTGGCAACGTGCATCACACGAGGCGACGCGGGCGTCGCGAGTCAACAAGAGGAGAGCGACGTCTACCAGGAGACGCCGGGCACCCTCTCAGGGAGGAGAGAGGCTATTCAACGTTTATCATACAGAGCCGAGTGCCACCGGCGATGATCCATGACTCCTCGGAGAGCGGAGAACAAGAGTTAGGGAAATGGGCCCCGGGAACTTGTTTGCTCGGTCCCGGAACGTCCGAGGAGTCGGCAGGAATACGGAATCGAGTCTAACAGGATACGATGAAATTGCAAGGAGAGAGAGAGACAGGGGGAGGGAGTTTAACCCTCGAATATCAGGTTGCTTTAATTTTTCACGAGAAGGAAAGTTATGGGGTTAAAAGAGAACTTTTTTTATGGGTCGGTGAATGCGGTGGGTTTTGTGGAAATTAAATTGTGATAGAAGTAATGTAGACCGGATGTTGAAGTTATGTAGATAGTAAAATATGCGAATGTTTTTTTCGCCAGTGGTTCCCGTGATAAAGTCGCACGATATTTGAAATGCTAAGGAAGATGGAGAAATGTTCGCTTAGGGTTAAAATCGTTTCTGTAAATGACGTTGGAATATTGTGGAAAGTAAGGGATTCTATTTACTTAAAATGAAAGAATTTTTGGTGATATTTATTTTTGGAGCTTGTTACATGTGATGCAGAAATTTATTGCTAACTGATGATATACTGGACAATATATAACAAGGTTTGAAAATATTGTTGAAATGTGTCGTAAAATACTCGGGGTGATTTAACATTATGAACACTAAACCTGCCAAGCCGGTCAAAATGACCGGTGCGCAATTTTTTCGAAAAATTCCCTGAATTGATAGAGGAGCCATGAAGTAAATATTCCACTCCTATCTTATAAAACCTAAGTTAGTTAATCATTCATCTTTTTCACCTCTTGATTTCTATTTTTCTAAAGTACATATTCAGTAAATCTAAATTTTAGTAGATATAACGTCGGTAGTTTTAGTTTTAATAGACACAGATGAAATCTGATGAATTACATTTTGATTTAACCAGTTAGCTGTGTTCGACGTGTATAGACGTCAATTCAAAGTTCTGTTGCGGTAACCTTTCTAACACTGAATTGTACATTTTTTATCGAATAAAAATGTAATCCTTCCACGTTTTGTATTCCTTTTTTCGTAAAATTTACAATAGGAGCATTTCCTCTGCGTTCGACGTGCATACAAGTCATTGTTTGATTTTAATTCCGCATCCCGTGAGAGATTTTTAAAACTAAACTCCACAGTTAACTGATTAAATAACTATAAATCATCGTAGATAGACGACGGTATCGCAACAACAATAATAAGAATTTTTACATGAAATAAAAATTATTACTACATGAATTCAAGTTATATATCTAACTAACAATATTAACTGATTTTTTACTACAATCACCAATGACTGCTGAGTTGATGCACCAATAAATAAATAATAACAATAGCATCACAAAAGTATCACCGTCATCGTGAAATCAACACAACTAACAAAGTAGCCATTTCTTCAAATCACCCCAAAGCATCCACAGTATACAAAGCATTCTTCAAAAATTTATAAAAAAATCACCGAACATTCAAAATTCAAATGCCCAAATAGTAACGATACGTTCAAACAGCACCTCTCCGTTCAAAGTAATTCAAAACAAAATCGCCCCCGCTAGGAGCCCAAAGAAAAAAAACCGCGAAGAAATACTCGCACGAGCTAGCGATTTACATTCCCGTGATTTCCTGTCATTCACGGGCAAGGCTCTCTTCTCTCTGTCGGCTATTCGTTCTGCATTCATCGACGCATTTCTCGTTTCCACCGGGTTGCTCCCACCATCGCGGCAGCATGCTCGAGGACTGACGAATTTATTGCATCCCGAAGCGGACCAAAGATTTCGCAGGACCGTGTGAAATGGAACGAAGAGGCGAAAGAAGCCCGACGAGACGAAGGGAGACGTGGAATCTCATTGAGAATTCATGCGGTATATACGAGGAGGACTCCAGAACAGAAGAGCGACCTATCGGATGGTAAGGGGTGGCTCGAGCTGGCTCGGGGTGTCGGGAAAGATCCGCGTAGCCGTGGAGAGAAGGAGAAGGGAAAGGGCGGATGATAGGAGGTGGGTCGGGAGAAGGGAAAGGGGTGGAGAAAGAGAGAGAACGCGCGGTGACACTCTCATTTCGGAGAGAATTTACAAGCCGCCCCCTCGCGTGCCTCGCATAGTCAGACCTAGTCCGACCTCCTATATATATTCCGAGCATAGCCAGCAGTCTGGCATAGTTAAGTGCACTTCTACTAGCTTGTATCTGGCTGCTTACGAAATTCATTGACCCTATGAACGATTGTCGTTTTAAAGATTCCTGAGGATGCGATAGATAAGATTGTATCTGTTGCTTGGGATTTTGTATACACAGGATGAGATTGCAATTGAGTTATGTTTCTACGTACGATTGTTTTAGGTGTGAGTGTTATACTTTGAAAAATAGCATGATACTTGAGCAGTGATAAATGTCATGCATTTTAAATTGTATAAATTGATGAAAATAGGCAACACCGAGAAGCATAAGTATTCCGCGCGTAGATATTTAAGTTATCAAAGCGTTTCAACCTGTAAGACATTTTTGGACCATTTAACATTTCTTGCTAAGGAATTAAAATTCTGTACTGAATTTTCTTCACTTAAATTTCCGCTTACACCACCGCAGCATAATACTTTCTACAAGTCACCATAACTGTACAGTATAAATATCGTTAATTCGAATCTTTATACCTTGTTCCAGTGGACACGTAGATTACATTCTCTCCAGGCTCGACCGCACGATGAAAATCAAGTGACGCATAATAAATTAAGAAATATCGCCAAGCAGTTCAAACAGCTCTATACTCCTCAAGCTCGTTAAAACCATCGTATATTTCAAACGTATTATTACGATTTCATGCGCTCATAATTAAATCCGCTTAAGGCCGAACAACAATGCACCACCCCAGGCGTAATAAAAGTAGATCAAAATCAGAGTCGTGAAAACACGCGATCTTTCGCACTTCGAGATACACCGGTGAATTCACGGGGTGAATTGCAGCGTGCAACCGCACAGGTTACTCTGCCAGAATTACCTGGGGGTGCGAGTGTTCGTGCACGGTACCACCCCGCGCCACCCCTTAACGTCAACACCATGCAACGTTCTCGCTTTGGTTCGTCTTCTTGTCTCATTCTACCCGTTGCCTTATCCCCTCGCCATCGTCATCCTCGAATCACCTCACTATCCTCGAGCACGCAATCATTATGCGCTACCCCCGCGATGCCTTTGCCACCGTCGGAGCCACGCCAACGGAATCGTTGCGCCATTATGGAAGTTATGTGGGCGTGCACCATTGCAGTTTGCTGTTTGCAGACTTTATTTACGAATCGGATTGCGCGATACCAGCTCGCGATTGTCGGATGTAGTCGAACAAGATCGCGCGATCGGCGCTTATCGTATTTTCATTAGAAGGCGGACTGAATGGAGAGCTAATGTCTTTATCATTGTTTGCGTTTAGGTATTTGGGTGTTTCTTCATTTTTTTACAGACGATAGTTATTATTAGATTGGGAGTATTGGTGCGAATTGGAATTTCTATTCAGAGATTGGTTACTTTTGCTAATTGTAGGAAATGTCGTGCTTTGAATATTTGATGTGTGGCTCTATATCGTATTCGTTTTGTTCCTTTAGCTTAAATTTCACAGAAGCATGTAAAGAGTCAAGTTATTATTAACATACAGGGGCAATTGGAGTTTTTGAAGAGGACCTCAATATTACAAACGTAACCAAAGTTAGTGATGCAGACAGTCGTGGAAAGATAATTCTCTAGCACAGTGTTTTGCGCGTGCTTAAAAAAATCTCGGCAATTCGCTGAATCCCTATTCCACCGAACCCAAAATTCTCTACCCAAAAAGCGTTAATTCTTAACCCTCTACAATCCAGCAAACCAGGCTAACCGATAACAGCCGTCCTAAAGTATCCTCGTACTTTCTAAGGTTCCACTCCTCGACATCCTCCCCGTAAAAATACCACGTATCCTCGTCTCTCCGGAACTTCTTCGACCATCCGGTAATCGCGTTAATAATTTCCTCTGCATTACGGCCGGCATCGAAATTCTAGCACTTTGTTCCGAAACCAGAATGGCAAAGGTCCCAGAGACGCGGGCTGAAGTGAGACGTGGCTTGCACGTTGCGGTCGGAAGGGGTGGAAGGGGGGTGGGATAAGGATATGATAGGATGGGACAGGGTCGGTATAGAGCTGGCGAAGGAAAAGCGGGTAGGGGTGCGGTACGTGTCGCCGCGGGGAAACTTACATGCATATCCTGAGGGAGGCCGCGCGGCGTCAGGCTGGCACAAGGGTGGCAGAAGTTACGGCGTCTCGACGACGCCACTTCCTAAGTCTGGTCTAGCGTTACCTTACCTACCATCTAACCTACCATCCCTACGTCCGACCAGAAGGGCTTTCTTGCTAGCAGGCTATCCCCTTTTGCTCGCACAGCTTCCAACGAGCTCTCCGAGGCCCAGGTGCTGCTTTCCGAGCGGCTAAAGCTACTTCGGCGATGCCGTCGGTGCGATCCTCGTTAGAGACCTCTATCGAGGCGAAACTGCGCCTACAGGGTCGTAGAAATAAGAAGACTTCTACCACGACTTTAGTCGGAGGAATATACGCGCATATGGCGCAGCCAGTCGTCGGAGAACAGACGAATTTGATGTGCCCTCCGGGCTGATGCGAGTTCTCCGCGAGTTTTCCTCGGGAACGGGAGACTGCCGCGGAAGGGAGGATTTTAACGCCGACTGGAATATTAAATTTGTTTAACAAGCCTTTCGCTCCTGCTACGACTACGTAAGGAGATCCTCGTCCGGCTTTCGGAGAAGGGGCTGCGAAGACCGAAATTAAATTTCGTCTAATTAACGACCGCCGAGTGCTGAGAACGGTTCCCGGCATTTCTGTCGGCTCCTTATTGCCGTTCGGGAAATATTTGTGGGACTGGTCTTGGACGATTTTCTTTCGCCTGTCTTTAGTGGCTTTTTCGACGGGACACTTTGAATTGAGGATTGTTTTTTTGAAAGTCTGATGAACTATTGAAATTTAATATTCATAGTAGATTCAAAGATTAAAATACTGATCGTTGGTCAACTTATGAACGGAATATCCAGGTTATTGATATTTTTTATCACATTGATATTTTCATGAATACATCATCAATGTGATGATCAGGCTATTTAAAAAAATCCCAACCATAACAATCAATAACTCTCCAAAATAATGACCAAAAACTTCCCATCAAATTCAGCCTAATTCTCGGACCTACTCCATTCTCCACAATTCCCCTATTTACCCAAACTCCGTTAATTACCATGATTCAGCAAGCTTCCCGAGCAACAACATCCGTTCGTCCGGCACGTAGAAAGAAGTGTCGTACCTAATCTGCCTGTACGCCGATCGGCAAACAAAGAGCGGCGCGACCGTTGAAACGAAGAAGACCAGGCAGCGGGATATCTTCATCCATATCAATTACTCTGCGATTAGATGGATGAAGATACGTATGCCCAGGAGCGTTCGGATCGCCGTGGCTCTCGAAGGAGACAGTCCGAGGTAGGAGGACCCTCGCGGTGAGGGCCCAAAGAGAGGTCCCTCGTGGTCCACGTGATTGACAACGAGGCTGCCAGAGCGGCGACTCTGATTCTTTGATTGAGCGCCGTCACTCCTCAGATAAGAAACGGCCCGGAGTGAATATCTTAATGAGAACCCGTCGTAAGGAGAGCACGCTTGCCTCGGGAGAGTGTACACGTTTTACGTGTACCTAATTAAAGCCACCTAAGACCTATTTACACCGCGGGATATCGGTCTCGCTCTTTTTCTTCGTCTCGCTTTATCTCTCCGTGTCTCTCCTTTGCTCGTTGACATCGCGAGAAGCCCGAACCAACGTAGAGATCGATACTGCCAATTAACGTGCTCGATCGATCTTTCAACCGTTTGCCGTTTACATGCTCTTATCGGTTCTCCGTGAGCGTTTCCTTTTTTTTCGCGGTAAAATGGGAAACCACAAGTGCGTATACGAGCGCGCGCGTACGCTCGATCGGTTGGCAATTAAAGACGATTACTTACACTAGCCGGGCTGATTGATTTAGAAATTGAAGAGAAATCGCGGAGTAGCCGCGGTCGAGAGCCGAGATGATGTTGTCGATAATGCCGAGGGAGATTAACGCTTCGATGGAGGAAAAGGAACGGTCGTTTGTCGAGAGCAGACGTTTTCTCGGATGCTCGTGTTTGGAGGAACTGTCTGATATTTAAATCATGACGAATTTTTGGTGTGGGAGACCCAATTAATCGGAATATTATATATTCGGTGCATAAAATACTCTGCTTGGAGAGATAAATTGATTTGATAAATTGAGATAAATTGATACCGTAGTGTTTATGCGACGTTGACGTCGGGACGCGAGATGGATTCGGCGTATTCCCGTGACGTCACGACGCTCAAAGTGCGGCCTCAGTTGGGCCTTGAGCGAGAGCGTGATCGGCCACGATACGCTGCGGATCTTTTTTGTCTTCTTATCTTTTATGAAATTTATGTTTTACGGGTGTTGATTTTATGTTAGTTATTGAAGTATATTATTATAGTTTTCTAAAATAAATAGCAGTAATATTTGTTGAGCTTTTAGTGATGTATTGTTTCATTTAATAATTTACGTATACATATAATCCGATTATTATCTCGGCCACCTACTACAATACAATCTTGCCAAAGTATCCAGAATGAAAATTATGAAATTGATAATAACGCGAACTATTTGTCAGCATGTCTCATCGACAACTTTACACAACCAACGATAGAAAATATTAGGAAATTAATTACATCCAGCTCGTTACAAAATTGACAAAATAATTCGGACCCCAAAGGGTTAACACTGCCTTCCACAAAAATAATCTCGAGGCACAGCCATCGCCAAACACCGTAAAAATCAGCGGTTCTCTTCTCGAACAAATTAAATCCTCTATTTTCCAAGAACCAACCTTCAAAGCTGCACCATGTAACGAAGTATTCCCACCCCCGTCTGCCAAAGGAACGAAGGAAGCTCATACGAACGCCGGGGATTCGCTAATCGCCACCGATAGGGCGTGTACGATCGAGATATCGAGAATCTCAAAGGCGGGTTTCCAGAGCGGGCCCTTTCTCCGTGCAGGAGAGGTAAGGGTGGGAGTAGGGTGGCCCGAAGACGGCACCGAAAGGAAGCGTGGAAGAGTTAAGGAGACGCGGTGCATGTAAGACGCGGCCGTTATCTTGTCGATCAAACAATTAACAATGCCAGCCGATATGGGCGAAGCGGCGAGGAAGAAGGACCGGCACGCAGGAGGTGTACCTCTATCAAGGGCTTCCTCCGAGTCGGTAGATACCGCCGCGAAGAAGAGCCAGAAGGGAAGCCGGTGCCCGGAGCCCTTGGGGCCACCGTGGCGAACGCTCGTCGATGTCTCCTTTTCGCAGTGTTACCGTTAATTACCCATTAATTAGCCGTCCCTTAATTGCCACTGACCGGCCATGCCCTGGTACTAGTCGAAGGTCGGGAGCAGGAGGTCCCGTCGATGTCTTTGTTTTCTAGCGTTTTGCACTTGGTTTTGCGATTGTCTGCGGATGATGTTTCGTTCGATGTTTTTTTTTCATGATTAGAGGAGCATTAGAATTGGAGGATGTTGGAGCGAATGTTTGTATGTAGAGGTTGACGTTGGAGATAAATTGATGGTGAAATTTGTTGAGGGTTAAGTGATTTTGCTTATATTCTGAGAAATGGTGGAACTTGTGGTTATCGAGGGATGTTTCGTTGGAGAATGAAATTTCAGTGCGTTGATTTTGCTCGATAGTTGAGACGAAAGTTTTTAATTACAGGAGAAACGTAAAATGGTATGCTGCATACGGAATGAAGGGTGACGTATAACCTGGATGCGAGATTGCAATTGCGCCTGTAGAATGAATAAAATCTGGAATTCTGTAATTTACTCTCCTGCACTGTAATATTTTTCACGAGTTTCTGTCACTTTAAAGTGTACTTTGGCATTAAGTATGCACTTTTCTTTAGGAAATCTTACTTTAATCCCTATCGTAAGCTATTTAAAGCTATACTCAGCTAGTAATTAGAGTATTAAAAAAGATGTGCTTACTTTCTGAATCATTGGAAGAACAAAGATCTTGTAAAACATGTAACTTAATTATTACAAGGCTACGGCTACGACAGGGGTCAACTTTCAAACAGTGAAATGACAAAGCCGAATTCCATTCCCTTTGCCATTACCAGTAGGGAATTCCCCTCACATAACATATGCCCTTGACCCTGGTAGCTTTAAAACAGCAAATTCAAAAACTTATCAAAATTAAAAAGACAAATAAGAATCATTAAAGCTAACAATATCTCCATCTTCAGCATTATTGCGCATCGTTACACTACTATTTCAATACGTAATATATTCGCGAATTCATAAGCACAGTCTCTTTAAAAGACATCAAATTTCATTGGGGTTAACAACGCCGCTCATCACAGTCTTTCGTTACATCGAATATTAACCCTTTCGCTACGGAGTGCTTTTCCGCGAGTGTGCTAACACGGTACGGAGAAATCCCGGCGCGGACGAATAACTTTGAATGGCTAGTGGCGTAATATAAATAATTAATTTTTCATTGACGTTGCAATGCATACAATTAAAGGAATTAAAACCTATGATATTTAAAAAATATCCAATTACAAAATATGATCTAATAATTAATTCTTCGTGTGACATTTTGCACGGGTGATTATCGTCATCGCTAGTACCCAGCCAGTGTCAGGTGGCGGATGATTATAGTCACCGGTAGTATCGAAAGGGTTAAGAACAATCAATCCTCATCGACCAATACTACCGCAAAGTTTCCACTCCAAAAAAGTACACGTACCACTCACCCCAAGAAAGTCAACCTAAAAAGTGTAAAAACAATCGCACATCCCGAAGAGTATCCCACGATATTGCAGATAGAATTGCCCGTGGCGTAGCAAGCGAGTCGAAGTCTCGGTCGTATTCAAACGGCGAAAAGCGATCGCTTCATAAGTCAACGCCAATCAAGGAAACGTTTGCGGCGAAGTTGGACGGCGCTCCGGGCCGGTGGCGCGATAGAGAAAAGGGCTCGTCGCGGATCGAGCTCGCAGCGTGGCAAGAAATATATACGGACTCTTTATTTCTGCCGGCTAGAAAGAACTGGCAGGGCGCCCGGGTGTACCGAAAGTGGAAGAGAGAGGCCGGATATAATGGCACAAAGCCTCTTTGAATCTTAGAGCGGGCCGCGCTGGCCCTTGCTATCGGCGATCTGCTGCATCGTATGCAAATCTTCCTCCTTATAAATACATCAGCCTCCGCGGATCTTAGGTGCCTCTGACCCAACCTCCTTTTCTCTGCCTCCTTCGGCTCTTCCGCTCTGTCCACCTACCGGACCCCTTCTTTCCGTTGTCAATGCGTTGACAGTCCGTTGCGGACTGTCGCGTCTTTGCGCCGCGATGGGGAATGAATATTCGGCCTCTGTCTCCTTTGTGCTTTAACATGCCCCGGCTCTGCTCGAGGCCGTGTGTCTTTCGGTGAATCGGGAGGAAGGTGGAGGAAGATGGAGGGGGATGGTTATCGAAGTTTCTAGACACTTTTTCGCTTAATTGATTTTGATAATTGCTGCTTTTGTAATTATCGATTTAATCTGCGTAAGACGGATGGAGAGATCAATCAACGACTTTACTCTAACTTTTATTACTCTTTTCGGTAGAATATTTCTGCTTGATCGCGCAGCTCCTGTTAGGCTTTCACCTTAATCAACGAATTTCGTCTCTCGAGTTACTGGATGAAGAATCATTTTTACGTTTAACGATGCTTTCGCGGGCGAAATCTTCACCATGATATTATTTCTAACACGTTATCATGCTTCTCAGCACTCTTCGAAACAAATCAACAGAAGCGTGATCCCGTTTCTTAACGTTCTTCGACTAGATTCTCGCAACAACCCCTGACACTCGAACGGTTAAACATCCCCCGCCTATCTTATTTTCCACCTATCCAAAATCACTCTTAGATCGCACAGGATTAATCCTCTTGAAACATCCTTTATCGACAACGCGATAAATCTCGGGTCAGATCGATGCGGGAGCGCGTGTCTCCTTGTTTTTCGCGGCAAAGAAGCATGGAGATGAGGACCACCATGAGGCGCGCGCGCGCGAAACTCTCGAACGTGTTTCGACGGTGATTTAATGCAACGGCGTGCAGATGTCCGTGTTGGCCAGGTAGGTATCACGCACTTCAAAGAGCCCTGGGTGCCTACAGTGGGAATCGAGCCCGAAGAGGCGCCGTGCATTTTGATGGATCCGATCAGCCGCTCATCCGGCGGGTCCACCTTCCTGCCGTTCCCTCTACGCCGAGCCGGCGAGTTGTTGCACAATGAGACACGTATCATCCTTATCCTGCCACATCTTGTCACGAAGCCGCCGCACTTAAGGCGTCGCGTCGATTATAACAATTTGTTCGCGCCGCCGGGGGCAGGCCTGATCGGATTCCGAAACGAACCACACCGGTACTCTTTAAGGGGGACTCTCGCGCAGGACTCGTTCCCAGAAAATCGAGACTCGAATTCGTCATTCCAATCGCGAGCCGTCGATTTGGATTCTGCCGGTATTGCGCTGCTAATCGGGAGTGTGATTTCTGCCGTAGGTTGAGGATTATTTGATGATTGGGTGTGCGGGGAGTTAAAGGTTTGGTGGAGTTTTCTGGTGGAAGGGTGAAATTTAGAGTGATTTGTGATGCTTAGTGATAGCAGTTGTAAATGGGGAGATTGAAGGTAAATATAGAAGTGAAATGTTGAATTTTTATGCGGCATTAATGGCGATTTTTCTGGCTGAGTTTAGGGTTTGGTGGGGTGTTTCGAAAAGGGCTGAATTTTGGAGTGATTTGTGATGCTGAGTGATAGCAATTGGATGTGGAGAAATAGAAGGTAACCATATAAGTGGAAAGTTGAATTTTTATGCGGCATTAATGGCGATTTTTCTGGCTGAGTTTAGGGTTTGGTGGAGTGTTTGGAAAAGGACTGAATTTTGGAGTGATTTGTGATGCTTAGTGATAGCAGTTGTAAATGGGGAGATTGAAGGTAAACATATAAGTGGAATGTTGAATTTTTATGCGGCATTAATGGCGATTTTTCTGGCTGACTTTAGGGTTTGGTGGAGTGTTTGGAAAAGGCTGAATTTTGGAGTGATTTGTGATGCTTAATGATAGCAGTTGTAAATGGGGAGATTGAAGGTAAATATAGAAGTGAAATGTTGAATTTTTATGCGGCATTAATGGCGATTTTTCTGGCTGAGTTTAGGGTTTGGTGGAGTGTTTGGAAAAGGGCTGAATTTTGGAGTGATTTGTGATGTTGAGTGGTAGCAGTTGTAACTGAAGACATTGAAGGTAAACATATAAGTGGAAAGTTGAATTTTTTTGCGAAGCTAAGTGCGATTTTTCTGGGCTGAGTTTAGGGTTTGGTGGAGTCCTAGGAGGGGGCTGAATTTCGAACTGGCGGCTGATATCAACGGTAAATATAGATGTAAGGATAAATTTGGGAAAGTGAAATTTTAACGCAACATTATTAATGACTATTTCTGTACGGAGTTCTTGGTTTAATGGAGAGTGTGAAGGAAGGTTTCACCACGGAGTTTTTTGAAGCTGAGTGATATCGGTTACAAATGAAGAGATTGAAGATAAAGGTAAATGTGGGAGAATGATATTTTAAAATAGGATTGAAAGCCGTTGATCTTTGATTTCAGAAATGAAATTTAAAAATTTGACTTGACTTTATTAGAAGTAGGCAGAATCAACTACGTTAACAGTTGCCTCCCCATATGCTCTGCTTATGTTAAGACTTGCAGCAGCAGCACTATTTCCAAATTTAAATTCATATCGGATTACAATTCGTATTTCACTAGTACTCACATTGCACAATAAATACATATTTTGTTTCATATGCACCAACCGAATACAATTAAAGAAGCTGCATTCGACAGCGAAGCTGAAGCACTAAGTCGATGTTAAAAATACCTTGCATCTACCTTAACGCAATTTCGTTATTTTACAAAGTATGAAAATCTGCCATGTCTATGAATAATATTAATTTGAAAACTAACAAATTGGAGCACGTAAAAAACATGCAATCGTAAGATATCAAAGTGCAGCTCGCAAGTTTTTACTAATACGACGAAACTGTGCTACGAAAATTTTCGGGGTGATTAAACGTAAAAATTGAGGGACATAATGGGGCGTTACGTTCGCCGTATTTCCATATTTTTAATTCTCTCGACGGTGCAACAAGAAAAACGTTGCCTTCGCAATTATAGATAACAAATGGTTTGTTTGGTGGTTAGCCATTTTCGGAGCGGTTCGTGCAGACTCGTTATTTCGTACTTGGAAATGCGCGAGTCCGACGGAAAAGGGGACAAGCGGGGCGTGCAATAATGCTGGCCTGGAAAAGCTGAAAAAGAGGGCCAGAAGGGCAGCCATTACTTCCGACGTTTCGCGTCCAAACGATCGCCATTTGTCTCCTCGCAGCCGGTGTTATGCAAAGAGCCCTCTGGCAGTCGGTGACTCGTTCCATGTTGCTAGTGAAAGTTATAAACAAACCCTCGCTTTTTTTTCTCCCTTTTATACCTCGCATTTCATTTCTACGTACAGTTACGTCAAACCGGAAAGCACAAAACGGCAAAACCGGAATCGAGTGTCAGCACTGGAAAATATAGGACTTCCGATACTTTTGCGAACATCGAAGCTCATTTTAGTAACAATAATTCTTGTACTATGACGAATGTAATTCGCTTATGTTTGTACGTTATGTGTTTTTTCCCCCGTGTATTGTAATAATGGGAAAGTTTGAAAGGATTTCTTGCAAGTGGTGGTGCACCGTGGACACTCGAGGCGTACCATTAACGACTCATTCTACTTGCTGTTTCTACGTTCATTATCGAAGAGAGCATTTGTATGGAACCGCAACGTTTTATGGTTACACAATGATTGCTTATTCAATAGGACATTTTTCACCAAAGAAATTAATATCATCGCATTTTCTGTCACGTAAAAACATAATTATTCACGGAACTGTGCAGGTGCTTCCCACATTCTTAGCTGGATCTGTTTTAAAAAAGTTACTTTATTAAAAACGACCATATCAACATTTCCTAATTCTGTTCCAATAGCTATCAACTAATACCGTTTTTCGAATAAAGAGTATCGTATGTGTATAAAAAAAGTTGTTAAGTATAAAAATCTCAAGTTAATTCCACTGCCAAATAAAAATATCGCAACAAATACATTACGTATACAAATACATAGAAAACGTAAGTGGCATGGAAAAGATATGAAGTAATATTTTCAGAATTTTTATTCTGACTCATTAACTTTCTCCTCAATTCAAAGAAGTAAATAACATCAGGTTCTTAATGAACTTACTTTACCTCACTGTCTAATTTACGTAATAACATTATCATATTAACCTGCTAGTTCTTTTAACCCCTTGCCCTACGATTTCTTTTGCGACTGAGTGCGTAATAACTCGGATTTAACTGCTAAAATAAAAATGTTTTACGGCTTTCTGATATTCTATATTATTGAACGCAATATTAATAGTATAGAAATAATTTGATCGTCTTGGGTCTCACAGATATTTCCAATTTAATAGTTTTTGGAAACCTTCAAAATTTCCTATTCTATTTACAGCATCACGAGGGTCACACGTTATTGTAGGGCAAGGGGTTAATATCCGTCGATATATTCTAAATCTATATTTACCCATCACGTACCACGAATGAGTAAATAGAAATCAATATTTCTTTAAATCTTCATTCTCATACGAAGTTGTTTCCGTACTTTCGGTCGTACCTCTCACTAGCTACCAGCCGGCAAAATACGAGCGTGATCGTATGGAAACGTGGGTCAAGAGGTGACCAGATGAAGGCGAAGACAATGTACACTCCTGGCGCCGCTGGACAGAGATATCACAACACCGAAGACGTGGCTATCTCTCGTGGAAGACTGCCGCTTTCGCGATATCATTGTCAATCATAATTTATTGTACCCCAATGAGACCCTACTTTCCAATACATTTTTCAGTGAATCGTGACACAGGAAGGAATTTCATATTAGCCAGAAGAAAATAGAGATGTCATTTTATTTGATTCTCTGGCAGTAAACAGTGTTCTTTAGCACAATTAGAAAATATTACAAGGTATTATTGTTAATTTTTTACGGTAATATTGTAATTTTCGTTGAACTGAAATATTTGATGAATTTTGAGACGGTGCCGTCTCTCTATTTTATTTAATTGCACTGAAGAACAATAATATGTATTTAATATTAGCAGACTCAACCCTCTGTTCGTGGGCGACAGGGAATTTCCATTTCCTGCTAATATAAATGTAGAAATACTCATTTGACAAAAATAGAACACGTCTACATAACAAATAAAATTCACCTACGATTTTATACCGATAAATCAAGAACTCGCTCACGACTACAAGATTAATACAAATCGAAAATAACATTCACAGAATATGAAAATCTTCGTTTACACATCACCTAACGATGAGAGATGGGATATTTGTAAAAAATCCTTAAAAGAGAAAACCGTCGCATCAGCGCCAAACTGTCGTCGATATTGCAACAAGGGGTTGAAATCAAACTTACATTTCTCAGCCGCTAAATCAGCTCGATTCTCCGAACGGGCATCGTTCGCGGCCATTCACGCAACTTGATCCAAAGCGGAAGATTAATCCCAAGGAAACTTCTTTTGTTTTCTCGAAGCATTGTTCGTTATCGAGCAGAACGCGTGGGTATCAGTAGTCAGTCGAGTTACGTGGTGGACGATGGTCGATCCGACGGCCATTAGCTCCGAGTAAACAGAGCCATACTTTATTCGTGGGGCGTCACTCTTTCTCCAACGTGGTTCCGCTTCTTTGTGCACCGAAACTCGTAATGTTCTCTGTCAGAAATACGTTCGGGGTCGGAATGGCATCGGTGTAGTTTTCGCGTTTAGAGGAGGGAAAAAAAGAGCCCACCGCCGTTTTCCTCTTTATCATCGGCGAAAGAATATTTCTTGTTCACCGAGTTGGAAACCGTTCCTCTTGTTTCTTCTGCTGGGACATTTATGTCGGATTTTTGGATGAGATTTTTAATGCGAGGTAAAAGACGTCTTGGGGGCAGAAGGAATTTCATGATTGTTGGAAGAGTGGTTGGAATAATAGTTAGAATGATAAAAATGACGTGTATGGTGATTGGAAAAATGTCTAGGGGGTTGATTATGTGGTACTTGAGTAAAATTGAACTTCTCCTCTTACGATTTCTTTTGTGAGTGCATATATCATCGTTAAACATTAATCTTTTACCCCAAGATTTCTTTTGGAGTTACTTATTTCAAGCTAAGGATTATGTTGATGAAATAATAACATATCAATGGTTTTCGTACTAAGTATTACAGTTCAACAGTTTTTATAAAATTCAAAGTATTCTATTCCATTTTCTATGCCATGAAATGTAGACATTATTTTAAGGCCATGGATTAATATTAAAAAAAGAACAAAATTTCTCAAATCTGGTGATTATACTAAGAGTGGCATGATTTAAATAGTTCCGTCAAAAGGAATTAATGGAGGCAATTAATAGTATTTCTTTGTACTACCCTGTTGATAGTGAACAGATGAAAACATACAAGCAAGAGATGAAATTAATATATTCAACGAATTTTAAAGTGACACATCCCAATAAAAAATTCTTGCAAAACGTCTTTCCTCCAAAATCGTAAATCATTTCTTACCAAATGCCTCAGCCATAGCAAACAATTCCATAGAAAAATATCAAATATTCTAAATAATTCATCCTCGTCAAATAGTCCTACTGATCCATCCACGTAACAACCATCAATACGTGTATTAATTAACACTACTACCAATAGTTTAAAAACTCAAAGCAACAATTTCCCGCCAATTTCGTCATCCTCCTCGCATCCGTAGAATCCCAACACGCGGAGCTTTAAGCGTCAAACACAGACGTAGCCGTAGCCTGCACGGAAATGTACTTAAAGAAGCGAAAAATATGCCAGGAGCGGAAGTTTTGCAGACGGCGGCGACGGCGAGACACGCCGGAGAACTCGAAAGGGAGACGCGGCCGTCGATCGAAGGAACGACCTTGCCGATCGACGTACATGCAAACCGCGTCTTCCCTTTCGCGGAAACTTCTGGCACGCGAGGAGAAGGATTCTACAAAGGCGTGCGAAGTTAACGCGCGCAGGTTAATTGTCGAGGAGGGCAATGCACGGTTAATGGCCGAATAGCAGGACGGCAGGGCCGACGGACTTGTCTCGAGGGTGGCTTTGTATTACTCTCACGTTTCGGGGACTTCTTGCCGGCGGTATTTTATTAATTTTATACTTTTTCGTCTACCGTCCCGATAAGTGCTCTCTTAATGGACAATTAACTGAATTTCTTCCACGGCGATCCGCTCCTTTTGCTCGACTTTTCCGTTCGATTAATGGCACCGGAATGGGCGTTAGTTCTCGCTTCTTGTGCCCTGAGCCAGATTGGAGAATGGAAGTTTTAACGTTATATTCGAAGGACCTTCTAGTCGTTCGAGGACTTTTAAAGCTATGGCTTTATCGTGCAGCTTTCGAGGAGTGGAAATTTGACACTTTTTAACTGTGTTTTATTTGGTTACAAGTGCTATTATCGTTTTGTCTAACAATAAGGTCTATTGTTTCAGGTGGGTTTTGTGTCATTTGAATACGGGCACGTTGTTTGGAAGTTTGAATGTTTAACTAAATATACGCCGTTGCCCTTGAACCGGAAATTATGTTGACGAGTTGGAAATTTTGGCAGTTTACGGTAAACTGAAGGGATGCGGCTGCTCTGCAGCTAGAAAATAGTTTGAAAAAATGGAATTGGTTAAGGTACTTTGCTTTGTATACATGACGATCGCGCGAAGTAATAATTCTTGGAGCTGATATTTATAAAAGATATGAATAATAAAATTTATTTCGATTATATTTTACAACCACAGAAGGAACACAGAACTGCGAGTAAGAGTTGACAAAGGTTTGCTGCAATTTCTCCCACGAACTACCCTATTATATCAACCTCTTTTCACACATAAACGATCGATCTTACATTCCCGTGTTCGACAACGCGCGTTACCACACGTGTCCACGTAATTAGAAGTAAATAATCATTCCCTGGACGAATAATCGAGAGGCAATCAGTCCTCCATTGTACCATCGAGTGTCTCTCATCCCTGTGTCACCCTTAACGAAAAGGGGGGCCAGATCTGTCTGAAAGTCAACCGACAATACGTCTTTTTGGAAGCATCCAAACACCGCGAGCGATCCCGACAGAGGTCCACGTCGAAATCTCCACCGGGGGATAAGGTGGCCGGGGGCCAGGGCCGTTTAACCGACGATAAATTCCCGGACTCCACGCAGCCCCGAAGCAGTCTTTCCGAGTCCTCCTTCTCCTTCTCTCTCTCCCCTTCACGACGGGGAAATATAAAAAGGCGATTCCGCGGGCGAGCGAACGAGTTCTCTTGCTATCGAACCCGCAGAAACCCACGGGAAAAAGGAAGAAGAGTCCGTGACGGCGAGTAGGGGAGGAAGGAAGACGAGCAGAAGGAGACGAGCATGAAAAGGACGAGAAGGAAGGAATGGAGAGGAGACACGAGGATAAGGAAGAACTCGGCGAGCCAAGGGCCACGGGGCCGAAGAGGAGGAAGAGATAGAGGGAAAGGGATACGCAGAGGGAGAGAGAGAACGTTCGTTAAATATACGAGTGTATTGAAATTCCGGCTCGAGACGGAGCGCGATGGGACCCGCTCGTTGTGGAAGGACAAGATCGCATGACGGCTCGAGGGCTTGGGAGCCTCCCGCTGTTTTGAATACGATCCTCCGTCCGTAAGTCCTCCGCCTCGTGTTGCCGCGCTGGGTAGAAGCGAACCGCCCGTATATACACACCAGAGGATCGTCCTGCCCGAAGACGACAACGACCCGACGCGACTCTCGGCTACGCATACCGTCGTCCACTCTAATTTGAATGTAACAACGTTCCGTTCGGCCGCAACCCGATACCATCTCCGAGCTCCCTCCCCTGTCCTCTGGATACGAGTATCCTACCGGGAGTCTTCTGCCATCCGGGCAGTTTCTTTCTTTGCTTCCTCTCCTTCTCCCTTCCCTCTCCCATCGAGCCGCGTAACTTTCCTCTCTCCTGTACTTTGGTACCGCGAGATTCTCGACAAAGGGTATCATTACCGTCGCGATCATTCGGGACCGAACGAATGTTGGGCGCTTCAGAGACACGGGGTGGGTGGCGAAGGGCGCGAATGCACATAGACTGGAGAAGATGGGGGTTGGTCGTTATTGTTGGGTACTTTGGAGTTAACTTTGGAGTTAAGGGGGGATTCCCATTTCAAGTGTTGAAAAATCGTGTTTTTTTAGGAATTTTTATTAAGGAAACCATTAGATAAATCTTTGTCATAATTCACACGTATAGTTATTATGTATTCTGTGAACTACAGTTAAATTTTTAATTGATTATCTTGAAAATTATGGCTTTCACGTCGTTTGAGGTGGGACGCCTCCTGAAAATTCCCGGTCGCTGGCCGACACGATAAGTGATCTTCAAGTTGTTTGAAACAAAAAATTCAAATGGCAATTTACTCCTTATGAATGTAGGTCTGGTATGAACTACGGACAATATTTTTTTCCAAAAACTAAAGAAACTGCGACGGTTGGAAAAAAAATTTTGTCTTCTCGCAACAAATTTCGTCACAAGTTTGCTTATAAAACAAAAAGTTGTGCATGTATATGTTTTTTCGTAGTTCACACTGAAGACAGATGTTTTTTCGAGAATTGTGCCAAATTTGAAGGCAATCGACTGAATAGTTCCGGAGATATCATGTCGGCCGTAAAGAAAAAACCCGTTTCGAGAAAAACGCGTTTGAAGTTTTACGTACAGTTTTCAATCCAGGAACCAGCGTTCGGCTGTTTACCTGGCCTAATCACTCATAGAGCATTCAATTTCCACCCCACCAACTTTGAATTTGACACCGACGGATGGGTGGAGTCTCAAAGTCAAAGTCAAAGACTATATACCTGCTACACTAAACAGGAACCTCTCGGGTATTGCTCGCTCGCTATCAGCGCCGAGTTCGTTATTAACTCATAACTTTGTCAATTCAACGAATTTCGGATTGAAATTTTGCACATTGTTTCTCAAGAGTACGAACTACAATAATAATAATAAAAAAAAACACAAATTTTTGAAGCCGTGAAATGGGAATCCCCCCTTAACTGTTACTTTCGAGGGTTTTATATCATCGAGGCTGTGATATATCAACACTGGAACTACCGGCGTTTAATCTGCTATGTTTTAACACTAGAACTACCGGCGTTATATCTATCATATTTAAAAATATTAAATAAGTATTTTGAAAAAAGGGGAATTAAGAGGTGGAAAACTTGATTGATTCGGCAATTTATGTTTTATAAGATGGACGTAGAATATCTATTCTATGGCTCTCATATAATTTTTGGAGAATTTTTGGAAAAAATTGTGTACCAGTCATTTTGACTGGTATGGTAAATCTAGTGTTAATATATGAAATAAATTCTTTGGAAGCAGTGGAATCAGAAGTTCAAATAAATGATCGATTCCGTAATTTGTGTTTAATGATATAGAAGTAGAATATCTAATCTACGGTTCGGCTATAAACTTGGAGAATTTTTAGAAAAATTGGGGACCAGTCATTTTGACTGGCTTGGTAGTTCTAGTGTTAAATGATAATATAGGAAATTACGTAGAGGTGACAGGGATTTCGACTTGGATTCACTAACTCCACGAATATCACAGCTCACCCCCTTGGGGATTAGTGCTTCGTTTGGTCAGAAAATGTTTCTTTTGAAGAATTTAAGACGGATTAACGTCCGTATGTTGTTAGGTCGAGTGGCCTTTCGACAAGAACGATGAGATTCGATGGAAATAGGACTCGAGAGATGTTCGTTTCTCCAGCGCCATATGCGAGAGGCGAAAGATACAGGTGTTTGAAAAGTACATATCTCTAAGCACCTTATTCGGCAATTACCAATGACAAACGAGTTAAATAACGGGAAGGAACTGTTTAAAAATGAAAACTACGGAAGATCACGCGGTAAATGGGAATTTTCATTTTCCACTACCCTGTCAAAAGTGTAATCGTTAAAACACCACGAAGATCGCATTAAAGCCAAGCTTGTTCTGCAACATGCTCGTTCTCCCAACATCGGCGATTTTGCCATAAAATTACCCACGGCGTTATTACATCATCAGTCTTCGTTTCTCGCATGATGCGCGAAATCAAGCGGATTTTCCGGGACGAGGCATAAAGATGGAAAGGCGACGAGACGAATGAAACGCGCAGAGTTCACGCGATTGTCCGCGACGATATTCGGTTACACACAGTCGTACTATTTCGTATCGTTCGACAGAGCGATCGCGCGAGCAACATTGTTTCCCGGTACAACCGTAATTGCGATGGAAAATTACCTGGAGCGTTGTACGTCACCTGCCCCGTCGTTCCATCCGCTTCCATTCGCGCTGGCCAATGGTCGATCCAGTGGATCCGGCCGAAAGTGGAATATTGGATAAGCGCAACAATTCTGCCTGGGTGCTTTTTTTTGTCGCAACTTTGCTCTGTTCTGTTGCGCGTAAAGCTCATCAATCATGATATTCGAACATGGTGCGGCGCAATAGCGTGCATCGTGTAAATGAATTCAAAGAGCTACGCAGCCTTTTTACGGCAATAGTTGCAAGGGTTCGAAGGAAATGTAAAGATAAATGAATCTTTATAAGAGTTCATGGTGAACGGGAGTGGTATTAATTATTCATTTAACTCTTTGAGACACGGGAATTTAAAAAATAAAATGACGCATGTTGCACACACATTTTTTCTTTTTTTGATTGAACAAAGTTGGTTTAATTTTATTAGCAAAGTTATACAATAATACAAATTTTCGAGGTGGGGCAAAAAATATCCCACCATGCATATTCACGCGTTAAAAAGGTGGGACATTTTTAATTTGGCCGTGCCTCAAAGAGTTTATCGAATATCATTTTTTGACGTTACTGTGCATGTGTTTGGATTTGGACGAAGTACGATAAATAATTAATTTCGACCTGAATGTGGCCTTGCAACGAACGTATCATAAAGTTTCCTGATTTTTCTAATGCTCTTGACTTTCAATTATACTTTGACTACTACGCCGGCAATTCGTGTCTCATCTAATTTCTGACTCTATCCAGCTAACACGTTGAACGCCACGGTATTTTGCTAGTTTCGTCGTTTTTACTGAAGTGAAAGTTTTTCTATTAAAATCACATCTTCGCAAAGCAGAAATTTTAAAGAGACAAATAGATATATAGTCAGCAGGACTTTAACTTTTGATCGCCAATATTTAAATACTTAATCTATTAGAACATTCGTAAATATTACAATTAAAAAGTCATATGAAATGTCATTGAATCCAATAGCGCCGAGCACGAGTGACCCCCATGGCATTCAAAGTGTTAAATGTAAGGTACCGAGTCGATCAATTTCCTTCCCCCATTCCATCCTCTTTTTATGATATACCCATCCACTGTATCAATCAACTACAGTCCCATCGTTAACACTAGAACTGCCAAACCGGTCAAAATGACTGGTACACAAATTTTTCCAAAAATTTTCGAAGTTTATAAGAGAGTCATAAGATAGATATTATACGCCCATCTCATAAAATACAGATTACCGAATCGATCATCTTAATTCCCCTCTTTTCAAAGTTCTTATTTAATACAATTAAATTTAATAGATACAATGCAGGTAGTTCTTCTGTTAATATCGTCTCGACACAAAGCCATACATATTTAACACTATTCCTACCACGACCGGTCAAATGACCGTTTTTAAAATTTCGATTAGAATTTCCTATACATATACAACGTGATTGAATCGCCTTTAAACTTCACGACTTTTCCTCAAATATACGTATAATACATTCACATTATAATACATTCTTCAATATTCACTTCTTTTTTTACTGTTCATTTTCTGGGAAAAAATTATCATTTGACAAATTCACCGGTTGCGGTAGGAAAATGCATACGTGAAGTGTCGGTAGGAATAGTGTTAATACCCACAAAATTCCCCTCCATCACGCTCGATTCCCGCGCATATCTGCAATTCGTGCATCGCAAGTTCAACGTCCAATAATAACGCATCCACCCAGTAGAATCGTCTGAAAACGCCACAGTATTTTATTCGGCCGCGTTCGGCCAGAACTCCTGCGCACTGCCAATAAATACAAAAGTCCAAAAGAGGAGAGAAACACGGATTGTTTACACGATCGAGGAGCGGCGGTGTTTGGTTATATTACATGCAGAGTGCGCGATGACGGGGACGTGTCTCTGGATGATTGACGGACGACGGTGCACCACGTCGCATCGCAATGCAGGACGTCGCCCGGCTTCCCGGTAGCCGCATGACGCGAATCCGCAAGTCCTGCTGCGTCCGTGCGTGCTCAGAACGGGAGAAAGATCGGCGAAAAAGCAAGAGAAAAAGGGATAAAAACGGAGAGAGAAAGAAATGAAATGAAAGAGAGAGAGATGGCCGATGCGAAGAGACAGAGGAGAGGCAGACGAAGAACGAGATTCGCGAGGAGAAGACAAGCACGAAGAGAGAAGGGGGATGATGGCGAAAGAAGAGGGAAAAAGAAAAGGGAGTTTGGCGATTGCGAATGCGTGGACGGTCCGGCTGCGTCGAAGGCAAGGACGATCCCTTATCTCCGAGTGGCTCCTTTTCCAGGAACCCCGGGGCTCCGCGCCAAATTACTATAAATAGGCGCTAATCGATGCGGTGGGAAAAACGGCCGGACGCGGGCCGAATACCAGCCACGGTAAATCCGTGCCGGCGCGGTACACCGGGACGCGCTGGTTATCCTCCGCCGTGAATTTAAGAGTTTCGAAACGTGCCGTGAAACATTCCGTGATTGCGGTTATGCCACCACTTCCGAGATTAGTTGCCCGTTAATGCGCCGGAATATTCAGACGGGGAGGTTTTGCTTCGAAGGTCTTGGATTTCGCGAGGGGATGAAGCAGCGGGGTGGTTCTCTTATTTTGATTATTTCGAGTATCGTGCTGCTTGCAAAGTGTGGTTTCCTCGAAACGGTTTGCACCGGAAAATGGTGGTGTTTGTGATTACTTCATTTACGAGAGTTGTATCGATGTGAAATTGAAAAAGAATGAATTTTTGAGGTATCGATTTGTGAGCTGAGATGTGAGACTTTAATTAGAGTTATATACAATCGCTATTCCAGATCGACGTAACATTCGTAAATGATCGCAGACACTGTCATCTTCTGGTCCAAAGTATCTAACGTAAGGGTGAGTTTATATTGAAATGTAAGGGATGAATTGTAGGCAGATTTAGATTTAATTGATTGAAGGTATAACGGAAGCAAATTCCGTTACGTCAGTAGTTGTCGATAAGGGAACGAAATATAGTACTTATGTAAGTATGACTAATTCGTAACTTTAAAATGATTATGAAGGAAGCTTTTTCGAGGATGGATAATTATGAAGCTCAAACTACTTTCAGTACTTTAATTTTCTGGGTTTCTGGGATTTCATTGTTATCAACACATTCAGATGAATGAATTTTGTAAATTTAAGGTGTTGGCATATACGTGTGCAACAAAATCAGATGTTTAATGTACTTAATCATCAAGGATAGTACAATTCTAACGACAAATCTAAACTAGCTACGAAAAATAAGAAACCGAATCACCGTAAGCACGAATCTCAGGAAAATCGAGCGTACAATTCACGAAACAAAGTCCATGAAGCACCCCCTATCGTTCTTTCGTATTTCCCGATAAAGCTGACCGCGCTACAGTCTCGATCCGTTGCACGATACAAAATAAGAAGATAAACGATCGCGGCGAGTTTTCATTACTGAATACGGCTTATGAAAGACACTACAATTGCCACGATAAATCTATACCGACGATAGAAATCTTCCAGTTGGCTGGACCCGCCAACGGCCTGATATAAACCGTGACATTTTCCTTTCTAGCTGTGGAGAACGTCGACGTCTACCGTTAATTAGTTCCTGACAAGGGGGCCTCCTCACCCCCACCGCTCCCCTCTCTCTCTTTCTGTCTTGCCCTCTCTCTCTCATTCACTCTCTACGTGCTGTCTGGAATCGTTTTTGCAGTTATAAAGTAACCGAACGTACGTACGTCAAGCGGCGAGTCTAGACAGGGAGAATAGGCCAGTCGATTGCCAAATGGGAAATATGTAATCCAGCCTGTAGCCGCTTGCCGACGGTCCGCGGACAGCCGAGGACAGGCTTCAGAAAATGAGTTTGCAGCAGCCTGCAACATCAAAGAAGTCCGGTGCTCATTCTACCGTGTGTACACACGTTTTACACGTTTGTCTCCTGCATTCGCAGGCCGTGTCGATGGAACGTGGTGGGGCATCAGCATCGTTCTTTGTCTCGAGGATAATTATCACGTCCGTTCAGCAGCGATTCTTTGCGGTAGGGTTGCGTACGTCGGCGGATTCCGGTCAGTCGCGGTGCGGGGGAATAAAAATCGCTATATTTGTCCTCGGTATGGCCTACCAGGGGCGGAGACGATGTGTGGATGTTTCGCCGTTGCATTACATCGACAACACTTGGGATTGGTTGTCACAACAACTACCCCTTTGTATGCTTTTTCGGGAGAGCCATATATTGACTCTGTTTGTACGGCTTTACGGAGGAAAATGTTTGTCAGGTATTTTATGGAGGGTTCGGCATTTGCCCTACTCGATACGTCCGTGGGTAGCACGGGTGGACGAAGAATAATTGGGGTGAGTTGTACTAATTTTATTGAAATATTTAATAGAGGGATTTTTATTATGTAATGACATATAGAAATTGAAAGACAGTGTATGTAGATGATACTCTTCGTTATAATTGTCAGCGAAAGAATTGGGATACAGTTAAGGCAAATGAAAAGTGATATGACGTATTAGATGCAGAAGGCAGATTTGTATATTAAAACTAATATTGGATTGTATCTCGGTAATACACTCATACTAAATCGTCAACCTGTCAAGAATGACAATATCGTCGTATACTACCTTCGCCTGAACTCTAAAGTTACATAACATATTCATTTATAAATCATACAACCCTCTCATACTTACCCATATATGATTCATCGGAGGTTTTACCTTTCATTCTTACTTAATTTAATTTCATGCAGACGATAATTCAGACGATCGACATTACGGTTTTCCAAATTGTATAAAATTCCGCTTCAATCATTCAGACTTTTAAATTCTCTATTAAATGAGTTCCGATTCTATTGTAATCCAGAATGTCGAGACGAAGTAATTATTGGCGGCTGAATTTCTCGACGTTCCTTCAGAATTATTAATCCGCGGTAAATCGCAGGTTCCATTGATCTAACAATAAGTGCATCCAATACGATGCAAGGAGCATCTACACCTGTCCTCTTTTGCCCTTTGTCCGCTTATCCTCCATGAAATCTTCCTCTTTGCTCCGCTCGTCCTCTCGGCAAAGGATCTTTTCAACCCCCCGGACAGGCTTATATTAATTGTCGATAACTATCTGGCTACGGAGGCCTTTTATTAACGTGTCTCTATCGATGACAGCCCTGACGCGGCGATTCATCCAAATGTGAGAATATTATTAACCATAGGCAAGAGAAGATATACTAAGACGCAGGGTAGGTCAACGACCCTCGTAGATTTTGACAAATAGCCTTCGTCCCAGGTGGTAGCATCGAGCTTTTTTACATTTCAGGTTGTGTCTTTGATGTCCCCAAAAAATCACTGAATATTTCTGATAGAAAGGGTTTTGCAAATTTTTATCTATGCAATTTTTATTCGGCATATGTTTGTACAAACTTTTTGACGGGAGACTGAGATTTCAATGTCCTTTTCATGGACGATACTTTGATAAAATAAATTTACAGGCATTTAGTAGTTTATAAAATAGACCTTTGTTTTTAAGATATTCGAATCTCAATCTCTAACTTGATATAGACAATACTTTTTGTAATACAGAGCTTCCTATCCAATTAATTCTTGGAACTCAACGATGAGTTTGCTGATTTAACTAAAAATATCCCTCGATTACTCTACCTTTTTTGCGGTATCTCCACGAATTGATTCCCTACCAATGAGAAACGTAAAAAATTAATTGATCCGCAAAGGCCTAATGTTAAATTACACGATAGTGCCTTGAGCTTCAAATAATTACATCTCGTTACAGTATACCGTGCATCGAAAGCAAAGCGTATAACATTGCCTTAGATTTATCGTAAGTCTCCATAGCAAACGAGAAGTATATTTTACTAGTGCAAGTTTTTGTTCCATCCCGCAGAAATTCGTTGCGAGGTTTTACTCGCATTAAGCGAAGACGTATATTGCAAAAAGCGCGGAGGAAATTTAGTGCCGATAGAGGCCAGGTAAAGTTAACTGACTGGAAAGTATAACGTTCCCGGAACGTAGGAAAATACAACGTAGGCGACTTTTAAGGATTCCGCCGAAGGAATATGTGAGGGCTTGTCTATTGGCGAACATTTATTTGCCGGCGGAACGTAAATTTGTTTAGGGGTGGACATCTAAGGCACGAGTGGTGCCGGCGGTTTACCGTCACGGAACATTTGCCACGAAAAGTGCTTTCACCGTGGCCGCGTCTTCGACTTCCTTTCACTTCCGGTGATCCTGAATTTCAACGGGAAAATGGAAGGGGAAGAAGCCCGTGTCTTCGGCAAAGTGTACCGCTATATTTCTCCCAGAGAACATAGCGAAACGGCTCTCGAGTTGTTTGAATATACTTCTTGGAGAAAAAATTAATTATTACCCCGTTGCGCGATATGATTTTTATGTATTTGGCTGGAAATTATATTTCCGTACCTTTTGAAATTTCAGAACGTCCTATATCAAAACTGCGCAATGTGCGCTATTAAGTCTGTTGAATTTGACGGATTTTTGATAGTATCAGAAAATTAAAGTGAGATATGAGATTTTTTTCAGAGAGAGGTAGTTAAAAGTGAGGGATGCAAATTTGAATTTGAATGGGGTATTATATCGTATTAATTCTTCGTCGAAATGTTTCATTACTTTTATCTGTGAATGAAAAGTTTGCAATTTCGAAATTTCTTCATTTATATGCTGTACGATATTTTATATTATATTTACATATAAATGTATGGATTATATCTGCCATGTAAAATTGGAAAAGTTAAATTGCATCCGCGGACAAAGTCGCTTGCAATTTAATCACACTGCATGGAGTTAAATCAATTAATTTCCCATTAAATCTCTAAAATGTGTAATGCACAAAATATTCAGAAGGAACCTGTATTATTTTCGAAAAGAACCAATCCCGCTTTCATCTCCCAGATTTCATGAATATTCATAATTTCTGCTGATTAGAAATAGAATCCATTATTTTGAAAATTTAATATATTTTCATCACTACAGTAAACCCCCAATTAATTTTTTACCCAATTCTTTTAACCATACAGCCCAAATTGTTATGCATGAAACATTCAGCGGAATTAATTTTACTAATTTACGAAGCATGCTCATTATCATAATTATTGGAGCAATAGATCATACCGTGTGACGTCATCAGATAGGCCGTGTAAATTCTCAACTCAAGCTAAGAATTATTATTCTAGTTAATTATAGGTATTCAATTAAATTGGTATTATTTTGGTATTCACTTAAAATCATATATTTTTCACAAATAACGTTGGTTTTTTTATACTGATTAATAGAGCTTCAAAAGCACGCCGAACATGTACTATTATAATTTCAATGAATCACAGGAAAACATAAGAATCGAGAATCTTCCAATAATCTCACGCTATCTTATCTCTACAAAGGTTGACCTATCCAGAAGCTGTATATTTACACCTGGGGGCACATGACAAATTTTCCTGGAACACCTTTTCCACGTAAACCTGCTAAGTCGCGGCTTAAATTCACCGAAGTCCTCTGTTATTATCTCGGTTCGGGTCTACGTCGGTAGACATCGGCTATGTCATCGTGCCTTCGCGTCTGGCTTGTTGCCCGGCTTAGCTCACAGTCACTCTTCCGCGCCCTCGGAAGCAACAAGCTAGGTGCGCGCATGGATGATGCAGATCTTCAAAACGTTTTTTCTTCGAAATGCAGCTACGAATAGAGACATTTATTCTACAACATGGATTTATTTTTATACGAGGAATCATTTGTAACACACATTGCACTTCAAATCTGCATATGTTGCATTATCAGCCAGCATGTTTACTCTTTGACCGTTACACACCTTCACACGAAGCCAACGATATATTGAGGTAAAGGTAAAGATTGTGTAATACAATTCTCTTATTCCCCGGTTTACACGATTTATAAATTTTAAGTAACTTTTTTAATCATCTCATATTATTATACATATCTTGCTTCTGTATTTCAAATTAATCACATACTTGTACCTTTATATATGTGCCATTTCATGAATGGACTACTATTATTGTTTATCGAGGTAATTTACTTATACGTACGTCGAAATAACTGACCGTATTGTACACATTTTATTTGTTTTCGGTTTACACGGTTATCTGAGGAACCTATCTGTAGTGTAAATGAAGGGATAGGCGTGTGTGTGTGTGTGTGTATGCCTTTTTGTATACACGATGAAGTAATGTCTACGTCCACGTTGAATATTGTCGTCATTTGTAAGAATATAAATAAATGTTATATATATAAAACTTACACGGTATAGAGGACATTGTAAGGTCATCTGTATTTCTTAAATAGAATGTTGTTTTTTTATCGCGACGTGATGGCCCATGTTGAGACGATTTCAACAAGTTATCGTGGAAGGTCATGCGGGGTCAAATGCAACAGTAAAATAAACTGCCTTACAATGCAAGCCATGCCCGAAGTGGTGACAGTCTGCGTCGATGCAAAGTTGCAATTTTCGTATCGCTGTAGCGTGTACCTGTCTTATCGTCCTTGAATTTATTCTACCACATGCTGTATTCCATAGACCCTCGTTTTTGTAGAAAACGAAGTTGTTGCTATGCAATGACACATCGGAGCGATCGACTCTCCCTGGAGACCGGGCCAATCTCGAGCCGGCATTTGTATATGTATCGTCAAAGCATGGAATCCATTATTACATAAAATAACTAGTATTAAATCCGTTGTTTCATCAAATAACTAGACAACTATGGCCAGTTATTTCATGAAATACATTGTTATTTTATGAAATAACTGAATTATACGCTTCAACGGTGACATATACATCATTGCTGGAAAAAAACTTCTGTTTCTGTACTTTTATGTGTACGAATCCTTTTGCAACATATTGTTTATGTTATAGCGGTATATAGCGTGGAACTAGAAGTGTAAACATTCCAGGGGTTTGCAATATTAACATGAATCCGTAGAAGTATAAGTAAGTTTATTTTACTACCTCAATCGACCTTGCATGACCTTCCACGACAGCTTGATGAAATCGTGGTTAAAAATATTGAATATTGAATACATAGGATTCAATGCTTGTCTCATAATATGTCCACCTAAATACCATGTAAATTGTATATAACAATTTTTCATATTATTACAAATATCGGCAATGTTCAAGGTAAACATAGATGTTACTCCACCTTTTATATCGATAAGTATTCGACAGCGTATTATACACCTTCCGTAGTTAATTAGTGTTAAGTGTTAATAAACTTATTGCAGTCGTATTACGGAATACGACACTAATTATACGACAGATTTGGAACACAAGCAATTAACCCCTTAGCCTAAAATAACGTGTGGCGCTCGTAGCGCGGTAAGTGGAGTAGGAAATTTTCAAGTTTCGTAGGACCTATAAAACTGAAAATATCAATGAGACGCGACCCGATAAATTATTTTTATAATATTAATATTACATTAAATTATACGATATATTAAGAAACACCGATCAATTTTTATTTTAGCAATTTAATTCTAAACCATTGCGAAGCCAGTCACAAAAGAAGTCGCAGGGCAAGGGGTTAATAGCTAATTTCTCCCTAAGATTCTGATCCTACTGCCAACGTCCACTTTCCCTAAACTATCAAACTTGAATATTTCATAAACCAAAGTTACTCGGTTTTACTTATCTCTCAAAGAGTAGCGTATATTCTCCATGCGTATCCCCTTAAAAAGATCAGCACCGTAACATCTTACGGTTAGAGGCCGTTGTAGGCATCGAAACGACTCGTCCCCGTGGCAGTCTTATCAATCAGAAAGTCGTAAGGTCGCCGTTGCGAGTTACGATATAATAAAACAAGGCACATCCACGGCCTCGTACGAGCGACACCGTATTTATACGTGAGATTCTCTCGTCCTCTGCCTTCGTATTTCTACGGTATTCACCGCGTGGTCCAGCACGGAGGAAAAGAGGAGGAACGTCGTAAAACTCGGCCATCCGAGCGACATAAGTTTCACGGTGTAACGCGACACGTAAACGCGGATCGTACGTCCTCGAAGATGACGCCGGGAATCTTGACTCCCTTCGGGACATTTTTAGGCCGCCGTCTGTTGCTCCGGACACCCTCTTCGACGGGACAACGTCGCGGAACGTCCTGGCATCCTTTTACGAGCGCATCATCCGGATTTGTACTTACTTAAGGAACCGCTACTGCAGGGATGTTTCTGGGGGATGGAGGGAAGCTTGAACGACTACGATCGACGGATAGGTGTATTTTATTGTTGATGATTCTGACTTGTAACTTTGTTGAGGGAGTTCTTATGCAGGAAAAATATTTGTGTAGCTGCAATTTCGGTTTTTGTGGATTCACAAATGAGGAGGAAGGATAGAAAAATTCTAAGATGGAGAGGAAAATTGGGGAGGGATTCGAGAAAGTTTTGGGTGGAATAGCAGCAGCGTTGAAAAAAGTGAAGTAAAAGTTGAGTTGAATGTAGAGAACGTAGGACGAATGTTCACAAGATGCAAGGGAAAAAGTGAAAATACATTTCGAATATTCAAAATCGATTTTTTATTTACATGTAAATTCACAATATGTTGCATTAGGTAAATTGCTTCCTGCATCTTCCACTTGCTCCATGTTTTCTATTTTAACGTCATTCGAAAGATTTAGAGGCGGAATTTCATCATAAAAATGCTTCCGCTATGTTCCATGCACAGGAATATTTTTAAAAATGTGTCTTTCGTTGAAAACAAATACGTAATTGAAACCGTTTATCCGTGGGAAAAAGATAATAAATATTAATTTAAAAAATATATTTATTCAGTAATCTTTCGAAGGGAGATAGAACATAAAGAAAAAATATTACATCAAAAACAATTTATATTACGATACAGATTTAAAGCATATTGTATACAAATTCTAGTATTATGAAAGTTTTGAAAATCCCTTTCTGAAAAATACAGTAGGACTCCGTATAACGTGGAAAATATCAGTTGTTTTCTTTGAAAGTGGTGTAAGTCCATTTTATACTATATGGAGATATTTATGGATTTGTATTTGAATGGTTTGAAAAATATTCTTCTATGTAATACGCTCATTTTATGTTTTTTTTAAATATTAAATTGATTTAACGTTATAACGTGATCGTTTTTAAAGTATTAGTTAAAAATGGAGTAGAGAAATTATGTAGTATCATTTTTTAACTAAACATTATGTCTTTGCGGAAAGTGGACTTACATCACTTTCAAAGTTATTATATTTGTAATTTCATTTTCTACGTAAAGTTATATTGACAAAATGATGAAAAGTTTGAAGGATTTTTGTGGGAACTGTTTATAAGTAAAAAGCTCACAGCAGATTGCATTCATTGTTATCACTAATGAACTTTTTCTCAAAAATGGTCTTGCACCACTTTCAAAGGAAACGGCTCATATATCCTGCGTTATATTTCACTTTTATAGTTGTCGTTCAAATTGTCCTTAATTCTAAAATACACAGTTGAACAATTTTATAATTTTCTTTTAAATTTTGCAGAGTAATTTTGAATATCGTTGTTTAGGAACGTAACACAATTTTATACGTTAAAAACACCGCGTTATACGTAGTTGTACTGCAAAAAGTTATTAAATTCACAATAGTTCAACAACGATCTTACGATTTCAAACATACATTTAATTTGCAAGTTACTATACTCACAAAAGTACAATATCCTTCATTACCCTGTTAACCGGGTAGGACGTAATATTTCGTCATACCAGGAAGACAACTCTAATGCGTATGACGATGTTTTTCGTCGTGGCAGTTTTTAAATATGGTATGTTGAACGCATTACGTTTTACGTTATTCTTTTCCATTAAATTCTAGCGTGGTACTTTAGGTGTGATAATATTATTTCTCACTGCGAAGAAAAAAGTCTCCAGTTTGAAATGAGTTGAACAAAAGTTAATTCCCCGGTTAACAGGTTAATAAAAAAAAAATGTTCCCCACGCACGCAACCAATGCCTCTCAAAAAAGACAGTTGCCGCTCATACGTCCATAACACTGGCTGCAGCGTGTTAATCATCATTGATTCCCGAAAGGTTCGTACATTTTCCCGAAAAACTTATCGCTATGCGCTCGTTAAGTGATATTTGAATCGCGTCGGTACAAGGCACGCTTGTAATATTTTCATCCGTGCCAGATGCAATCCGGGTGCAGTAAACATTCATCGGCGGCGATGCCGCGAGAGCTCGTGGTGAGTCCAGATAGAGGAAGTTCCGCCGAATTGATAAATCCCGAGCAGGCTGAGCTCGTGTGCGGTTCCATGTAGGTACGTGGAGCAGTTTGCAAGTTATTTAAGAGCTATCGGATGCCGTGCAGCCATTAGCTCCGATCGCATTACCGCCAGATTGGCTAATGGCTCTGCCCTCCACCCGCAGGACTTTTCCTTCGGTCTCGCAGTTTTCCCGATACCCGTCGTCTCCGGTATATCCTGATAACGCTAATTATCACGTTACGACCGGCCGATTTCCCAAAGCGAGTGTGCCAGAGTTGTCGATTATTTCTTCGCGCCACGATCGGGAAACTTGTCTGCGTAATGCGTCGGAGGGAACGGGTCCTTTGACTGTGATATATTTCTCCTGCCATTTGGAGGGTAAAACGTATGTCGTCGACAAAAATAATGAATTTATAGGAACTTTAAGAAATTGTACTTGTCGATGGTTCTTGAAATCATGAAATCGTTATGAAAAATCATAAGTCCGTTGACCAGACATTATACTCAAGAACTGCGTGTTGTTTTGAAATGTCTCCTTCGTACCCCACCATTTTCCCTATAAATATATTATTTTTCTCAGTATACCAAGAATTTTCAGTTACCATTTTATCGAATAACTTGCTCCGGATGATGAAATTAATAATTTCCATTCTCAAGTGTCCGTAAAAGTAAACCAGCAACGATTTAGCTATGCAATTGGCATTGAAGGGCATATCAGCAAATAAGGCATCGATATCACAGACACTCGGAACTGTCGAGCGTTTCGTTATCCGGTCGCGGTGCAAATTTTGCATTTGTCCGAATCCCTTC
Source organism: Cerceris ruficornis (assembly GCA_963989415.1). NCBI lineage: Eukaryota > Metazoa > Arthropoda > Insecta > Hymenoptera > Crabronidae > Cerceris > Cerceris ruficornis. Next base: position 9,891,000 of record OZ022524.1, on the reverse strand, counting down.
CGGCCTTTTTACAGAGCGAACGCGCGGGATAGGACGAACGTATAACGACACCCATAGGTATATACACGTCGGCGATTATACGGCGACGCCCCGAAATCGCGGGTCGGTCATTAATTTCGGCGCATAAAAATCAATGAACAGCCCATAAACAACGCCGGCCGGTACGCTCTCTCTCCCATTTTCCAATTTGCAATTGCGAATCGCGTTTTTAATTATAACGAACACAATGGCAGCCCGGTACCGCCGCCCCTTCCGCTTCTACCGATTTCCTCTTTCTCTCTTTTTCATCCCGCTACCTGTCTCTCTTGTTTCTCTCTTCCTCGGCTTCCCTTTTTCCCCATCGTTTCGTCTCATTCCCTTTTGCTCTGTACAGAGCGATGCGACCGGGAATGGCATCCGGCTGGTCTCTCGCGTCCCAACCCCCAACCGCCATCCCCCGACGTCCCTTCGTTGCCTAGCGAGATATTCCGTTTTCACGATAATTATTGTCGTTCGATTTCTCTCTGGCTCTCTCCCTGCCTCTCTTTCTCTCTGCCTATCTATCTCTATCTTTCTATTTCGCTCTCTCTCCCTTTTTCTCTCTTTGACGCACGACACCCCGCGCTGCCTCTCCACCTAGCCACCCCCTCGATTTTCCACCCTCCGTCCGCGGCATCCGTGCACCAAAAATCGCAGCAACGCGCGATAACCGTTCGTCCGCCGCAGCGACAAACATTTTACGCGTTGATATTCACCTCCCTTTTACTCTCTTTTTTTTTTGTTTTTCCGAACGGCGCAGCTTTTGATACTTCCCTCTCTCCTCTCTTTTTCTCTCCAACTTTTTTTTTCGCCCAGAACGTTTTTACGAGCCGTAAGTGTTTCGAACGCGAACGCAGAGTGAATTTTACAGTTCGGTAATTTTTCTGATAATACTCGACGATCAATTCTGCGATGCTTCTACCCTCTCTCTCTGTCTCTTTCTTCTTCGTTTCTTCCGTTTCATCTTCTTTCTCGCAAAATTCGCGTATCGCCCGGCAAACTACAACGCGATTGATTTTTTTCCCTCCCCTCATTGACAGAACCGTAATATTTACACACGGAGGTCTGCCGATGACTTTTTTATCGGGTGAATTTCGGCGCAGCCCGTCCTTGGAAAATTTCGCAGAAAGCCATTAATGGACGTGTACTGACATCTATTCGAACGTATTATCGGCCGGCTATTGTTCAATAATACGTTGCGCATTTTATATTCTACATACGTCATACACATCAGCGAGTACGGAAATTTCAACGGGGCACCATCCCCCGCCGGCAGGGGGTGGAGGATGCGAATCGGCTTTCAAATAAAAACGTCGAATTCGCGCAGAGCCGGGCGCGTCGAGTGTGTACCCTCTCTATAATTTAAAATCGGGCTACGTGAGCGTTAAAGCATTAAATAAAAACAATCCCCCGTCGCGGAATGATGTAATGAACGATATCGGATTTTCAGCTAATTTTTAATCGTACGCCGCGCCGGTACATTCGCAAGCATATTCAAATAACGCGGACAAAATAGATTTATAGAATTCGTTAACTCGACTCGCCGACCGGTTGGAAATTTATGAAATTCTCGTTGTCACGCTCGACTGTTAACTCTTACACTGAAAAGCCTGATAGGTGTGCGTGATCGTTTCGTTGGATTTTAGGATATTGCTTTTTTAAAAAATTATGTTACCTTATAAGTCCTTGGGCTGTGAATAAATTTATCCCTCGTCTCCATGGTAATAAGTCTTACGTTGAAATGAGAGGGATTACTATTTTTATCTGTGGATGTCAGATCTGTGTTTGAATAATTAACGACCTCCTGAGGTGTTCACTTGATTTTTTTATATGAAGAACATTATAGGGAAAATTTGTATCGCATAAGCAGTATAATTTTGTCACTGTAATATATAATATGCCTGATAATTTGTTGTCATCGGCACGTTAATTTCTGTACTTGTTTCATGGAATTTTTTGTGAGATATATCTGATAAAAATTAAAGCCTTCTCAATTTTCTTGATCAGTGATTCAAAATCATTGAAAAAAAAATTAGAATGTGCATTGGTATCCACGATGAAGTATAATTAAACGATTTACGATTTTTTGTTTAACTATTATCCACGTAACTATGTGTCCTAACTAATTCCCTGTTAATGTAACGTCAAAAAACATTATAGAATTAATTTCAGTTGATCAAATAAATTAAAGCAAGCATAGAGTTAATATAGGAACACAGCATCACCGATAATAAATAAAATAATCAACGTGTTACCAGCACTGCAAAAATTTGTAAATTTTTCTCCAAACCATACAAATTTTACAAATTTCTATATATCTTTTATTAAATCTATTTCGTTTCCAATAAATTGATCACGCCCATAAAAACTTTCTACTGAATTCTACACAACTGAAGTCCATTGAATCCATTATTATTGTTTCAATCTCAAAAATCAACGCAATTACCAGCATCCACATGAACGGATTATCATTTGCAGCCAAGTGATAATCCAGCTTAAAATAACGTAATGTACTAAGATAAAACAAATCAGGAAATATATTCGCATCGATGCGGTTGAGGACGAACGAGAGAAAAAGTATTCTTCAGGGTATTTGCGTGACTGCTTTCGTACGAGCGGAATAAAACAAAACACTGGCTCGGTTTTGTAAGCGCAACACCATGGGCTTCGCAATCGTTAAGAGTTAACGACGTAACGATTATGTCGCCATCCTGGATAATCACTATCGCCGCCGATACGGATCTTTATAACTTGGAACGCGCCGGAAAACACGCTTCCCGGTCGAAACGAGAGTATTTCAGGGCGAAACTGTCTGTAAAGCTTGTCACTTCTCGAAAAACCCCATGGATGTTGGCCAGAAATCAAATGGAAATGTTTTTTTCGAGTTTACTCTGGGCCCTCTTTTTTTTTCACCGTCCCTCCGCCACGTGTAATTCTATCAAGCTCGAATAGGATTCCTTTTTTAGAGAAATTCGGCCGGACCGAATATGACGTGTAATATTTTCGATGGATTTTAACGCAAACTTTTGACGCTCGACAAACGTGAAGTTCCATCGGTATAGATATACAGGTATGGAAAAAGAAATGAGAAAAAATGTTGGAGAGATGGAACTTTATACGTTGTAATATATTTTTATTTATATGTTTTATTAGTTACGGAAATGAAATGTATTTTAAGGGTTGCGATAAATCTGCGTGAAATGTTGGCAGAAATCAATTAGAGGAAAGTGTTGCTTGTATATTCATTGAAGAGCGTGCATAAAATTGTAGATTCTCTTTTAACACTAGAACTACCGGCGGTAAATCTGTTATTTTTAAATATATTAAATAAGTACTTTGAAAAGAGGAGAATTCAGAGGTGGAAAAGGTGATCGATTCGGTAATTTATGTTTTATGAGACGGACGTAGAATATTAATTCTATGACTGTCGTATAATCTTGGAGAATTTTTGGAAAAAATTATGCACCAGTCATTTTGACTGGTTTGGTAGATTTAGTGTTAAACAAACTGAATGTACTGCATACCCACTAAAGATGGACATTTACGGAGAAACTTACGAACGATTAACAGCAATATATTTTTGATTTAATTACTAAGACATTATAATCATTTTTACCCAGACATTTTTCTAATAACTACAAAGTATCTCCACAAGACTCAGAAAAATCATCGGACATTGAAATTTAACTAAAACCATCTTTTTTTCTATTCATTGTCCACTATAATGATTTCCCCCAACACCTACAGTTGTAGGAAGATTGAAAACTACCAATATCAAAATTATCAATAGCGTTTAAAATAATCCCTCCCATTTTACCTTTCTTTATTAATCCAATTTTACAATATCACCCGAACAACATTAAACACCTCAAATAATTACGATCAACCCCACACAGCAGATAAATTATTCCAAGCTCATCCCTCGAAGATTAACCGGACTTATCACCTACCCATCATCTGAAAATCCCATCCCCAATGGTGACCTCACTGTCGGCTTCTCATTTGTTTTCTATTTCTAGCGTAGACGTTGGTGCTCCACGTAGTGACTTTTCTCCGACGGTATAGGTCGACCAGAGAGGTATAAGGGTAATCCCGTGGGGTGCTCCGGAGGGAGTTTCATATAGAGGGCCGCCGCGGTGCGGCCTCATATATAAGGATTTATCACGGCTAAGTCTCCCGTATATTGCTACGTACCGAACCCTCCCCCGCGAGTTCCTCAACTCTCTCTCTCTGCCTCTCTTTCTCTTTCGTTTATATCTTTTCCTCGCCTTCTCTTTCTCTCTCGCCCTCTCTTACTCTCTCGCGTATCTCTTTTTCTTGCCTTCCCTCTTTCCCTTTCTCACTCGCTATTTTCCTTTCTCTCACGGTCTCTATATTTTTCTCTGCCTCTTTCCTTTCTATCGCTTTCTCTATCTCTTTTCCCCCTTTCTCCCTTTACCTTCTTATCTTTTTCCTCTCAGCTCCTTTCTATCTTTTTACTATCTCTCTTTTTATCTCCTTCACTGTTTCTCTTTCTATCTGTTTCTCCATCGTATCTCTTATCACTTTTTCCATCTTCTTCCGTCACTCTCTTTCCTCCCGGTTGTCGTTCTTTCCCTCTTTCATTCTTCTCGTATTTTCATCTTCAACCCCACTCCTCGTTATTCCAGCTCGCCCTTCCACCACCTTCGCGCGTCCCTTCTCTTCCCATTCCTTTCTCCTCCTGATTTTATATCGCAGGCCGTATTTACTATTTGCATCCAATTATCCCGGACTTGCAACCGGGACGAAGAATAACGGCGGGGCTCCGTTAACCTTCTCGCGGACCTCATCAGTCGGTAAACGAAGACTCAGTCTCTCCGTCGTGATGGATGCCGAGTTTCTCAAAGGAGATACGCGAAAAGCGGAGTTAGAGTTTTACAGTGGACGGCCGTCGTCATTTGTACGGCTGTCTTCGGTTTGAATACGCCGACGTTTGTTCCGGGTTGCCGGTTAATTGAAACGATAAAAGATGCCGGATAGGAATTTTATGCGAGATAACTTCGAATTATATCATGTCGGGATGCTTTTTCGAGCTGCATGCTTGTCCTGCCTTGTTTCGCGTTAATCAGGTACGGGATGTTGTAATTGTATCTGACAACTGTCAGGTGAACAACGGAGACGAGCAGCACTGTAATGATATTAAATTGTACAATCAAAATTCTTTGTCCTTCGTTGTTATAACTTGACGCGAGAAGAAATATTATTCGTTTTAACTAGGATTGCAATTTATTCGATATTTTGTATTTCAACGTATTTTGGTTGAAATTCGTTTGAATAATTTGTAACCTCGAGCAAATTAATTTTACCTTAATAATATAACCGTACATGTACTAAATTAGAATTTTTTAAATATCTTTTCCATATCTCATACATTTCTGTTATCTCTAGTTAACACTAGAACCACCAAACCAGTCAAAATGACTGGTACACAATTCTTTCCAAAAATTCTCCACGTTTATAGAAGAGTCTTAGAATAAATATTCTATGCCCATCTTAAAAAACATAAATCACCGAATCGAGTAGCTCTTTCCGCCTCTTGATTCCCCCTTTTCCAAAGTACTTATTTAATATTTTGAAATATGATAGATTTAACGCCGGTAGTTCTAGTGTTAACGATTGATCCGATTCCAAACTAAAAAAGTTTCGAGACAGGAAGAAAACATCCCTACAAAAATAAGTGACAATTTCAAGCCATGATTTCCACACCCTCGTCTATTAAATGACGATAGAAAAGTACCCTCACGATTAAACGATCGTCGCTAGTATCCGCAGAACAGGACGCATCCAATTGGGAAAATAAAGTTATTTGGAAACCGCGAGGAGAGCGCATTAGGGGGTCGCCGCAACTACGGGCCGATAAAACCCCTTACGGGTAACCATGACCTCTTCGTGTATGCGGGATATCCCATGATAGTGCGTACAGGGATTCCGAATGTGTCTGGTCCTTTCTCCTTTTTTCCCTCTTGAGCCACCCCGCAGAATATCTCTCCGTGCCGTTTATTTCGAATCAGATCCCGGATACACTCGTATGACGTCGCTTCCGGTCCCCGGGGAATCGGGACGTCTTGCCTTCTTTTCGGCTCCTTTCTTGGATCTACCGTCTTTCTTGGGCTCGCCGTTTATCCGCGCCTTCTTTTCGCGAGGAGGGTTCCTTCTTTCGACTCCTTCGTAACGCGGAAAAATAGGGTCTTACTGTACGTTATCGAGAATTTTCCGCTGTTTAGTATCGCCGCCTCTTGAGACGGTCGTATGGGGTTGAAGGGTGGAAGGATGTGGTGGATTCTTGAGTAATTTTCTTTGGAAAATTGGTGTCTTCTTTTTTAACGATGGGAAGGTTGTCACAAATATTGTGCGGATGTTTGTGAAGATTGTTAATTTTATGGACACGGTGGAGAAAATAGAATTTGAGGAGAATTCTTCGCAGAAGTGAAAGATATTTTGAGGTTGCGATAAATGTGAGTGACACGTTGGCAAAAAACTACTGGAGGAAAGCGTTGAGATTATTGCTCTATTGTTCTATAGACTGTAATAGAGAAAATTACAAACGATTGGCAGCAATATACTTTTATTTAATTGCTAAGGTATTGTAATATTCTTCGGCATGATAGAGGAAATAGAATTTAAGAAGAGGTTTGCTGCGCATAGTAAATATTGCAACGAGTGACATATTTTGGATATTTTACTCACTTTTGTATATTACGTGCATACTTTGCATCTTTGCAGTCTTAAATTGCCCACAAATACAAAAAGTCTATCTACGAATTTTACTGTACTTCCCTGCATACTTTTGAATTTTTAAGAGAAAAGTGAAGTTAAAGAAAATAAGAAATTATTAATAATAACAAACCTTTAATAAAATTCGAACATTCTACCATAACACCCAACACCACTTACAATCTCATATACCTTCAAATCCACCCAGTCAAGTTTGATACATTTCTTTCTTTCATGCAGACAATTCTATAAAAATTCACCAACCACCAAACATACCAACTGAAAAAGTGGAAATTAAGAAACATTCAGACAGAATAATTCCCCGAAATTCCACGGTCCGTTGTAATCGCCGCGAAGCTCGCGTTCCAAAGAGCGTCCCGTCGCGTCGGTTTGGAAATGTCTCGGCGGGTTGAAACGACGCGCACGAGGGGACACGTAGGAAGGTTTCACGTACCTAGTAAAGCTTCGGGATAGCCGACGGAATCGCAAATTCCTCGTAGGTGCGGACCACGGAGGGCATTTTGGCGGTGCGAAGACCGGCTTCGGACGTCGTCGCATTAACTCGCGGCCTCGGCATCGTTAGCGGCATACCTTATCGTTTCGTGCGCAGCGCTGGGCGTTTGGAATGTGTAAACACCGAGCTACCGGGTTACTTCGGGGGGTGATTTTCTACCCCTATGTATTAGTGGGACAGGGAGTGACTATCGTTAAATTTACACGAGGAGATTGACAATAGGGGCGGGCCATGATTCATCGGAGTCTCGAACGAACTGATTTCGACGAAAGTAAATTACTAGGATGTTGACTGGAGTTTGCGTCGAGGGTGGTGCGAATGGGGAATTTTAATATTTTATCGTTTTGACTCTGTAATGCCTGGTTAGGATGTAACAGGATTAAGACATATTTTTGTGTTGTATGCTTCGGAGGATTATGATTTTTCTTTTTTAATGTTTCTTGGAGACTGGGGAAAGATGGAGGAGGAATTATAGATGCGCAAGATGAGGAATTTTCTGACATTGGCGTATCACGTGTGAGTGAAAGGAGAACGAATGAACGAAACAATGAAGAATGTAAGAAAATAACTGAAGAATTTTAAAGATATCCCTGAGAAAATTTGTCATGGCATCATAGAACAAAGCTGATCAGCGCGAAATAGAATGTTGCACTTGTACTCCAATTTCAATCGACTTTCGATCGTATCGAAGAATATGGTACCCGTGCAATTTCATAAGTCCTGGTGTATCATTGGGAAATTAAAAAATTCTTTTTTCACGTTTAATGTCGTTTCAGAAGGAAAAAAAATTAACGACGCAGCGCTCTGAAGAGGATGAAGTTACGACCTTGGGTAAGGTCGAATTGCCCTGCAGCGGACGAAACATTTCCGTCCGAGCGTGTAAAGCGGCCTTTAGGCAGAAGCTGGGTTCTATCGCAGTTCGCGAATTCCGTCCTGTCATTTGTAACTGTCGGGCTGCTCATTACAATTCCCCATTCCTCTCTTCTGAACTACCCCTCGTGCCCTCTCGCTCGGCTACCCCTCTTCGCCACCCTCTCGAACGTCTCGTTCCGCGGCAGGGCCAACGAAGGGTTCTGGCGTTTGTGCTTCCTCCCTTTCCATCTCGCCCTCTCTCTCTTTCTCTCTTCCTATCTCTCCTTTATCTTTCTCTTCCTCTTTTTCTCTCTCCGACGTTTCTTTTTACGTTGATGCGCAAACGCAACCTATTTTGCCCCCGCAACACGTCGCAAAATAGAAGAGGCTAATAGAAATATACATTTTTAATTATCCACCTAATTGTTTTACTCCGAAGCCGAAATTGGGTGGGAATTTTACGTCCACGGTTATTTATCGTTTCCCAGGAGGGAAAATATAAGGTACTTAAATACACGACAGAATTCACGAAGCGATAGATTATGCCGAGAGTTCGTCGTAATAGGAAATTTATCGTGGGCAAATATTGGCACAAAATTCCAAAGGTTACGGGAATCGCTGACATCGCCGTAAATTATAAATACGCGAGTCTGACCAATAAATCTTCGTTTATCCCGCGCAACGTAGATCTACATACATCAAAACCCGATTTGCACGGCTACTATACATACAATCGATCCTCCCTATCGTTCTCGTCAGTCCGTTCGGGGAAAATATCGCGATGAAAATCGCCAGCAAAGCAACCGAGGAGTCCTCCTTCGCCGGATGCCTCGAACGTCTGCGAGGTCGAAGCCACCCGCTCGACCATTTTCTTTATTACATTCCTTATTTCCTATCCAGCCAGTCTCTGCAACTGTAATACAAATTCCTATTGTGATTTATGTTGATATCAATGGCAACCCTCGGTGTTGTCCCGTCTGCGCTCACTCCTCGCCCCCTTCTGAAGGCTGAAGGACGCATCTTCCGCTCACCCTCCTTGTTCTGGGTCCAGATATTATGCTTTATTGAATCAGAGTTGTCACTGTTATTGTTAGCTTCGCGCTCCCTCCTCCGCTAAATCTCTCTTTCTCTCTCTCTCTCTCTCTCTCGTTCACTCCATCTTTCTTTCTCTACATCACCGTTCCTCTTTCTCTCTCTCGTTCATCTCCTTGCTCCTTCGCCCTTCCTCCGTCTCGTCCGTTTCACGGCTGCCAAGCGAGCTAGGGTGAAACCAGCCACCGCGGGGTCTCTATGAATTTTATTAATAAAACAACATCGGCGAGAAGCTCCGCTAACGCGGCCCGACAAAGCACCGACTGACAGGCCGCAGCCGCTCTTACGTGTATCTCTTTTGAGGCCGACGAGCGTGGAAAATTTGTGCGCTTCAACCCTCCCCCGGGAATGGAAGTATCCGCCGTCGGGTTTTCTAAAGCGGGACACGCGGAAGGTACCACCGCCTACTTATCGCCCCGGCTCGAATACCTTTGTGTTGCGGATTCAAGAACGCATTGTCGACTCCTCCCAGTTGCTCGATAGCGCGCAAGAGAGGACTCCCAGAGAGGGTGGCGAACGAGCCTCGTCGCTTTGACGGTTCGGCGAGTCGCGATGGTTTCAGCGAATCACGGAGGAAGTGTCTCGACGTAGGGTAAACGAAATGTGCGTGAACGTAGGGTGGTCAAGCTTCTATGACGTGTGTACGTCTTCCGATGTGAAAAATGCACTGAAAAAAATTCAGATAACGAGATACGTGTCGTAGGACACTGAGAAAGGATTATTGAAGTTGTGCAGAAATCTTTCGTACTGAAACGTTGCGTGGTACCGATGGAACATGCGTGGAAATCTTTTTAGGCCTGGTGACAACGAATATATTGGTATTAAAGACAGGGGAATGCAGAAAGTATAGTATAGAGTGATACAAGTCGTCTTTTTCATCTATCTCATAATTAAGTAGGAATAAACGTAATACTGTGAGGTCAAAGAATTAACTTCGATGTAAATTGAGGATTTCTATGGCCTCAGTGGAAAATTCGCCACGTAATTCATTAGCAGTGTAAACGCAATCTATTTTTAAGTTACCAAAAGGACAGGCTTCGACGACTGCGACTAACAAGTGCCGCTTAACCCCTTCAGACCCGAATTTTTAAATTATAATTTAATATAATTATAATTATAATGTTTATTTATAACTTGTAAATGTACATTTTAATGGACATATGGTCCTTACGCAAAATTTGTAACATTAAAGAGATCCTGAGAAATATTTGTATAAAAAAAACTAAGTAAAACAACGGTTAAACCTATACGTAATAAAATACAGCACGAAAAGTATTATGTACATTACAATGTGCACAGAGTCTGAAGGGGTTAACTTCTCCTTTAAATGCGTTCACTTGAACATTAAAAACTGTACTACATGACCGTCCAAAAATGCCGGCCCGTGACCATTACCTGCCTCGTCATCGGCAAAGTATCCGAGTGTTCCGTTTCTCGCAACTCTCTGAATGGATCTAAGGACCAATACTCCCATTAACAACCGATTGAAACGCTTCTCTGAGAGAAAGTGAGAGTAGAAGAGAAGAAAAGAGGCAAACGGACAAAGGGAGAGAGAAAGAGGACGCGTGCGTTTACACAGCGTACAACAGTGACTTGCGACAGTGGGCCGCTATAAACGTGATTAATGGACACGACTCGTTTACCATTCTGATACTCTTGCAGCAGCCGGAATAACAAAGTACTCCTTTGCTATCACTCTCGAGACTCCCCTTCTTCCTCTCTCTCTTCCATTCTCCCTCCAATTCGCTCATTTTCCTCTATCTCTATTCGGCTTACGAATCGCGAATCCTCGAAAAGGCTACGCCGTGAATTCCAGGACTCTTTTGACAAGTAATTTAAGCTTGCCACCATAAGTCATGCGAGCTGTAACGAGTTTCAAGGTTCCCGTGATGGATTCAGGCATGGAAACGATCGTTTTCGAAATAGACTTAACCTTTCGAATTCGCGAAATGCCATAGGTCGTGAATGGGTTCGGATCCTGTCAGTGGGTAATGACACGAGTTATGACTTTAGCGAACTTTGATCTCACGGGAATTGGGTCAGCAGCCGTTTTTAGCCGGAAGCTATCCAATTCGGAAATTGCCGGTGTAACGTCGCGAACGATGTTTGTTGGGATTTGCTCGATTCGAAGTCTCGAAGTTTCGTCGAATTTTCGAACATTTCGCGCACCGATATAAATAGTCTGGCGTACGAGATAAATAGAGAGCTGTCGGGAATAATGTGACGTATTTAATCAATATATGTACAGTTAGAAAGGGTTACCTCCTTAATTTAAGGTTTACTTTTTTAAGGGCTACTCGACAAATATAAATTTGTAATCATTACTTAGAATCAATGTAATATCAATTGTTGAAGTTTATTAAGCCATGTATCCTAGGACGTCGCCATAATCGTGTGAAAACATTTTAAAAAGTACCATGTTACAGATCAACAGTTGCAGTTTTTCCGCCATTATATCGAAACTGTGTTCTCAGTGTAATCATAGAAGGGTTGATATATTAGAAACTTTATTACCTCTCTGTCATTAGTTCATTCACTCTATAATTGGACCCGTAGTTTAATCGCAGACAACATTCATTTACTTTTTCGGTTTTTTGGTAACTCCCCTTCGATGTGAAGAATATACTTTCTAAGTATATTATTGTTTTACTAATTCATGCAGTGCCGCGTTAAAGGAGACTTATGAAATTCCAAAAAATGCTGTCATATTATTTATGATCTCATGGTGAAGAGTTAAAAAAACTACTCTCCAGCGTACAAACAATTAATAAACCACTTGTAACAGGTATAAAACAGTGGAATGAACCAGCGATGAATTCTGCATCAAAAAGAATATTCTCCGCAATCCTTTTTCCATTCGCAGTGTCACGATGCAGGCCAGCAAGACGAACATCCCTTACGCGACCGTTTGCCGGGCGCAGAGGAGCATTCTCTCACAAGGACAACGCAAACATTCTCGATTTACACGTTAGCCATTCCATTTGGCTCGAATCGGTTGGAAGCCATTAATATCGGCGAGCGTGAAAGCCACTCCGGGCGGAGCTCGAGCTCCTGACTCCCCGGGAAGACGGGCAACCCTTTACTCCCAATTCCCCGAAAATAGCAAGGGGTAACTGGTTCTCTCCACCCCTTTGATCGCCGCTTCTCATCGCGTTGTCTCTCGTCTCTCTTCCCTCTACTCTTTTCTCTCCCTCTCCGTTCATCCACTCCTCCTTACTCTCTCTCTTCTCATTCTTCTTTTTCTCTACATTCTTCCGCCTCCTCCGACTCACCCCTTTCCCAAGAGCCCTGAAATCAATAAATACATATTTGTTCGGTACACAGGGAATCAACTATCAATGACGCTAATACCATTAGCGGGGAGTCCTGACGCAGCGAACCGAGACGCCGGAATGAAAAGAGAAGGGAAGAATGATACGAAGAGAGATGAAAGATGGGCGAGGGAGAGAAAGCCTGGAGAACGGTTTCTCTCGTTCCCGTGATTTCCGCAGAGTCACGTTACAAATGACTGCGGCCGTCTTCCATCCTCGTTATCGAAGTGACATAATCGTCCGTTCGTAATGCACGTACCGTACGCGAATCTACGTATCTACGTGGTATTAGAGGCAGGTAGGCAGTGAGATAGGTACGTACGCGCAAACCCGAGGCGCCGGCACGAGGCCGACGTCACGCAATGACGTACTGGCGTTTAATAATCCGCTATCGTCGTCTCTGTCTATCAGGACCGCTGTCGGCAGGTGAGCGTTCATTAACCGAGAGATACTGGCTGTCGCGGCGCGCTCGAAAGATATGTGACTACTTGCAGCTAGCTGAATACGCATATGTTGCATACACGGATGTTTATTGTCTTTGACTCCGTGCCGCCGTCCGGGGAATTTTTTCGCATCGAGATCGATGGATGAGAGGATGATAATGAGAGGAAATGTGGAGCAGAGGGATTTGTTGTTTTAAAGGTAGGATAAATTCATGACGTAATGGCGATATCGAAGTGGTTATTTATGGTTTGGTATATTGGTGTGTTCTACTTGGGCGAATATCGCTTGTGATTGTACGCTGTTGCAGTCGATAGTATTTGTTTCATGGAATATTTTATTGGATAGTGCATTTTTTTTATAGGGTGGAATAATTGTGGCTTTGGTTATGTAAGTGATGTGGATGTAAGATTTAAAGAATTGAACTTTTCATTTATTTTGTATTGTGCCAATGAACATTGCGGTATTGCAGGTGTAGTTTGTAGAAATGCTGGAAAATTGAACCGGTTAACGGAGTCGAGGTTCATCGTTCGCTGGTGTAACAATGGTATTTATAATTGCTTTTAGATTGATTAATGAAAAATGAGTATCAGGACTTGATAGACTGAGGTGATTAGGGGATGAATCCTGATTTTTAAATTATTAAGGTCAATTAGTGAGGCGTAGGTTTTTTTAAGAATTAATATTTTATGAGATCCATCTAATACTCAGCTCGTAATATGAAAAAGTCAGAATGAGATCCCTCTTTCGAGAAAATTAGAGTAATTTACGTTAAAAGCGAGAAAACGTCGGTAGCGCCAGTCTTCACTATTTATTTCTGCTCAGTTTTCTAAAAGGAATTTGCTGGACTTACGTCCGTAAGAGGACGTAAGAGAAAATGTTTTAAGATTTATTTTTAAGCTAGAAACGTTCCGAAGTCCCCTTCCTTTCTTTCTGCGCAGAAAAAATCCGTCGTGGCAAACGATTCTTTTTCGAACCAGAAGTAATCTGCTTGACCCATTTCTGTAAGAAACGGAGAAAAACTTTTCCCTGGAAACTTTTGTATTTTTATTTTTCCGTTGCCTGCCTTCCACCATTTTCTTTAAAATATCGGTGAAATGGGATTCTCTCTTGAACCTTCCAAAGCCATTTTCTTGGCTTATTTCTAAAAGTATCCGCATTCCTCCTTAAAACATCCTTCTTTACACCTATACTTCAGACAACTTCCTCCATTTTTCCATTCAAATTATTACCGTCATAACGAAATTCATTTCGAAGTCGAACCGCCTACGATAATCCACGAGAGTGGAAACCCTTCGTAGATTAACCAGACGAGATACGTCCGACAGACATTCCAGAAAACGGCTAAACACCATGCAAGAAGAAATCGAGCAGCTTTTTGCCACTGGCCAAGAGAAACCAGTTCCGCGATTAACCGCTACCATAAAGAATATTAAACGGCGACTTTCTTCTCCGGATTGATTTAAATTAGAAACGTCTTTCAATCAGCCTTCGCAACGGCCGCATAAACCGAGACGTGCGCGGCTGTCTCGCAATTAAAAAATAATCAAAGGCAAATACCACGCAGTTACCGAGAGTCGGACGTTCTCTTCGTTTTGCCATCGGTAATCCCCAAGAGGAGGGGGATGCACGATCCCCAATAGGCTTAGATCATAATTTATGGTTGCGTAAGAATGCGGAAGGGAGCCGGAGAGTACTGTTTACCGTCCCATACAGGATTACGCATGATATCCTTCCATTAATTTGTGCGCCTATCACCTATCCCCTTCCCGTTCCTTTTTGCCATCCACTCGCGAGGATAAACGTTGATAAACCACTCCGCGCATGTGACCCGCCTTAAAATGCTAATTCCAGGACTACAAGAGAGGAGCCATTGGGCCGCCGTTGATCCTGGCGATCAGAAAAATATATATCCTCCTGGCTTTTTACGGAACACCTGCTACTCCTGATCGAGAAAGCGCTCGAGTAAATTGCTCGAAAGGGCGAAGAGGGGTATTGTTTTTCGAGAAGGATGACTCGTAGCCACCAAAAGGGTACAATCCATGGTACAGTTACGTGTACAGGTTGCAAGCAGTGGATTTGTGTGTTTGCACGTGGTACGTGTCGCGTATGGAGAGCCATACCATCTGCGCCAATCGCGGTTACTCCGTTGCGTTAAAGCCCCTCAGCCAGTTTCCAGTTGGCAGTTTCAGCACGCCCGTTCCAAAGGATTTTAGAGTCGTAGATTCAGTCGGTCGGTCGGTCGATCGGCGGGCCACCATTACTCATTCCATGGCAGACGCCGGTACGGCACCCTAGACCGCGCAAACAATTTGTTACGGGGGAGAGTATCTCGCGGTCGCGCCGTACAAGTCGCTCGGCTCTGACGGCGAAATCGCGAAATTAATCGCACGAATTCCACGACGCGATACGGGATCAACGATTATTTTCCAGGGAGGAGGACGTTTGCTGGGATGAACGGGAGAATGGGACGGTTATGGGGCGATTGTCTTTGGTAATTTTGGTGGAAGGAGATTAAAGATGTATGTACATTCGCGGGGTTGAATAGATGAGTGGGGTGAAGGAAGGATAAGAAAACTGTTGCGACATTTACATCGTGAAATTGCATTTTTATCTCCAGAACAGTTTTTGTAACTAGTTATAGTTATAATTCTCTTTAACCTCTTAACTCTTTGAGGCACGGCGGGATTAACTCCTTCGCCTATAATAACGAGTGGCACTCGTGATGCGGTATATGGAATGGGAAATTTTGAAGATTCCCAAACGTGATGAAATTGAAAATATCAGTGGAACACAACACAGTCAAATTATTTCTATGTTATTAATATTGCGTTAAATTGTTAGATATATCAGGAATCACTGGTTAATTTTCATTTTAGCAATTTAATTCTGAATTATTGCACGCACAGTCGCAAAAGTAATCGTAGTGCAAGGGGTTAAAGGCGTCCCACCTCTTTGATGCATGAAGATGCACGGTGGAACATTTTTGTCCCACCTCTACAATTTATATTATTATATAACTTTGTTAATAAATATAAACCGACTTTATTCAATCATAAAAAAATTGTCTGTGCAACATGGGTCATTTTATTCTCTGCATTCCCGTGCCTCAAAGAGGTAACTGTCGTAAGTCACCTCTGACGTGACAACAGTACTTCGTCGTTGCAGTCGTATGGCACGTGTGAAGAAGAGAAATCATGTCTAAACTCGCTGTCTGTGGAATGTGTGGACAATTGCCTCATCAGTTGAACATTACCAACGGTGCGATTAACATGTCCAGCGATGTGATAGTGCATTTTTTAAGCAAATTTCAATGTTTCGGCCCCAAAAAATGAACAAAGAAAATGTTATGAAATTGGATAGTGATAGTGGCAGTGAATTATTTAAAGACAGTTCTGAAAGTGTTTTTAACAAACCCTATGAGAACATAATGACTGCTTAATATGTTCAAATCGTGAGTTGTCTGGAAGAAGAGAAACACATAGTACATTTTTGTGAAACGTGCAGTAGAAAATTATTACCACATGTTGGAGACTGTTTTAAAAAATACCATACATTGAAAACTTGTAAATAATTATTTGAAACTCATACATTTCTAATATTACATCAAAAAGTCAATTATTCCTAACCAAAATGTTGTTCTTAGAATACTGAGAATATTTCGCATATTTACTGAAAACAGCTACTACCTATTGAGACTCACGTGTACCAAGCAAACGTCCGATAAGGGTTAAATACGAGGTCCATTCCTTAAAATTATTTTCTAATTATTTTGATTACTTCTGTTCTATCACCTACGTCATATTTCCAACAAGAGTCACACGATATTCTCAAAGTTATAATTCACTCAAGAACCGACAGAAATCGGCCAAGAACCCAGGACACCAAAGTACATCCACCTGCATCTCCCTTCGTCCTCTAAACTCCTCTTTCGGTTTATTCCCTATCCAAGGAAACGTCGACCATGGTACTTGCGCTATTGCCGGGCACAATGTTACCCGGCATAAATTGATACAGATGCGAGTTAGCTGGAGTTTTTCGCTTCCATCCTACGGGGAATACTCCGAGTCGCGGGATAGAGAGCAACCCCCTGCCGGCGAAACCCTCGCGAAAGAAGGAGCCGCCTTCCCGGCGAAAAATGTCTCGATCGCCTCGAGTGAGATTTCCTCTCGGAACGATTCCATGGAAGAAAAACGACGGTGGATCGTTGACCTCGATAGAAACAACCGTTCGTTACCAGGGGAGGCTTACACCGTGCAAGTGGGTCGAAGGTAAACCGATAATGGCACAGCGCGCTGCCCGGTCTTATAAATTTGAACGCCGGTTATGAGGAAGTGTAAAATAGCCGGGAGGAAAGTGGCTTTTACAAATTACCATTAGCACGGGACTAATAGGAATTTAATGGTGTTTTGGACGCTACGTTTAACAGGAATGGTGCTGTATTTTGCTATTCGTGTCTCTCGTGGGCTTTGATGTGTAATTAGAAATGGAATTAGGAAGACGTCGATGTACGTTTGGTACGTTGGGATTTAATTGGTCTGTCTTTCAACGCTGTGAATCGGGAATATTGGTGTAGTCATTATTCTGAATGCTATTAGGGTATTTAACTGATGTAACACGAAGTTTTGCTACGCTTATGCGGATGCTGAATAAAAGATTCGATGAGCTTACTTTTATTAACATATAATGTCACATTGAAAACTACCTACTTTTGAATAGAATATTTTCAATTTATTTGAAAGCTTGGAATTTTCTCATCTCTATTAACACTAGAACTACCGGCGTTAAATCTATGATGTTTCGATGTATTAAATAAG
This sequence comes from Cerceris ruficornis, assembly GCA_963989415.1. Lineage (NCBI taxonomy): Eukaryota > Metazoa > Arthropoda > Insecta > Hymenoptera > Crabronidae > Cerceris > Cerceris ruficornis. Next base: position 9,873,220 of record OZ022524.1, on the reverse strand, counting down.
AACTTTGAAAAAAGAGGAATCCAAAAGGCGGAAAAGGTGATCGATTCGGTGGTTTATGTTTTTTTAGATGGACGTAAAATATTTATTCTATGACTTTCATATGAACTTGGATAATTTTTGGAAAAAATTGTGTACCAGTCATTTTGACTGGTTTGGTAGTTCTAGTGTTAATGAACTTATATGTTGTAAATGTCTCTAATAACTTTATTAAAAATAGACGGTTTTAATTTAAAAATGTCCTCAGTAATTCGAGACACACCTAAAACTTCAGGCTCCAACTAAACTAACCATATTTACTCAAAGCCATATTATAAAGCAATGAGAAACTAAAGAGAAACATCTCACAGAAAGAACGCAAACGATTTTTCACCCTCTTCGCGTCGACGTTCGATTTCAATGTCGATCCGTTAATTATCGACGTTTACTTTGTATCATCGGTAATATTAAACGGTATTGTTTTGGGTTCGTGATACTTTCCATTATCTAGCGAGTGTTCTCTCAGGACCCGCGTCACGGATCTTGACAAATCGTTCTATCTGTCCTATGTTCGAGCCGAAGAGGCAGACGGTTAACGATCGTTTAACGATGCCACGCGCTAAATGTTGGAGCGATTCGACGGCAGGAAGTGAGGAAACGGCAATGTCCCACGAGTATGGACAATGGGAGTACGAGATGGTTATCGGCTACTTTGATGGATCTGAAAAAGAGGAGTATCCACTTTGTCATCGTGTCATGGGACGGATAAGGGAGTTTCGCTCGCGGGAGGGATCTATGTGGAATATTAAAAATAAGAATTATGATATGTTAGTTTTCTGTAGCACTTCATGAAACAGTCTTTCTCGCCGGTGGCCGTGAAATTCGAATGGCAGGGGAGGAAACGTGCCGATGGACTTATTATTAAAAGAAATACCAAATTTATCAGTGACCTTCCGTGCATTGCAAATATTTTTATACTATTTTGCATTCAGTGGTTTCTTTCTGCATCACAGTGCAGAACTGTCAATCATGTGTGTAATACGTGCTGTGAAAATTCTGCATATAATTTCGAATTTATTAAAAGACATTAAATACTAATGTTTACAATAAACAGATGTACGGCGTTACCACAATCTTTAACAAAAATACTCTCCAACTGTGGAGAGATGATATTAAAATTACCCCTAGGCTTCAATTAAAATTTTAAATTCCCTCTTCAGGTACGAGTTAGACATTCAAAACTTAAATTCCTAATATACGAGGAATTTAATTGTGTCCTGAATTGTGGCGATTTTAGGCACAGAAATGTAGATCGTAGTGAGAGATTCGTCGCAGACGGACAAGTTTACGATTCAGCGTCACCCTCTGCGAGGTGCCATTCATTAATAGCTTCATCTCGAGATAGTTCAGTACGACATCACAGTAGCCCAGACCGTCGCCAAAGCTCGGCTGGCTTTATGGCCGTTTAATTGGTCGAGATAGACGACGATATATTATTATGCTAATTTTCAAGGAACTTCGCGGCCACGGGAATCGTTACTGAGAGATTAAAGGCCCTGGGTGACATCGTACGGTTAATTACCACATTGAACACAAACCGCAGGATGTTAACGGCTTATCTTGGCTTTCTGGACTATTTGCTGTCTGTTTACATGAATCTCCAAAGCCATATTCGGTGAAATACGAAAAAGTTTCACGATTGACAAATAAATCGGCCGAGATATTTTCCTGGAATACATTTTTCCGGTAGTTGTCCGTGGTTAGATTTACAGCGTAACTATTTTATGATTTACTTTTATAGGATTTTTCTAATTAATCAACTTGGATTCTGCATTATTTTGTAGTTTTGCAAATTGTGTGCACCTGCTTTTCGTCGTTCATAGGATATGTATTACATAATTGAGATATATAACGATTAATTATTATGACACGTATATAATCTCTGAGATACACATATTTCAATTATTTTTATTCTGCTCTAAGGGAAACGTATACAGTATGGTAACATTTTTATCAATCATCCCTATGTTTACCTCAAATTATGATTAAACAATCAACACAAAGTCGTTTTTCCAACTAAAGCATGGAATTTTCTGCATCGCACAATTTGAAAAATCCTTTTGCAACTGCCTTGCGCGAAAGTTCAATTTCTTCTAAAAATCATGAAAATTTCACCTCTCCGCTGACACCTTCGAACGTTTGCAAAAGGCAAACTTAAATCGACAAATCTTCAGGTCCTCCCCGTGAGTCCGAATCAATTCTCAAACCTCGAACGATCGATCCAAGTTCCACCTGGAGCGACCGACAAATAAACACGAAGGCGAAAGAGCGGCCGAACCGCCGACCAGCGGGTTACGAGGGGGTTCGAAAAATGTTAAAACGTTTCCGTGTCCAGGTTCTACCAGGAACTCGGTATAGTTCACGGTCGATTACCTCGCACCAACGCCAATCTTCCCGTCGATTTTCAGCGCGGGCCTCGCCACGAGGGGCGAAAGTTCATTTGCGCTTAATGCCGCGCGATTAATTGTCGGCCGCTACTTGCCGAGAGGTTGTAAGGCCATTTACGGCCGGCTCTCGGGCCCGTGTAAGCGAGAGCCTACAAATTCGTTCGCACTTAAATTCCAGCCTTCCCTCGCCATGGATTTATCGACCATACGAGGCCTACGCGGCCAAAGAATCGCGACACGAGGAACCATAGGAACCCCCGTCGGTTCTACCGATCGCCCTTGTCGATCGACCTCGTTCAGGATCGTCCACCGGGATGGAAAACCAGCCACGATTCCAATTCGAAAGTAGCCAACGAGACTAGAGACGACACGTACCGGCGACAACTCTTCTCCATTTCCGAGGGAGGTCGAAGAACCGGGGACAGAGGGGATCGTGTCGGAGGATCGGTGCAATTAGTAACGACCTCTCCTTGACTCGGAGCAGCCACGACGGAGTGCAAAGCGACGCGAGAGAGGGCTCACGGAAAGAGGCATTTGAATTGCATTTACTCCGTGAGAGCATTGGCTGATTCCGTGTCTGCCTGGCGAAGAAATTGCTCGGCCGCGAGTATAAGCGCTGGATTAAAGGGCTTACGGTATCGCGAGAGAAGCACACGACTGGATGGGCTTCCGTAATGAAATGGGATCTTCGGCTTCGGGCCGTTTCGCGTACGGTAATTCTTTTCGCGGCGATTCCGGCAGACCTTATTTCTCTCTGTCTTTATATTTTCTTGTCTCTTTTTCTACATCTCTTTCTCCTGTACCTTTCTCTCTCTCTCTGTCGCTGTGTCTAGTTTGTTGAATTGGTGAAATTAGAATGATAGGGTCACCGGACATATTTCGTCTGGAATTATCTGCACATTTTCCACGAGATATTGGACTTTCCGAATTTCTGAAGCATTTGATAATTGTCCGATATTTATTTCGCCAGGCATTACGGTAACGTCGCGTCGTTATTTTATCGCGGACGAATTTCACAGGACGATTCGAACGAACGTACTCGATATGCGAGCGGTGCTCTTTGTTGGCGAATATCGTAATTTCCCTACCGCTCGTCTCTTTCTCTCCGCTATCGCGAAATTCAGGAACGCTGGTTGAGAAATAAATTGCATATTTCTTGCGCTATGTCGTAATAACCATAAAATTAACGTTCAACTCGGGTACGGTTAAAAAGGAGGGGAGGGAAAAAAAAGTAGGTAGAAGAAGGTAGAAAAAGGAAAGAGCGAACGAAACGCGTCGCAATTATCCGCGCGAGTTTGCACGGACAGTTTCGCAACGATCGAGCACCGGCGCAACATTACAACTTGATGTTTTACAACTCGCGAGCACGGCGCTCGGCGCGTCCCGTTTGGCCTTAAATTTCGCGATCGTCGCGACGGTGGTCCATGGGAAAATTGGCGCGTCGGAGCCGGGACCGGGCAAAAAATTACATGAATTTCTAAAGGGCGAAGGACAGCGGGAATTGTCGAACGCCAGCGTGTATGGCATGGATGGTGTAACGCGATCCTACCGTAATTCACGTTGGTTTTACGCTTTATGCGACACGCAGAACATTGCGCGCGGCCGCGCGAATTTACGGGGAGGCCAACGGGCGTCGGGACAAAACCTTTGCGACCGAGCTTGATGGACGCCTGGCCGGTATTGGATTAAACGCCTCGAAAAAAGAGAAAAGGAAATAACAACGAGCACCACGGAGAGAGCAGCACCAGGGCTTTTTCTATCCTACCGGAGGAAGACTTTTCCCGTAGTAGCGCTCGCTTCAAGAGAGATAAAAGTCCCCGTACCACTTTTAAAGCCGAAATGTTTTATCGGTTCTGGGCTCTGTTTTTTTTTTCCTCGTGCGACCAGCGCGCAATCGGACACGGCACATAATTGTAAAAACGTCGAAGGGATGGCCGGGTAGAGACGAAGAAAAAAACGGTGCGCTTCAATTTTACCTGGAAATTTCGCCCAGCCGAGTAATGCCGGCGATCGATGGGACGCTAATACCCCCATTCGTGCGACGTTACGTCGGTACAGTGTTTGCCGATTTTATTACGTAAATGACGACAGTCGGGAGCGTATAAATTTCTGTAATTCCTGAAAATGAAACTGCGCGATCCCCGGGAAAGCGTTATCGAAGAATCTAAACACGGTTATTTTTATATATGCGAGCAATAATCTCGTAATAAATGCGTCGTTCCTTTTATCTCACCGTGTGTACATTATATTTTTGTACGGTAAGCGTAGCAAAAATCTCGCGCATTCTTCCCCTCGCCATTACTTTCACCCTTCGTCCATCGACTTTTTCAATACTAAAAAAAAAATCTTGTTTCATCTCCGTCCTCCGCTACCCTGCCTCGATACACCATCCCGTAAGTCGACTTTTAAAGATTCAATGGTCGAACTATCTGACGGTACCTGGCTTTTGTGCGAAACCTACACAGGAGTTCTCGCAGCACCGGCTGGCGCGCTTTGCTGGAAAAAGGGTTGAAAGGGTAGCGATAAGAGAGGATAGCCAGCCGAGTGCTCGGTCCACGGAAGAAAAGAGGAACTCGCGGAGGGGTTGGCTCGCCAAGCCGGAGCAGGAGGAAGAGGAACAGGAGGAGGAGAAGGAAGAGGAGGAGGAGGTGGAAGAGGAGGAGGAGGACGAGGAGTAAGAGAAGGCAGAGAAGGAGGTGGAGGAGGATGGCCGTGCATTGTATCGCGAGCTTTTCGAGCGAGCCTGCTCCAGGGACGAAGTTGCGCCGGTGGTAGTGCCGGCAGAGGCTGTTTCAAGAGGGCGAGGGCACGGGGGTGGAGTGAGCACCGGGGGTGAGCCGGTTGGTCTGGTGGGCGAACGTCTGTCTGTTGGCTGCCAGCGAGCCAGTCAATCATTACGGGCTGCGCAAGCGCCTGCGACCCACCTTCGACTCTCCTCCACCTCCAACTACCCCTTCTCGGTCTCCTCTCGCGCGTTTCCAACCCCTCGTCCTCGTTCTCTTTCGCTCTCCACCTCTTTCCTCCTTCTTCTCTCTTTCTCGCGTTCTCGCGCTCCTTTCCTCCCGACCGTTCCTCCTTCTCCCTCTCTCTCGCTTTCTCCCCGGCTCGTTCATCCCCTTCGTTTCCCTCGGTACCGAGTTCACCCCGCTGCTCCGTGCTACAAGCACGCTACAATGCTGCCCGCCGCCGCCCATCCTGCATATTTAAGCGAGCTGTCTTGCGATGCAGTCGTTACCACCCGCACCACCTAGACCGACCGACCGACGACCGTTCTCCACCATCGTCGACCCCCTGTACAACCCCCTTTGCTCCTTGTGTCTCCCGTGCGCTTTACTCCCTTCGTCTTTCGCCGTCGATGCGTTTCGCGGTTTTCTTTGTCGCTTCAGTGGTACTGACAAAGAATCTCCACTTGCGAAACTCCGTATTGTGGGAATTTTTGCTAAGCAAAATTCTCGCCATGATAAATATATGTATCTTCGTGGATTTAGAAGGAACGGTACGTAAGAATAATCAGTTAAGAATATTTACAGAAAGTGGAAAAATAACGGTATCATTGGTGCCATTCAACATTTTTATTCCGTTCGATAATTGAATACATTAAGTTGTTTTTTTTTTACTTTATATATTCGACCGCAGCGTTGCAACGTACAAGAAAACTGCCACTTCTCAATCCCATGAGCTTAAACGGCGCAACAACTACAACGCAATCCACCTGAATTTACTTAAACCTTGAAAACAGCTCCAATCGTTTCCCCATGATCCTAAGGGTTGCTACTTCCTCGCAGTACCAATTACACCCGAAGAATCGACTATTTAACTTCAAGATTTATAGATTACTGTAGGCAATTTTGATCGCAGAGGGAGACGCACCATACTCGAAAGTCTCCCCATATCAGATTTCCCAGTCACATGGAGCTGACACAAATTTCTCTAATACTTTCTAAAGATTCCTGCCAAGACAACGTCGATGGAAACCTGGACGATCTAGAAAGAACCCTATCCTCTTATTTTCCGAGTCATCCGACAAATTCCAGGAGTAAGATAAATTCCATCGACGAAAACCACCTACAACCAAAATCCAAAGTTGCATCCCCATAATGCGACCCTTCGTGCGTCCTCGGGCGCCGCCAGCATCGAGGGCGGTAAAACGCTGAACTTTCGGGGTGGTGCAGAAAGCATGCGCGGAGACTGGCGGCGCGAGTATCGTCGGAAGGACTCGCGTGGGAGGGTGCCACGAGCGAGGGTCCGTGGAGGGAAACGGAGGAACGACGAAAGGGTGGTGTAGCGGGTGCAGAGAGCCGTCGTCGGTGGTGGTGGAAGCCCAGGGGTTGCGTTTCGCCGGTGGGGTGGTAGTCGCGCAAAACCGAGGGTTGCCCACGGCTCCGCTTCGCTCGCACGCTCGCTCGTACTCGCTCGCTCGCTTACACCGCTCCTGGCTGGCCGGGGGTGTTTCCATGGATACGGCGCTCGCGCCTTGACATTGACAAATGGCTGACCGAGGGTGAGCCGAACACAGCGCCGCTTTTACATATGCACGGACACCCATTTGTCCGTACGGGGGTGCCAGAGGGATCGAGAAAGAGAGGGCGGGAGGAAGGGAGGAAATAGAGGGAGATAGAGAAAGACCAAAACTAGCGACGACCGCCACCCACGACCGCCACTTTTACGTGCGCTTCTGGGCTACTGTGCTACCCTGTCGAGATCCTGCCACGACCTGTTTGTCGCTTAACGCGATTCCTGCCATCGATACGCGTTCTTTCGGGCTTTCCGAATTGTTGTTCGGGTGGTGGACGAAAGGAATTAAGGTTGGACAAGGAGAATTTAACGTTTTCTTTTGGATGATTAAAGTTTGGAGAGATAAAACGTCAGATACTTCTGTGTTAGGAGATATTGGCTTTTTAGAAATTTCTAGCAACTTTTCTCATCCCTTTTTATGGTTACGGGGTACAACATTGTAGTTGTGTGTTATATTTATTAATTGAAAGAGGTGTAAAAGAAATTTGAAGCCGACGGGTGGTATAACTTTGGACGAATTGTAGAAAATTAGATCACTTCGATAATTGTTTATTTTAACGTAGATATTGATTGAACTTTTATTATTTTATATAGCACCGAGAATTGTTACTTAATACGTTGTCCTACCGCTCCTTGAGAATTCGAATACCAACAATGTAAGAAGTATTAAAAAAAAGTACAAAATGTGTTTACTCCGAGGTCGCAGTCAGGTAAAAGTCAGACGTGTAGCTGACGAGTTTGCTGATCTCATCATTACTGTATGTACTTGTAACTGGAATTCACGAGCGCAGTTTTGTATCGAGAAGTTACCAACTCGGCTGATCCGATCGCTCTTATGGTAGGAAATGGAGTTCGCAACTGTAGTTTTTTATCGGGCAGCTACTAACGAGGATAGAAATTCATCATGCGGATCTACCGTCTACTGTCACCTTTTTTAACAATCCAAAGAGAGGAATAGCTTGCTAATGGAGAGATTTTCAGTAACGTCAAACTTTTTGTCGTTTCGCGGATACCTTTGTGAAAAGTACTTACGAAAAATATCGTCGATGCGATTACGATTTTACTCCATTCCTATTTTTACCCGAAGAACAAACCTCGCAAAAGAAATTTTGCTACACATCACCTTCGGCTTTTACTCGAAACAATAGGATATTCTTTCGTTAATATAAATATCTAAGCGATTACAAATTTTGAAAAATACCTCCCAACGTGATTTCTCAACAACAACGCCAACCAATAAAACAATTTAAAAGCGAAGAAAAATACTAAACAATCGTACAAAATAAAAAACAATATAAAATCTTAACAAACCGATACATTCAACGATAAAGCACAACCCGACTACAAAAGATAAGCTGAAACGACAACAAACGACATCGGAAAGTTACACAAACAAGTAATAAAGATGTCTCCAATCCCCCTCTCCCCCATAACACCGATATTCCCAGCGTGAAAAAGCAGCGCTCGAAAAACAACCCCTTCCCTTTCACGACTTCGGAATCTCATTTAGCGCAATCTCGCGCGAATCATTTACACGATACCAAACCGTCGTATTATCAGGGCGTTAACATGTTTGTACACTCGTTCCTCGATCCGATCCAACGAGATATCCATGCGGATCAACCCCGAAAAAAAACGTGCCGCCTCGTATTTCCGGCCTAAAGTGAGCAGCGTCGATTTCGTGTTCCGCGTCGCCTTCCACGTCGGAGGAACCGAAGAAAACAACGTCGTAATCGCGTCCCGAGAGAGAAAACGATACCAGCCCCTTAGCAGCAGTGCTCCCTAATAATGACCCCTCTAGCATCGTACGGCATAAACGGGCGCCTATCGCGCATTACTACCCCGAAGTGGCCACTCCCTTCTGGCAGAGCAAGCTCGACTCTAATATCTCATTACCGCGCCACCAGTCATCCGTGCCGTCCTGCCATTACGAGATTGTTTGCTCGCGGTGCCTTCCGTCTAATGTATTACCGGCTTCCTAACGCGTTCGACCGTGTTAGACGACCGAGGTGGTTCGACGAACTTTCGAACGGTACCGCGGATCGTCGAGCTGCGGGGATGATTGACACTGGAACACTAGGACTAGAAGGAGTAGAACTAGGAGTAGAACAGTAGACACTAGGATTTGCGTCCATTTAAGTAAACTAAATAAATGCTTTGGATAAAAGAGGAATCAAGAAGTGAAAGAGACGATCAATCCCTAGTAGCACAAAATGTCGAATACATATGTATTTAACCCCTTGCCCTTACGATTTCTTTTGCGGCTGCCTCCGCAATAATTCAGAATTAAATTGGAAAAATAAAAATTAATCATTGATTCTTGATATATCGTACAGTTTAACGCAATATTAATATTATAGAAACAATTTTATCGTGTCGCGCCTCACTGATATCTTCAATTTGATAGGTTTTATGAAACTCGAAAATTTCCTATCCAATTTACCGCATCACGAGTGGCACTCGTTATTGTACGCCAAGGGGTTAATATTAAAAAGACATTAACATACACTATACATTTTTTGTATATATGTACAATATTTAGAATTAATATTTTTTTCATATTAAAAAGTGTGGCCTAAAAAGTATTTTTTCCATATTTAAAAAAAATCTTAAACTAATATTTTTGTGCTACTAGGGATTAAGTACTTTAGGTTTCATAAGATAAGATAGGACGGATGAGTATTTACTACATGGCTCCCGCATCGGTTTGGGAAATTAGAAAAATTGAGAACTTGTCGTTTTGAAGGCCTTGGTAGTTTTAGTGTTGACACTAGATCGATCAAGATGATCGGAATGACTTGTTCTGAGTTTTTGAAAAGTGATTCTGAAGTTTTTAACGTTGTATGATGTCGTACTATTAACATCTATCTTGTAAAATGGAAGAGATTAAATTAATCAAGTTTGTTTCCCTCTTCTGCTTGCCTAATATCTTTAAATATATCGAATTAATTGTTGGTTGTTGTAGGGTTAAAATTGTGGAGTTTTTGGGAAGTCTGTACATGATCGTGAGGAAGGAAATATATTTTTCTTGAAGATAATGAATTGTAGAAGATCTACAGGGACAAATAGTACGAGGGTTGTTTGATTTGTTTTTAAATTACTCGAATTTCTAATGGTATGATTTCTAAATCGATCAACTTTCTTCACCCATTGTTCTTTTTATTTATTAATACTTATTATTGAATATATTTATCTGGCATGAGAATATGTATCAAATTGATCGAGGTCGTTTTAATATCAGATAATGTAGATATTTTGCTTAAGATGCAGGGTTTGAGGTATTATTAGAGGTATTGTTGCTGAAAATTATAAATCCGTCAGCCAATACCGACTATAACACTCTCTCTACGTGAAAATAACGAAATGGTTGTGAATTCTGTTCCAGGAGTTCCATAAGCCCCGTAGTTTCGAATAATTTGCAAAACGTTGTAAACTGCTAACAATTTACGGCTACACCATTAACACAGAGTAAATCTAGTTTCAGAATTTATTATAGAAAGGACTATTCTCGGTTTTAGCATAAAATCAGCGCACGTTACCGTACAAATTTTATTCGCCTCAAAAAGGCTTAACATTTACCGATAAATCTTCCTCACCAATTTCAAGAGAAATCAGAAAACCCTATTTTTAACTGATACTTTATAATAATAGTAACTTTATTCACAAAAAGAAAATACAAATGCCCTTACGCACGAGAGTATAAATACATGTTTATCAACCACAAAGATTACATAACATAGTAGTGAACTTTAACAAATACATAAGGGAAACATCTCGTTTGGGCCAGTTTTGTCTCGAGGAAAAAAAATTCAGGAAAAATAAACCTCGACGAAAAACTGATACTTTATATACCTTACTACCGCCAGAAAATCCCCATAAACAAACTATTCGAACAACGATACATTTTTTTCTAACTAGGAAAATTCTTGTAACAATGAAATGACTAGAAGAAAATAGCACCCAAGGAAAAAGTAACACCCTCCTTATCTTCCTTCGACCAATCCATTTTCAGCAGGCACCGTTAAAAAACGAGACAAGCGAAGCTCAGGGACATCCCGAATCGTCCAAACGGCAGAGGGTAGTCGATAAAAGAAAGAAAATCCCCGGCGTTCCTCGACATCACGATTTGTCTCGTTAGTATCTGAAACGTCGACGGCGGGTAGCGCCGACTCGACGCTTTTCCCGGGTTGACGCCCGGCCAGAAAGCATCGACGGCAGCAAAAATAATTGGTACCTTCCCCGATTCTCGACGCTCGCGTAACAAGGTCCATTTCCATGGAATAACCATCAACGGTAATTGGCACCTACAGTAGACGCGGGCGTGCGCGCGGCCGCTCTCGCAACCCCCTATCATATTTCAGAACGGCAGAGAAAGAGAGGAACAGGAACACCGGCTCGAAGGGTAGGAGAGGCGTTAGGAAAGGGACAGGAAGAGGAACTTCGGTCCAGGGGATACGTTGGAGATCGCAAATGTGTGTTTTATACAGCCACGGCACCCTTTCGCTTTTCAGTCTGACCGACGGGGGTGACCCCGGGGGTGGCGAATAACAAAGCGGAGCCATCGACAGCTCGCTAACAACCCTCCGCCCACCTTGCCAAGATTTGCCGACGTATAAAACGCTGCTTTATATACCGTCTGCCTCGGCGACTTCGATACAGGGGATATCTTTTTCCCTTTTGGGGGTGGTTCTAGAAATTCTCACGTCCAAACGATTCGTTGACGTTTAACGTTGGGGAAATGAGGATACGAAGAGTCGGAGGGGTTGTTTGCTGATTGGCGACGATGATCGATTTGATTGTTTTTTTATGAGAGGAATTGTAAAGTGAAGTTGACTTCAGGTTTTCGGTACTGAAGGTTTACGAGTGAATTTCAGGGTAGTTGGTGGAATTAAGAATTCTTCGTATTAAGAGGGAATATAATTTTTAGATAACGAAGGGGAGTATGGGAATACTGGTATTTTTATATGATTAAACGAGTGTAAAAAAATTTGATAACGTGTCGATACAGGTTTTAAAAGCTTTTGTGTGTTTTTCAAAATTCGACTGTGAAGTACTGTCGGATTTTTGCAAACTAACGAATCTCTTTGATGGAATATCTCGTGTCGCGGTAACGGCGTTTCGTTGAAATAAAAACTATTGGTAATTGCAGGCCTCTTTCCATGAATATGTGCATTGATCATTATTTTCCAAATTGGTTTTGATAGGAGGTTTGATTGGCAAATTGAATATTCCTTTTATAAATTTTATATATTTCACTTGAAAGGGAAATGACATCGGCACGACTGTATTGCAAATAGAATGAATATTTGAAAAAACAGCTATCTTTTAAAATGTTGCAAAATTAAAGCGCACACTGCACAATATTGTTATCAATTTTTCTCTTAATCAGGAACTCTATTCGAAAAAAATCCTGCAAAAGCAGCTAGGTCATCTCAACCTTTGCTAACACGACATTATGTTGGCACTCTTTGATACAATTTTCTTGCACGAAAGGTTGCTGTAGTTGTATATTTATATAAATATCTCTTCATCACGTCGATATTTCATCATAACCGTGCAGAAATATCAGCAACATTATTGCAATCCTTCAACAAGAATTCAATACACTTTACCTGATCCCATTGTAACGAAGTATTCAGTTTTGTGCTCACGATTGCGAGTTGCATTTGTAACACAACATCGAACGCTTCATATCCCTCGATGCAAAAAGCAAAATTACCTCAAAATCACGGATCTTTTACTACTAAATCTTTTACCTCCAATCGATCAACATTCCTCGCGTTTTCTCCTTACCTGCACCAAAAGAAAGGAAGATTCTCAAAGGCAAACGAATCTGCGGAAATCTCTCGAACGCAAATCACACTTCGCTGAAAATAATTCTCGCTTATAGGATACAAGGATAATGGGCAACCGTCACTCGTGATAAAACACACGCGCATGATGCTCCAACGGAACTCAAAGGACAATTTCAATTTTTGTCTCGTCAAAAAGAAAAAAAAACGTACCGCGAGAAGCTCCCAATGCAAACACCGTTCAAGCATCATCAGCGTGGATGAATTTTCTCGCGAGCGCTTCGAATAAAAGATGACACAGAGAAGGTATACACAAGATGTAGCATTTAATGCTCACGTTTCAAAAAACACTATACAATGGACACTCTCTAACATAGACCACCTTTGACATCGTCCTTCCTTTCATCGTCATCACGAGTTGCGATCCTAGAGGTTCGATTCGACGAGCAGAATCGATATCCGGCTACAGAAAACGATCGAATCTGCTCCGTCATTTCTAGCTGTTCCACCGCTTTTCCTTGCGCGCGATCGTACGTATCTGTATCTGCCCGTTCGCATAATTCTCGTCAGTGCATATTCGCGCACGCGATTCTGTTATTCCGTGTTTCTCATTGTTCGCACGCGCCGCCTGTGCAGAGACGTTCGCGCCCTTACAGTACGCACGTGTTTCCGTAATATCTATTAAATATTTTACATCGACAAGTATCCCCAAAAACGTTTTTCCTCCACTTTCACGATTGTGACGTCAGGGTGGATGATATTTCGGGCATGATGCGATCGTTTCTACATAGGCGTGAACGTGTAACCGGTCCTCCGCGAGCACTTTCATCCCTTTCGGTCGTGCAGTTGGAGCTGGGGGAGTATTGGGGTGGTGGTCGGGGGTTGGGGGCGAGTGTGAAAGGCTCGCGATCTCCGTTTAAACCTAATTTTCCTCCGGCGATCCTTCGTCAGTCCGCATCGTCGCTATCACAATCGTAAGTTAATATCGAAGAGCGGTACAATTTACAAAGCAGAACACAGTTCGATTTCAATCTTTTTTTTTTTTAATTTATTTGCCGTTCCTCTTTTTTTTTACTTAAGGGTGTCAATAGGTCGTCAATACGCAAACAGTTGAAAAAATCTGATTCCATACCGATATAATAAATTTGTAGCTTACTATACACATCATCATCGTCAGCATAATCGTGTCGTCGTACGTAATCATCACCAGCGTGATCGTAATCGTTTTCAATCGCCTTTATATCGTGATCGTAATAACAATTACCGCGATACTCTTGCCGGCTCGCATGGGCTTCGCCGTCGTCATTACGATCATCCGTTTGTCGCTGTCGTTATCGTCGTCGTCGTTGCAGTTTTTTTGTCCTGGTCTTTCGTGCGTCGTAGTTGCTACCATCATCGTCCGTAATTACACGATAATTATACATTACTTTCCCTCTCTCGCACTCGCGCAGCTTCTTCGTTTCTCGCTCGTTTATTATCATTCTCTCTATCGTTCGCGCTTTTATTCCTTACTCGCATTCACCCATTTTTTCCTTTCTCTCTTCTTCTCTGTCTCTCTCTCTCTCTCTCTCTCGTAACATGCATACACTGATATTCACATTCTCTCCTGGCATTGCCCTAATCGCTCGTGTCGCTGCTCATAAAATCTTTGTTTAAGTTTTACCCTCTAACATGATTATTACTTAGATACCTTACTGTTACTTCGTATACATTTTTAAGGCGATGATTCAATCGGGTGAACTCATTTATAAAACGAACAGCCAATACGTTGTCCGCACGTAGCCTTCTTCACGTCCAGCGCCATGTTCAAATGAACGGCGCTGCTGGCAAATCGTTCGTGCGATCGTTCTCGTTTCCGCAAAAAGCGCCGCTGGATTTCTACGAAAATACACAATCGCGTTCTCCAATGATGACGAAACGAAAGCGACGTCTTCACGTTTCTCATATCGCGCGCTCGCATCCGTCGTAAATCTACACCCTGTAACGAAACGAGAACTTCCGGCGGCGTTCTGCGGAGCCGCCATTATCGCCGGACCGTTAACCTTTCAGTTTTAAAAAATAATTTTAATCGAAATCGTCGATATAGTCTGCCGTGGATAAATAGCTTCGAAAATCGTTCGCGTATTTTCTCTTTGTATAATAGTTTCCATCGTAACCCTGTCGATCGAGTGATCACAGACAGAAATTATCGTGTAAAATGCTCGTCCGGTTAAGAGTCCGGGTCTTAAAACAATTCTTAGTTTCTATCGTTCCGTTTCACCGTCGCAAACGGTTCTCGTCTTTTCGGCAATTTTTACGAGACCGGGTCGAAAGTCGTTGGAATCTCTCATCTGTCGTACGATCGCGAGACGATCCGCCGTTTCGTCGTGTACGATCAATGGCGGGCCTCAACAAAATTAAACAATATATCGTTCAACAAATATAATTCGTAAAAACGTGCCGCGCCCTCGAGCTCGTCGACGACAAAGCGCGGATCGTCGAACGCCGTCAATAACGACGTCCATGATTGTCTCGATGATCGTTTAAGAAATACACGATTATTACTTTTAATATACGTAGATTGCCACGAAAATCACGTCGCGACGGCCGGGAAATCGTCCGCGGAGATTCCATCCATCGTTAAATCCCATCTAACCAGGATATTAAAAAGATTTTCGCTCTTATACGTTAAAAGACCTGTGTTTAAAAGGTTCACTAAAACCGCAAAAAAAAACACGTCAGGATTATTAAAAGTGTTAAAAAACTCCGTATGAATCTTCCCCGGACGATTTCGATCTTTAGGTACACCGCAATGAGCGGATCTCTCGTTCCCTTCGATTCGTCGCTGTTGACTCGTCGAGAAATTCCAACAGACGTTCGACCGTAGCCGTAAGAATTGTCGACAGTCATCGTTCTTCGTCTCACTCGCTTTCTCTTCTCGCATTTTTAAAGGACAAATCGGAAGATCGCACGATCGATTGTTACGGCCGTGAAGAGGAGCCATGCACGCGCAGGTCGCACGCGATCGGTCGATCGGATCGTTGCGACGCGTCAACGAATTTGAGGAATTTCTCCAATTAATCAGGACCGTATCTATAACTGACTTTTCTCGCACCTGAGTCTTTCGGTATACGTGGGTTATCTTCTTTTAGTATACTAGTACGTCGTTGCGCTAAACGACGGGTGAAATCCTGCGCCGTTTCTCGCGTTTACAACGAACAGAATTATTCGGAGCCGCGAAAATGTTTGAAAAAACACGAACAAACCCGCAGGCGGTTAGCGCGTCGTTGACGCGGCTATCCTGCATATTTCAGAGACTGTTTGCCGGCAGATTCTGAAAGTATGACGAGAAACGACGCGACGAATTTCCCCGTCGCTTCGAGCCCCGGCAAAAGAGCGGTGTGTTTACATTTAAAATCTTTCATCTTCTTTTTTTTTTCTCTTTATACAAGATTTGCGTGTATGCGGGCGTATTGAAAATATCGATAAAATTTTTTGTCATATGCTCTTCTCTTCTTTTCCCCTCTCTCTCTCTTTCTCTTCAATTTCTGCTCGTTCTTCTTGTTGTCCTTCGCCGATCGGAATACGAGATAGCGCGAACGACGATCGAGCATCGTTCTCGCATCGCGATTCGATCGTCGATGGATCGCGGACGCGCGAATTTCAAATTTTCCGCGCCGCTATCAACGAGAAGCGAGTCTTCGTCATCTTGAATTCTCTCTCTCTCTCTATCTCTTTCTCTATCTTTCTCTCTGACATATTATAATCGTTTAATTTAATTTAATTTAAATTTCCTTCGCTCTCTTCCTCCAGTCAACAAACGTGCTCAGCCGCGTGTTAAGCTTTCAATCGAGAGTTCATCGAAAAAACATCTTTTAACCCCTCGATATCCTCGCCTCGCGTCATCTCGTTTCTTTCTTTCTTTCTTTTTCTTTTTTCCATTCGTCGTTATACTTTACGTATATCGGGGACGCGTGCGCGATAATACATCGCATATAGAAATATAGAGTATCCTTTTCGATATCGCAAAATCGGGAGCAAGAGACAAGCAATCGGAAGAGATCAACGTAGACCGGAGAGTGATATAGCGAATGCGTCGTAAAATCAAATGAAATTTCTCTGACTTCATCTTGTACAATCAAACGAACCGTTAAACGAACCGGAAACTTAAACATCGTCCTACCGGAAAGGAATTATACGCGGGAGAAGCAAGCGCGTGTCGATCAGCGACGAAAACGAGAACAGGATGGAAAGAAAAAGGAACAAATCACGCTCCAGCGTACCCTGGAATCGGCGAATACCGGCGAATGACCGGCGAACAAATTTCGCGCGAATAAAAGGTGCGCTTTCGCGCCAATATGTATATGTGTATACGTATGCATGTCTATGTACACCGATCCATCGACGTCCTACGAGAGAAAGGACAGGAAAAGCGTCTGATTCGATGGGGCTCTTTGCGCTGCTGCGAATCCACTGGTAATCGGCCTTCGAGAGAGACCGTCTACGAGTTCCGGAGTCGTTCGAAAAGTACACCAACGACCGCCTCGACGATTACGTACGGCCGTTTTCACGTTTACGACGGCGCCGCTTCGAGAACACGATGAAATTCCCATTGGTAACGGAAGCCAAGACTTCCCGAGGAACCGCCGGTAAAGTTCTTGGAGAACTCCATGGAATTTCGTGACATCGGTTTCGCGGACTCGCGAATTTCCAGCGGGATTCACCGTGAAAAATAAAACTCGCTGAAATTTCGAGCTGTTCGGAACCGTGATAGGGAATCGCGGCCGATCGTTTGCCTGGGTTTTATGAGAACGTTTCACGGGATTTCGATCGATTCGTAATTCGCGAAGGATTCCGTAAGGAGAATCTCGATGGTACGTTGATTCTCGATGCATCGGTTGTACGGGCATTGATCTTGGGGAGATTTTACGGAGGACTGTTCTCTCGTTAACGCCGATCGTTCGGATGCGAGGGAGTTTATCTCGGAAAAGTCGTGGGGTTGAATGGATGTTTCGAATTTCGCGGGTGAATCGTCGAAGCGTCGTTTGCAACGCGGTACCAGGGCGCACCCGAGCGAAGACGGAGAGGAAATGACGAGTTTGTGATGAGGATTCGGTGATTGTAAGTGCGCGAACGGAACGAACACGGTACTTTCGGGGCCCCTAACACCTACTACTTCGCAATATCTCTATTAATACGTATAATATGTGTATTCTATGATACATCGTCGTTCTCATCGTTTTATTTCCTCGCTTTCGCGCGAATAGTTCCCGCACACTCTTCGACCTCGCAGACTCGTTTTCTCTCTTGCACTCTCTGGCCTCTCCTCGCATTCTTACACTGCCACGCTAAAGACGAAGAGGAGTAACTAGTAGGGGAAAAAAAAAGAAAAAAAGAAAGAAACAGTCGTTCCTCTCGATCTTCCTCGTTAACGCTCGTCTTCCCGATTATCCTCGCACGTTCACCCCGCAGGATCTTCTGGTCCACGATCTTACCCGTTTCTTTTCCACGGATTCCATCTCCTTTTTGCCCCTTTTTTCACGGGAGGAACGGCTGGACAAGCGGGTAGACGAGCGAGAGTCTGCGCGCGCTCGTAAGACGGCCCTCCCAATCGAATTCCGCCCTCTCCCTTTCTCTCTCTCTCGTTTCCGCAATTGAATTAACTATTTATACACAATATATTATAATAAACTGTAATCGTGTACGTTTTCATTTAATTATCCTTATGGTGGGGGGGGGGGGCCTGGGGCTGGGGGCTGAGGTGTGTTTCATCGTGTACGTGTGAGTGTGTGTCCTTTGAAGTTGAGTGGAGTGGAGGAGGGACCTGACTGCGCCGTCGGATGGACGGCGAGGAGCGTCGATCCTCCTGCAGGTATCTATATTTTATTTATATATATTTATATATATATATTTATTTATATATGTATAATCCCTCACCGCTTTTGCTCGCGCACTTTTTTTTTCTCTTTCGCTCACACATTCGCATCACTTTTAGATCGTTCGTTTTTAGTTTCTCTCACACTTCCATTCTCTCCTGCTCTCGTTCTTATTTTGTAATCGTATTTACTTTTCATCCTCCTCCTACTCCGTCTCGTCCTCCTCCTCCTCCTCCTCCTCGTCATCCTCCTC
Source organism: Cerceris ruficornis (assembly GCA_963989415.1). Classification (NCBI taxonomy): domain Eukaryota; kingdom Metazoa; phylum Arthropoda; class Insecta; order Hymenoptera; family Crabronidae; genus Cerceris; species Cerceris ruficornis. The sequence continues at coordinate 9,854,382 of OZ022524.1, read as the reverse complement.
CACGTTTCATCGTTTGATACACACCGGCAATACGATAATCGTCCCAGTCCAATTAAAACGCTCGTTTATATTACAACCGGGGCCACATGTTACTTCGTTATGTATATATTTATATATATAATTACTTCTTCCTTTAATTAGTAAATTCATTTATAATTAATAACTGTACAAATTTTAATGTCTCCTATATATATATGCAAGTGAATGGTCGACGCTCGAGTCCGGCACACGCGTCGATTTCATTCTTCCTAATGTCTCCTCCTCTCTTTTTCCCACCGTTCTCTCACACCTTCTCCGTTATTTCTCGTTTACTTCCTCCTCTTTATTTCATATAGCATTTAACACCGCCCTCAGCACCTCTAAAATTCTTCTCTCTATTTATATTTATTTATATATTTATATATAATATATATATGTTTGTATACATATACATATACTCTTCGATTTTCTTTCCCCATTTACTTCTTCGTTTTCACTCGCATCCTCTTCCGACGTTATACTATCGCTTTTTCTCTCTCTTTCTCTCTCTCCTTTCTTCGTCGACCCTGCACATCGACGTCTATCTACGATTCCGTGCGAGCACCGGGTTTGCCTCATTAATGTACATGCCCGCTAAATTGCCTATATCACTTATCCTTTGTTTTCATTAATAATATCTCGATTGCGACCGTATTAAAATTTAACATTTAAATTCTTCAATCACTACAATATTACACCGCGATATTTGTACACAGAACAATCACATGAATTTCTTCGCGGCTCCTCGGTCCCGAAGTTAAGCCGCATTTCCTTCCATCTTCTCTTCTCGCGCATCCACGGTTTCTCGCTTTCCGAGCCTCTCGTTCGCGTTGCCCTCCCTCGTCAATACCATATCTGTTTTTTTCTCCACCTCTTTCTCTCGTGTACATCCACATCTTACTCCTTTCCTCCTGTCGGAGGTGTCCGTTTCTTTTCCACTCGTTACCACTCGAACGGAGGGCCACGCTCTTGTCTTCGTCTTCTTTACCAAGTCCGTTCCTCCGCGTCGTCGTTCCTTGGCTCGAGTTGCCGGCACCACGAGTTTCGACGTTACAATGCGGCAAGAAATCTACGTGCTTCCACGGTGATCACCCCGGAGACGACGAATCATCGTCGCCGTTCTCCCGTGTTCTTCTACGCCGACTGGAGCACGGTGGTTTCGTCGCGCTTCTACGTTTCCCGTATCGCAAGAACCGTCATTCCACCGTCTACCTTGGCCCGCGACTGCTACTGCAACATCAAACGCGATTTACTTTTGAAGATATTTCAACGATAAATGTCTCTTGTTGGTTTACTTCTCTGTTATTTAGTTTTAACAGCGTTCGGTATATCCTACTTGCCAATATTTGAGCCGTTCAATGCACAAATCGATTAACTCCACTTTTTGAATTTTTTTAAATTTAAGTCTCAAAGCACTCGATTGAATCCTAACTTTTTACGTTTAGAACAAATTTTCATAATAATAACGATTAACATCATTACATGACGAAGTTTGTTTGGCCATCGAATAATAAATAATTGAATTCAGAAGTCAATATAATTAATTCGAAGGCTATTCCACCTTATTCATGTTGTACTTCGTTAGAGGAAAGCTAAGTGCGATTATATATTATACAATACTTATTTGTATTTATATTTTGAAGGGAATTTTAAAAAGGAGTGTATACTATTTCATCATGTTCCTCCACTTTAGGTTTTATGGAGTTAATCGATTTGTGCACTGAACGGCGCATTTAATGGAATGTGTCTGAGACGCTGGCATTAGGAAATTTGATAAGGACGTATTTTTACAATATTCTACAATAAATTTACGTTGGATCGCGACTGCTACTGCAACATCAAACGCGATTCACCTTTGAGGATATTTCAACGATAAATGTCTCTTAGTTTACTTTTTTGTTATTTGATTTTTATAGAGTTCGGTACATCCTACTTGCCGATATATAATGGAAACTGTCTGAGACGCTGTCATTAGGAAATTTGAAATGGACGTATTTTTACAATATTCTACAATAGTCTACCTTGACCCGCTACTGCTACTGCGACATCAAACGCGATTTATCTTTGAGGATATTTCAACGATAAATGTCTCCTGGTTTACTTTTTTGTTACTTGGTTTCTATAGAGTTCGGTACACCCTACTTGCCAATATTCAATACAAAGTGTCTGAGACGTTGCCTTTAGGAAATTTAAAAAGGACGTATTATAGCACCGTTATCTTAAAAAATTGCCAATACTTACTCAAGGTAATAGAAAATAAGCTTTACTTGAAGGTTTACACGAAATTCTGAGAATATACGTGAAAATACGCTATTTAAACTAACAAGGAAATCGGGAAAAATAATTTCCAAAGTACAAAGGAACTTTATGGTATTTTCATATTAAATCTGTAGACCTTTCACATTAGTTTGGTGCCATCGGACGGCAAAGCGTTGATAAAAGAATTGTCAGTCTAGCAAATCATTTTATCTCGAGATCGAGGAATTCTTAACCGTTTGAGTGCCAAGGAGCGATTTTGCGCTTCTTCTGTTTCGCTCGAAAAGTGCCAGCGCTCTAGGCTGCGAAACCGACAACCAGCAAACGCTCGGTTTCTGTCGATGCGCGACTTTACGACTACCATTCCGTTTTAGATAAAAATAAAATAATGAGGCAGCTGATAAAAGGACGAACTTTAATTTCAATGTAACATTTGGATGCAAATGTTATTAAAATGTACAAAAATAAGAGCAAAAAACGGCGCAATAGCGCTTCTTGGCATTTTCAATCGGAGAATAAGACAAGCGCTATCGCGCCGCTTGGGCTTTTGAATGGGGAATACGACAAGCGAAAAAGCGCTCCTTGGCACTTTTGGACGGTGAAACAGCAAAGACGCGTGGCACTCAAACGGTTAAACGAAGATTTTCTCAAGTACCTTTATAAGTGATGTCCATAGTACTCTGGCGGGTAATGGTACTGATTGTGGAAGGTGGGATCACCAGGCGGCCGGTGCATCATGCTCGCCGCCTGTCCGTCCATCATGTAGCCCATCGTCGCATCCGGACTGTATGCCCCGCTAGGACCTGCGGACAATGGTGGAAACACTACACGTTACTACGGTTAGATCTCTGTTCTACAATTGGCAGGCGGCTTTTGGACAAGCTGGCCAGACCCTTCGAAACGTACGAGTCCTCGAATTTCTTGAAAAATATGAGAACTCGAGCGCGACAACACGAGATCCTGGAAAGGTCCTCGAAATTCGGGTCTGACCAGCTGTGTTCGGCGATTCGTTGATGTCACGTGCGTTGGATAACGTTAGAATTTTGTATTGTTATGATATATATTGTAATTTTTTAATTTTTCATAATCTTTGAGATTAGAAATTAGTGGAGTATTTGATCAGGAGAAAAAAAGGGGAGTTAATGAGCAGATACCGTGGAAAGATAACTATTTGTAGACTCTGTGTAGGGGTTTCTGTCTATTCTTTCTTATTTGGCACTTATTTCTCATTATTCTGAAATTTTTCCAACTTCCAAATGTATTTTGGCTTCTCCAAAGTTGTAAAATGAATAGCAGGTGACTGAACAGTATGAGGAGTACGGTCGTTATCCGCAGATATCAAACTGATGAAGACATGCAGATGATTTGTTCATAGCTTAAACGTGACATCAACGGTATCGACGTGTAATTTGCATGTAAATTATTAAGATGTGTGCAAGTATGGAGTGTTTGTTTGGTTCGAGTTAAGTGTGATAAAGAGTGCGTTATTGTAAAACGGTGCACTGAAATTTGATAACACGATCCTTTGCCCAAACAATATTTATGCTGATTCTTATAGAGTTTATGACGTTGAACACGAATATTAAGTCCCCTTGTCTTTATGAGACTGCATTTTTGAGAAAATCAGTTTAGAAACACAAATTAAATTTTCAACTTCCAGAATTATTTGCATTTTAACCATAAAAGAAAAACGACACGCAAAATGCCGCAACTTTTGTGGATATTTTCCTATTTATCTTAAAAACCATACGCTCAAAATGAATTTTAATAGCAGGAAGCGATAGAGCAGACATTTTTCTTGGAGAAACCATAAGTGTGTAATTCATAAGTAATAATTCAACTCAAGGAATATAAGTGTTTAACACTTATAGTACCCCATAAATGTTACTTCTCTTTCCCTTCAATTTCAACATCTTCCACCCACATTCTACAGCAAGCTCAATATATTATTCAAACACGTTAAAGAACCTCACATTACAAAACTACAACGATCAGCCGCGACGAAACTTATCAATTTCCAAATACCCTTGTCCCCATCGTCAGCGGACAATCAGACATGACCGTATTAACAGCACGCGAAACAGTTGCAATTTATTACAGGAAAATATCGGGATAACAGTTCGAGAATTCAATCTTCGCCGGGTTTGTACGGTCGAGTGTGACGCGACGACAGATCCTCTCTCTTTCCTAAGCGGTAATGGAGCCCCGGAATCCACGGGAGACTCCCCTAGTTTTAATGTCGGTATCTTAATGTATATTGCCGCGATAAATCAACGGCACTGATTGCGTCCTACCCTCCGCACCAATACGCATTCAGTCGAAGAGAAGAGACGGACAAAATGAGTGAGCAAGGGAGAGAAAGAGAGGAAGGCAAAGGGATCAAGCATCATCGAAATCTCGAACGCGGGAAGGCTACGTCGCTATTGTCGAATACTCTCCTAAGCCTTTCTTATGCTAAATCTAACCCGACTCTATCGTCGAGGAGATATTACGTTACGCCAGTCTTAGCAACATTATTGCCTGTCGAATATAAATCTCGCGAGTTTATAACATTTCGAGTTTTTCGGCACGCTGAATTATGAGGCTGTTGATGCGATGAAATGTATTGCAACTACTGGAGTTATTCTATTGTATGGTCGTTAGAAGTTCTTTATAGATTTTGAATATTGTAAATTATTGTTGCAGTTGTTTAACGTAATATGGTCAATTGGGTTTATTAAGATTTAGTTGTGCTTATTTGATTTCGAGTGAATTATGATGAAAGTAAATGGAACGTTTGACTTGAAGGACTCTGATTTGTTACTGTTTACTCGTTTTCTGTTCAAAATTGCTCTCCGATGTTAAGATAGAAGAAAGTGGGAGAGAAAGTTAAATTACATTGAACATTCTCTTGGTTGTGAATTGTACATGTAGTTGAACTTGTAAATTGTACCGTCCGTGTTTGATATAATAAACATATTGCAATTTGTATGTTCTGAAAGTATCCCAAATACTTAAAAATTTCAAATTTTATACAAATGGTACAAAATTATTGAATTTCATTAATACCAGAACTACCAGCGTTAAATCTATTATATTTCGATATATTAAATAAGTACTTTGAAAAAAAGAGGAATCAAGGATTTGGAAAGATGATTGGTGATTTATGTTTTATGAGATGAACGTAGAATATTTATTTTATGACTAGTTTTAGTCTTAACACTAGAACTACCGCGGTTAAATCTACTATGTTTTAATATATGAAATAAGTAGTTTGAAAAAAGAAGAATCAGAAGGTAGAAAAGATGATCGAATCCGTAATTTATGTTTAACGATATAGAAGCAGAATTTCTAATCTACTGCTCTGCTATAAACTTAGAGAATTTTTGAAAAAAATTGGAGGCCAGTCATTTTGACTGGCTTGGTAGTTCTAGTGCTAAAAAACCGCAATTTTCAACGTATTAATCATAAGCAGGTAATATTCCCAGTCAAAAAAACACTAATCCCAGCCGAAAATCCACCGTGAAAACTTTTCTCCGAAACGTCGCCTAATGCGATTCAACGATAACTTTCCTCCGACGTTTCCCACGGCTCGCTAAACTTCTCATCAGTGATTTGTCAAAAAGCGGCAGAAGACGTCGATTTTTTCCCTCTCCGTATCTACCCTCCTCGACTTTATCCTATTTTTCCTCGTTCTTCACGACGACCGAGTTCTTTGCCACGACACAGTCGTCGTTTTGAAACTCGCCGCGCTTTACTCGCCGACCGAATCGTAAATCACAATTATTGCGAGCGTTCCTTACCCCGTCTCTTCTCTCTTTCTCGTTTCCTTAAGAGAGTTTTTAGATCGGGATTCGCTAACGCAAACTTCCGCGTATTTTCCCATGGAACTCGTACCATCGTTAGTTCCATGAACGATGCACTATGGAATCTAACTTCGGAGGGAAATTTGTGATGTGTTTTGACCTTTGTGTTATTTTATTGTGACTTTTCTGATTGGGAGCTTGAAATTGTATGTCAAAAGTGAAAGATTCTTTGTAAAGTAATTTTGGACGTATGATTACGCGCTGAGATGAAAGGATTGCCTGATAGAAAGATGTGAGGGAAGGATAGTTTATATAAATGGTGCGATTATACCTTTTGCTGTAGAAGAGCGATTTTTCATTTTACAGAACCAAGCCTAAGTTAGAAATGAATTTATAAGCTTGTCCTATGGCATTTTGCGTTTCAGAAGCGTAAGAAATTAAAAATATTCTTCGACGTTCAACGAAATTCGGTTCTTAGAAAAACCTAACAAGTCCAGAAGTCTATCGGATGACAACATTAACGCCAAAATTGCCGACGTTACATCTCCTAAAATTTAGATATACCGGATAAATACTTTGAAAAGAGAGAAATCAAGAGGTGAAAAAAATCATTAAGACTAGAACTACCAAACCAGGTCCCAAAATTTTTTAAAGTTTATGGGAGAGTCATAGGAGAAATATTCTACGTCCAACTCAACAAACATAAATGACCGAAATGATCATCTTTTCCGCCTCTTGATTCCTCTTTTCTCAAAGTACTTATTTAATATATTGAAATATAATAAATTTAACGCCGGTAGTTCTAGTGTTAATTAACTCATTTAGGTTTTATAAGATAGAAGTGGAATATTTACTTCACGGCTATCAATTTCGGCAATTTTTAGAAAAAATTGGGAACAGATCATTTTGACCGCTTTGGTAAGTTTAGTGTTAAATACTTATTCACGCCCCCGATTGCTCGACTAAGAACACAGAACTGTATACCTTAGTCGCTTAATGTACTTTGCGCACCGTTAATTACCAAATCTCGTTTTCAGAGCATAGTTTGACCCCTGACCCTAACTGTACCTCATATCTCGCCCGTCTAATCCACATTTCTCTTTAGTTTAAAAATCACAAAACTCATAGATCAACTAACAACAAAAAGAAAAATCCATAAGTGCCAATTCTGTCCACCGCTTCACAAATATATCAACCGTAGTTTTCCACTTGGAAACTCCAACAAGATATCCCTCCACCAAATATCCCCCTTCCCCCGTCACCCTCCCCTTCCGTAAAACAGCACGCCAAAAAAGGACACCTCGCTGATCCTGTAGGACCGATGTCGCGTTGCGAAAAGATTAAAGACGCTTTCCACCAATCACGGGAGCCCGAAGGAGATTATTACGATGCCAATAAAAGCGGCAGGATCGGTGGTGTCTTTCTCTCCCTCTCACTCTTCCTCTGTAAAGGAGGTAAGGCATGCCGTGTGTCTGGTCTTCTCTCGCGGGGCATCCGCGCCGTGGAATGTAGTCTCATATTATAGCCACTACGATATCCCACTAACGAGGGATGCGCGCTTGTAGTGTGATTAAACCGCGCTATAACGCAGCGGGGTTCCCCGGGATAGCCAGGACGGGCCACAATATAGGAAATTAAGGAATCGCTCGTTCTCTTCGGTCCGTGCAGGAGGCGATGCGAAGGAATCACGGGTAAACCGTGGAGGAAGAGAGGATCATCCTGAGGATTCCGACTTTCGAAACGACTCGCGAACTCGTCTCTTTCTGTACGTGCAAATTGCGTCGTCGTCGTTAAGACCCCGAGAGGGACACCACGGTGAACGTTCCGTGAGAGGGAACCGGCGCTCGATCGCGTCTAGGTGATTATTCCCTGTAAATTGTCCCGCGAATCGAAAGTTATGCGCGTGTCGAGAGTCGTTAGACACGGAGATAGGGAGACGGCGCTCGATTCCTCGTTAGCCGGCCGATTTAAATTCTGTCGGCGTGGCGATCATCCCACTCCGAGACGATCTTATACGACCGTTCGCAACAAGAGCCGCTGGAATTTGCTAATTTTCAATGACGCTTTAATGGAGGAATTGTAGGTGAATCATACTTTTCTCGCTGGTATGGTGGATTGGGTTAAAGTGCCTTTTTTTCCTCTGTGATTCGGATACGTTTGAGAGGTAAAGATTTTGAGGAGTTTGTTCTTCTGCTGAGGATTTTTGTCGAATGAAATTTCATTAAATTGCTCTATTATCTAAGTGATACAAGTGAGATAACGATTCTCTGCAAAGTACTGTATTTCGTCCCACGTTGTATTTAAATCAGACAAAAATTCCAAAGCTCTACTTAAACGTTCCGGAGGAGTTAAATTTCGTTACATCAATCTATTGCCCAAGAATCCCTCAAGTAATAAAAACCACTGGTTCAATCTCCACCCAATGAGCCGTCACAGCAACAAAACATCAGGATTTTCCCCCAAAGAACCCCCCGTTCATCAACATCATCAACCGCACGAGTATATAGACCGCAACAATCGTGTCTTTTTCTCACGCTAACAACCGGCGCGATTACCGTCTCCAATTACATGCCCCCGTCAAATTTACTTACAATCACGATACTTTATTCGCGATCCGCAAAAGCGTAAAACTACGTCCCGTTTGCGAGTTCGCCGGCGAACGAAAAAGCGCCGGGAGATCGAGGATCGCGCGACTCCTCGACTTCACCGAGCACGTCGTTATTTCTTGCAATGCGACGAGATTCTTATCACATTCCCGATTCGCTATCGGCCGCGATGCGAGCAAAAAGCCACTACGATGAAGACCTCCGCTCTCTCGTCCCGCTTTAATGAACGAAGACGAATTATCGGGAGATATGATCGTCTCCTTAATGGCAGTTCTTACGGCGCCTTCGAGTCTCCCGAAGATACGACCCTTCGGAGAGCCATGCTGGAAGTTAGTTACTCGCTTCTTCCAAGCCAACGTCCACGAGGAACGTCGATTTCTTCTTTCCGGGGCTCGATTCTAGGGTCAATTCGACGACGTTAAGAGCGGCGGCGTGTAACGATGGGAAAAAGCCGTTGTAATGCAATAATGCTTCCCTGATTGGACATTCTCTGCGTTTTGGGAAGCAGCAAATACATTTCCGTGTCTCTCGCAAGTATACGAAAACCGCCGGGCGATGGCGGTGACTGGTAATTTATTTAGAGGCGCTATCAACGAGGAGGAAAGGGGACGCCGTTAATTGCGGAGTCGTTAAGTCTCTGGGAAATCGTTGGTGATGCACCAGGGACAGTTTTCTGGAGTAGACGAATGGAAAGAATTGCCATGGGACGAATACGGGGGATTTTGTATGGTGGTTTTGAGCGAGCGGAACGAGTCGAGGTACGTGGGAAATTCGGATTTCGCGATGTTCATGGTGATGGGTGTTTGATTTTTGTTAATTTTGGATATAGTAATTTTGTTTTTATTATTTATTAGATAGAACTAGCAGTAGAATTAAATAAAAAAGATCTAAAGTAGATCTTGTGTACGTAGAATGTGTGAGAAATGAAATGGAAAAGTTGAATGAGTATTATTTGCACCTGTTTTATAAATTTATGTTTGCCTTTCATTATTATTTATATTGCACGTTATAATTTAAAAATTGTAATTCATATAGATTTCTTATTTAATGTGCTATTAGGAAGAAACTTGATAATTCCCAAATATGGATTTTCTTTCATTTGGGAAGATGAGAATTGTAAGGCGGAAAAACTGGAATTTAATAAAGCCATGTTTCTGACGTTTGAAACCATGTGCACACGAATATAATAATAGCAGTTCTGATGAGATGGTTTACTGCAAACGTTCTAAATGGCATGCAAATTAATAACTGTCGGTCTACCTGCATATTATTTCGTGTAACGCGTTAAATTATATGTCATCGTGGCGAATTATGAAGCGTCATCGATAAACTTTACATGTACTAATAGTGATTTAATGAACAGCAAAAACAGAAGTAATTAATTATGTCAATTAGTGGACACTTTACTCCTGCGATTGTGCATATCATTTCTTATGTCAAACAGAGGGAATATATCAAGTAGATTAACAAGCGTAACACATTTATTTAGTAAAAATTAGCGACTGACAGCTTCGTAACATTTTTGCTAAATTTATCCAGTATAGCAGACATCTTGTGCCAAAGTAAAATCAAGCTGACTGCAAATTTATTAATTATACGTGCGAATACAATAGTGATTTATAGTTGACGCATTCGAGCGTGCAGACCATAAATTTAGCAAGATCCGAAAATTATTAAATCACGTCTACGTAACAACGAATCTGGAGAACTTAATAAACAACCCCCGATCAAAAGTCCTCAAAAATCATCCCCACAATCGACAAAATCATGCGGCTCTCCTAAGAATAAAATCACACAAACCATCCAACAAACCTGTACCTTCAGCCCCACCAAAAATAATAATAATCCGCAAAACAACCTGCCAATTTCCAGGCAAACTCCCGGAATACTTTGCAATCTCCCCAGCGAGAAAAATCCGCAAGCTTGGAAACAGGAAGACAGTCTAATTCGCGTATCCGGGACCACACATGCTCCAAAGACAATCCCCCCTGGTAGCGATGTAAAACTTGGAAATCCGTTTAGCGGATTTGGCGTGCGCGGAACACGAGAACAACATTAGTAACTTATGGCTGCGGCCTAGCCGGATGGTTGGCTGCCGCCATGCCGTTCGAGTCGGTGGATGCAGATCCAAAAGCCGAAGGTAGAGAAGCATGTAAGGTGGTCGAGGACGGTGCGGTTGCTAGCTGGCTGTGCGAAGCCCGAGACGAGCAAGGAATCCTCTCTCGCGGGGGTGGAAGGTGCCGGCGCGTTTCCGAACTTACTTCCCGGCGACACGCCGAGTGTTCGCGTGGAGTTTCTGCCGGAGTTTTGCTGGAGTTCGGTCGGAGTTCCCTGCTGGTCGGGCATAACCCGGTGCCAACGTTGCCGGTGAGTTTCCAGGGGGAACGGTGCTAAAACCGCGGAAGGAGAGAGAGAGAGAGAGAGAGAGAGAGAGGAGAAGGAAGGAAGCCGGAGAAAGACCAAGACCGGTGATAGATATGAGCAGTCTAAGTAACAACCTTCAGTTTCCGGAGTTCGCCGGTGGTCGAGTGCAGTAACGAACTTCCGGGAAGATTTAAAGGAACCGACCAAGTTTCGCCTTTACCTCTGGCGAACTAGCCGGAATTGACGACTTAATTAGCGAAGGAGACGGGCGTTAAGTGCCTGACGAAAAGATTCCTCGAGATGGGACTTCTGCTGGTAGTACGGAGAGAATTGGCCCGTTGGCCGAATTGTTGATTTAGGGAGTTTGGAGTGGCAAGTTTTCTTATTCGTAGGGTCTTTTTGCAAGTATTTTGGATCGGCACGGTGGAGAAGGTAGATATCGTTTAACACTGGAACTACCAGCGTTAAATCTATCATATTTCAAAATATTAAATAAGTACTTTGAAAAAGGAGGAATCAAGAGGCGAAAACGATAACCGATTTGGTGATTTATGTTTTTTAAGATGGACGTAGAATATTTATTCTAAGACTCTTCTATAAGCTTGGAGAATTTTTGGAAAAAATTGTGTACCAGTCATTTTGACTGGTTTGGTAGTTCTAGGGTTAATGAGAAGTAAAACGAGGATGAATGATGTTTTTAATGATGCATTTGAAGATACTGTTGGTGAAGGAATGAGAATACTTTTAGAATACCGTTGTAACCTTTCTTTTACGGCTAACGAATGAAAAGTTGTGGTTTTAAACAATATTTATTTTTAACGGAGGAACTGTACACAGCTTCTTTAAAATTGTATTATTGATATTGAAAATGTTGGGAGGTAATGGGTAATGGTATCAGGGATAATTGCTTCTGGAGCATTGAAAAAATCGCAGAAAATATTCTTCATAAAGTTATTTAATTTTTATCGGTGTTGCACGCGATACAAAGTGATAGAATTAAACTCCGCGAGCTTGCATACTTAAAAGTTTCATATTAGTGGTAAGCAATTGCAGACAATTTTGAAAAGAGTGGAATTTTATTAAAACGGCAATATTTCCAGGAACTCCGATATAAAGTACTTCGTACTTCCATTAGCAATTAATAAATGAGATAAAGGTGGTTCCATTTAAAAGCGCAAATAGATAAAATTAATGGCCAAATACATTTTGCCCATTGTTTTACACCTCTCTTTTTTTATACTTTACCTCGCGCACGGCATAAATAATACAAAATTATTGTTTATAACAGTTTATCTGCTGTGCCGTAAAATTGCACGCCCGTGAAAAATTGCATTACCGTGCAAACACGATAATGATGCTGCAGCCTCCGTTCCATTGAATTTTATCGGCTTTAATCAAATCGTTAATCGTTAATAATTCCCGGTATAATTAAATCTGTGTTGAAAAATGACGCATTCGACGGAACTTAATATTGCAAAAAAGTGCTTCCTGCCCGTCGCAAATCATATTCGTAACACATTAACATTGTAGGAAGCCATTTTGAAAAGTAACTTGATTCATTACGCTTCATTGTTCATTACATCGATATACTTTTCCTTTTACGACACAGAGAACAAGAGACGTGATACATGTTCGTTGGGAAGAATTTCGTACAATTTTCTCAATTCAAAGGTATAATAAAAAGACAAGAAGAAGTAGGATTAAACAATTCCTTAATTTTTTCTTTAAGCTGTTGATTATACTTTCCAATAAAATATGCATCTTCTTCTACACGTCTGACTAAAAATTGTTATCTAAATATGGCACACCATCTAAATTCCTTCAGTGAGAGGATATGCTGATAACACAGATAGCGTTCCAGGCATCCAAATAGCAGATTCAAGTTCAAATCTTCATGGCCACCTCTACGATATATTCTCCCTTCAGCTATATACTTCGTCACCGCCTTGCCTCGAAATCTATCGAAAGCCAATAGAATTTCAACCAAATAACTATAAATCGATCCAATCTCAATGTACGAAGACAATTCTATCATCGTCGAAAGCTCCGTCACGTAAAACGCCGGAAACCAAGAAATACTCCTCAAACGTCGAACCCGTAGCACGCCACGAGTATTGGCATCTCCCGTAACTTCCAAGAGGGTAGTAATATCCTTTCGAAAGTCAAACTACCCTCCAGTATTCACGGCTGGAGACTACGAGAGAAGGTCGTCACGGTTAGTGGATACCAGAGGAAGCCAAAAATTCTCCGTTCCGTTGTCCCTTCTCGTCTTCACGGGAAAGTAAATTCCAAGAGCCTCCCCGTAGCAGACTCATGGAGGAAGAAGAAGACGGCGATGAAGAAGAGGGGGAACGATTCGTCGAGCGGAAGCCGGAAATGTGCTCCGGAACCTTCAACAGTCCCTCGATGAAACTATTGGTCATCCGCGACGCAATACCGGATACGCCGGATCTAATAACTCATCCGCCCGCCTGGTTTACTCTCCCTTCTACCTCTCTTCCTCTCTCTTTCCCTTTTCCTCTACCATTCACTCTCTTTCTTTCTCTCTTTCGCTACTTTTTCTCCCCCCGGAGTCCCTCCGAAGGTAGTATCTCTTTCTCCCACTTTTTCTACCGTTTCGTCGTTTCCTCGCATTGTTCATTTCGAACGGCGGATCGCAGATAACGTCATCGGGCCGGGAGAATAATATCGGTGTCACGGCATCGTGGTATTGTGACGATCTACAATGGATTTCTGCCGATTCGGCGGCGGCAGCAGTGGCGGCGCTGAACACCATTGTTGCTACGTCGGATCATAAATGCTATGATTAAAACGGTAATGGAAACAATTGCGGAAGCCGCTTGACATCGTTACACATCGCTTAATTCGAGTTTATATCGTATTATCAAAACGCGCCGTCGTAATTTACATTGTCGGCGCGCGCGCGCGCACGCACGCGGAATTAGCGATTAATGCGGGACCGTTTGCTTTCGCGCGGAGCCGAAAGTGTCAGCGCCGTTTTTGCGATTAACAGCCATGGAAATATTTATTGCCAGAGAGACGGAATTTATGGCGAACTGTTCGACGGGAGGTCGGAAACCAGAGCCCTCATCAGGATCGGCCAGTCGTTAAGAAGATTCGGATGAATGTGCAAAATTCATCGTTCTTTGCGTTGACTTTGACGGGCTTATTTTTTAAAATATTCCTTTTAACGGTGTCTTCGTATCTATTTGCCTCCGAGCGAAATGAAATCTTCAAAATTACAGAGTGCCGATACCATCGATGGAAGAGCTGCATTACATTTTGCCTGTGTAATGCGAAATCGTAGTTTCGCGGTTTTCGGAGACACCAAACTCGAGAAATGGACTTTTAAAAACTATTTGATTTTATTCAGATTTAGAATATACGTAGATCCGTTAATAGTAATGTCGTTAATAGTAATAGTAGTATGGTAATGCTTTAGTAATGCAAGTAATAATGCTTTTAAGAGAGATTTTGGTCGGGGTAAGGGTTTTTAAAGGTTTTTGGAGAAGGAGTGGGAGTGTTGTTGTTGGTGGTCAGTGCCAAGGGATAGGGATAGAAAGTTGGAACTTGGATTTGCGTGATGATTCGGGGATGACTAAGGAATGGTGACTGTGCTGGGGAGTTAAAAGGTCGGGATGGAAAAATAGGAGATCTGGATTTGAGGTGGTGAGTCAGTGGTGATGGCGGAAGTTTGCTAGGTACAAAATATTTGTCCTTACTCATTAAAGATATCCTACGTACTATCTAATCGGAGGGTCGGTACATTACACCTGATTACAACTTGGAAAACTTGCGCGAAGTCCTGCTACTGCTGAATTTGAGAATTGATGCTCAGCTCAAGTAAAACGACATATTTATTTTCGAGCTATACTTTTATAAGAGCACTTTCATGAAATGGACGTTACCACAGCCATAGTTATTCGCTGGAAGTAGATCCTTCATATTCAGCGTCGATCGTAAAAATCCACGAGACAACGTTGCATCAGCTCTCACCGAAAACATCAATTTTCACCACAATTTCCACGCTCGCCTCCTCTCCGGCAGGAGCAAACCTCGCCAGCGAAACAATGAGTCCCGGCAGGACTTAAAACGACCTTACCGAGGGATGGTCGCCGGTGTGATATACGAGGCGACGTAATTGCAGGAATTTAATCAATCACAGATATATCCTAACGCGAGTACAAGGCGGCAGGGTAACCTTGCCAAGCCGAGTTAAGCCCTCGGGGAGTCTCATTTACGATAAACCCACCATGGAGCGAGAGCAGAAAGGACGAGCCACCGAGTCGTCGATCGTCCTCTTCTCGTTGTCCTCGCCGCGATGATGAAACGGTAGGACTACTATCCTAGATTCGACGGTATCCTCTCTCCCTCCATCTCTCTCTCTCTCATCCATTCATTCCCTCTTTCCTCTTTTCGTACTTTCCACGAGAACTCGCCCTCTCGCTTTTTCCACTTATCCACACGTGGACGTAGTACCTCGTACATGCATAGACATCCACCTAACCGGGTCCAACGTACATGGGTAGAAAACGGGCACACGAACAGCCCGCCCTCCCCTCTGCGAGCCTCTGATATATAGCCCCTTGGAGGTCGATGACTTCCGCTATTTTTCTTCCGCTGTCTCCAGCAAGCAACTTCCCTTTCCTAACGTCCACCCTGTGCCCGGGCGTTTTCGGTTCTTTCGTGCCGTTCCAGTCGCTCCACTCGGATATACCCAGGAGTCGTGAGCGGACATCGATCGAGGCAGCTGCTGTTACGGGGCCAAAGGATATCTCATCTGTGGAACGTGAAATGTCCTGAGAACGCTGGCAACAAAAATTTCCGGAGAAAAGAAACGGCACGCCTTTGTTCGCCCGGTGACGACGGGCTTGTAGCACACAATTCCTCGATCGTGTTTCGAGTGCCACTTTTGAGGGATGCTTCGTTTCAGCGTTCTCCGCTTCTTCTTTCTTTAGATACTGTAATTGAAGAACAATACTGCGAGGGGTCGAATGTGCTTGGACCTGTTAAATGTAACGGGTTATACGATGGGGATTGATGTTTTTGAAGAAAGCCGTCAATTGTTCTTCAACTTCGTTTTGGATGTTGAGTCAATACGGAATTAGAGAAGTTCGTTACGATTGACGGTAAAACGGCATAATAGCTGAGCATTGCCATAGTTTTCTTTTCAATTTCCTAGCTCAATTAGATATTATAATATCAGACTTTGTCACGTACTCGGTGACACACTCAACAAAGCGGTAGCCGTATTTTAAAAGACTGGTTCCAGAAACCAGAAATACAGAACAAAACGATGATTCCAGTTTTCTCAATGATTCATCATAGGAAATTATGACATTGATAATATTCGCTAAGAACATAACCGATACAAAATCAATCGTTTCTCAACTCGTTTCTGAAACTTCCGATCCAGCGGTCGAAAGATTTCTACCCTAGAAGATGCAGAATAGATGCAGAAAGGGGAGAAAGGCAGAGAAAGGAAGACCAAGCGAAATATACGAAGTGGGCAGAACACGGCAAAGAAGCTACTGCATTTATGGATGTCCTCTTCGTGACAAGCCGAAATTAATTTGCCCCCTCCCATTCGCCGCGGCGTTGGCATATTTTAACCCAGTTCTTCAGCCTCCACTTTTTTTTCTCCCTCTTCCTCCCTCTCTCATGCGGTTCTCCACACATAAATTTCACTCCGGACAGACGGACCAACGTCGAGGATTCGCTAAATCTGCTCCAGCGATTCGATAAAACCCGACGAGTGCTCGCGGCTGACTGGCTCCTTAGTTGACGCGATAAATAATTAATGATCGAAGGATAAAGGACAGAGAGGAGGAACCGGAGAGCCAGAAAGCGTTCCTGGCGCGCACACACCGTCCATAAACCACTTAATATTTATAAGGTACGAAGTGGAGAAAACGAACGAGATGAGAGTTCAGTTGGGATATATATTATCGCATCTTATACGCGCGGTATATAGTATTTAGATATTTTAATTAACCGATTGGCTATAAATTATGATAATTAAGGCGGGCCCCGATGGTCTGCCTACGCAGTCGGGATGCTGTTTTGCGCCGCCCTCGAAATCTATCTTCCGCCGACATGTGGATGACGATTCCACGCGATTTTCAGCTCGATTTGGAGGATCGGCGGTATTCAATGGATTCCTGTCGTCTAGCTTCACGGACGGGACACTTGCTGTTGATAAAGTTAAATGGAATTTGGAATACTTCATAGCCGGTAAACATTCATTCCATTCAATTTCTTGTTAAATTTAGACACTTTTCTTGTACGGTCCGAATTATTTTCTCAATTTTTCGTACACTCACCGAAATTCATTTTGTGAAATCTCTACCGTTGATTGTTCATGTTCAATCAATTACAAGAATAATTGTTAGCTATTATAAGAAATTTCTGCGAAGGTAGAAAATCATGCCAAATACCAAACTTCATATAAAGCCGATAGAAAATGAACTCGAGTACGCAACAATGCAAAATTAAAGAACGTTTTTCAGAATACATTTGAATCTTTCAGTTCTCTGGCTATAGTTTAAATTACAAATTAAATAAATAAACAACCTGAGTTTTGTATTATCCTATTGTTAAATTTAATATTGCGACTGATATTCATATTAGAGTTTATCACTGTGTCGGTGGAATATGACTCAGAAATTGACGACTGTCACAGAGACAACACTGTCAGACAAAGACAATCAAAACCACAGAAATATAACAGAATTATTGGCTCCCACGCACAATTACGGTTAAAATCACCGCCGATCACCCTTCCCACGTTGCCACTAATCACGAATCGTTGATTCGCGGCATTGAAAGTGAATTCTGTAATATTTCTACATATTCACAAAGATAAAGAAGAAATGGAATTTCTAACGGTACTGAACGAACGCGAGATGCCGAAGTTCCATTCGTGTATTATAGGAAGCACCCTTAACAGTGTCAATAAACGAAGGTTATGAGAGCCACAAACGTCGCAAGTGTCTCTCCTTACGACAGACATAAATAAGCCGAGCAGTGGCTCAGGCTGGTCGTTTAAATGTCGCGAAGTTACTTCACCCGGTGAACTTCTACGTTTCGAATGTGCGATATAATCCGCCGACGATGGTATATACTTTTTTCATCCCCTTTTTTTCACCCCCGGACGATGTGGTCACGTATATCCATCGCACGGAACGTAATTACTTAACGTTCAATCTCTTGATCGAAGCAAGTTGGTCAACCAGCTGCCTATACGAGATGAAATGCACTTCGAGTTTATTTCACGATCGAGCGAGTTCCTCCAGTTTCAATGAATTATCGTTCAGGATTTAATCGACTCATGCGAACGATTAAAGTGAAATGGAATTCGTCTACTGGCACGTGTGATGGAAAAGACGAAGTAGATATTTTCTGGTATTTCTGATGCTCGATTTTATTCTGTTAACACTTTTGTTTCTAATTTCTCATTTGTATTTTTTAACTTTTACAGCTATGGTCTCAACTTCAGGGTTTCTTTGCACTGCCCTATACATCAAAAATTTCAATTGCCGCGTTTCTAAAAAGATTACCGCCACCTGCCAGAAGGTCCCACCGTTAGGGTAGCTTTCTAACCGAACCGAAAAGTTCGCCGGAAACATTACAGGTGTAGGAACGGAATTTGTCTACGCGTAGATATTATTAATTTTGGAATTAGTGAGTGTGGATGGTTTGTATATAAGCGAGAGTGGATGTTTAGAGTACGTGATTTGGAAGGCGACGGATGTCAGGGCTAGCATGAATGTTTAGTCTGTAGATAAAGAGAAAATGAGGGAGTGCAACAGAGAACGCATGCTGTGAGAAATACGAAGAATGCATGCTGTGAGAAAGAGTATCGAGGGTGGATGCGAGCGTGGATTTTTGGAAGAGTCAGTTAGTGGAGTCGAGTTGAGTTGAGAATACAGAGTTACACAGAGCGGAGATTAAGAGAGTGAGAGTTATAGCGTGAGTGGAGAGATTTAGAGTTATTTTAGTATTGTTAAGAGTATTGTATTTTTATCTAGTTAATAAAGTTAATCATTTGTTTTAATTACGCGCGTTCAGTTAAGTTTCTAGGCTACGGTTTTGTTAATTAGTTCTAAGGGAACCTGTTCCGTTTATTCGAAGACGAGTACCGATAATCTTTGGTTGCTCGTCTAAGATTAAATCAGAATAGGACCCTATACAGGTAACACGAATATCTCACGATGCCACCGATAATTTGAAATAATCTCATGACCGAAGAACAATACAAGAACCATCCGAACCGATGATACAATGCACAGATTTTTCCAAAGGAACCCACCCCTGTTCTCCAACTTCGTCCTCGGAATCGACTCGAGATCGAAAAACTTCGTCTCGATCGTCGATAAAGCGGCTTAACAGCCAGGCATTGCTATCGATGCGTTTTCACGATACCGATCTTTCCCCTTCGGAGCTCCTCTTTCTCCCTTTTTCTCCCTCTCTATCCCTCCTACCGTCGTTGCTCGGCGCAAACCAGGTTTCTTCCTAGTCGCCATTACCGCGGTGGAGCCTTGATGGCGAAAGTGGTCTAGGGGCAAACGGTCAACGAGACTCGAGATGAGATAGAACAGGCCATTATGGCTACGCCGATAAGATAGGTCCACCCTCCGTGGTACGTGGTAGCAGCACAGCCTTCTGGGTATGGCTCGATACACCGGACGCGATTCACGGCATGAAAAATCTAGTTGGAAGAGAGGAGAGCTACAGGGAGAGAGAGAGAGAGATAGGGAGAGAAGGAGAGAGAGGAAGGTGAAGCCAGTGTCCAGCGGCCCCGAGAACTCGGAGCTTATCTTTTCATACCGATCGTGACCGACCAAGACTTCATTTCCGTGCTCGAGGAACCACCCCAATGTCAATTTCTCTCTCTCTCTATATATATATCGTAGCCTAACAGAATGGACCTCTTGCCTCGTTTACATGGAACGACTGGGAGGGGCTCTGATTTTCTGCGAAAGATCGTGAACATTTGGATAAATTAAGAAGGGATTATTTAAAATTCAGAGTGTACTCCGTCTGTGGCTTCAAGGTTTCATTGTGGCTTTTTTTATGAGAACTTTTCTATTTGACGATGAGAGATGAATAGGTTGGGTACTGGATTTCGTTATCAGCTTTAAGTTGTAAAGAATCAATTTACGTTTGGGGCAGTAAAGACGAAAGTTTCGCACCTAACGAAGGTTTGATGAAAAGAAAGTTGGACTGGTCGACGATACGTTGAGCAGCTTGTGCGAAGCGTATCTCAGTGAATGTGTTAAGATTGTTTCTTTTATGATGTTAATGTAAAGTTTCTGTAGAAATTTGTTATACATTTTTTTGCAAAACAGCATGCATCCAGAGTATCACGAGGATTAATGACTTTATTATTAATTTCTGACAAATAGAAAATAATTCATTCATGATATTTGAGACCGCGGAGTAACGTGCGCTAAGATGTAATTTGATACCCGTGTTCCAGGAAGGAAGCATAGAAATAATATATTTCAAATTATCCTTGTTCCGCATTAATGACTTCGCCGCTGTGTGGTTCGACCGAACTGCATTTTCGCTATGCGGGAATGCAAATTTACTTGCGTAAATTACACACGCCCATTTGCGGCAGGATGCAATATTTTAGGCGTAGCGGCGTTATCAATGACGGGAATAATATAAAAATCAATTCAGCTACTATAATCTATTTACGTGTTTAATTAACGGACTATTAAGAGTGACGTAAACTTAACCGAGGAACTTGAAATTATTATACCCTCAGCTGAAAGTTAATAAAATCCAGAATTTACAATAAAAACGAAAAAAGTTCGTACGGCTGTGAAAATTACAGGTTCTCTACCTTAATTGCATAAATTGGAATGCATATGTGTGCAATAATGGCGGTTTAAATGTCGCTGATTTGCTCCGTCGAGGAGAAAATAAATACGTCAATTTATAACACGCTAAAACGTGCCACGTTTTATGTGGCCAACCGTATTCGAAATGAACATTAGTAGGGGATGTTACGATTATACGTCAGTTAAACGAGGGAATAAAAGTAGAATATTAGATGCAATCAAGAGGTGTGTACACGCTCTTAGCAGTGAAATGAGCGGCAATTTTATTTATCTGTGTACGCGAGCTATTCACAAGGGAAGAGTTCGAGTGGCAGGTAACACAAATTATCTACGACTCTCAAAATTAAAATATCGCGCAATTTCTCCCCTTTCGAAGATTCTTCGTGCCTGACGTCTCCGTGAAAAGCTAACACAAATGTTAATACTAACAACATTTTTAAAAGTTCATAAATCACAAGCAGTAATATCTTCAAATATAATAAATAAAATACGCTACACGTATCCGCCAAAAAGTACCTTAACAGTAGACTACCAAACCAATCAAAATGACTGGTTCGCAATTTTTTCCAAAAATTCTCCAAGTTCATAGAAGAGTCATGCAGCAGATATTTTACATCTATCTCATAAAATATAAATAACCGAATCGATCATCTTTTCCACCTCTTGATTCCTCTTTTTTCGAAGTACTTATTTAATATCTTGCAATATAATAGATTTAACGGCTGCAGTTCGAGTGTTAATAAATGTCTCAATTACCCAAAAAATTAATCAAACACATCTCTATCCTATCCAACAAAGAAGAAAACAATACATAAAATCATTAAAAAAAAACTACAAAAGCAAAGCTCTCTGTGCTGCCACATTAACAGTTTCATCCCCCGGAACTTAAGCGCAGCTCGTCCATCGGAATGTTAATACGGTAAAATGCAATTTCCTCGGTTAAGCTCATCGTGCCCTAGTTATATACTCCCCCACGGGCATGCCGGCAAATAATAACATTTCTATAAGTCGGTCGTTTGTATTCGACGACTGGCGTGCATGCGCCCCATTTCAATTAACGTATGATCTATGCCGTACGAGGACCCGTATCCAGCACCTTTCAAACGTTAGGGCCATAATACGCGGGGGATCGGCTCTCTAAGTAACTCTATATCACGTCTACGTGACACGAAACGCGGAGAAAAAATCTTCTACGGCCGCGGAGACTAAGAGGGGCCGCTCAAATCGTCCTCAATTTGGAGCGATTCGTCGAACTCACCCTAACGCCCGCTCTATGACGTATTAATTCTGCTCTTTCTGAAACCTCTATCACAATTGCCAGTCTAGTTTCTCACAAACAAAGTGTATTTCCGATATCCATGGAAAATTGTAAAGATCGAAGTACTTTGAAAAATAGTAGAAATCGTACTTTCAATTCTATAGGAGATACTTTCAATTCTATAGTCACAGAGAGAAAATAATAATAGGTTGTTGAATCTCTCAAAAAGTCGCTTTCAAAAGTTAAACTCAAACACGTCGAAGGGACTATCGTTGGACGGTTTCGACGACGTTTCGAGGGCCAATAGTGGAAAGAGGGTTTGCCCGGTATGGAGCGTGCAATTCCTCCCGATTCCCGAGCCCTAGGACATCCATTTTATTTAGCGCACCAGCGCGGATCACGGGGGAAGAGGGAGGACGTTAAACTCGCCAGGGCAAAAGGGGCACTCTCTCTTTTTCTCCATCTACCGATATCCCCCATCAGCGTGAGCGTTTAGAGAGCGGGCTGGTGTCCAGCTACCGAGGATCTCCTCGGGCCGGCGAGTTAGCCGGTAGATATAGAGTTGGAACGGAGATCGAACCGGGGCGGAGGCGGAAGAAGGGAGACCGGAGAGGATGGGGTGTCTGGACCTAGCCGAGATGGACACAGAGAATCGCCATTACAAATTGACAACCTTGATTGATGGCCCACACGGAAGGGACGACGCCCGGCGATCCGGTGGCTGGACAGAGAAGAGGGAGGACGAAGAGGTGGAGGACGAAGGATCACGAAGAACGACGAGAAAAGGGGAATCGAGGGGGTGGATATGGCCGTAGTACGGAGAGAGCGAGGGGAGAAGAAGGCCAAGTGAGATGGAGTGGATGTACTATATGCTCTCGGTGGCTGGCCGGCCTCTGGCTGGACCGGGGCTTTGCTCCGAGGGACTTTCGACGGTCAGATAGCGTTCCGCGTGGTTATATGCCATGGGGATAGAGGCAGGGGACGAAGGGAGATCCGCGTTATCAAGCGAGACCTCTCAGCGAGTGCGTGACGAATGGTCCGCGACTGGATTCGTAAGGGTCCGTTTTCTGCGTCCTACGGAATATTCGATGCCGCGGCTGGGAAGAATCTTTTAACGTGGGGAAAGTTCTCGAACGGGAGACTGGCTGGTTGATCATTGCGAATGGATCGGGGAAAAGGAATTTTCGTGAATGTTTTATTCATTGTGTCGCGAACGAATGTTTCGTTGCTGGTATTGTTTGTTTAATCCGTTGGTGGAGCTTGCTGGTTTTTTATCTGGCGTAGAAAAAAAAATGTATGAAAGTGTCTCCGGTTTTGGAAGATGAGGGAATATATGAAAGAAGTACAGTGCGTCGTTGTCGAGATGCGAGGTGTAGTACAATATTACAATCGATTAATTAACACTTTACCGACCGCTATTGTTTGAGCATTCTACCCACTTTAAAGGATTTGTTTCGGCTTAGATTGCCTAAAAAAAATTACAATCTCTTTGAAAATTACAAATGCTTCTCATCGACTCCTTAACGCAGTTGCACTACAATAATAAATAACAAATTACTGATTACCGTGGGAACCGATTAATGAACTAAAAGTCTAAGCGTTGGTGACAAAAAGCCTATTAATAGGCTACCGGTTGGTAAAGTGTTAAGATCGATAAGCATTGGATCAATTAACAAGCACTTTGAGGCAAATTAACTGAACCTCACGATCGAGAAACATTTGAAATGTACAACGAACAATTTACAGCTTGACAAATTTATAATACTTGCGTTAGAAAAATACTGCCATCCATTTTACGATATAACATAGAATCATGGACAAAAGAGCATTTTATTCATCAGTCTCCTGTTACTCCCATTGCCATTAACTTATAATCCCAGCTGACCCCGAATACACGCTACCGCGGTCTCAGCCGAGAAACGTAGGAGCACAATGATAAATGAAAAATAAATGACGTAATTAAGCATTAATTACAGAATACAGTCGAATCATGCAACTCTCTAAGGGTCTGCATCAGAAAAGCCATTACAGTCAACGCGCGCGGATATTCACGTCGATCACTGACAGACGGGAAAACGAACAGTCGGTCGTAAATGACAATCAAGCTTCTGTGAAAGTGAACGCCGTGCGCGAGCAGAAGAATACGAGGACGCCGAAGGGAAGATGCCAACGAAGGAAAAAGGAAGAGAAGAAAATGCCTGGGAGAACTGGAGAAGAGAAGAAAAGGAGAGCCGACACGAACTCGACCTTTCTTCGTGATCTATGACTCTGAACTCCCATAGTTCCTCTTGACCTCGAGCTACTGGCAGAATGCAGGGAATAATAAGCAACACCGGTAATTAAGATATTCCTCGCGATGGACATGTCGCGCCACTGTTCCTTTGCCCTTTCAAGAGACGTCGATTTTCTTCAAGAACGCGTAAATCGAACCACGCTTCCTTATCGATACGTCTTACGTTATCACGAGTCTACAAAGTCTATAACCATTTTGATCATCCCTCCAAATATAAACTATTTTCAGAAATTTCTCAATCACCGAAGCAATGATATACCCAACAACGCCACTGTACAAAGATAGACACATGTTGTACATCAAATGCTACAAAAATTTCACGAAAGACACGGAAAAACATGCAGCTTCGCTTAGGAATATTGTAGTACTCCATTAACTACATATTTTTCGCAACTACACGAAGCCGTAATATAACTGAGCGAGAAATTTTAACAACTTAGCTTATCAACTGATCACTCGCGAAGCTCGAAGCCAAAGAAAGAGTAGGTGTTCGTATTTCGGAGGCGGTTGACGCCTTTTATCGCGGCATCGTTACGAAATGCACCGTACGGTCGCAGCTTTACGGTACTTCGGGGCCGCTGTTACGTTTTTACTGCGTCGTTCTAGAAACACGTGAAGGGACGACGATTCTACCAGTGTTACCAGCAGTAGAACTATATGCCGCTCGATTCCTGGCGTCGGAACGGTTCAAGTGCATTGGCTGGAAATTACGGAAGGAAACTTCTCACGAGGATATGACGTTTTTCTTATTCTTTGAGGAAGAAGATAAATATATATCGAAGTGTTTTTGGAGAAATTTTACCGCAACGTCGTGCGACGATTTGATATTCCAAATCCGACTGTGTTACTGCTCTCATCGAGAGATTCTTTCAACGTTAAATTTCTGTACATTTTGTACAGTTAGAATGCGAACAAAACTGTCACCCTATTTAAATATTAGGGGGACCGGAAAGTAATATCGTTTCTCCAGATATTTTGCTTAAAAGCCAATTGATTTTTATCGATCCGAGCATTGAAAATTTGCACACTAGATGACAATATGTTGTTGATAACGAGGGTGATTACATCATCCATTGAAAATAAAAACTTGTTAGAATTTATTTCTGTAAAATTAATGTAAAAAACAACATTGCTTTCCGGTTCCCCTAATAGTTTCTCAAAATATTTATGTATAGGCGTATATGTTTCATACAATGTTATACTTGTACCACAATATGGCATTTCTCGTCCCAAAAAGAAACATTTTATTAGATAAATCATCGTCCCCGATATATAAATCTTCTCGTTAGATCTTTAAAGCAGTTTCAAATAATAGGTAATCGACCAAGCCACCAAACTATTATATCACTCATACGGTGGTCCATCAAGATACCTAACATATTTCCTCCTAAACGAGTACTTCAATCGTCTTGAAAAATACACCAGACGCAAGAATCATTTCTTAAACCAAACAAAAATTCGTCCCACTATCACGCAAAAATTGTAATCCATCCGTTTTTCCCCAAGGGTAGAACGTTTTCTGGGCCTCCCTTTGATCCTGAGTGGCAGGGCGCGACACAGTTCTCCCGCGCGATATAAACCTAATAGAATCCGGGGCCGGGGATACACGGAGGAAGCTTGTACGTCGTAAAATGATGCACCGTGAGTTTATAGTTTATAGTTGGAGTGCCTAGCCGTGCGTGTACGCGCGATTGAATGGGGAAGGATTTAAAAGGGATCGTGGTTTTATGTGCGGTATTAGAAACGGTAGCGGTGAAACCCGTGCACGATGCTTTATTGCCCGCGCCGGCCGTGCGTGTATTCGGCTAATTTTACACTAATTCCGAGCAACGAATAAACCCCATACAACGTCGGGCAATTTTAACAACCTACGAGCACGAACGATGAATTGTTAAGGTTTTTCCACCGAGATGGCTCGCAATTTCAGCGCGATATTAAAACGCTTTTTTTTACGTATTTTTCTGAAACATTGCAGCTTTAAATAATTGCACCGGTTATTATAAAAAATGGCTAAGTCATTTTATATTTCGTTTTGGGACGTTTTGAAATAATTATTTACATCATAAATAATCAGTGTCAATGTATAGAACTATAAATTACTATTGGCCTAATCATATTTCAACGGTTATATTTTAATTGTTGGCTGGTGTATACTTGCGGGGATAAACTGTAATTAGATGTTTTCTCAGGCCACATATATGCATCCGTAGTTCTCAATGAGTTAAGCTTCCATACTTTTCTTATTTTTGCAAAGTTGTTCCATCATATTGTAATATATGATGGTCCAATGTAGAACAAGGGGTAAGATCAATTTTTCAAGTTTTTGGCTTGGACCATTTTCATAGTCGCCAGTACAATTATAATATTATTATATTCCTTTCTAATACGTAGTGAAATTTCTTCCCTATAAAATCTACCTTCATAATATCACGTCACCGGTGCAGTTTTTATCACAATACCATCCAAAAACCTTTAAAAATCATGAAACTTCAGTGCCAGATACAACGGCAAATTCCAAAAGCATACGCAAGCACAACGGAGAATGTGCAGCCACCGAGGGTCGACTATGTAAATGTAGATGCATCGTCAAAGAAATCTCGAATACAAATATCCTAATTGCCGATCACCGTTGCGAGATAAATCCGCGTAAATCCCGCGGTAATGGGGCCACAATTTAAAATACAAGCCGCACTCGCGATCCTTTATCCGACGATTCGCAATGTCGTCCTACGCTCTCCCGCTACCATTGCCATGCCCATGGAAAATATCGACGCGAATCTACGCCGGTAAACGAGGCAAGGTGAGCCATAAAATCGCTGATCACGATAGTTGGAGCTCAGCCGTTATCGGCGATAAGCAAAAATATCCACTTCCCTTTTGCCGAACCGCCATACACCGGGAGGAAGGTAACGGGCGCGAAGAACGGATCTCGGAATAATAACAATGCCCCGCGGGCCGTGAAGTCAATGTGGAGCAGCTGCGATCCACCTAATGAAAGTATGATTGATGATCCGACCGACGCGCGTCATTAGCTTGGGGAGAAGGTGAGAGAAGCGAGAAAGAGAGAAAGAGAGAAAAAGAGAAAAAAGGCAGAGAAGAGGATGCATGCACACACGTTGCAACACCGTCGCGCAACAACGTTGACTCTGTGCACGTTTTGAATTAGCGGGGGCACCGGCTAATATAATTTCAGTTCGCTGGTCATTTTTCTGGATGAATGTGTATGAGAAATGACGTTGCTGCAGCCCGGAATCATCCTGATACGTCGAACCAGGGAGGGGGGTTATTATCGTCTGGCGAGACTCGTTTGTAATCGTAGCAGGGTAAAAAAGTTGGGTGGACGTTGGCCGAGTGTCTTTTGTGTTCCATGTACGAGTCTGAAAGGCTTGTTAGGAATATTGCGATCGAAGGTGGAATTGATCTTTTAGTTTTTGCTGGGCGGTTGACGATGCGTGTAATGGAGGCGATAGGTGTGTCTGTTGCACATAGTTTGTAGACGAAGGGTACAAATTTTTGAAGGGATGAAAATATATGAGATAAATATAGTATTTATTAAGACTTTAATATCGGAAGAGAAAATTATTAGTTTCGTACCATTTCTATGTGCTCTATGAGAGACAGAATTCGATACGTATATATTCATAAGTGGGACAACTAAAGATTTTTCTTATATTACCTTTAGAAAAATTATACAAATATAATTTTTATGAAAGTCACAGTGCACTTAGCACGTGAGTCTTACAATTAGTATTATTTTTAGGTGGGAAAATATTTTGATATCTCTCATGCACTTCCTTTCAACAACTATGGTATTTGATGTTCCGTAAATCTAAATAAATTGAACATTATCAATCACCACCGCGACGTTTCCATTTTCTAACCGAGCCGCAAATTTTTATATGTATACGTTTAAAATCGGCCAAATTAAATTAAACCATCCAACGTATCCGTGTCAAAATCAATCATCATTTCAAACAACACAAAACGGTCCTTTAAAATCGGCGGAAACTCGCTTTTCAAAGCTCGCTGGAAAATAAATTCGCCCGAGGAGAGCATCGGTTTTGCTCGTCCACGAGCGACCACGAGGGACCGGGAGCATTTGAAAGATACATTTATCTCGCTACGGTTCGAACAAAATCTGCCCTGGGGCCTAATGCTTTGGCTATTAAGCTTTAATGGACTGCTGATCGTCGAAAGAGAGAAGGAAAAACTACGGGCAGAAGGGGGACGTCGGTACACCGAACCGAAGTCTCGAAGGAATTGGAAAAATGGTCGGAAGAGGAAGGCGCCCGGTAAACTCCACGAGTTCCCGCCAATTTTTCTCCTACCCTCCGAATATTCCGAGCCGTTCGTCGTTTATTACACGAGCCCTTCTCGAACGGGTAGAGGGTGGGTGACCGGCGAAAATTTCACGTAACGCCATCGATTTCAATCGAAAGGTAGAGAGCCACCGCTCGCAAGTTCGCCGACGAAACTGCCAAAGAGGCAGGGTAGAAGGCAACGGGCGAAAGGGGTGGGTTATTCGAGGCTTGCCAGGTTGTACCACGATGGTGCTGTGATCAGGATTGACTCGGGATGATAATCTAGCGTACATGGGTTTCCACTTTACTCGCCGCGACGACGTTCGGGTCACCGGCTCTCTCATGGCGATCACCCCCCTTCGTCCACCCCTTGCGCACCGTGCGACGCATGCTCCTTTAGGAAATGGCACAAATTGCTGCCGCGTATGCGACACGATCGTTGAGATCGTTGATTTTCGAGGGAAAGCTTTTGTGGATGGAAATCGAGAAAGAAAATTTGCGGTGCATGTGCTTGAGCGGCGGTTGTGAGACGTCGTGGAATTGTGAGTGTAGGTAGAGGGTGGAGGATACTTTTGAGATGTTTGGGCAAGTATAGTTAACCCCTTCGGACCCTGTGCACATTGTAATGTACATAATACTTTTCGTACTGTACTTTATTACGTACAGGTTTAAACTTAGTTTCACTTAGTTTTTTTTATACAAATATTTCTCAGGATCTCCTTAATGTTACAAATTTTACGTAAGGACCATATGTCCATTAAAATGTACATTTACAAATTATAAATAAAAATTGTAGTTATAACTATATTAAATTATAATTTAAAAATTCGGGTCTGAAGGGGTTAATGTATTGTAGGAACGGAATTTCTTACACTCGTAAATAGTATTAATTTTTAGAATTAGTTAGTGTGGATGGTTTGTATACAAGCGAGAGTGGATGTTTAGAGTGCGTGATTTGGAAGGCGACGGATTTCAGGGCTGGCATGAATGTTTAGTCTATGGATAAGGAGAAAGTGATTGAGTGCAACAGAGAATGCATGCTGTGAGAAAGAGTATCGAGGGTGGATGCGAGCGTGAATTTGGGAAGAGTGTCAGTTGAGAATATGCAGTTGAGTTAAGAGTTCAGAGAGTGAAAAACATAGCGTGAGTAGCGAGAGCTTTAGTGAGAGATTCATATTTAGAGTAATTTTAAGGTTATTAAGAGTTTTGTGTTTTTAATAGTTATATATATTTAAATAAAGTTAATCATATGTTTTTAAATTACGCGCGTTCAGTTTAGTTTCTAGGTTCGATATTATTAATTAATTTAAGGGAATCTATTACGTTTCTTCTAAGACGAGTACCGACATTTTTTGGCGGCTCGTCCGAGATTAAATTGGAATAGGACCCTATAGTATGTATGTTGATGGCGATATGTGTCAGTCTAGATTATATAGTACTTTGAGAAATTAAAGATACGAGGTAACGTACTTTCTGTTTATTCTGAAGACGTTTGAGGTCTTTTCGCGAATTTTTAGCAAATGTTGGTTCAATTATTAGAATCGTAACATATTACTCTTAATTTAATATTAAATGTATAGCCAATTAGTATCATAAACAGCATACAAACATTCCAGGAAACTATATAATTTATATCGCAGACACAGCGAAACTTTATCTTAAGCTTTTTAGTCAACCCAAGAAAAGCAGAAGATACAGACACGGATTACAACCATTACAAATATATATTTCTACGATATCCCCGTAATTCCGTGATATTACATAAAACTAAATCTTCCACAAAATACCTCATCCGTTTCGCGCAAAAGCGCACTCCACAAATAATTCCGCGCAGCCTTGCAAATCGTAGAAACCCAGACACCACCCCCGTCGCTTTCGCAAAAGCAAATACATTCACCGAGCCAGGACGTAAAAATTGCGAGCGTGCTTTAGCGCGCGATTATCCCGGCAATCAAACACGAAAGCAAGGCAGAATTGCGAGCCATCGTTCGCAGGACTTGGCGCGCCGATTCGAGAGGGCGGAAAAAAAAGAGCGATTCCTCGGTATCCCAAAGAGCACGTTTCGTGGATACGTTCGCATGGTGGATGGCGGATAAAGCGCCCCTAAAGCCCAGTTTCAGCGAGGCAAACAACCCGTAACTCAGTGAGTGTTTATGAGGGGGTCAGTCGTAAAAATACGAAGCGTATCGAGCTCCTCCTCCTCTTCCCTTCCCTTTCTTCCTCTCTTACTTCCTCGAGATTTCGACCATTTAGTTCAGCCCACCCCCATGCGTCCCACGAAGCGAACTTTTCCTCGAACGTGTTGGCGCACTTTTGGCCGAAACAAAGAAACCTAACGAGAGGAAAGACGGTGGAAAAAGACCGAAGAGGAATGCCCGGCGGAAAGAAAAGGGAGAAACGTCCTGTGACGGGGGTGAGAGAAGTTTCCACGGGCCGCATGTTGCCGGATCGTAAAACTCGGTCTGATCACCGCTACCAATTATCCCGCCGTTATCCGAGCGTTATCCGAACGTTATCCGGAACGTTATCCACCTTTGCCCACCCCGTGCCCCATGGAAGAGCCCTCTCGCCATCATCCGAATCACTAGCGAACCCTTGAACCCTACCGAGGAAGAGGATAGAGAAAGAGAGAGTCCTCGACGGCATTGCTATTTCTACCCTAACCTGAGTAACCGTTGTTGTCGCCTTTTACTGCAAACGAAGTGATTCCCTCCTCGTAAACGCGACGTCTTTACAGATTACACGGGGAAGGAAGCTTTCTTTATTTTTTTTTCCTTTACTGACCCGAACTTCGCCCTTTGGTGAATTTTATTAGGATGTATGCTTCTTTTGGGTGCGAGGAATTACGGTTGGGTCGATGATCTGTTTCTTCGGTGAATGTAATTTATTGTGTCTGCTTAAAGTGAAAGAGAATTAGTGTGGTGAATTGTTGCATGAGGCGTTATTTTATTAATTTTGGATTCGGTAGCGGGGAATTCTGGTTTACAGCGATGCGACGGCATATCTTTTATTCCTTTTCTTTGTAGCTCGTACTTTAACCCTTGATGGCTTTTATTATGTTGTACTTTTTCAGAGAAAGTGGATTTTATTAAATATGGACTTCATAGCGTAAATTAGATTATGTCGAGACCATGGTAAGATTTATTTATTTCGGAATAATCCGAATTCTCTGGCATTATGAAATACTTATGAGTCACGTTCAAAACTTTTTAAATCTATAATGTTAAGAAGTTTAGTTTACCGCGTTTATTTAATTCCCTCGAAAGACAGTAATGCTCAGCATAATTTCACCAAAATCTGCATGAATAAATTTATATGTTCCATCCAGCATTAGCCAGATCCTTGCAATTGCAGCAAGATCCCTCGAAATTAATATATTTATAATGATTGCTGTTACTTCATACTTTTCCTTATTCCCGTATGAATAATTGAAAAATATTTCGAAGGGCTATTTTAAGGGAAAGCGTAACAAGACAGATAACAAAGAAGTTGAATTAAATATGCGATTATAATCAAAATCATCGGTGAACGGATTACGAGATAATTGGGTTTTCGTTCCGCGAACCTCGCGAAAATGAAGAAACAATACCCGATAAGGTTACGTGAGGCTAAAATAATTCGTTTATTGAAAATTATTATCGATATGCTAGACACTCGGAGATGCGGAATTTTGCGAGTATTAGCTACATGAATTATCAGGGTAAAATGTCGCCATCAGTTTCTCGTCGAATTACGAATATAAACGCAACCGATTTAACGTACGTGATTGTCAGTTTTTAATCGAATTTCGAGGCAATATAATCGCGCCGTGAGTCTTAAGAATTACATTACATTCGAGTAAAGACAATTGGTACACTACAAGTAACAGGTTATTTAAAACGATGTTAAAAAAATTATATAATAAGACTAAAGAAGGGAAGATTGCATAACTATTCTAATTGTTACGTAACTAATAAAATCTCTAGAAACGGGCGTTTCTAAAAGTATGAGGTCTAAATAGTTCGAAGAAGAAAAAACTATAATTAAAAAACATTTCATATAATATAATATTATACTAAACAGTCTATAAGTGTCTACATTCTTTTAACAATGTAAATTTAAAGTCAACTATGAATTCTCTACGTTGTATAATAAAATTGAGAAGAATCTTATCAATTATAAAGAAAGAAAAGATTACGAAACTTACAAACGACAACTAACAAATGATAAACGTTTCCAATTTCCAAAACTAATCATCATCCCTTTAAAAAAAATTCTCCCTCTTTCAATATCATTATCTCACTTAATAATATTTTCTAGAGGCTTGTATCGAGTACATCTTCCGCAGAATTATTCTTAATATTTTACGTTCTACTAAATGATCTAATTTGTATTATCCCCTTCCTGTAATGTTGCAAAATCTCCGATCGTTCGATCGCTCCTCGCGAAATTCAGCAATTTCGATGCACCGATCTACGACATGCGATAAGGGCTCGGAGAATAACCCTCGTGATAAGGATAAACATATCCGTGAGATATTCCCGCCACGGGTGATACGAAATTGTATGAGTCTTCGGTGTTGTAAAAGTGTGTGTAAGGATCTGTCGACAGAACTGGGCTCGTCTTACCGGCTCGATTGCTCTGGTCGATCATCGGCTGGACGATTCTACGCCTCGCGTTGATGAACCTGTAATTAGAAAATTAAAATGTCAGTAATTTGTCCCTATATATTCAAGGAAACGTGAAAATACTTATTTCTACCACAAAAACATTGCAAGTGATTTATTTGGATTGTCGATACTAATTGCAAGGTAAAATAAAATTAATTGAAGGCGATAATTAACAATGAAATTAACGAATTTGGATTACTAGAAGAAATAAATTTAGATACTTTTTATCATAGTAGAAAGCGAAGGATGATCAAGTGTTATTGCAATACTTGAAAAATGTGGGAAGAGTTTTTGAATTCTATATTATAATTATGACAATGAAATTAAAATTTATTTTAGACAAGAATTAAAGAATTTTTATATGTATGAAGTCTTATAAAATCTCAATTGAAACGAGCAGACAATTGCGTCGCGTTCAATCCTTGTTAAGTGGCTCTATGAGAACTTAAAAATGTATTATATCGTCAACATTAGGCCTTTTGCAGTATTACATTCGCAGAGAATTACAATGCAATTGCACTTTTGTCAAACGAGTTTTCTCGAAAGCGAAATTACATCCCGGCAATCCATTTCTTCAAGATCCAATCTCCCAATACGATCTCCAATTAATTCGTGAAACATCAACGTCCTCTTTCTCTCGCGTATTTCTCTTCGCCACTTCGTCAAATTAACATACACGAATCGGACGGAAATTACGTCCGACAATTACCGACCTTACGCCGATGAAATATCGACGGTACCGCCCCGGCTGGCCAAATTGAGATGGACGATATATCGACGTACTCCAGCCGAGCTTTCGACCTTATCGGGACGATCGCCTAATACCGTTATCCGTGATCCAGTGATCTACATAATGAGTCATGAATACGTCTAGATACCTGGCTCTGATCGTCGTTCATGCGGTATCGCTAAAGTGTTTCTCAGCCGTCCTTCTTGGCAAAATAGATTTCATTCTGGTCGAGGAAATTTTAATATTTATCAGGCTGGATGACGTGAAGAAAAAGTTGGATAAACATCAAATCATAAAATGTTTTCGAAGGTATTTATATTCTTGAAGCTACTTCAAGTTCTTGATGAAGATTGCAGTAGTTACGGAAATGTATGTTCAGACACTCAAATGGCAGACTCGAATTCGAATTATTATTTCCGAGGTATTTCTTTACGCAGCCTGCTTATAATTTCGGAGATATTGAATCCACTCAAAGGAGATTTCAGACATAAAGATTGTAGTAGTCCGAGTCGAAAAACATAAAATACTGAAAGCGTACTATACAACTCAGTCCACGATACAACGATATAAGAATAAAAGAGAAATTTCCATCGAGAATAAAATTCTTCCGCTCCGAAACACCTCGACCAAATTAGTCATCACCGATCCTTCTCACCCCAAACCCACCACTGTAAATGGGTTAACAACGTTACCCCCTTGAAATCCAAATTCTTCCGCCTTCGTTCGCCCCGGCATCACGAAGCAAGGAAACCCGATTCGACGCGACCTATTATCTCGCTAACAACGCCAAAGAAGAGGGCGGGCGTCTTATCGAGGGGGTGGAAGAAGGAAAATGCGGTAAGAAGCAAGCCAGCATCCCCGATACGTCATTAGCCACGCTGAAGGAGCTTCCGTGCGAGCGCTTTCCAAACAATAGATCTGCGGTCTATTCCGAGGTTGGGTGAGGTCCAACGGGGGTGGCGAACACGGTGGCGGGAGGATAAGCAGCGAGGAAGGAAGCGGGAACGGAAGAATATGATGGGAAGGAGAGAAAAAGAGGGAGAAAGAGTGGCGCGGGGAAAGGAGAGAGGAGAAAGGGCGTACGTCAGCCGACGTCAGCGTCGCGGCGCCCTAATGGGCGCAGACGCCGGAAGTGATTGGGTTTCTGCTCGACTGACTCGAGCACACCCCCTTCCTTCGTTCTCCTGGAAGAGGCCGCTACGCGGAGAAACGGAGAGGGCGGAAAGCACGAAAGCTCGAGGAAGCGGTGGCAGCCGGCCCCTTCTTGTTTTGCAGCGCATCTTTCTTGCTTAGTCTCACGCCTGGCCGGATCCCAGGAGAGTCTTATGAATAATAATTATTAAACTACCGTTCTCTCGCTCTCTCCTTCTGTCCTCGGCGTGCAACCAGCCGCGGCCCGTAGACGGGACCCGGGTAAGTCGTTCGTCGAGTCCTTCGTAAGTCAAAGATCCTGTCTAACCGAGTGGCGAGAGACTTCGCGTTCGATTAGCGTACCTGAGCGCAGGGAACCGGGAAAATTCCAGGGGGCATCGGTAATAAGTTTACGGTGAGAGACCGATCGGGATGTTACGCGATCGAGCGGATTCCTTTCTTGGGAACCGACGATGATCGATTCTTATCGAGTCTTGCGCGTAGCACGATTGAAGAGAGGATGGTGTACTGTTTGTACGAGAGAGAAACTATACATTTTCCTGTAGATAGCAGTTTTTCGTATACGAAGTTAATGCAGAATACTCAATGGTTTTTAGATGGTTACATAGCGATTGTTAGAGTTCCAGGTACCATAAGTTGGACAGTTTAGAATCAGACTAATTCATAAAACTCAAGATACTTATTAACACCGACATGTGTTTCGTGAGTTTTGGACAATCTGTATTAATGTTATAACTATTACTGTAGTCTATTTTGCTATACACGGGATAAACTGCAACAGTTCAATAGAATGTTTAAAGCATTTCTTTGCTGTGTCCAACACCCAACAAAAAGAAACATCGAATTTCAATTACGAAAAAGTCACCCTATGCCACCCCTATTAGTAGTCCAACCATCCATCTTCGACTCGTCATATCAGTAAACACAATCTCCACGTTCCGAACACCGGGATTTTAGAAAACGTCCGCATCTCTCATTCCCCTCCACCCGTAATTCCAAATATTTCGCAAGAGAGGCTTTTCATCGCAAACAAAAAGCGCGCTTCAGGTGGCGATATTAGGCAGCTCGGTCGATGCAGGCGATACGAGGATGACTACCAGAGCGGGTCCCTTCAAAGTCAAGGCCTCGGCTATCGTTGGATGAAAGAGTATCCCCGTGTATAAACCGAGGGCCCCTTCCCAGCCCCCGGATACTCCTAAGCGCCTCTGGTTCCCCTTTGGTGGCGTAGGCAGCGTGTCACAGCCAGCTGACTACCGTTCTCCACCCCCGCGCCACCCCTTCTGGCTACCGCCCCCGTGGCTGAAATATCGCCCGAACAATGGCGCGCAGCTTCCAGCGAAAGGGGCATGGGGAGAGAAAGAGCGAGAATGGGAGAAAGAAGGGAAGCCCGGGAAAAAGAGGAAACGAGAGAATCAGAAGCAACGGCGAGCGACCCAACCTCACTCCCTTTTCTGCCGGACCGAGCAGCCCCGGCGAAAAGCGGGAAAAATATCTTCGCCACCGGAAAACTTAAGCCCGGCATGCTGAAGAGAGACGGGATGAAATTTTACAGTTGAGATAGCGCCTGGCAAACGCCTCGGCTCTTCTTCCTCCATGCTGGCCGAACTCCGAGCTGCCGAGCCGTGCATGAGGCATTGTGAAAGGACTCCACCTTGGATCGTGCGTTCAGTTTTAATTGTATATTGGTTTTATGCAAATTATTGCTCGGGTTTAGCATGTTGATTCGAGGGAACGTGGGTTGAATTTTTATCAAATTTTTCGTGGCGCTTTCGATGAAATTTTAGGGTTGTCGAAGAATATTGATGGTTCTTAAATGAGATAAAGCACATTCTTACAATCTCAAAATTCAAGTTCGGCTCGCGTGCTGGAAGTCATTCTATCTCTCGATACTAAAAATTTTAAACGTCGATAGTAATAAAATATATTATCCTTCAGTCGACACGCGTGTAACTTTGAATACCTGTCATCAAGATAGGATCACGGAGCCAATGCGAATCACGTAACGATCACCGAACTCTATAAAACTGCAGAAATAATTTTAACGCCACTTCTTGCAAAAACGACCTTCGAATTTTCCCCTTCAACGTGGCAATAAAAAAACAAGCAGCAAAGCTGCCATAACGACCGCAATTAAATATTGCTCCGCTCTACGTGTGCTATATTTCGAGGCGAGCACCCTTGGAGATGTGTTTTTTATGGCTTTATTATCTCGCACTATCGTAACGGCCACTAAAATTATCGGTTTATGATGCAGCGGAGATCCGGCGTTCGCTCTTCCCGTTCGCGGCGAAAGGGATCGGAGGTGAACATATTGTTATCCGTCCAAGCTCGCCCCAGATGACAAAACACTTTTCACCGCGCCCTCGTCGAGCTTTCAGGATTTTAATGCAGTTTTGATTATGAACCGGGGAGTCAGACTTTTCGCGCCGCACCGTGAAACAAACTCGCCGCTCGGAAAGGCCAAGCGTGTTCGATTAACACGGGCCAACAGGGGGTTGAGGAGGGTGAAAAGCTCGCGTCCTGTTGCCTCGTCATCGCAGCCATTCGAATTTGAATTTTTCATGAAACCCGATACCTTGTTTCTCGTCCGTCACGCGTACGCGAAGACGATTTAATAAAGGCGGGTGAATACATTAAATTCCCGCTCGATATAATACAGACCATCCGCGTGGAAGTACCTGCAAATTTTATTTCTGCAGATACGTTGAGACAATAAAGTTTCACTTAGCCATAATTCATCGAGTTTTGTTAACACTAGAACTACCAAACCAGTCAAAATGACTGGTACACAATTTTTTCCAAAAATTCTCCAAGATTATAGGAGAGCCAGAGGGTAGATATTCTACGTCCATCCTATAAAACATAAATTACCGAATCGATCATCTTTTCCACCACTGAATTTTCCTTTTTTCAAAGGACTTATTTAATATATTTAAATATAACAGATTTAACGCCGTAGTTCTAGTGTTAAATGTAAAATTCTTTTGTGTAAGATTACAACAAATCTTTGTCAATTCTACAGTTTTCGACAGAATGTTGACGATTTATTTGTTATTCCAAAAATTGTAAATTTTAGGTAGTCTGGAGAAATTAAGAAATTTTACACTCTGGACTCTAAAAGCATCTCTTTCTATCACTAAAGCATCGTATCAATGAAAAGAAAGGAAGAAGAAAATTTTGAAAGACACTTTTTTCAATTAATTCGAGTCCACATAATTTAGATGTCTACTTCCGCTTACTTGAGTTCTCGAGGCTTCCTCGTATTTAGGCCGATCGACAAATCGCTGATATCCAGAGACTAGCTTCGAGATCTCCCCGTTACTTTTTATGGGAAGAGGGAAAAGACGCGGGACCATATGACACGGTTCTGCCGAAGAAAAAAGGCATAAAACCCGGCGTTACGATGGGGTGTCTGCCGCATGACCTCCGCCACCGTGACGGAATTTAGTGCACTTCGGAGCGCATGCATGAATAATGCCTGAATTTGCTTATGCGGCCGGAATGCGGATTCGATATGTCGAATTCCCTTTCAGGAATGCGTGTCGAGAAACTATGAGCGATAAAAAACATCGACACTTTGGATAAACATTTTTTGCAGTGAAATGCATCGTGAATTTTTCCTATCGTCCAGATATTACATAATTATAATAAAGAATTTTTGTTCAAATGAAAAATGCAATTCAGAGATATTTCATACAAATTTTAACTGACAGCCTTTCTCTCTTCAAGATAGTATAAATTTCACATCAATTTAGTAAGGGTGTTCTTGTTATCAAACCTCAAAAATTCAATTAATATCGATTATCTCTATTTACAAAAATAATTTGCAACGGTCTAGTAACTTTGCTTTTACAAAAATTCTCACTCAAATCTCAAATCGTTCAATCATAGGACATGGTTTCTACGGTAATTTCCAACTCGATGCTCCATCGACGGGCGGTCGTTTTTTCTAAATAATTTCGCAAGTGAAACGCTAGTTTTGCATCGCGATGATTCGCGTCGCGC
This sequence comes from Cerceris ruficornis, assembly GCA_963989415.1. Lineage (NCBI taxonomy): Eukaryota > Metazoa > Arthropoda > Insecta > Hymenoptera > Crabronidae > Cerceris > Cerceris ruficornis. Next base: position 9,815,114 of record OZ022524.1, on the reverse strand, counting down.
TTAACGATGATTACTGTCGCGCGGGCAACATTTACTCTCCGGCGGCATTCGCAATTATCGGAGAGCTTCCATTAGTTAACTGCAGTCGATACGCGGCGCACCGGGGTCCTCGCATCAAAACATCATTATTGCACGGACACAAGAGCGCGAGAGTCAGGGTGTGCACTAGTATTGGTAATCAATTTCGCTTCTGTTGCGAACCACCGGCTAATGCGACGCGAACGGCGAGGTTTCGCATTAGCGAGAATCGAAGAGGCACCCTCGTGATTATTGCCCATTAGAAAATGAATCGAATCGCTATCGGACGATGTTAAAATCTGCTTGGTGGCCCGTCTTAAGAATTAACCTTTGAATCGGTGCACCGTCTTGTCTCCATTATTGCTGGTGTTTGGCAATTTTCGGAATTTATGCAAAGTACCGGGGTGCTTCTTATTAACGTGACGAGAGAAGATCGTAGAATACCGATGGGCAAATCAAGATGAAAGAAATGAGAGAAATAAGCTGCAAGTGAATTTAATACTTTGTAGATGTTTGTTGCAATTTATGGGTGGAGAATTGTTGTTGGTTGCAATTATCTAATTAAATTTTCACAATTTTCTAGTTGTACTATAACGGTAGTTATAGAAAGAATATCGTGTATAAGAATATTAAGAAGTGTGCATTATTGAAGGGTTAGAAAATCTATTGCTAATCTTTATTTTGTTAAAGTTTCGAAGTTTAAGACCGCAGCAGTTTCGCTACATTCTTAATTGTCTTTTTATGCGGTAAGCATATCTTTGGACTAATTTTTTTAGACTTTTTGGAACCGTACGGTATAGTTTTATGAATGGAAAATTTTAAATAGAGGAAGAGGAAGCTTGTGCTATCTCAACATAGAAATTATAACAGCGGTGTAAAAGAAACACTGGAAAACGTGCACTGTGAATTAAAAAAAGTTTGTTCACTGCAAGAGCACACGATTAGACCAACGTGAAATTCTAAAGCTAAAAAATATTCGCAAAAATCTTAAAAATCAACAATCATAACGAGGTCGCCCCACCGAAAATTCAGTCGACATAAAACAACTTCGAATGATGTTTTATTGCGACGCATTTAACTCCAATAAATGTAACAAGCCGGCGCAACAATCTGCAGTAATCCTTCAAAATAAATCCGATTTTGACGAGAGCATTCGTGTAATTTACATCCCCGATAAACTCCAATTCCAGCGTCAACGGATTGAATCCGCTCTCGCCTCGTAATCAGGGCAGCGATTAAAAGGGAAGAAAAAAAGAACGTGAAACAAAACAACACAACCAATCGGCCCGTCGGTTTGGAGTTGCATTTTTTCAATTCGCACCGACGGTATCGCCATTAAACAGATTATAAAATAGCGATAAAATCGCGGTAACGACGGCCCGCGGAAGCCAGCAATCGCGGATACAAATTTTCGATCTCGGCGCACGGGCCAACCCCTAAATTCGACTGTCGCGGGGGTGGCAGTCACGATTTTACCCGCAGCGCCTGCAGGAAACCCGATTACACGCTGGAAGGATGCTCACGGCCTACAATGCTCATTGAATTTGTCGAACGGGAATTATGTATCGCGGAGAGAGGAGGAGGGTGTGTGCAGCGGGGTTCGTTCATTCGTTTCGTAAGCAGGGGACACCATCGAGAGACAGAGAGAAAGAGAGAGAGAGAGAGAGATGAAGAGAGAGTTGTCGGTACGATCTCTCGAATACATTACAATAAAATCGCGATCGCGGAACGATGAAAAGAATGAAAGAGAAAGAGAGGACGAGGAGGGACAAAATGGAGGAATTAAGAGGAAGAAGGACGAGGTATGAAGATAGAAGAGGATGGAGAGGAGAGAGGCAAGCATTATATTCGGATAAAATGATTTTATCGATCGTAAATGCAACGATGCCCATCGCCGGATTATGAGCATCTGGATTTATAACCGGCTGCTCGATCCTCTGCGATGTGTATGTAAACATGATGTCCAGTTTCGCAACAAAATTGCTCGGAATTGTGAAGGATTCACGGCGACGTTAACATCTGACGGGTGTCGGCTTTACAACTTTATCCGATGAAGTTGATCGTAGGGGGTTGAAGTGGTATCGCGATGGCATCTTACGTTATTGGACGACGATGTTGATTTCCAAGGGTCTTAGGGAATATTTTTTTGTAATTTTTCATTCTAAAAGTTCCATCCACATTCCTTACAGTATCTTTAATACACCACAAGCTTCTTTGTGTTTCAAGCTCAAAACACCATTGCCAGTATCACAGTCACTTCGCAACTAGAAGTCGTCGCAGCAAAGGCAACGAAGAATCTTATCCCCGATAAAAATAATCATACAAGTTCGAATTAATTTTCCCCGACTCTCTAAATTTTAATAAAATCCGTTATTTACGTGACAGGATGGACGACGGCCAAAAAAAAAGGGCAGACCAAAAGAGAGCGGCATAGAGAGAGAAGAAGAACGAAACAACAAAACCGAACGGTCGAAAACTCGTTCCCGATCGTAGCGAATTCCTCGCAGAGCTCGAGGGCGTAGCAGTATAAGCGCAACGAACGCGACCGGCGATCGCGCGTATCGGATACGCGTAGACAGGTTATGTGTGTCAACAAAGCGATTTAACACGCGACGTGTCACTGATAGCTCCCGCCGCTCGTTGCCGCCGCAGCCGCATGGCTGCATCGCATCGACGTGCTCTGTTGAACGTGTGCAGCTCGGCTGCGTTTAATCTATGGCTCTGCTGCAACGCTTTTTCGGAAAATTCCATCCCACCCCCGCGTAACCCCGCTACATTCATCCCTTTCTCTCTTTCTCCGTTTCCCCAGCCGTCTCTCTTTCTCACTTTGCAGTCTGGAATTTATATAATTGTTTTGCCGGGGTCGCCACTAAATCGTGTCCCGAAGCGCGATAGCGCCGGCGCGTCGTTTCGCGCTGATGTTGATGGGCGGTTCGACGATCTCGCCAATAAAAGGAATCAGAAAAATATCCAGCATTCGGTAGCAACGGCCCGCGCGAGTCCCAATTTTCCCTCGTTTCTCATTTTTTTTTTGTTAGTCTGCTCTCTGCTGTTTTTTTTCGTATCGATTACGGTGCTTTTTTGGGTGGAATTTAGAGAAGGAATCGGAGCACGGTGGATTTTTTGGATTTTGTTATTGAAATGTAGCGGAGTGGTTGTATTTTTGGAAGGATTTATGGTTTGTTGTTTTTGCCAACGGCGAAGATGGTGATGCGTTTCATCGAGAATTATTGCAGTCTACTGTTAGGACAGGATGTAGTAGACTGATATTTCAAGTAGAGGATTTGAAGCCTCAAAATCTCTATCGCTGGGTAAAAGATTCGCAAGACAACGTACTTCCAACGTTCAAATTGCACGTTTACATTCTTCATTTTTCTTCATTCATATTACTCGACTCTCAAACTTATAAATTACTCGTTCAGCCCTAGAAGTCTGTCCACGTCTTCCTCTGTAAACCAACAAAAACTATCTCATCTACCTAGAGAGAAAGAAACTCGCCCGTTCCAACATCCAATTCCATTTTCACAGAATCAACCACAATTTCAAAAACTTCACCTCCTCTCTAAGCTGCCCAACCGCAGGAAATTCAACTTGCACCGTAGATCGTAACAGCGAAAGTCGACGACCAATAATTGCAGCACAACGCCGCTCATCGATTAACAATAACTACAATCAACTAATTCCACGAGAATGGACCGACAGCTCGGTAGAATGTCGTCGTAATAGAGTAAGCGAGTCGGCCATCGGGCCAGGTTGTCGCCATTTCGGCATCGAGCCCTTCCAGCGTGTTCGGACTGCTCGCTTCGCGAAGGCAAGTTATTGGGTCCGCAGCTGTCGCAACCCTCCCCCGTTATGGGGTAGTGGGTACTTGAACCGATTGTCACCGGCCACCTCGTCCTCGGGGTCAGACTCATCTCGTCGGCGGGTCGAGGGTGGATACCCGGTTGTGCCACACCTAACACCCTCACCGTCTCTACTTTCCTCCCCTTTCCGCGCTCCGTACCCGAACCACCCCCTTATTCCCTGATTTTCACCCCATCTCCGTCGGCCCCGCGCGACGGAGGCGTCAGCTTGTAACAGTCTCTTAAACCCCGGCACCGGAGCCACTATATGTACCAACTGCTGACGCCGTTATAAACTGCCAGGCCTCTACCACCCCTTCTTACCCTTCTTCACGGCAATCGTGGGACTAGGCGCACCGTGAAAGGCGAGAATAACGATCTCAGGTTTTGCTCGTGTTAACATCTCCCCGATATATAGCACCGCGCTAGAGGGGAACGTCTCCATTCGTTGCTCGAGCCTTTCGTCAATTTTACTCTTAAAAATTGAAAGATCCTTGCGGTGGATGGAGTTACGGGGAAATATTATTTCGTTCGAAATGTCGGTGAAACTTGGTTTCCATGAAAGGAAGCAGCTAAGGTAGATTGCAGGCGGAGAAGAAGGTAGCGGAAAATATCAAAAATCTTAATCGTCCAAGAAGCAGATTCGCCACGAGTCCGCTGTTAGGTTTCACGTGAATTCGGCCGGCACGTGGCGGCGATAAAGAACAGCAACAGTTACCACATCATTCCCGACGCAAATACGGTTGTTTAGACGCATAACAACGCGGCAGTCTCGTCCATCGCTTCTCCGGTAGCCGGAGAAAAGGTGGAGAAGAGAAGCGACTCTCTCGATCTCGCTGATCTCTCGTCGGTTTGTTTATTCGACGAGCGGCGGAGTAACCGCTTTTTATTTAGATTTCACGGCAAAGAAAGAGGGACTCCACCGAGGTTGGCCTCAAGGAGACGTATTCCTCGTCGCGGAGGAGATAAGGGGTCGTTTAGATTGACCGCTCGTCCTCCGGATGGCCCTAAAGCGTCTCGTTTACCATCTCTCTCCGTCGAGAAATCTTCTCCCTACATCTCCGCCGGCAGCACCGTATACGCGCGTCATACATCCTCCTCCGCGAGCCGTCGCGTTTCTCATTCCCGGTTACGACTTCCTCCGGCAACCATGGTCTTCGTCCGTTGGCTGCTCTTCTCTCGCGACGATTTCGACTTGGCGCGTGTCCCCGTGGCCAGGGGGTTCGTTGAAATTCACGTTTTCTGACGATGATTCGGGAGGTCAACGATGCAAGAGAGAAACAAAGAGAAAGGAGGAACGAGCCGGAACGGAAACGTCGTTGGGGGAGAAAAAGAGAAAGAAGGGAGGAAAGGGGGAGATCGAAATTTTTATCCGCGCGAAATAGAATACGCGCGTGGTTTATGGGTTTACGCCACGGGGGGATTCACGGGGTCCGGACAGTTTTTTATATTCCTACGGTCTTTCTCTCTACGCCCACCCCACCTCTCGACCTCCTACCCCCGTAAGCGCGCCTCCTCGAATACACCGTAGGGGCTCGCCGGTGTGCGCGGAATTTGAATCCTCTTGTAATAAAATCCGGGCTTTATGCGACGGCTGGTACCCCGTGCGCTCGTGCAGCCCGCGCATTTACCTACGAAAAGGTGAAATGTATACAGGTAGATTCCGACTATACAGGTATACCTGTCCCTCCGCCTGATCGGGTACATATAAGCGTTGGTCACCGTGCCCCGCACGGCAGATGTAAATAATACCACGAAATTGCTACCAGGCCTCTTTTCTCTCTGTTTCTTTTTTCCTCTTTCTTTTCTTTTCTGCAGGCCTCTCTCTCTCTCTCTCTCTCTCTCTCTCTCTCTCTCTCTCTCTCTCTCTCTCTCTCTCTCAGGTACATCGCGAGCTTCACAGTGATTCTTGGAGTTTTAAAGTCGATGAGAAAAGGGATGAGGGTGCTGGCGATGGTGCGGATGGGAGTGGAAGAATGCGAGAGAAAGTGAGATAGGGTGTGTCTGAGTTATTGTCCTTGTACTACGTAAATCTACTGTTATACAAAGCTATCGGTAATTTGAGTAATTTTTATAATAGCGTTAAGAGCCGTTGACTCTTCTTTTATGTTACAATGATTTGCAAATGTCGGGGGATATGCTGTTTTTAGAAGAGGGGAAGTAAATTTTAATAATCGTTTTAAATTCTCTACTCTTGATACTAGGATTACAATATAAACCGAATCAAAAGTATCATCAATTTCGCATCTCTGTCAAACTTATTCTTCCAAAAGCCCACAACATTCGCGGAGCCCTTCCATCAAAAGTTACAATGACGATCTCGCGTTTTTACCCCGTCAACGAAACAAGGATTGCGATGCCGATTCCTTACAACCCGGTATCTCCGATACCTCCGCAATTTCGATCGCGACGTTTCAGTCATGCTTGCACATGATTCGCGAAGAAGAACGAGGACCGGAGAAGGGAGAGGAACGACCGGCGAGCCGGTGCAGTCCTGGCGAGTCCTCCGGTAATTTGTAATTCGCAGGTGGGAAGCGAGGAGATGCGAGATACCGGAAGATTTACTGGAGAGAAGCGCGGCCAACAAGTAGACACGCCGTGGCTTGTCGAGGGGTTTTTGCAAACGATGTACCGATGTCGTGCGTGACTTTAACGAGATGACATTTGGAATTCACCGGGATTATTTCTCAGAGCGTCTTCCGTGTGATCCCGAGGACACGGGGGAAACCTTTCAGTGATACTTCGTTTCTTACGCCGACACTTTTAATCCGTGATCCTTTGCGAATTTATCTTCGCACGACTTAGAGCTCGTAGTTGAAATGATAACCTATCCCTTGTTTTTCGACGTAGACTTTTTCTTGTAAGCCGGAGATTCCAGCTTCATGTGCAGTTTCTGTTAATTGTATGCTGGCAATTCAGTTCTTAGAACACTTTGATTTGAAATAATTGCCATGTTTGTTCCTTGGTACTTAAAGTCTTGAAGGTTTTCTTGCAAAGTTGATCCAAAGTTTCGCAATGTTTAGAAGTATATGTAAGTTTTGTAGAAATGTTGAGTTTTATAAAGAAATATGCGCAAGACTTGGCATTTTGACTTTGGCGTGTTACATGGCATTTCTCCACAAAAATTTCACAAGACATTGATAAAGAGTTTAACTCATTTGAAGATAAAATAATATATATCATATATTAAGTCTTGAACCGAGCCGGCACTTAAAGTGTTAAAATTCTGTACTTAACACTATTCCTACCACGACCGGTCAAATGACCGTTTTTAAAATTTTGATTAGAATTTCCTATATACAACGTAATTGTATCGCCTTTAAACTTCACGACTTTTCCTCAAAAATACGTATAATACATTTACATTATAATACATTTTTCAATATTCACTTCTTTTTTTACTGTTCATTTTCTGGGAAAAAGTTATCATTTGACAAATTCACCGGTTGCGGTAGGAAAAGATATACGTGAAGTGTCGGTAGGAATAGTGTTAAGAGCTTTGAACGAGCTTCTCATCTCAAGATCCTCAAGAAATTTCCAATTTAATTAAAAAATTAGATTTTTCCGTCAGCTATAGAACTTCTGTATCAGAACCTTTTCTACGCAATAATACACCACAAAATTCTTCACTCGCACAATTTCCTCAAGAGAATCAAGCAAGAATCCAGCCCAAGAGCATATTCACGTCCAAAGTGGATCGATGCGATCCTCGGTCGAATCGGATCATCTAATCTCTCATTAAGCGGCAAGCAAATTCACGTCCAGCTCGATGGACCGGGAGCTGTAACGTGGCATCCAGGCTGGTGTATAATTACCCGAAACGGGCGGAGGCTCGAACGTTGATAGCGAAGTCGAAGTAAATCGGATTACTCGGATATCATCTGCGTAATGTATGTATGCAGGCATGTATACACGTAGTCCCGTCCCAGGGTGGTGCGTCAGAAAGGGAGGACGGCAGCAGGGGTGCGCTCCTCTCCGCGCTCGAGGGAAATAAGGGTGGCTCGACCCGAGCAGATAAAGGGTGCACTGCACGCGCGGGAAATGCCCCGGCTACGACATGTTTTTCTAGACAATTTGTTCGGCAACATTAATCACCGGGAACGCCACGAAATGTGTTCGGGGGTGCGGGGGAAGGGGCTACCATGGAAAACGGTGAGCGCTGTGTTTCCTGCCTTTACTTCGTTGTCTCGGAGAGGAATGTAATTCTAGAAAGAAATAGTTGGGAATAAAAAGTGCAGGAGGCGAAGTCAACTTCGATTCCATTAAAAAAGAGTGTTAAACCCTGGATGACGCAGCTGCGGCAGTCAGTTGGGTGATGGATACTGGGTTAATCTCGAACGATCAAAATATTTTGTTACACGGATCGTACGTGCTAGTGAATTCATGTTTTTTGGTAGAAATTTATGAATATTCCGTCACTGGGGTCTGTTTCTCTTAAAATTATTAATATATTTTCTAATTGAAAGTATTTAATATTTGAGACGCCAAGTTGGAAAAATGCCTAGCTCATGGTCGGTCCCAATTTTCTAATTAACACTAAAATGGTTCCCAATTTTTTCTAAAAATACCGTGAAAATATGGAGAAAGAATTATTTAAAAATCAACCCTAGAGATATAAGAATTCTCGATAGAAAAGTACAACGTATCGTTAAAAAAAACAGATCGATCCCATCGATTCCTCTCCTCGCATTAATCCGCATTTATACACGAAGCTGCGCTCAGTGGCCACGTTCGCGAAGCAGCTGCAACAACCTCACCTTCATCCGTTCTCCAGCGGCTCCACCTTTGCTACAACCCCCGCCTCCTCCAGGAAACTACGACGCAACACACAATACCGTGAGATGATTATCTGGAAAACTAATTTCACCGACGCGCGCGTGTTATTGCCGGTGCCATCCCCTGCCATACATTGCCTCTTCGTTCTCCTCGTTGCACCATCGCCTCCCTCGCTCCATGGGAGTCTGAGAGGTGGCAAGCGAAGAGGGGTGGCCGTGTTACCTTCGGAGAAAGAAGTTATTATACCTGGACCAGACTGTTCTCTCGAATTTTCTTCCTCTTTCTCGCACCACGCTTTTACACTTTATATTTTACGTTGCTTTCGCTACAATAAGGGACATTCCCCTTTTCCTGACAGCCTTCCGTGAGAGATTGCACGGTAAATTTGACGTTCGTTATTTCACGATATTGCAATGTAAGATCGGAATATCACACTTCGTGGTACGTATTTTTGTTCGACAAATGGCGGATAAATATTTCAGAGCTTCTGCCAACAAACTTTGCAAACCGCCGAATATTTTTACCTCAAAGCAGTGCAAATCGGTAAATATAGCAGGTTTATTCTTACACTTGATACCAAATAGTAGAATACCATTTTCTACTCGACAACTGATCGCATCAGAAGCACCCTGCTCGCAAAGTACGAAATATAATTTATCGTTAAACCCGTCCTATGCCCAGCGACCTTTCCATCGTTCCCAGTACCCATTCGGGGATCAAACACATCGTCTTATCGTCCCGAGATACCAGGGGGAGAGAATTTTACCCATAACGCCCTAAGATCAGCCGCAAAAAAAGCGCGTGCACCCTACGTAGTCCAGGGCCAATCTACTTATCGGTAGTTGGAATGTATTCCACGCGATGGCCCGCTTCCTGGCCGGCATATCCCCAACAAATATAACGTCCGACAATTTCCTGAGAGTCCCAGAAACCCACGGTCCAGTCGGGAGCCATGGAAGCCGCTCGATTTCGAGACGAGCGCACACGTACGTACATCTACCACGCACGCACGTTCGGCACACGGGGCTATTTGTAATTTTCATTATCTCGGCGTAAAGGGGAACATTTAGCCGTCGCGGCACGTAGGGAGTTAATAGGGGAGCTGGCCCTTCGGGGGTGCACGCGGTGCCTTCGTTTTTGGGGGTTGATTCCGGTAGTCTCTCCCCCGATACCGCTGGTCCAGGTGATTTGGACATTCGACGGAGGAGGCTAAGGTTATTGGCTGTTTTCGCTCTTCGAGATCGATGGGATTTTTCGACGTAATTCCATTTATCGCGGGGTGCAGTTAAGTGGGTGTGCGCCTTGTTGGTCGGATTCTATGTTTAGATATTGGATGGAGTATTGCGGTTTTCGCTTAACACTATTCCTACCACGACCGGTCAAATGACCGTTTTTAAAATTTCGATTAGAACGTGATTGTTCTATACATCTATACAACGTGATTGAATCGCCTTTAAACTTCACGACTTTTCCTCAAATATACGTATAATACATTCACATTATAATACATTTTTCAATATTCACTTATTTTTTTACTGTTCATTTTCTGGGAAAAAAATTATCATTTGACAAATTCACCGGTTGCGGTAGGAAAAGGTATACGTGAAGTGTCGATAGGAATAGTGTTAATAGTAGAACTAGGAAGATACAATAGTTTATAATGATTTGTTTACTCTTTTGTCTTTAGATAAATCTCCAAACGTAGAACGTTGCTGTAACGTTAATTTTCAAAATCTATCTTATTTTGTGAAAATTGGTTATCCAGTAAATTTAAATATATTCATGAAGATATATTTCACAGAGGACTATAGTGATAACTTTTGAACCGCTTTAACCCCTTGCCCTATAACAACGAGTGACACTCGTGATGCGGTTGCAGTAACAGGAAATTTTGAAGCTTCTCAAAAATTGTCAAATTGAAAATATCAGTGGAACACAATACGATAATATTATCCCTATGTTGTTAATATTGCTTTAAATTCTAAAATATATCAGGAATCACTGCCATATTTTTATTTTAGCAATTTAATTCTCAATTATTGCGGAGGCAGCCACAAAACAACTCATAGGGCAAGGGGTTAAGATTTACAAATTCGAAACATTAAGTTCATTAAATTTTACCAGCGATCTTCCAAATTTCAAGTTGCAGCATATACAACGAGACTGACAAATGAATTTCTCCAAAACGACGTAAGATATCATTTTTGTGAAAGAATGCCGTATCTCTCAAGGATGAAAGTTCGCCCAAACGGCCATCGAAAATAGCCACGAAACGGGGTTGGACGTCGATTTTCGATGGCCGTCGAGCCGTTTGTTGATTCTACGCGCGACACTAGACGCCGTTCTCGGACGTAACAACAATTTCCCGAAATCTGACGAAATTGGCCCCCGAGGCCGTGGAGGGAAGAGACCGTAGGACGGCCGCGTAACGGTGTTTATTGGCTGCTTTAAGGCAGTTTCTATGCGCGACACATTGTCGCTAAATAACGCGCGGGAGAGACACCCCAAACCCCCTTTCCACCCTCCAATGTCGAACGTGTTTCTCCTCGGCGTGTATGTGCTCTCTATCCTCCTATATTCTCCATACGCGCGTTTCCTGCACGCTTGGGTGAAACAACAAAAGCTTCGGAGCTTTCACGAGAGATAGAGGGCACGAGGAAAGCTCCATGGCCAATATGCGGGCTAAAGCCTTTGAGATTCGACGAAGGCGATTGGAAGGCGTCGATGACCAAATTCTCTCATTTTCTGGCCGAGGAATTTTCTCTGGGATCATGGGAAAGAAGAGAGAGGGAGTGTAATAGGTGGGGTTAAGGTAAATGGAAAGAATTGCGGGGGTTGGCGCAGGTAACTCTCCGTTAACGCGGTACTTCGTTAACGCGATTTCGCTGTAATGCGCTCGGAAAATATGACGGCTTAATGTCGTAAATTTGTAACGGTGTTTTAACACAAATGGAAGATGTCTTGATACAAAATGTAAAATGTATTTGTCAGGAAATCAGGGTGGAATATGATTAGAAAATTTGGCAGTACTTTCTACATTTTTTAGGAATTTTTTAGGACCCTTTAGCATGTTGCGTTATTACATGTGTATTTCTCGATGTACCAATACGAGCAACCCCTTGAAAACTAACGTGCTAAAGTTTCACATCGTATTAAACTACGCTAACACCGTACTTTCTATAAAATATTCATCCGAAATTCTCCTACGTCAAGAACAATCAGCAAATCAAGCCGACCAGGAACGTTCACCAAAGAAGACATAAAAACAAATGGAAGATTTTATCGCTCCTCTACGCCGCGTCGGCAGCCCTTCGCCCCCACAATTCCAGCATATTAAGAAGCAAGCATAAAGCAATTTTCTATCCATTGTTCCTCTTTGTCGGCCATTACCGGGGATGCGGTGGGATTACTCACACCTAACACCTATCCTACACACCAGCGGAGACACATAACAGGGTGACTGCGAAAGGGTTGAACTCTCCAGCCGTCCCCTTCATTCTCCGTTTCCACGCTGAGAGCACGAGGCGAGGGGGTAATTCTCATTTGGGTGTAATCGCGCTCGCAAAACTCCATCACACTTTCCTAATAGAGCCCAGGAGGGAACGCGCCACCGAGCGAATGGGTCTTCGGACGTTGAGCTTTATGCGATGCTCCGGCTTCGATGTTACGTTTCCGCGCGACGTGTACGCGCTTGCAGGCGTGCATACGAGCGTAGGGTGTCCTGCGTCGATGGCATTTGATAATAGAGGCGGCAGGACGAGATGCTCCTGCGGGAATGAACGGTGATTGTTTGAACGGTACGTTTTGATCGTGACGATGCACTTTATGGTTCAGGAAAGGAGAATACTTTATCGATGTATCTGAAATTGTTTCTTTCTTCTTCTCCTTTAGTACTTTCCGACTTTAACAGTAAAACTACTAAACTAGTCGACATGACCAATTTTTTTCAAAAATTCGCCAAGTTTATAGGTGAGCCGTAGAATAGATAATCTACATCCGTCTGATAAAACATAAATTACGGAATCGATTGTCTTTTCTATCTCTTGAGTCCTCTTTTTCCAAGGTAGTTATTTAATATATTGAAATATTACTGATTTAATGTCGGTAGTTCTATTGTTAACACTAACCGTACCATACGCGGTCAAATGACCAATTCAGTGATATGAAAATACATAATATTTTGTACTGTTAAGTATAGACTGTTTTGCACGTTGTTTCCTATATTAAGTTGGCAGTCTCTTTGAGAAAGACATTGTTATTTTATAACCGGTCACAAAATATGCCATGGCAAGAATAAGAATCCATAAAGTGTCGGTACGGTTAGCGTTAACAGTCATTTTACGTAGGATTTGGTGGGCTCTGATGTGAGGAAAGGTCACAGGAACAGTTTTTACTTTCCCAGAGGTGACGGGGAAGGATTTGAATTCGGAGTCACTGATTGTGAGTCCAACACTTTACCCCCTTACCCATCATAGCCCGAAAATTGTTTCCGCGTCACATTACGACGAACAGGAAAATTCCATTCTGTTTTAAAAAATCTAAATAACCTTGAATATGTGTCAACCTGTTAAGACAATATTTCTTTCTGTCAGACTCTACAGAATGTACAGTAAAATTTTCAATAGAAGAATTTCAGTATATCGGGTTCGTTTACAAATTTCCCCTATAAATATCAAATCTATCGCTTCCAGTCAGATATATTTTTCACCGGCAATGTTTGAATAAAATTTCACCCGTGCAACTTCCCTCCGAGCTTATCCCGAATTTCAGTCAGGGCATTATGCGGCCATCAAATCGTAATTTTCCTGACCGTCCGATTTCGAAGAAACGCATCGCCGTACGTGGGGTTGATTCGGTCTCTCTTTCTCTCTCCCTCTCTCGTGTGCGCGTTTTACATATTTCTTTCCCGAGGCTCGTACTATTTTTGCACGCCGGCACGGAAGAGGGAGAGAGAGACGCAGGTGCGGCGGGGCAGGGTCGAGATTATCGGCGAAGAACCGAACCGGAAACCGGTATCCCGGGCACGAAGCTCCTCCATCACTCTACGTGGAGCGGGTTACGCCGCCATTGCTCGTACGACGTGTACGTAGCAAACATCCGCGCGCAGTTTCCGGAACGGTGCCCTCCACCACGTCCTTCTCCACCTCTTCCACCACCTCGCCGCCATCACGTATTCCTCCTACACCACCTTCAGAACCGTGCAATGGTTGCAGCACAGCCACGGCTCACCTATAACCAAATCCACGGGGGCACGAAACGCGTTCAAAGGGCGGAAGGGACTCCACGTTACGGGGGGTTAGCCCTTAACTGATACGCTAGGGTTGAAGTTAACGATGAATTTCTTAGCTGACTTTCGATGGTACTTGAGAATTGCTTCGAGTGAGTTGGATTTGGAGGTGAGTGATGCGAAATTTGCGTGGATTTTTTTGTGTAATGCATTTAACGGTGTTTGACGAGAAAGGAAATTTGTTGAATTGTAATCATCTAGACTTTGAAGGATTTCCGGTTTCGTTGCAAATGTTCTACGGCGGCATGTCATTGATTGGAACGACACGTGATATAATATGATCATTTTTGTCGGGTTTGAAATTTTGAGAAATTGGGAGAATTTGGAGTGACTGAATTTTTTATCACGATTATTCCATAGATACGTTACCAATTCAAGTCAAATTGTTTATACGTTGAATTGTTCTCCTTGAGCGATTAAAACCAGACTATTTCAACCCTCTGGAAATATAGTATATCGTCAGCGCAAACTAACCGCCTGAAAAGACTCGAGGGAGGAAAAGTAGCCAAAGATGGGCCACCCCGGAACTTAAAATTACTAACGACGAACTACAAAAAGAAGATGGCAAGCTAGGTAGGGGTAGTTGTGTACACGGTATACGTCGTGCAAGTAAATAGGCGAATTCGGTCGGGCGCGGATGGCTTAGTTGCCGCGATGGCACACCTGTGGAGCAAATTTACGAAATGTTTACGACCGTCTGAAGGGGCGTCCAACCCCGACAACGTCCCCGCCACCCCCGTCGGTACCCACGGAGCGTACAATGCCGCGTCATTCGGTATTATTACATCGTCGCTATCACCATCTCGCGGAAGCGACGGGGACACCCGAATCCACTCTTTCCCTCCATCCCTCTCACCACCGTCCCTCTATCAACCCCCGCGCGAGCGGTAAACGTTTTAACCGTCGACCCGGCATTTCACTTTTCTGCCTCGGTGTTCTTTCGACGAATGAGTCTCGACGCGGAAATCACGACGGAGAATTAACCCCCTCCGAGCTTATCGACGTTTACTCGGCCGTCTCGTCTCCTCTTTCTTTCTCCATCGTCTTTTTTTTTCCGCGACCGGGCGAATGGTTGTTTTACGCGGCGGTATCCGCTTACAACGATCCGAGGCGGAATTAATTGACGCCTGTCCTTCTGCAAATTCTCCTCGTACTTACGGCTGAATTTTATTCGCGAAAGAACGATATATATAGCAGTATCAATTACAACAGTGTATTCTTGCGCAAGAAGATTGGTCTTCTCTCGTTCGCCTCTCCCAGGGTTTCCTCTTTGCCTCCCTCTCGTCCTCTTTCTTTCTCTTTGCACCTCTCCCTCTATCCTTCTCTCTCCCTTCGGCCTCCTTCCTACTCTGAGTTATGAATGTGCCCAATTACATCTTAAAAGCTGTGCTCCATTAATTTTCACAGCTGCTGCCGCTTAATTGGGAACCCGGCCTGATAATAAACCCCGGAGCTTGCACCCGGGGCCCACTACTGCGTTTATGGTCTGTGAGAGAAAGAGCGAGAGAGAGAGAGAAAGAGAAAGAAAGAGACACAGTTCTGCGAGACTGCCGTCTTCGCAGACGACTGCATCGATCGGCCACCGGTTTACCCTCCACTGTCGTTCTCTTTTACGACTCTGACCTTGATTCCAGCAGACGTCACCCGGGGTAACCGCGAAAGTTGCCTCCTCTTTCGTGGAATCGATAATAAACTGGCACGGAAATCCGCGATTTAATCGAGAGGGAGAGCGATTGCCGATTAGAACGATATACAATGGCCCGGCACGGTAAAAGGAAGTAGATTTATCCCCTCCGTTCAGGAATTACGACGGTACGAAGAAAAAAAAACGGCGTCGTCGATTTCCATCGGGACGAGGACGGAAGAAGCCGAGGATCCTCGGTGACATAAAGCAACGATGATGGGATCTCGAAGAGGGATCGCAATTTCATAAATCTCGAATGGTTCCTTTTCAATAGGAATCGTTAACATCGATTATTTCATAAATTTTTCCACGCTGCATACCGGGAGGTCCGGTGATCGCCGCGAGAGGGATAAATCCGATCTCCCCGACGGAGCAGCATCAGGCCGGTATTAAAAATAACTGATAGGGTCGTGGCAACGATTTGCATGCGCTCGTTACTCGGTCCGAGTACTCACACCGTCGTTTCGCCTTTCTTCCTCTTTCTCACACCGTTCTCTCGCTCTCTTTCTCTCCCTCTCTCACCGAGCAAAAAGAAAACGATGATCACATCGGGCAAGCTTAAACCATCATCGCATACCTACTAATACCGGCAATATCTTTGTCGCGGTATGCCGAGGCCGGGGCAGAGAGGAGGTAAGGAACTTCTCTCTCTTCTGGGGAAGACGACGAAGGCTGAAAGTCGTGGCGCAACTTTGTACATAGGAACGCGAGGGCCCGATCGATGTGGTGGTAGTAAAACCGGCGTTCCACCCACCGGCCGACGCGACTAAACTTCTCCGTCGGGCTTGCAAAACGTCTCGCGGTAATATTACCCGAAGCAAACGACCAGGTAAGCCGTAGCCGCGCCACCCAAGTGGACCTTGTTAGCACGGATATCCCCGAGATGCACCACCCAGAAACCGGAGGAGAGTATGCCGACGCGTAGAGTAACGAGAGAGCAGAGAATTGTACGAGAGAAACGTAAATAGAGACTACTACTTGCCTTTTGTTGCTTCATTATCGAAATGAACTGGAGCGCTTCACAGTAGCCGGATTGTTTGCGGGATACGTTTCTCGCGCGAGCTTCACGTTCTCCGGAGTTGAGAAATGTGCAGGAAGGGGTTACATCGAACTGCGTTCGTTTCATAGATCTTTTCAAGATTGGGGATAGATTGAAGTAAGTAAATAAAATTGACAATCTACTGCAGTTTTAGATATAAATTTCTACATCGCTAGAGTCCCTTGCAGTTTACGATTGTTCCGTTAAATGCTTCAACCTGAACCATTTACCGTTACTTTCAGACTACTAGCCCAGCAGGCGTACGGTGGTTAAACCATGTACAATCAAGGAAATTGAAATGTAGAACAAAAAATACCACCATTATTACTCTACTGGGCAAGGTAATAGCCAAGAAAGCCAAGACGGGCCTTCGAAATCGAAACTCAAAAAAAAAAACGGGTTCATCGAGTGGGGTTATAAGAACGATGCGGACGATAGGACGGGCGCGGCTGATGCATGGGGTTGTCGCGCGTTGAGTCATGTGTCATTGGGCCGCTCGGAATCGAGAGAGTACCGTATGCCGGGGTAAGTATTGGCGAAAGTCTCCCCCGTTAAACGAGAGAAAAAGAGAGAGCGAGAGAAAGAAACGAAGAAGGCAAAGAGAAAAAGAAAGTCGAGCCAAAGGGGGAGGAAAAGAGGAGTCGAAGGGAAGGTGGGGCAATGGCCCGTGAACCACCGCCACGACGTAATGACGCGGCTCTCCTTTCAAAGATTGCATCGCAGGAAAAGCTCCGTGCGAAGGCTGTGCCCCCTCTTCTCCCTTTGCCCTCCACCGTCACGGTACACCCCCGCGCTGCCACCCTGCGTACCCTCGAGCGCTCGGTTCCTTCTGCAGGAATCGATACGATGGCTCCAGGAATCCGGGGGGTTTTACGTTAAAATACTGCAGAAAATAATGGCCCGATATACCTTCCACCGTGGCAGAACGGCGCTTCGTCCGTTGGTTCGTTGCGCTTCATTCTTCTTTCTCTGCCTCTCCTTTCTTTATTCCCTTTAACCTCGTCGATTTTCCTTTCTCCTTTGACCCTCTTCGTTCTCCGTTCGATTCTCTGCCTCTCTTCCACCGCTCGATTCACGAGTCCTCCGACCGAATTACCATGCGCAGGGAGTGCATCCCTCTAATTGCACCTCCACCTCGATCGGCTTCGAGCGGCCGGAGGAAATTGGTAGGGAGGTAATTCATCCTGCCGGGAGATAGCAGACACGTACGGACTCGGAGGATCCTCGAAACAATCCGGAGAGGTGGATCAGTGGCTGATTTCGTGGAATCACGATGCCATCGAACGTTTTAACGATCGGACGACGAATTCCGTGTATTAGAGAAATTTCTTTAATTCCAAATCAAAGAGGAGATACAGATAGAGAGAGTTAAAGATGGGACGAAAGTTTTTAAGAAGCTTCCAATTTGATTCCCCGCGAGACCGGGCTCGAGCTTCCGTATTTAAAGTTATAAGAACCAATTTAAAAAATCCACCACCAGGACTTCGCCGCTCTTCGTGGGAATTCCCATTCCTTCTCTTCTCCAAGAGTGCGCATCCATCCAAACTTAAATCCCGGAATCTTAGTTAAAAGAAGCAATTATAGAGACGCCTACAAGCAAGGAGATACCGGTGGACCGATAAGAGAAACTGATCATCCTCATCCACCGTTCTCTGTACTCTGTACCCCGCATACTCGCTTTTTTTCTTCCCTGGAAAGTAGAAGAACACTCGGCGAAACCGTCCTGTACTCTTTCACTCGGTGGAAAGAACTTAAACGGGAAACTTTCGTACGAGCTGGTATTTCGTTTGGAGTCTCAGCCAAAGGCGAAGGACAAAAGGTTCTCCTCCTTCTCTCGGTCGTTCCTTCTTTCTCTCTCGTTCTTCTCGCCTCTTGGTCTCGCAATAATAGGCATTTCTATTCTTGGCGAGGCTGCCGTTAACCATCTTAGGTCTACGCGACTTCTGGTTTAGCGGTGAGATGTTTATTTGCGCTATCTATCACGCCCGAGATAACAAGACTGTCGTGGAAGTATGCTCGGCTGGTAATTACAGTGAGAATCGAAAGTGAGCCGGCTCGTATAGGCTGAGTTGAAATTTATTTTGCTACGGTGATTATTCAATCTCTTGGATCAATCTGTCGGAGTGTTTCGCGCGCGCTAAATTTTAAATGTTTTTTTTACAACAAGGATAAGATAAAATTGTGGGATGAACTCTGGAGGCCTTTTGTGAGAATAAAGGAACATGATTAAAAAATAAGGTTGGTACTGAGATATGTAAAATACGTTTGCCACTTTATCGTGATAATTGCGATAAAACGTTGATGGATTTGCTATAAATAGCTTCTTTAATTGCTAATAGTACCTGTATGAGGTATGTTATGACCGGAATGTTTTGTGAGTGCTTCGAAATCTTCCGATAAGGAAATTCGCTGAACTGCGCCGAAGGTCTTCGCCGACCTCACTGTCGTCTGCTACTGTCGGTTCCTTTTTGTGCGAGCCGAGCGTGGCAGGCAGTCTAGATGTAACGTCGCCACGAAACGGTCGTAGACTCAAATAAACCAAATAACGTCTTTCGTAATTTGAAACCGTTATTACTTCGGTGAAATATTATTCGATCCGCAAATAGTGTGCCCTGACCTTCCATGCTTTGTGGTCCCCCCTATTCCTGCTACGATCGGACATATCTCATCGAACATTTTGGTCCTTCGAGCCGGATACTTGTGAACAAAACGGATACTTGTGAACAAAACGGATACTTGTGAACAGAACGGATATTTGTGAACTAACGGACTATTGTAAAGAAAGCGATAGTAGTGGAATACTATTCAACGAGATCTACAGTCTAGAATACGGATTTCTACACCTTCATCGACGAGCATCTCAGCACGGAAGAGAAGCAACACCAATTGTTATTAGTAAGGTCGATCTTAATTAACGCATTAGTTGTACACGATGCCGAACGAGCGATTGCAGACGGCTGCACAAAGACGCGGTGTTATTAAGGCAGCATTGACGCGTTTTAAGCGATATTTAGAGACGTGCGAGCAACCGCTAGGAATCGAAGAATTGACGCAGCGTACGGAAAAGGCAAAGGAAACTTGGGATTCCTTTGAGGCGATACAAAGCGAGATAGAGGCGATTTCAGAAGATGTCGATCAGGATAAAGAAAGGGAGGCGTTTGAAGATATGTATTTCTCGATCCTCTCGAAAGCACAGCGTTTAATTGAACATGCGAAAAGTACACAGTCAGAAGCGAATGCCGCCACGGAAGCCGTCGGTCGGCTGGCGACGCGTAACGATACAGCGAACATTCGATTGCCGCGAATTAATTTGCCAATCTTTTGCGGAAAGTATGACGAATGGCTTTGTTTTTATGATAGTTTTAAGTCCGTTATACATGACAATACGACAATCAATTTAATTGATAAATTTCAATACTTGAGATCCAGTTTGAAGGGTGAGGCTGCCCAAATAATTCAAGCATTTGAAACGTCCGAACAAAATTACATATTAGCTTGGAATTTGTTAAACGAGAGGTACAATAATCGCCGGGTCATTGCGCAAACACACATTCGGGCATTGTTCGATTTGCAGATTGTCGTAAAGGAATCTCACATGCAGCTGCATCATTTAATAGACAACGTGTCCAAACATGTACCCGCGTTAAAGGCTCTTGGACAGCCAACGGATTCGTGGGATGCAATGTTAATACACTTAGTAACAAGTAAATTAGATAGAGAAACCCATAAGCAGTGGGAAAATTCTATTAGTGGAACGGAAATGCCTGCTTTTGAAGAGTTAACAAAGTTTTTGCGGAACAAATGTCATGTATTAGAAAATATAGCACACGAAACTGCGAGCAATACTCGTAGCACTGTTCGCCCGTATAATTTGAGAAGTGCAATACCTTCAGGAGGTAAGGCACAGACTTATGTCGCTACGGAAGGTAAAATGCGGTGCCCTTTGTGTAATCGGGATCACACGCTAACAAAATGTCTGGAGTTTCAAACGCTCGATGTAAACGCGAAGCGATTCAAGGTTAAGGCCCTTCGCCTATGTTACAAATGCTTACGTCCGCATCATACAGCTAATGAATGCAATTCTGGTAGTTGTCGCAAATGCGACGGGAGGCACCATACTCTGTTGCATTTGCCGAATATGGAACGTACCGCTGTCTTGGACCCGTCCGAAAATCCGGACAATTCTAAGAACGTTACAGCCAGTGTGCAGACGGTTTCATCACAGGTTTTGTTGTCGACCGCAATGATTAACATTCGCAGTAACTCGGGAAAATTCATTCCATGCAAGGCATTATTAGACTCAGGTTCTCAATCAAACTTCGTATCTGAGAGACTATCTTTAACCTTACAGCTCCCTCGGAAAACAATTGACGTACCGGTGTCAGGGTTCAGTCAAGCTTTAACTCACATTAAAAATCGCGTAACGACAACTATTGAATCGAGGGATAAAAGATACACTGCAGAATTGGACTTCTTAGTTGCACCTAAAATCACAGAACGTCTTCCATTACAATACGTAAATAAAACAAACTTGGATATCCCTCGAAACCTTTTGTTGGCTGATCCAGAGTTTTGCAAACCATCTGAAATCGATGTTCTCATTGGCGTAGAAATATTTTATCAGCTGCTTTGCGTAGGTCAAATTAAGGTTGGCAATCAATCCGCGGTGCTTCAGAAGACTAAGTTAGGTTGGGTAGTTTCTGGAAGAATTCGAGCGTCGACTTCACACGAGCAAAGGCATACCACTACTTGTAATCTGGCCATCGATTCGCTGAACGACTTAGTTGCCAGGTTCTGGGAAATGGAGGACTTGTTTTCTTTTAAACATTTATCGAGAGAAGAAGCTGCCTGCGAGGAGCACTTTTCGCAAAATACTATCCGCGACGACACCGGAAGATACCATGTGGCACTGCCATTCAACGCTCGAAAGGAGGAACTCGGAGAGTCATATCAGACAACCCTCCGAAGATTTTACGCATTGGAACGAAAGCTGTTTCGCGACGATCAGCTTCGAAAGAATTACGTCGCGTTTCTTGAAGAATATGCAACGTTAGGCCATATGTCGGAAGTTGAATGCGACGAGGATAAGCGATCAGGTTGTTTCATACCTCATCACGCTGTGATAAAAAGCTCGAGTCAAACCACTAAATTGAGGGTGGTGTTTGACGCATCGGCACCAACAAGTACAGGGGTATCTCTGAATGATACGCTCATGGTAGGCCCTTTAATTCAGGAGGATGTTTTTTCAATAATTATGCGCTTTCGGTTACACGTACACGTTCTGGCAGCCGATGTTGAAAAGATGTATAGACAGGTAGGCGTCCGGGACGAGGACACGAAATATCAGCAAATACTATGGCGAAATCGTCCTGACGACCCTGTAAAGACTTTTCAGCTCAATACTATCACTTATGGAACTGCCTCCGCATCATTTTTGGCGACGCGATGCTTGTTACAGCTGGCTAATGATGAGGGTGAGTCGTTTCCTATGGCCGCCAAGGCTTTGCGCGAGGACTTTTACGTGGATGACTTACTCACTG
Organism: Cerceris ruficornis; assembly: GCA_963989415.1. Classification (NCBI taxonomy): domain Eukaryota; kingdom Metazoa; phylum Arthropoda; class Insecta; order Hymenoptera; family Crabronidae; genus Cerceris; species Cerceris ruficornis. The sequence continues at coordinate 9,792,928 of OZ022524.1, read as the reverse complement.
GCGCGAGCAATATACCCGATGCATTGCAACTGCGCAATGAGCTTATACAATTATTGTCCAAAGGAGGTTTTCGTTTACGAAAATGGTGCTCAAACAGGGAGGAGCTACTAGAATCCCTTTCGGAAACGTCTGAAGATACTCATCTATTCTTGGACATCGGGGAAAGTCAAAAAACTTTGGGACTTTACTGGAACCCTCGGTGCGATGAATTTGAATATGTCATAAACCTTCAGGAGGAAAATAAGAGAATTACGAAGCGTAACATGCTTTCTCAAATAGCATCTCTTTTTGATCCGCTGGGCCTACTGGGCCCCGTAATAGTGAAAGCAAAGGTATTATTGCAGCAACTATGGAAAATCAAGCTAGAGTGGGATGAGTCGGTTCCTACTGAAGTAGCTACGGCCTGGTGTAAATACCGTACGCAACTTTTAATGTTGAATGCTGTCAAAATTCCTCGAAGAATCGTAATAGAACAATATGAGGGGATTCAGGTTCACGGGTTTTCTGATTCCAGTGAAACTGCATTCGGCGCTTGCATATATTTGCGCTCTATCAATCGACACCAACAGGTTCTAGTGCGTTTGGTTTGCTCGAAATCGAGGGTGGCCCCTATAAAGAAGATATCGCTTCCGCGCTTGGAATTATCGGCTGCTGTGCTGTTAGCGAAGTTGTATGACACTTGCGTGCGTGCGCTACGGCTTACTTCTCATAAAACGTTTCTGTGGTCGGACTCTACAATCTGCCTGCACTGGATAAAAACGCCACCACATAAATTAAAGACGTTTGTAGCCAATCGAGTAGCTTTGATACAAACGCTCACATCTCAAGAGCACTGGAGATACGTATCGTCTCAGGAAAATCCCGCAGATCAACTGTCAAGGGGGCAATTTCCACAAAACTTCTTAGAAAACTGCACTTGGATCGGGGGTCCTCCCTGGCTGCTGCAAGGTGAGGAGACCTGGCCAAGAAATTTGGTTCCAGTGACAACGATACCTGAACAACGTGAGGTCATCGTATTGAAGAGTCACGAGGATATTGGCATGCTGGAAAGGTTTTCATCATTTACTACAATGAAGAGGGCTATTGCATATTGCTTTCGCTTCGTCCTAAACGCTGGCAAAAAGGAGAGGTCGCTTGGTGAGCTAACCGTAAACGAAATACGAAATGCAAGTGATTGCATCATCAGAATAGTGCAGCGTGGTGTTTTTGCCGACGAATATCGCAGGCTATCATTGAGACGCGAGCTAAAGCATGATAGCAAACTGTTATCCTTGAATCCATTTCTTGATGTAAATAACATAATTCGTGTTGGTGGCAGATTAAGACACTCAGATATAGACTATGAGCAAAAACATCCTATTTTATTACCTAAAAATAATCATGTATCGGAACTTATTATTCGTGAAGCGCATATCGGCAATTATCACTGCGGTGTACAAACGACTCTGAACTTCGTACGATGTAAGTTTTGGCCCATTGACGGGAAAAGCTACGTTAAAAGGGTGTTGCGAGAATGCGTTAGATGCGCGCGTTTAAAACCGCATGTTCCAAGTCACATCATGGGTGATCTACCAAAGGATCGTTTGATTGGTTCACGTCCATTTGAATGCGCCGGCGTTGACTATTGCGGTCCATTTTATATTAAAGAAAAGCGACATCGTAACCGCGGTAAAGTCAAGGTTTACGTATGCATTTTTGTTTGCTTTTTGACAAAGGCCATTCATATAGAATTGGCTGCAGATTTAACAACTGCGGCTTTCATTGCCAGCTTGCGTAGATTCTTTGCAAGACGCGGTAAAGCAAAAACGATTTATTCGGATAACGCCACCAATTTTAAAGGCGCTCGTAATGAGCTACAGGTTTTATATAGATTGTTGCATTCGGATGGACACATCGCGCAAGTCAATCGATTCTGTGCCGACCAGGAAATAGTTTGGAAATTCATTCCTCCACGATCTCCCCACTTTGGCGGTCTCTGGGAGGCCGCTGTGAAGGGATTTAAGTACCACATGCGAAGAGTTGTAGGTGATAGTCTGTTCACTTACGAAGAGTTAAATACATTTCTCATAGAGATTGAGTCAATATTGAATTCTCGGCCACTGACACAACTCTCAGCTGACCCAAACGATCTATTGCCTTTGACCCCATCTCATTTTCTAATCGGTTGCGCTACCAGTAGCCTAGCGGAGTATGATATTACTCAGCTTCCTGTTCACCATCGGTCCGTGTGGCAGCACATGCAAAAAATTAAGGAAACCTTTTGGAAGCGTTGGCGAAATGAATACATAAACGAACTCCAACAGCGTACAAGATGGTCTACAGGCAACAATAATGGAATAAAGGTCGGAACGATGGTGTTATTAAAAGATGATGCCACACTGCCTTTGCAATGGTTGTTAGGTCGTGTGACTGCCTTGCATCCTGGCGATGACGGTATAGTTCGCGTCGTCACTGTTAAGACATCAAGCGGTAGCTATAAAAGAGCGATAAGGAAGCTTGCGCAGCTACCTATAGATTAGATGTAGTTGTACATTGTAAGCCTTAGCGGATAAGTTAATTATTACCCTTGCATACTATTATATTACCGTTGATATTATACTGTATTGAACAGATTGTTCAAAGGGGGGCGGTATGTTATGACCGGAATGTTTTGTGAGTGCTTCGAAATCTTCCGATAAGGAAATTCGCTGAACTGCGCCGAAGGTCTTCGCCGACCTCACTGTCGTCTGCTACTGTCGGTTCCTTTTTGTGCGAGCCGAGCGTGGCAGGCAGTCTAGATGTAACGTCGCCACGAAACGGTCGTAGACTCAAATAAACCAAATAACGTCTTTCGTAATTTGAAACCGTTATTACTTCGGTGAAATATTATTCGATCCGCAAATAGTGTGCCCTGACCTTCCATGCTTTGTGGTCCCCCCTATTCCTGCTACGATCGGACATATCTCATCGAACAAGGTATGTGAAAATTATTAAACAGGAAATTTTCGAGATGAGCGAAGTATTTTAAAACACTTATATTTAGAGCGTATTAAAAATACTATTCAGTTTTCATATATCTGGAATGGCAAGCGGTGCAATTTTAAAACTTATCGCGACCGTTTTAGAAAGCTCGCCAAAAAAGCTCCTCAATAAACAACGAAGAAATTCCGATATTCGACGGTAAAATATCCGATTATCGCCTCGTTTATTCCTCTTAAATATTTCAAAAGCCGTTTAAGCACCGAGCACCTCTCAAATTCTTTCAAACCGCTACTTTGATTGCGATGCAGCAAAGTCGAGCATTAAGAAAAAGAAAACAAACATTGACTCATCATCCTTCCCTTTATCTCAATCCCTTAAATAATAAAAAAATACTTTTCTTCCCTTTCATCACAGAAAACCATCCCAGCTCCAACTCCACCTACCAAAGTCGTTCCCAAATTTCTCCTCGAAAAATATTTTTCGCATCGTAGGTCAGAAATCCTGAAATTCGACATTCGAGGCCTAATTTTCACGATGCCCCGGGTAATCGATCACGCTCGTTTCTATCGGCGCGCTTTATCCGCCGTCGAATACAGACACGTGCATACATTTCCACGTAGGGTTTCTCTCCCCAGAACCGACCGATGCGTTCCGAATTTTGGCGCTTTCATCCCTCTCTCTTTTCGTGAAAATACGAGGTAAAGCGCCGCACGAAATTCATCCACCCCCCGCCTTATCGACATCGACCGATTTTTCGTGTTTACCCGCGAGGAGACGAAGTGCCGGTGATACATCAGACCCGGGGAAACACACTCGCACAATCCTGTCGTGGCGCGTGCTGGCATGTTTATGTATAAGTCCTTGCATGCGGCCAGTTTGAACGGATCGCGATGAGCTGGAATTCGTTCGATTTGCGTTTCTGCGTTGGCTACGATTACGAGGAAAAGGGAGCACGTGCGCGGACATCGAATCGATGGTAATGATGATGGAGCCGCGTGTCGATTGAATAGGGTTCGCGGATGTGTGCCTCGGATGGAAGTGCGATCTAACTGTTTGCTACTTTGGCTTGCGTTGTGCTTTTGACGCAGATCACGATGTGGGGGGAAATTTAGGAGAATCTTGAATTCTAGGCTGGGGAGAATTTTTTGGGGTGATTGTTTGGGATGTATGATTGCAGTGTTTAGAGAATTGGTTGTTGGGGGTTGGTGCGTGATTCTGTTTAGGACTCAGTGTCTTAGATGGGGGATAGAACGACGGAGGACATAATATATTAAATATTAATTTTGGAAAAATTTGTCAGAGCTAAGGGAGGTTTCGAACTCGGATGTACCAATTGAAAGTCGAAGTCTTTAAAACTTCATGGCCGCTGTAGCCGTCAATAATAGAAATGGGAACATTGAATTGAATTGACGGCACAGAAACATCTAATATTTCCAGCCGAAAAGATAATCATAGTTTTTGTATATGGACAAGGAAGGTTAACTTTCTGAAGAATTCTTCGTGCCTATCGAAACAGGACGATTTTGACATTTGCATCAATGCGTAGGAAACTAATGGTGAGAACTTATAAATACTGAATGCCGTTATTTACATTTCCCACACTCTCGCTTCCTCTAGAACTTATCTCAAAACGGTACATCGTGCACCAATCTAAAATTACGTTCTTACCACTAAACCTACCATGACGGTCAATTGACCGCTTCTTGATTTTTTTTTAAAAACTCCGCAAATTGATTGGGCAGCCATTCAATATATATTTGAGGTCTATCGTATAAATCAAAAATTACTTAACTGATCATCTTTTTCACCTCTTCACATCTCTTTTTCCAAAGTACTTACTTTGTATATTTCAACATAACAGATATAAAGCCGGTAGGTTTAGTGTTAATGAAACCCATCGATAAATCACGAGATCTCTGCCTCAACATTACTACCATCAACCCCCAGCCGTCCAACAATGAAAACCCACTGCAAGTAATTTCACTTCTACCAAACGAGTAAATATAAATCCCATCGGTCTGTTCCTCGCGCAACAAAGTAGCAGCGAGAGGAAAATGAAGAATACTCCAACGAACACGAAATAAAAAGGTACGAAAAAGAACGGAAGGAAACCATGAGAAGCAAGGAGCAGAAGAGTACGATCTGAAAGGTCGCGAGTGGTCGGTTCTCGAGCTGGTGGGCACTTTAATCCGCGTATTTTCGGAGTTCCGCATTCCGGTCTGTTTTGCCGGGCAGTTCGTCATCTCGTTGGATCCGCAGTCGGGCGTAGGACCAGCCTGCACGTCGGTGGAGATCGAGGGAAAAGGGAAGAGGCGGTAGGGATACTCGGAGAACGAGAAGGACGAGGCGGAGGCCGACAGTGCGAGGGTGAAGAAGATTCGTGGATAGCGTAGGTCGAATGGCGGAGTGAAGAGGGAGGAAGAGAGAGACGAAGAGACGGAGAGAGAGAGAGAGCAGCGTGTTTGCAGATCCTCTATCGGCCGCTTCAGCCCCCGATCCAGCATCCCCCATTCCCAGCACCCCACCTTCACCGACACTGCCACCTCCATCCGCCCCTGGAGCCTCGATGGTTTGGGGTAGAGCGGCAGGCGGCGCGAGGCAGATAAGAGAATTGCACTGTCAAGCCGGAATGATATATTTGACCAACATTTCCATATAACCCCGGCAGAGGCGCACTCGCGCATCACTCCGCTCTCTTACTCTCGGATTCTTCTCCTTCTTCTCCCTCTTTCATTTCTTCCCTTTTTGTCTGTCCATTTTCTTTTTTCTCTTTTTCCTCCCTGCCGCCCCTTTATCGTCTTCTTTCTCCGTCTCTTTTCCCTTCTTTGACTCGGTGTCCGCCTCTCTTGCTCTACAGTCCGTACCGCGCTACCTCCCTTATTTCTTCTTTTTCGATTTGTTCGATTCGTTTCCTCTTTTTCCCCCGATTCGTTCCACCCTTTCGCCCCCGAACCACCTACCTCCATTTCGTGCGCCACCCTCTGCTCTCCGTACCTTCCACCGTTCTCTTTTTCTTTTCCTTTTCACTATTTTTATTTTCTCCTCTCGCTCTCTTTCTCTGTCTCTCTGTATTTTATCTTCGTTTTTCACCCTTTTCGTTCTTTCTTCTATATTTTTCCCCTGCCTCGATCCTCGCCACCCCCAAGCGGGTAGGCAGCTGCCGTTGTAACGGAGAGATGCTCCAAAATTACGTTTGGGGTCAGCGAGCTTATTGACAGTTTTATACGCGGACATTCTTATTACAAATCTGCCCGTTCTCCACCCCCATGGGGTGGTGGTAGCCAGAAGCGAGAGAGGAATCTCTTCCTCGATAACGCTCTTGGCTGCAGAAATTCGATTTTCTCCTACGAGCTCGAGGTGTCGACGTAACTTACTCCTAGACATCCGTAAATTTTCCAAAAGTATTACAATGTTGATAAAAAAAAAGTATAAATGTTACATCTCAGAATCTATCGTATCCTTAAACCGCAAGATCATATTATATATCAATTAATAACCTGGAACTATTACACAGAAAAAAGAAAGACGCTGAAATATATTCTCAAGAACGAACTTAAACGGGGAAAACCTGGAAATCCCATTTCTCGGGACCTTAAAAACACGAATCTGCAACTTCGAGGACACCAAAAGCCGCCGTCTACTCCCGTGCATCTCCAGCAGAAATAAAAGGCAATACAATTTAGATAATTAAACAGATATCGTCGTTATCTCGAGCGTTAATGTAAAATAGTCCTACCAGAGGCATTCGCGGAAATCCTTCTCCCTGCCGCGCCGTATCTCTTCTCCGCTCGGAAACAATGCGGCGAATCTATCCTTTGAATTTCGCAGGAAAAAATTCAAACGATTCCCGCCAAGATACGTCGTATTGAAAGTTTCCATCTCGGAGGCAAACCAAGGTAGTTGCAACACGGTAGAATTAATCGTGACGGGGATTAGGGGTTCAAAATTAATCCGCACTGACTTACTGGGTGTCCAGGCAGTCGCAATCAATTCGTCCGAGATCCTTTACCGCGTGAATCAGATCGGAATCAGGGAGAAGAAACTTGCTTACTGATATCGGTCGAATCACGCTGACGGTGCGGTTTATTCCGGACAGTTCTTCCTGCCAACGATCTATCACTGATGTGTATAACCAACTACACGAACGCAGGTGCAGTTTATGAAGCGTGATTTATATATACATCGGTTCGATCTTACGCGTAAAATATAGAAATACGGATGACTCCCCGCTGAAGATTGCGGTCGATAATTTCGTTTCGTGCTGGAAGATACGGATTCCGCGAAATTCTTATTATAGCTCGAAGTGTTATATAATATGTTTGCGAAGAAATAATTGCGAAACTTGTCACTGAACGGCATGAAAAATTATTTGGAAGGATAAGAGGCTCGAGTTTCGACTTTGGTGATGTATACTGTTTGGTCAACTACTAACATCTGATATTAATAAAGTATAAGACTTTAGTATTTTAAACAATATAACAGCAATCGCCTGTTGGATTTGTACGGTAAAATGTATTTTATTATATTTCTTATAACAACTCGCAGCATTCTGATACAGGAATTGATCTTTGGGAAGAACAATATCAACAGAAACCTACGATGCCGAAGATAAAATTTCTATCAATCTCCACATCCACAAATAATACATTCGGCGAGCCGCAACATCTTCACCAAATCCTCCCAAACCCCATAATCTTCAAACGGAGAATTCCACCAAAAAAAAAGAATCCCGCACCCCTCGTCGTGGATCCCGAGCAATTCTCTCCGCAAGGAGCAAAGTATTTCTTAAACACGATGGAACAACATTCGATAACATCGTCCATGAATTCACGTGAAATAAATTCCCGTGGAATCCGGCGGCTCTTCGACACTTCCCATCCACGTGAAACAAGACGTACTTTTCCTACGGACCCCGTAGGAATACCGACACGGTGTATCGGCGGTCGCGGCGATTTGTCAAAACCGGCGTGGCGCCTGCCATTCGTCTCTTTACGGCGCGATCGTTAACGGAAAGAGGAAAGAAAAAGGCGGACGGCACCGATGGCGCTCACCAAAAGAAAGACAAAGAGAAACCGGGATGTACGGCGATATTATCTCTTCCATACCGCGCGGCGCAAGTTCCCCATGGCACGGCTAGGGGCCCCCCGGCGGGCGCTGCGTGTGTTAATTTGAATCGAGAGAGATTACGCGGAGGCTCCCCGTGGTGAGCAGCCATTTTGTATCAAAATGTCGATAAAGGAAGTCAGTGGTCGACCTCTGTGCCCCGCGTGTGCATCCCTACGATCGCAATTCGTCTACTAATCGTCGACTTGCGTTTCCAATTTTTACGTTATCCCCTTGCCGTACCATTTCTTTTGTGACTGAATGGGCAATAACTCGGAATTAATTGCTGAAATAACTATCAATCCACGATTTCTGATACAGCGTATAATTTAACACAATATTAATAGCATAGAAATTATTTTATCGTATGGTGACTCACTGATACTTTTAATTCTAATTTTTACGTTATCCCCTTGCCGTACCATTTCTTTTGTGACTGAATGGGCAATAATTCGGAATTAATTGCTGAAATAACTATCAATCCACGATTTCTGATACAGCGTATAACTTAACGCAATATTAGTAGCATAGAAATTATTTTATCGTATGGTGACTCACTGATACTTTTAATTTAATAGTTTTTGAAAAACTTACGAATTTCCTGTTCCATTTATCGCGTTACGAGTGTCACTCGTTATTATACGGCAAGGGGTTAACGCGAAGACGGATTTTGTGCAATGGTTTCCCTCTGGTTGGGTTTGGTTCGGATGGATGTGTGCTACTTTGGAATTTCTACTCTTACAGGCTTTTTCATTTACTCGGGATTGATGAAGAAATTTGATAGATATTAGGAATGAAAGAAAATGTTGATTCTGTTGATTCTTTTAGAGAATTGGTTTTCTGCGATTTTCATACACTAAAGGAGCCTCATTTGTACCACGGCGGTACGAATATTTCCTATCTGCTTGTGTCCAATTAATTTTAGATTCTATAAGACAATGTTCTACCTTCAAAATATTATTGAAATTAATTCAAATATTAATCCTCTCAAAATATTATCGAGTATTTGTACACATTACAATCGGAGAAAAAAGTGAATCGTCTGTAAACCGCATTAAAACACCCCCTGCAAGGGGTCAAGGAGCATCAATGGAATAACGAGCGTACCTATTATTTCCTCTGTTCGCTCATCTCGAATAAATCTCATTTCCAGTATCGTCCATACGTCAGAAAAAAAGCTCCCTCATCACGAAATCCACCTCAAGACTCAAATCCCTCCGTCAAGTTTGAAAAGCCAGGAGATCGAGAGACAAATGAAACGCTGGCGCTCGTAATTAGTACCAGTTCCACGAACGACAGCGATCGTATCACGAACAAGAGAGACTCATTAGTCATTTATTAGCTCGCTATTGTTGTCTCCCGACTTGCACGGATCGGCGCGTACAAACGTGTCGAACGAGGTACGTCATCCGGGCGGAACATTTACACGGTTAACATCGCTTAGCAGCGTCACGTCGATCATTGCCACTCGAGATTAATTTAATCCAACGGTTCAGCACATTTCGTACGGCCGGTGGATCTGCCGTCCGGGCGTACCACTCGAATTTCCTAGATCAAATCTACCGACAGAAGCCTGTCCCGGGGTGCCGGCACGGTCGGCAGGAATTCAGTCTGAAGTTATTGGAGTTCCATGCTGGAACGTGGTCCGAGCGGTACGTTAGGGCCATTCCACCGAAGAGACGGACGTTGAACCGCGCCCGAGGAGATTTATTCCGGCGATGGTGTCTGGCAGGGCGAAGAAGGGAAATCCGCCGTTTTTACAAATTCTTTCTCGCGAATGCTATTCGATTGGGGCTGCGAGAGTTGGTGGAAAGTGTCGGGCTTTTCGATTTTACTTGATTTTGAATTTTAGACGGTGGATTGTGGCTTGAGAGTTCAATGGGTCTGGAAGTTTGAACATAGAGGGTAGCGATGAAGGTGTTGCAATTTTGTTTTTTTCTGTAGGTGAGTAAAATTTCGAGACAATCATGAAAATGTAGCTGTGACTTTTAAGAAGGTACTATAGTTGCTTGCAGACAAAGAATCACGATAGATACGTTATTTCGCAGTAGATACATAACGATGTTTCTCGAAAGCGACAAAACACCAAATAAATAAAACACCATGTACTCTAAACCAGAGGTAGTCAACGTTTTTATGTCTATCGCCAATTTTTGTATCTTTGTTTGTGGTCAAATTTTCTTACCGCCCTCGGACCATGCAGTAACTTATTATATCACAATTGTAAAGCACTTGTTATTTTTGAGCGGAGATTTACTAAAAATATGTACTTAAATTCACTTTCGTATTTAAGGGAGAAACAAATTTAACCCGAGTAATGGCCGCCGTTAAAGAAAGAAAATAACTTAAGCATCATGCACACTTGCTGTGCAGTAGATATCAGGTTGACTACCCCTCCTCTAAACTAAGGGATTAAAAAGAACTATCATAGGACCAAACATAAATCCATTCGCGTTTCCCCAAACCCGCATCTGTATCAAGCAAATCGCGCCCAAACTTCCCAGCCCCGATCGAGTCAAAGTTCGCCGGCCAAAGGAACAAAAAGCCCGCTGTAAAAGAAGAATCGTGGGAGTATCGCGCGAAAGAGACCCGTTTCCGAGGCAGCATGATTTAACGCGTTTTGTCGTACGATAAAGCCTGGATACACCGAATCTCGTACTTCCACCAGTCCTTTCCGCTCGCGAAACGAACGAACGAAAGGATCGAAAGCAAAGGCACGCCAGGGAAAACGGGGATGACGGGGGTGTACGGGGAAGTACGCGCGTTATATCATCGCCGACATCGTGTAATTCTACTCGACTGTACGCGATATGCCCTCTTCTGCTCGCGCGGCAACTCTCTGCACCCCATAAATATCTCTGAATCATCGTCGGTGCCCTTCGTTGTTCTGCCGGTGCTCGAACACATCGCCGGAAACGTGGATACACTGGTCGCGACCTTATGCCGCCGCGATCCGGTCCCGATGCCTTTTTACAGAGGATTTCTAAGAGGATTTTCAGGCGACGATGGACGATGCAAAGCGAGAAAGGTTCTGCATTGCTGAGATGTGCGAGGAACATTTCCATAGTTGAGTCCTTTTGGGGAAATATCGAGGAGGGGATGAAGTTGTTGGGAACTTAGGGAACGTTTTGTTTGCGTTTGTAATGAGATAGGTGACGATACTATAGATTTTTTTAAATTTCTAAAATGGGGGCTATTACGGGAGCAGACAATATCTATTTATCAAGGATGCACATAATGCAGAGTAAATGATAGAGATGCGAGAATTTAGAATTTTTAGGTATATGTTGTACGAGGGTGATCGTATTCCAGTAAAAGTTGCTGTGCCAAATTTATATTTTTTTGCTTGATAAATTTAAGGTGATTGGAGTTGCATATACCGAGTATTATTATTTTGATACCGTTTCTGCTACTTTTGTTATGCAACTACGAAGCTTCTATGAATTAAGGAAGATGTGAACGGAGATCTGTTCATTCTACTGTAGAAACGAGAAGAGGAATAGCAAACAATCGACGTCGCTGTAAAATGTCACTCATGTGAATTTAAAGTCGCACATTCACCCTCTAGTAGAGATTAATACGATAGTCCGTTAAAAAAGAACATGACGCAATATAAATCTGAAGATTAATCGTAGTTTGTCAATATTTTCATTACACAAAATAAATTCGCGCTCGTCGGATCATAATGGCAAAATATTCCGTTACAGATCTGAAAATGCACGACACAATTTATTGACTCATGATTATCGGCTTAAATCCGTTATTCATAACGTATTGTATTTATTCGCAGCGAAAAAGAGAGAAACTCGCCCGGTTTTAATCGCGCGGTAAAAACAGAATTTACTACTGAGTGTGAACTTCGATATACATTTATCCCAAAAACCTGACAAATATTAATGCAAATAAACAGCTCAGTAACTCTGTGCACAAAAAAAAACAGGGAAATCTATAAACTTTCGTAAGTTACAACGAGCAAAACTCAACACCAATAAGACTCTCCGCAATTACAGAAAAATCGAATCTATTGTACATGTAACTAATCCTCGATCGATCCGTGTAAAAAATCAAACCACAATTCCTAAGCGCCGACATTCAAAAAAGTGCACTCGAACAACCTCGTAGCAAAAGGACACCGTTCAAAGCCCCACGCAAATCGCTCTTTTTTACAAGAATTTTACAATTGAACGGACTTATTGTCCCTCCCTCGTCGTGGCTGCGCGTCAAAATGTGGGACATTTTCCTCCAACAATTCCGAGGGACCTTTTTCGAGCGCCCCTTTGTTTTCACCCCCTGCGGCATAGTTTTACGCAGCAGCGAGAAAGAGAGAGCGAGAGACAGAGAATTTCCAGAGACAGGATAGGACGCAATACCGGCAGCCGATTTCCCGATTTCCCGATTTCGCGTTTCCTGACGATACGCGGGCAAACAGAGCGCGTATTGCGGATACGCGAGGCGCGTACGCACGCGGCAGCACGGGCAATCGAATGCTCGCCGAAGCGTTTCGCGGTGTTTGTCTGTGCGGAAGACGAGCGGATCGTCCTCGGTTGTCGTTATTCGGTATTCCTGCCGAGTATACGACCGCTGTGGCAATTGTTTGATGCACGCCCGATTAAACGATCATTGTATGATTCCGCGAGACCGGCAATGCCGAGGACGAACAACCGGCGTGGAATATTACGTTTCCACGTGCGAGGCTCAAACGGTGAGTTTGTTCGATGTCCTCCAGGGTGATGCGTTTTGGGGACAGAAAGGTGCAACGTAGTGATACGATGTCAATTTTCTGTTGGTAATTTTGTTGGTATGTATAATTTCTACTTGTAACACGCTATGATTTTACCCCTTGCACTACAATCACGAGTGGCAGTCGTGATGCGCTAGATGGAATAGGAAATTTTGAAGCTTCTCAAAAATTATCAAATTCTAAATGTCAGTGGAACACCACACGATAAAATTCTATCTATGTTATTAATATTTCGTTAAGTTCTAAGATATATCAAGAATCACGGGCAAATTTTTATTTCAGCAATTAAATTTTTAATTTTTGCGGAGGCAGGCAGAAAAGAATTCGTAGGGCAAGGGGTTAAATTAAAATTTGGAGGAATGGTAGCTATGTCATTCTGATTTCAGTTGATTCAAAGCAAAGTATATTTTAGTGATAATTGTAATAGCCGATTAATAGGGTATTAGTGGATGAGCGTTGAGAAACGAGAATGGGTGGCAGTGGAGAATTGTTTATTAGATGCTGCATCTGTGAAGGAATGGTGTCAGATGACGATTTTTGGGAGGAGATGCGTGGTGTCAGAGGAATTGTTGGTGGAGAGTTACTAATGTTTCGCAGCGAAGTAGAGTGGGAGGGATTAAGGTAATGTGTAGATTTTTGAATGTATCAAAGTGATGTATAGAAATCAGGAAATTATTTATCTCAAATATCGTAATACTTGACATATGCTTACTTTTCACGAATACTTGCAGCAGTCCTTCGATAACAGAATGGCAAATTTAATTGACATGACACCCGAAAATGTATGAAAGTTTTGCAAAAATATGCGCAGCTTTTTAAACTAATTCCCCGCCAGATTCAAATAATAGACTCGTTGTAATTCTCGCATTAGGAGAAACTCATATTCTAAGAAGAAACAACGACGAAGGACGACCAGTTTACGTTTTCTGCGTTCCGGAAAACATGGCAAAACATAATCCGAGGCTTTTCCCCTCCGAAGGAGCGCGTCACTTCCGACGGGAAACCCCAGCGTCCTTCTTTTCATTCCTTGTATTATTTGGCGCGAAGTATGTTTATTCTCACCCCTATACGAACAAGGTAACGACGCGTTGTACGTACAACCCCATGCCTCGCGTTTCCCTCCTCGTCGGGCCTATTAGAGCAATGACGAGTAAACTATGACGTCGTCGGTCCGTCCATCAAGAAAGGGAAAGAAAACAGAAAGGAAAGGGCCATTACGATCGATACGTTTTCTATGGTCTCCGCGTGGATGATGGAAGAGGAGCTTTCGGTCAGCTTGCCGCGGACGTCGAAAACTAGGTGCAAAACCACCCCTCGAACTCGCCAGCTCGATTCGATGGTACGCTTCGATAGCACTTCAAATCGATCCGTTCGAGAGGAAGTTTATGATCGTGCATTCGTGCTCACTTACTTCAAACCTTGTATTTTCTTTTGAGGATGTCGTGAAAGCTCGATAAGATATGGTTTTACTAAATTAATCGTCGAATTTGATGTAAAAGAGATACTTCGGTAAGAATTGATGCCATCTTTCATTCTGCGACTTTGGAATTGTAATTTTGCTTTGAAGAAAGTTGTAAACAACTATAGAAGGTTCACTGAAGATTTGTCACACCACTCACGAGTAACTTAATTCGGAAAAGGGCGACCATTATCTTCGGAAATTCTTAAAAATTCTTACCAATACCCAAGAAAGTAGAAACCAGTCTCGTTACTCACCTGAAACAGAAAATCAAAGTATCTCATTAATAATTCATCCAGTGTCCTCCTCGAATAAAAAAATTCTTATCAATTAAATCTCAAATAAAAAAGAAAGCATTAACGACCACAATTTATCAACGACCCGCCGTGTCACAAATTTTCGCGGGCAACGGCGCGAATTTATCGCGATTCGGAGAAGCATAAAAACTGGTCGTATCTTCCCAATGTCGGCCGGCGTATCGGGTGAAGATGAGATCTCGATGCGTTTTTACGAGAAACACACTTTCTTACACGCAGAAACAGTGCAAACGAAACGGTCGTACCTGTTCGCGCGAAAAACAGAAAGCCGACCGGGCAAAGGAAGGGTGAAACGCGTTGATTGTGGCCAAGGATACAGGTGAGAGATAACAACAAAGACGTAAACACGCCGATGGAACCGAAGAGACAAAGACGCAACGACACACCGAGCCCATATTATTACGTCTCTCGGAGGAAAAGAGGTGCGAGATGAGATCTTGTGTGCCATTCGCGGGACATTTGCGAAAGGAGAGAGGAAGGCCGGACGATCCGGAGGTGAGGAGAAAGAAAGGGTGCAAGTGGAGAACGCGCGAAGGGATGGAGGAGAAGGGAAAAAGAGTAAAAGAAAAGAAAAAAAGGACAGAGAGAGGCGATTGGCGAGAATGCAAGGAGGTGGATTACACTACCTCGGCCTACGAAGGAGTCGCGAGATTGCTCACACGTATTATTACACCGGTGTAGGTATAAAGCCGCGAGGAGGGAGGTCAAGGACACCGAACCTCTCCTCACGATGTACCACGGTCGATCCTCCGGCGCGACAGAGGGTCCGCGATTCACACACGGCCCTCTTGATGGAGCCTCGAGAAGTTTTACGAGTGCCTCCTCCTCGAGCGGGCCGAAGCCGAAGCTGCAGCGACACGGAGAAACTTAAATGAGCAGGAGGAAGAGAGGCCGACCGAGAGGCGGGGTGGGGAAAAAAGAAACGTTTGGAGTTGTACTTCGGCAAATTCGCGAGATGCCGGGGCTCACTCTCGGATTCTCGTATCAGGTTCCACGGCGCGGTAGGTACTACCCTATCGCGATCTTCGACATTCCATCTGCTTGGAGCGAGTGTTCGTCTTCCACGAAGTACCCGAAGACACGTTCGAAAACACACCGGCGGTCTGAGTGGCCGCCGTCGTTATTTTGGAATTACTCGAGAATCGCGGCGAGTATTCGGGTAAAACACGAGTGCACTTTCTTGCCAGCCGGAGATTGAGGGTTGGATATTTATCCGCGAGGACGATGATAATGTTTGACGCGTAAATAGTTTCCTGCTTTTAAACCCCTTTGCGCTACGACCGCGACGGAGTTTATGCTAATGTTATCTACTGATTTGCTGTTTCGTTTATTCCGAAGTATGAGAAAGTCGGTGGTAGATAAAGCTGGCATATATTTCGGGCCGTGATGTGGATATGCTTCAAATGTACCAAGTTAAAAGCATCGAACCATTTGCGTCTTCGTGAGGGGTGGACGCGAATTAAGGGAAATGCTTTAGAGCGATTCTAAGATTATTATTGCGGTGTTATGTTTGTATGGTAAACCGTTCGGTGTAAAATATGTAGGATAGGAAAATAATTAATTGATGTTACTGATCGAGTACTAGCTATTTGGTTAAATGCTACGCGGCAAGTTAATACTATGTGTCTCAATGTCTTTTCCCACTTCGTTCACGGTTACGAGGCGGGTGCGTAATTTATATGCTTGTTTTACTTATTTGCACTCGAAGACAAATATATATTTTTCCACCTGCTTGTCTTTATTATATAAAAACATCTGCTTTTCTATAATTTATTCAGAATCGATAGGTTCTTTATTCAATAATAATCGGAAAAGCTATTTTGAACCGTTTAATTATTCTTAGCAAAATATCCTCAGAATAACAAACACTTCACCCGACAGAATGTAAGCTGCAATAGCAACTTCACCATCCATTATCGTTTCTTTCTCCCGTTAAAAATCTTTCGAGAATTTCCTCCAAGTTTCCGCACATCTGCGAGTGTCACGGTCCGCAATCGCAAAAATATTTACGAGCGTTGTTTCAGTCGTCCGCGAGAAATTTCCTCGCCTACGAAGGCGACCGTTAAATTGCCGCTAGAGGACAGCTGCGAGGCACTATACCGATCGTTCCTCTTCCATCTGAATTCGTCGATAGAATCATAGTGGAAATAAAGGTGGGACCTTTCACCTGCTTCTACATTATGCACGCGCTCGCGCGCACGCGCCCATTCGTAGATAGCGCGCGAATAACGACACGTCGCTCCCAGAAAATTAACGATCGAGCCGGGTTCGATGTGAAATTAAAGCAAACGACGCGAGGCAAATTCAATTCGACACGAATGTTACTTGTTAACCGAAGACGTTGATTCATAAATAATTCGAAATAGAAGAGCGGCTTATAAGTGCGCGATACGCGAACGGAATATTTATCTCCATTGGCTGCTACCAAACGTTCGCCACGGCGAGAAGATAAGCAATTGCGATTATCGATGTTACAGCAAGTTTCACGCAACCTTTTTCACGACGTTATCGACGAAAATCGTTAATTATATACGCGACGATTAATGGAAGATCGATAGGATACTGAAAGGCGAATGGGTATGGGCAGAAAGTATCTACTTGGAGTTTAATGAATATCCTTTATCAGGTCCGATACAAACACTGTTTTTTTAACTTTTGGAACTCGGAAGTAATCTTCAGAGTGAGCGTGTTAAGATATAGCTGTACTTCTCGTAGCTCAGGACAGAGAATTAATATTCAAGAAGATGAAGGCTGCTAACGCTTTACAAATCGGATATTTTAAGCATTTATCCCGTATCAACTGCCGTCCTTTCTCAAATTAATTACAAAGTCGCGAATAAATTTCAATATAATTTACTCGCACGTCCTACAATAAAACAAAGCTTGGTTCAAGTATTTACCAATTTCTCGAGTATCATAGACTCATAGCCTATCAGATTTCAGAGAAATTTCTGCCTCTGCTACACTTTCCTTTAGTTGAATATACCTCAATAGCCTAGAAGCATTTCTGCCCACGCCAAACTTTTCCAAAACCCGATTTTTAATTTTTGACCTAGTCAGCCCCTTGCCATGCAATGAGTGACCCTAGTAACGAGATAAATGGAATATACATTTTAAAGTTTTCCAAAAACTATTGAATTAAAAATATCAGTGGGTCACGATACGATCAAATTACTTTTATGCTATTAATACTGCATTAAGTCATACGCTGCACCAGAAATAAGGGATAAATTCTGAGTTACTACGTATTCAGTCACAAAAGAAACGGTACGGCAAGGGGTTACAATACTGAGTTACAGAATGGTGCATTAACGCATCCCAGCGTAACAAAATATATAAAATGGCAGTAAAAAAAATCGAAAACAAAGGCTTCACATTTCAAAGAAATAGAAATCCCCGAGAAGCTTTATTCCTCGAATTCGTCGAGACTTTCCACCCGTCCATAGCTCCGATATTCGGCGATCGGGCTTCCGCGAGAATTCCGCTCGTTCTCTGAATAATTGCAGCCGGCGGTAGATGGAAGGTAGGAGGCGAAGGCGGAATCGCGGGCGAAACTTCGCGTCTATTATTACCACGATCGCAAGAATGCCGTAGCTGCCGTGCAGAACCGAAGGGAGGGAAAACGTACTCGTCGAGAGAGCTTGCGAGAGAATGGAAAGAGAGCCAGAGGAAAAAGGAGAGGGAGACGGATAGAAGAGGAAGAGGAGGAACGAGAGGGACGAAGACAGGAGACGAGAGAGCGTAGGAAACGAGCTGGACGGAGGGTAGAAGAGGCGAAGGGAGAACGACCCCCTACTTACGTAATTTTAAATTAAACTGTGACGTTTTCAAATTAACGTTTTTGCCCGCCCTCTACCTCTTCCTCTCTCTTTCCCTCTCGGTAGACCCTCCCTCCGGCGCTCCAGAGCGCGAACCTCGCGCTAGAACCGAGGTAGAAACTTGTGATATTACGTGAGGGTTTTTTCCTCTCTCTCTCTTCATCCCTCCTTGCCCTCTTCCTCCTCTCCCACTCTCTCTCCGCGTCCGAAGCGCGGAAGCGCGCGTAATTTAGGTACCAGGAAATTGGTTTTCTCGACGCTGAAATAGAAGAATGCGATGCGACGAAGCCCCGAAGAGGTTTGCAAAAAAAAAAGGAGAGAGAGGGAAGCAGAGAACGACGTGGCTGCTCCCGCTTATCCATCGCGGTAGTTGAAGTAATTGCAGCAGCACTGCGCTCCGATTCGCGGCACTTGGTTATTAAGGCACGGGCCACGACTGAATGGTGCATTTCGCGGTAATATCACCGAACGAATTTTCCATTCATGAAAATTTCATCGCCGACGCCGAGAGAGAAACGGAAAGGATCCATTGTCCCAGGGTGACGCGTCTCGCGGAAAAAGACAGAGCTGACGGCTGCCGGTTTCACGCGCTGCCCAGAAACTCCCCGGCCAACTGAATCTACTTCCGCATCCTAATTTCGGGAACAAAAGAGTGACTCGTTAATCCTTGGGAAATATAGCGGCTCACGGAAGGAGGAGGAAGCTTTCAGGAGTCCTCCCGCCCGCTCAGTGGCCCAATTATGCGTCCTGACAGTACAGTCGGATTCCACTTTTCTTCTCCTAATTTTCTTGCCTCGCTCCGGAAGCGCGTGAAAAGTCTACGAGTGAATGGGGCACGATTGACGGTGCAGTGGAAATAGCTTCTCTCGATCTTCTCGGTATTAGGAATTTAGATTCTCACGGCGCAACGAATAGACCATTTTATACGTTGAATAGTTTGCAATTATAATTGATTCACCACGATCCATATTTCTTTTACATTTTCCGGTTCGCCATAGATTTTTGCGCTTATATAAACTTAAAGACAGACACAGGTTCCAGCCATAGGTGTAAAAATGTCACGATGAAATTTTTGAAATATTTCTTTCTTATAAGCAAACATATAATCTTGCACCATATCTCGTAAAAACGCCATAGTCCCTTGCCTTACAATTTATTGCAAATTCCCCGTGACAGAAACAAAACTCGACACTATAAGACCAAAGGCTAATCTTCGCGTCATCAACCTGCACTCAAATTTGACCTCTACCTGACCCAATGACCCTACAAGCATCGATCATCACCTACGAAAAACATATCTAGTCAACAACTAAAATTCATTCATCCGACTCTGAAGCCAGCAAAGCTCAACTTCGCCGCGATTACGACTCGAAAGATCGGCGAGTCGCGCACCGCTGAATCCGTATCCCCCGTGAAGCCCGGCGAATCGTCCATCTCTAATTATCCGGCACACACAATCGAAGTATCCTGTATCTAATTCCGCATCCTGTGCAATGCGTGCGCGACGTAGGGCCCCGCGGAGCATTCGTAATTGTTCGGTCGTCGGGGCCACTGAATAAAATACAAGCTACCGGTCGCGCTGTCTGTCAGTCCGTCAGGGCTGTCTGTCCGTCACGCTGACGTGGGAAGACGCCGCGTGGTTCCACCCCAGAAGGCCTGCTACCGAAAGCTAGTTACGATTGTTGTTGAGAAACTCGGAGTCATGCAAGCCCACCATCCGCTTACACCCTCTCGGCCCTTCCTCTCTGGTTGCCCACCTTCTCTCCTTCTCTCTCTCCTTCTATCTCTCTCCCTCTGCCTCGACCACCTTCTCCACACGGAGTAATTTCACAGTCATGCAATCATAATCAACTCGAGATAATAGTTTTCTCCGACGGACACCGCGAGCCTGTTTCTCTTTCGTCTTCTGCAGTCGCAATAGCGTGCGTGGAGGTTTGCACCTCGAACAAGGGATGAGACTTTTGTTGCGATATGGGACTGTGAAATTGACGAATGTAGAGGGTGGCAAAAGATTGCAGGTGTTAGGAAGTTATTGCTGCAAATTTTAAGAGCAGGGAATCGTTGATGACGGCATGGGGGTGTAATGTTTAGGGTGGGATTAAGGGATATTGTGATTTGACGGCTTTGCGGCGACCGATGCGGGCGTTATTGATGACGATAGTGTGATTGATGCGTATATGTGATTTAGGAGGTATTTGCTATTACTTAGATGCAAGTAGTGTCATTTGTGAAATGTAATATGGAACAAGAGACTTTCGGGGCAGATGCATTGCTCGATCATATTCTATGTCAGTATAATAAACGTTATATATCCGGATAAATTTTGGGTTATTTTAAGATTAAGTCGTGTGTAAAATAGTACCATAAGCATGTAATAATAATTATTTACAATAGTATACGGCAACGATAAGTAGAATCATTATTTATATCCAAAGAAAGCTACATACTGCTGTCCAAATATCAAATAATATCGAATAATACTTATGGTTTCAAATAATAACTTTGTGAAAGATCGCAATAACAACATACAAGATCCACAGGGTTGCATGTTACAACTGTAATAAATCGCAATATTCGACAACAACGTGTTAAAACAAGACCGTAACTTCCGCAAGTTGTTCGAGCGCAATCGACGTATCGTACAGGCAGGGTCGATTCGCAAGGGGGAAATGAAGATCGAAATCATCGTAATCGAATAATTATCCTCGCCGTTTTCGTTGCGTGAGACAGATAAGTTCAACGGATGACGATGGTGCTCAGAGAGCTGAAAGTTCTCACTGAAGCAACCCACGAAGGAAGCGTGGGGTGAGGGAAAGGGTTTCCGGCAATTTTCTACGACCGATTAGACGTGAAGTCATCGAGATATCGCGAAGCCAGGGTAATCGCGTAATTCGCGACATCCTATTCCAATTACAACCATCTGTTCTGCCCACGCACGCGTTTCTTTCCTTCGTCGTTTCTTCGAGCACCTTTTCGATTCGATATTCTCGACGCCTCCGGCAGGAAATCCAGCCCGATAATCGCCGATGTTACGGTTTCGAAGTAACCGCAGGATAACGAACGCAAAGCGATACGAGGGAAAGAATAAAACGAGCACGGACTGAAGCTAAGGGGTAAGTGTGCTCGGAAATGACCAACGAAGTCAAAATATGTCAATGGCCCTGCTGCGGTAGACCGCAGAAACAGTTACGTCGAAAGTCGAGGAGAAAAGAGAAGTCGAGGAGAGGGTGGCTTTGAGTCATGCGAGGTGACGTGTCGACAAGCCTAACTGCAACGTCGAACTCCTCAACGACCGGCTCGTTTGCGAAACGAATAATAAGCTTCCGCGGTTTCTCTCGGAATCGGGAAACCACCCCTTGCACGCGCGTTAACGCGGAGTTCACAGGTGTATCGTTGAAACGTAAGAAGCTGAAAAACCGCAAATTGCGGTTCAACCCAAGTGGCCCGGCTTGAATGAAACTGGTGGTTTTGCGAAGGGCCCATAGAATTCGGAGGAAAAAGGTGGCGAGAGCTTCGCTAGTCGATTTTCGTGAATTTCAATGATATTTTTTTTTACGAACTGTATCAGAGCGAGATCGTTGACAATGATGATAATGCATCCACGAGGGGATGCGAAGATGGGAGTAGACGGATGCTGAATCTCGAGCGCATTAACCTGATTTAATGACAAAAAGAACTTATAGGAGAACCCTGCCGAATCCGTTTCTCATTCGACGATCCCTCGCCTTCTTCGGGGAGGTTCTTTCTCATCTGCTCGTATTCTCCGGCACCTTCGGAAACCTCTACCCTTGGAGGATAACCTATCTGGTGGCTGTAGGGCTAATGCATCGCACAATAGATCAATTACATACATTAGTGGCTCCGCGGATGGTCGAGGGTGTCTATAAGCTCTCCCTCGTCTCCCTCTGTCTTACTTCGTCTGCTTCTATTGTCTCTCTCGGCTGGAGGTATCGATATCTCGGGGTGCCATCGCCGACCCGAGTTTCAGCTGGGTCTTAACTGTCCGTACTTTCTTGTACGTGTATTTATGTACTTTTACGTGTAACGAATCTCTATTGGCTCTGTTATTTCTGTTTGCGAATTACATCCCTTTGAAAGCTGATACGATGGACGGAAAGGTATAATAGAGATTCTTTTTCCGTTAATTGTACAATAAGGTGATTGTAAGGTAACAATGTTTCGACAAATATTCAGAGGTAGCTTTAAAAAGTATTGGGAGAAAATTCTGAAGAATGTAATTATGGTCGATATGATCTTAACACTAGATTTACGGAAATCGTCAAATTGACGGGTTTCTACTTGTCTTATAAACATTCCTCAACGTTACAAAGACGCTGTGCAGTAGATATTCCACGTGTATTTTAGAGTAAAATAATGACTCAACGAATTACCATCTTTGCCGCTTGATCCCACTTTTTCCAAAGTCTTTATTTCATATATTGCAACGTAACGGATTTCACGTCCGTAAATCTAGTGTTGTAGAAAATTGTACAAGGCGCCTCAGGCCCAATTGGCGCTATCTGCCGGTACGTCATCGGTCAGGTTCGACGCGAGTCGGCTAAGTTCGGCTCGTCAGTCGAGAAGCCCTAGTCGTTAGCCGAAATTCAGACACGACAGACCGCTCAGCACGACCGCTGTTCTTGTTTATAAATAAATCATATTAATTGACTAAAAGCAAGGAGTTTTGCTCCTGGACCACGGCCACCCTCTACTCCTGAATACACTGCGGGCACGGTGATCTGGTCAACCTTACATATCCAACAAGTGTTAAAGACTCGTACTCCCAATTAAAGGACGCCGGAGTTCAAATCCCCAGCTTTCCGTTCTCATGCACACCGTGCCTATGATGATTCCGAATTCACACAGAACTGTCGGTTCTAGGCAATATGACTACAGCCGTTAAATCCAAAAATGACCAAAAAAATTCTGAAGGACATATTGCGTTTAGTGCACGAGACAGGAATGAAAAGACAGCTGCGGTTGCTGAACAACTGGCGCTGTAAGAGCATCATCGAATAAAGATGCGTAACATCGATTAACGACACATCTAAATATTCTCAGCATATTCCACCGTGGCAGCCAACTCCGAAACGCTCGTCAGTGTGAAATACTTTAGCGCAGGCTCGCGTATCTCTCGAGGGAATAAGAGGCGTCGGTTGCCGCGGTCTCCGAAGAATCGAGTAATTTATACGCCGAAGAAAATTTCGCTGCCGAAGAGCAGCAGATAAGGTACGGTACACAGGTACGCGTAGGTAAAACCGTGAGCGCCACCGCGATCGCCGGCGGCGCCGATGCGACGACGACGACGACGACGAGAAACGACGACGACGGCAACCGACGACGACGACAAGGAGGACGAAAACGAAAACGGCGTGGACGACGACGACGGCGACGACGACGACGCAGAAGAAGAAGAAGGAGGATGAGGAGGAGAGAAGGAGGAGGAGGAAGAAGAAGAAGAGGAAGAAGAGAGGACGACGACGTGAGACGTCTCAAGCAAGGCGAACGGGCGAAAGCAGCACGGGCATGCGAGGGAATCGTAAGTTAAGGTGGGATGGCAAAGGAGGAAGGTTAGCCGGCGCAAACATAAAGTTCCAGACTTACGACGCGAGATCCCCGATAGCTCGTCCGCGGTGGGCATAAAAGCATTAAAAAGCGCCGAGGCAAAAACGCAAGTGCATACATACTCGCGTACACACGTATGCGGCCCCCGGTTTCCCGTGTGCGGGCAACACCGTATAGGTATATTCCGCCGCGGGGTTGTCTTATTCTTCTTCTTCTTCCTCCTCTTCCACCTTTTCCTCAACCTTCTCCACTTCTCCTCGGTTGCATGCGTTCTTCGCGGTAGACCCCCGCGGCGACCAACCTGTCTTTCCGACACCCTTCCCCCCGCTATCTCGCCGTGGATATCCCGATAATACTCCGCCGCGTCTAAATTCTTTTATAACCCTCCACCTCGCCGAGGGAGCACGCATCGCGCGATAACGATAATCGACGAGCGTGAAGCCCGAACGGACCCGGGGACCGTCCGTTTCTTCGTCCGCGTTGGATTACTTCGATGCACGCCTTTGATTGTGCTTCGACCGGCGCGATTATCGCCGGCCGATAATGAAATTTCTTAACGACCCCTTCGAGTTCGCGCCGCGTACTCCGGAGAGAGCCGCGAGCGTTAATTTCACCTCTCGCGCCTCTGAAACTCTCGTGCCGATCTATACGGTGCTGTAAGGACGACCTGCGAGAGAATCTAGTCGCGGGGAAATTAGTCGTACAACATCGGGGAGGGAGAGAGGTAATAGTTATAAATAGCGAAGGGTGGGAGGGCACTCTCGAGGACCGTGTCCAAAGTGACGGGGGACAAGCGTAAAGAGCCCAGTGCCGTGGCTTTTGAAATATAGGCTCCCCCGGCGATAATGATGAACCGTGTTTACACTGGAGGGATCTTCGAGGGGCGCCTCGTCAGTCGTCACGGGGGTGGGAGGGTGAGTGGATTGGAAACGCGGAGGATGCGCCGGAGGTGCACGGACGAGGGAGGACTGGAAATAGGGAGGAGGAAGAGGAGAAGGACGAAGGAGGCGACTCCTTTCTCATGTAAATACGATGTAGCCGCGTGTAAAGGCGGCTGACCGCTCGTGTATGTGGCACAATGTCGGCTGCTGGCCCCTCGCGGGCCGAAGCAACGCGGTGTGCCTCGTCCGCGCGGCGAACGTGGAACGAGGCGAAACCAGGAGAACCGAGAAGGAAGGGTAGAATATGCCGGTGGTGATGGTGCGCCGGAGCGAAGAAGGAGGTGGAGGACGACCGCCCGTAAAATATATCAGCCGCTGTGTGACTTCTCGGGGCAGTCACAAATCACGGGACCCCCCGTCGCTTCCCGCCTGGCGGTGTGGGTGTACTCCCCTCGTACACCCGCGTCTCCCCGTGCACGTTGCAACGTCGGTGTGCACCTTTCCGAGAGCGCGAGGTGGTAGGTGATCCTACCTAGTAAAACCGCGACCATGTTTTCTTCGGACGAGTCAATGTTCGATTGGGTAAACAGACGCGTGTTCGCCGCGTTTTCTCGGCTAATTCTGGCTAAGACGTTATTGGTTTAAGTATAGAGAGACGATCATAAAACCGAGGTGGTACATCCTTTTTGCTTCGAGAGATTTATTAACCGAAGGATACGCGGATGAAGTTACGATGGGTGGTATCTGCATAGGTCGAGGATGCTCGGTACGTTTCAGTCGATTGTGCGAGGGGTGATGAGGTCAGGGTTGAAAGTAATACGAGGGGTTGATTGTTTGGGGATTTTTTAAGTTGTTTGGCACACCTGTTTCTTGATGGTTTGAGAGTAAGGAGAATTTAGTTGATTCACACCGTTCAGAGAACGCTGTTTTGTCTATGAATTTTTGAATGGACGTCGACTGTTTTGCAGATTTTCAACAGAAATTTTCACTAAACTGTACCAATCAAATGACTAATTTCACGGAATCACGGTCATTGGAATCCGGTGTATTCAATCCCCACAACTCGTTTTATCATTTCCATTTTCATTACCTGTTCTACAAAATTCTAGCTTCGATCGCTAATCAACGGTAGATCATGGAATACAAAACGCCACGATTATATTAGACCCTGAAACGTTTCAAACAACATTATCCCGCACCGTCGTTGCTCAATATTCTAAATGTGTCCATTAACAGTACCGTAAACCAGACAATCTCATTTTGCATCCTCGACACCGATAAAAACAACCCCCGCAATGATTACTCGATTCATTTACAATAACGAAAATCTCTTAGAGCCGCGATTACCAAAATTTACGAATTCAAAACACTTTGAAGAGTTCAAAGAGTCGCCAACGAAGAAAATAAAAATCCTGGAGCAGCGTTACATTTGATAACGAAACGCACGCGCACCGCGTCTCCGAGGATGCCAAAGAACGATTCCCAGGGCGACCGCCTAATCCGACAAACCCATGTATCATCCGAAGTTCGTTAGAAACTTTAAATATGCTACCTGGAAGGTTGCACAGTCGAGGAAGGAAGAAAGAGGAGAGAGAAAGATCGTCTCGTATCCGAGAAGCGAGCACACAACGCGCGCGCTCCGACGCGATCAAGCTGGAATCTTCTCCGGTGAATACTATTAATGAGGCCCGTCCGAGAACGAGGAGCAGAAGAAACGTGGAAGGTAGAGAAAAGACGGCGAACCGGACGATGGAAGGGAAAGGGGGGGATTTCTTTTGAAAGAAGCTGCCTTTTGTTGGTCCTCGGTGCGAGCGAGGAAATAATGCCCCGTGGAATGTGACCCGTGCACCTCTCGTGCACCATAGGATACGCGTGTGTGGATCAACACGCTCGATCCTGATGCACCGTTGCATATCGAGAGCTTTGCCAGAGCTTCGGCGAATTATTACTGTCATCGATAATCACGAAAGACAAAGCTTTGGTACCGAGGTGAAGAGAGTCGAGGATCGAGAAGTGATGGCTGATGGAGCAATGATGTAACTTTAACCCTTGGAATTTACCCCGTTGGGCTGAACGTGGTTTTTGAACCGTATGTAAAATACTTTCCACTGAATCTGAGTGACTTGGATTAGGGTGAATTAGAAATGGACTTTCATAGGTACCATTACAGTTAGGGGTGAGCGGAAGGCCTAGACCAACGGATTTAATCGCGTTACATGTACAAACGAGAGGACATTTTGCATCAACTTCGCCGGTCCTCTCAAAACGCGAGCAGCAGGAGAAAACAAATCAAAATATTACCAGGTAAAAACAAAGCAACATGAAGACGCAAGATGGAGCACGAGACGAAAGCAGAGGGTCATTTATAACTCGGGTGGAGAGGCACGTGATTAGAAGTACCAAATGACCGCGCCAGCGAGAGGAACATCAGAGCCAACAACGTACATGGTTCTCGTCGTCCCTTCGACTTCGTTCTTACCTTCACCTTCTCCTTCGCTCCTCCTTCTCTTCTTCTTCTCCTGCGTAGAAGGAATGTTTTAACCGGTAGCGAGCGGGATCATTATAATGATTCGAATCTACCGAGAGGAGCGGTCGGGAGCGCGTTTCTCCGCTCCGTTGCCTCGCTCGTTATTAATATCGAATAACGAGATGCTGGCCTCGCGAGCGCCAATGGCATGCGTGCCCACGGCATATTCTTTATTAACGATGCACCACCATTCGTCGGGATCGTCCTATCGAAAAATTCACCTGACGCCAGGGAGAACTCGGTTCCCTCGGATCGCTAGATGCGAATCCTCTCGACGCAATTAGCTACGAAATCGAAGGTATACGTTTGCCGCGGACGCGCGGTTTATTTGCTCCGAGATCCAACTGTTGGTTCGGAAGAGGCTCACGATGACAAATTGACGGAGATTGCGACTATTTTTAACCTTGCCATGTGCAACACTTAGAAAATGTTGCAATTGCAAATTTTAGCGCGGCTGAAGAACGGAGATACTCTGCTACAGGATGAGATAAGTATATAACATAGCATAAAGTAAATTTGTTACGTAGAAGGGAATTCAAAGTGGGCTATACGTTGTACACCATGTTCGAATAATAGCCTCAAGAATTAGACGATCCTAATATTTATAGAACGACCGTGAAATATCCATTTCCATCATCGATCCACAACTACGGACGCAGTGGAGCGTGCAAAAGAATCACCCTCAATTCCATCCTAGATATCATAATTCACATCCAAAGCGACTTAATTCAGTCCCGACGCAGCGTCGTCTTCTTTTCAACGTCCCCCGCTTTCACTTCCATTCCGCGGCAATCCGCGCTTCATAAATTTTCATTTGAGAGCACATCCCCAGGCGCATACACCTATGACAAGATAAATGCTCCGGGTAATAACAACCGAAGAGCCAACAAGAGAAAACCAGACGGCAAGAAGAGAAGAGAGAGAGAGAGAGGAGGAGGAGGAGCGCGTGTCCCTTCGATAGCCAGGTTTTATTAATACGTCGGCATTGATTACATATATCCCTCTCCAGCGAGCGGCTTTCCCAAGAGCCGCCGTTGGGTGAGTCTTCATCGGTGACGTCCAGCGACGACTATTTTTTGCGCTTAACAAATGTGGATATAATTGCACGCGAACCTAATGGTTATTGATGGCGTCCCTCTGCTTCCACCCTCGCTGCATCCCACTCCGTCGGCAGCTCCTTTGCCTCCCCCTGTACTTTCTTCGTTCACCCTCTCTCACCTTTCCTGCGGCCCGGCGAGCACGTTAACGTTGCTCTAAGGTAACGCGGCATGGCGTGCCGGCGTTATGGAAGCGATGCTTTAGGAGCGATACTGTCGGGCACCGACCCCCTGCCGCACGACCGACACACACAACTTGATTCACCACGGGGCAACTGACGCTAGGTGCACCGCTTCACCGACCACCGCTTCCTTTTTGCTCGACCGATCTCATAGGAGATCCATGGGTCCAATAAAAATCCAACGGCCTGCGCGGGAAACCGAAAGGAATGTCTATCGGACGACGGAATCGGAAGACCGTTTGAGTAACTAACGTGAACGTATTAATTGTAAGATACGTTGCGAAGATGGGGGTATTCTCAGGTGATGGGGTTGCGCAGGGTTTGAATATGCTTGGGTTGTTTTGGAAATTGTTTCTTGAAAAGGAAACGTTCGCGTGATTTTCTTATTAGAAGCTGGTGAAATACGAATGTTAGAGTAGGGTAGAATAACGATGATGGAGTCTCTGTCTTTTAATATGATGTAATTTTATCAAAAATTTAAGTGTAGATTTTGCTCGACCGATCTCATAAGAAATCCATAGGTCCAATAAAAATCCAACGGCCTGCGCGGGAAACCGAAAGGAATGTCTATCGGACGACGGAATCGGAAGACCGTTTGAGTAACTAACGTGAACGTATTAATTGTAAGATACGTTGCGAAGATAGGGGTATTCTCAGGTGATGGGGTTGCGCAGGGTTTGAATATGCTTGGGTTGCTTTGGAAATTGTTTCTTGAAAAGGAAACGTTCGCGTGATTTTCCTGTTAGAAGCTGGTGAAATACGAATGTTAGAGTAGGGTAGAATAACGATGATGGAGTCCCTGTCTTTTAATATGATGTAATTTTATCAAAAATTTAAGTGTAAATTTTGCTCGACCGGTCTCATAGGAGATCCATGGGTCCAATAAAAATCCAACGGCCTGCGCGGGAAACCGAAAGGAATGTCTATCGGACGACGGAATCGGAAGACCGTTTGAGTAACTAACGTGAACGTATTAATTGTAAGATACGTTGCGAAGATGGGGGTATTCTCAGGTGATGGGGTTGCGGAGGGTTTGAATATGCTTGCGTTGCTTTGGAAATTGTTTCTTGAAAAGAAAACTTTCGCGTGATTTTCCTATTAACACTTTACCGACCGGTAGCCTATTAATAGGCTTTTTGTCACCAACGCTTAGACTTTTAGTTTATTAATCGGTTCCCACGGCAATCACTAATTTGTTAATTATTATTGTAGTAGAACTGTGTTAAGGAGTCGATGAGAACCATTTGTAATTTTCAAAGGGACTGTAATTTTTTTTAGACAATTTAAGCCGAAACAAATCCTTTAAAGTGGGTAGAATGCTCAAACAATAGCGGTCGGTAAAGTGTAAACAGCTAGTGGTATTCGAATGTTAGAGTAGGGTAGAATAACGATAATGGAGTCCCTGTCATTTAATATGACGTAAATTTCATAAAAAATTCCACTGTCGATTTCCACATACCAGAAATAATTCTTATTAAGCTCAGAGATAACTCTCTTCATCCTATCTTCTCGCAATATTTCTCAACAACGTACGAACACCTTCAGAAACTTGCACCTTCCGCGCCAAATACAAATTCGTTAAAAAATTGGAGTCCTCCTTTGATATCGATCTACACTTAGAGTGAATACAATCATGAACCTATCCGATATAAAACTACAAAATCAAATACCGATTCCATCATCCGTACAAATCCTTTCTCAAGGATTTCCACAAAACACGGAACGATTAACAGCAGTCCCTCGATAGCCCGGTCACTGGGTCACTATATTTTCGTAGCCACTCTCCCCGGTGTCTCCGTGACACGACAGAAAGGTTGTACCGTCATCAGGCCGTGACACGACAGAATTCGCCTCCTCTATCACACGTAGGTCGCGGACAAAAGCTCGGCCGGGTTCTCGACGCGTTAAGGCGATTACAAGGGGAAAGACAGCGGCACGACCGTAGTAGAGCATTGTCTAGTACTATGGGGAACGCTAATTATGCCGGAACGTTCCGCGTAGGTGCCGTGCATAATCGACCTGGCCGCGCGAAAACTGCATATGGAATTTAATCGCCGGGTACCGATCGGGAATGGCAAAAAAGATCATGGAAAAGCTAATGCGCTATGAAATTAGCGGGGAACATTAAGAAGTTCGTAAGAGCGGTTTGATCGTTTCCCTGGATAAAACTGGTTCTTGATTAACCTCTTACGTGATTATATTAGGGGAAACGAGTGTCGCGTTTTCCGTTTCCGTTCATCACGGTTAATTATGGTCCTTGATTGCGGTTAATTTCGTTTCGCGGAAGTCCAACGAATTCCCATTACGACGCGTGTGCTTGTTTGTATTTGCGCGCGATGAGAAATGCAAATATGCACGCGTTAGGTTTAAAGTGATTTTAATGACTTGTTATTCAATCGCTGTAGTATCTTATTTGTATAATGCGCCGCTAATTAATTGAAATCAGTTTGATAAGATATTCTGTGGTTGAATTCACATTTTTAATGCCGCCATTGACACGCTACAACATGGAAATTAAGAAGATTGGAATTATCGTGAGTTTATGTTGTCATTTGTCGTGTTTCGAAATCAGATCCGTTTTATCAGGAACTTTACATGATTGTTACCTACAATTTGTTATAAGCGTCAGAAAACCGCAACCACAGCGAAAAACGGTCAGAACCGCATCGAAAATCCGCAGACCGCGGAACACATACTTCGGAAAGTCGACCGAAAATTTCTCGCGAAGTCTTCCACAATATTCCATCCGAAAAACGCAAAGCAGGACCTAGCTGTCGCATAAGAAAACTACACAATGCCTAAGAGCTCAAGTAGATCAGAGAAACCTCTAAATTAAGGTCTCACAATCACTGAAATTTGAAATTTGTGCTTTGACTGCTGCATCCTCTCTCATTCACTACGTGCAGTACAGCATAAAAAAAGTAATAAGCATACTCCAGCAATTCGTCGATTCTACCCTTAACCCTCCATGTGAGAATTTATGACTTTCACGATTTAACGTCAATAAAGTTCTGATATCCATTATTACAACAATTTTACAATCATCTAGAACTCTTCCCCAATAAAATTCATTTAAATAAAAACAAGAATCCTTTAATGACTTCCGGTCAAGAAGCTAAAAAAAGCCATAGTTACCATCGAGGAAAATAATCAGGTTTCGCGTGCGGTACGCAAGGAAACGCATTCTCGTCGAGGAGAAAGAAACCGCACGCACGCGAAAAATTCGCCATCGAAGGTGCGTGTGCGGCTTTTGAGGTGATTTCGAGGCGGAAGGGAAGAAAGGAAGAGTCTGCATGTGGAATGGGAAGGGCATTTCGACCACAACCGGCACCGCCAGCCGCGCTTAATGACAGCGTTTTACGGCCTTATGAAACATGAATGCGGCGTACACTGGAATCCCTGATATTTTGTTAGAACTCCAACGTCGTTGAGCTTGACCCGCCGGTTTCTACGAAATTTTCTGATTGCACGCGTCAATAACAGCGCATGCGAATTATGTAAAAGATTGTTTAATGACAAGCATGAGACAGTAGTTTACGCGACGACGCATGCAGGAAATTACTTTGTTTTCCAGGTACTGGAAAACGATGCTTCTCCGTTTTATCCAGAATTTTGCTGCGCCTCATTCAATGCTGAGACGACTTAGGTACTTACAACTATAATCATCGTAATGCATGCCAATATGATTCCATGACGAGGGTTTAAGTCGTGAAGTTGTAATAAATTTTAAGATGTTTCACCGTTCGAATAATTTTGTGCAATTTGGTGTTTTACGGAAATGTCTTTTATGTCATGCAAATGCGAGGGACAAATGTTATTGTAATTTGCAAAAAGCGGTGGAGTTGTCAGTAACATGTGGAAGTCAATTGTGTCTAACAATGTCCTAGCAAGGAAGCGGATGATTAAATGTCATTGATGGTTTAAACGTGGAGAAATTAGAAAATATAGAAAATAAATTAATAATTAAAGTTGTTCAGTCGTTACGTATAGATTATTAATTTCTTGCATTCATTCGTTATGTTTTAACTGGTTTCCTGTGATAGTTTTAATTACAATTTTCGTAATGTAAAAGTGTGTAATGAATGCAGGAAGTACATGATATTCTAGAGAAATATATATCACTTCTTAATATTAAAAAAAAAATTCTGTACACCTTATCCCTTTGCATTCTGAATTATTTTACTATTTTTTTGTCAGATAAGCAAATATAGTATCGGAAAATTGTCTACCGTTGATTATTCATTTTTACTTAATACTAGGAGCAATTCTAGGTATCGCAGGATATTTATGTTAACCCCTTGCCATATGACTTATTTTGTAACTTTATCTGCAATAATCCAGCTTTAACTTGCTAAAATAAAAATTGATCGGTACTTCTTGATATATCGTGTAATTTAACGTAATATCAGTATTATAGAAATAATACAATCGCGTTGCGTTTCCTTAATATTTCCAATTTCATATGTTCTGTAAAACTTGAAAATTTCCTATCCCATTTATCGCATCAAGAGTGTCACTCGTTATTGTAGGGCAAGGGGTTAAGATGCAAAATTATTGTTGATTTCGAAAAGTCGATAATTACTAGGTAAAACGTTAAGAGCCATAGAAAGCTGTGTCGACTGTAGCTCGACATAGGAGTGCAAAGGGTTAAGAGAATGAAATAGTAGAACACAAATCGAAAGATAAGCATATTAACACTAGAACTACCGGCGTTAAATCTGTTATATTTAAATATATTAAATAAGTACTTTGAAAAAAGGGGAATTCAGAGGTGGAAAAGATGATCGACTCGATAATTTATGTTTCAGGAGATGGGCGCAGAATATCTATTGTATGACCCTCCTATAATCTTGGGGAATTTTTGAAAAAAATTGTGTACCAGTCATTTTGACTGGCTTGGTAGTTCTAGTGTTAACAAAAATCGATATTTCTCAAGAATACCTTGCACCCTACGCGTTAGACTATAACATACAAAACTTCGTCGTTCATTATTCTGTAACAGCACCGAATCAGCAGAGGCCGTCAATTAAAAGTTGAAAAGCACGAAAAAGAAAAATCCAAGTAAAAAGTTGCCCGCCGCGAAAGTTTCGAGTCCCGGACCGAAGTTCTCGAATTCGACAGCGGGATTTGGCCCTCGATGGCAGTCATATCGATAACCCCTCCTCGGATAATTGAACTTAACGAAGTGTCTGGCACCGTGGAAACGAATTCGTCGTCGAAGCGAGTCGCGCGCTCGCTCACCCCATAGGAGTTTGCGACGATCCAAATCCAATCTTCCAATCGGAGTCAATTACAGCTTGACAATGCCCGGACTAGCTGGCTGCCTAAATGTCAGCTGTACGAAGCGACGGTGTCATTTCGTATACAAACGGGATTACGCAATCTAATTCACGGCCTGACAAAAGGCCGACAAAGAAAGCCGCGAAAGTGGAAGGCAGTAGGGTCGAGAGAGCGTTATCTTTCTCTCTCGGCTTCTCTCGGTTTCCTCGGCAATTTCACCGAGTCCTCTCGTTCGAGCCGACTTCCGCGGAATCCACGTCCTGGAAATGGATTGACGGAAGTCTAACGTTTATTGAAATTGATTTGTCTACCGTTTTAACGTCCCACGTCAGAAATCCTTCTCGTTGACGTTTTAAAACTCCATCTCTAACCCTCGGACGTTGTGCATCTTTTTCCTGTAAAGATGTAACCTATCACCAATTATTGCTCACCTTTTACATTCGCAAGGCACGATTTCAACTAGAAACTCTACCTCCCTGTAGAAATCTACCGCTTCTATCCTTGCCACGTATCAATCTCAAATTTCATCGACTCTACATCCTCCTCGAAGGGAATCCATCACATAAAACCCCTCAACGACCAGGTACTTAACCAACCAAGAATCCATCTACCTCCTACCGGCTGGTTTCGCAAGAGCATCAAACGGATCTATCTCCCATGATCGTAAGTACTCTTATCCAGCCTTTGTTCGGACTCGGCCTTTTTTTCAGTATAACCACAAGCAGCGCAGGTAAGAGCACAAACGAGAGCACGAGGTCCGGCTGAAACAGCGTACGTATTCGTAGCGGGACACTTAAGTCTATCCCGCATGTTAATATAATGTCTTAGGTGGCCGTAGCCGTGTCGACAAGCCACGGATACTCTCCCGAGGTACAATCCCCCTTACAAGGCACGCGGATAGATAATCGCGGCATTGTCTTACATCGGCGCTCGTATTATACATGGAAAGGACATGCACGGAGGATCGTACGTGTGCACGCGTGCACATAGGCGAACGTCTCTGCGCAGGTAAGTGCACCGGCAGTTTTGCATCGGCCGACCGCGCTTGTACGAGCGAGCTCGAGCTCTCTCGAGGCGCTTTATCGAGGCGACGATCAGCCGCAAACGAACTGACGAGACTAATCACCCGTCCACCGCAGATTTCTCCGTACGAATTCCTTCCTCATTGTTCCTATCTACGGGGAGAGTTTCTACCGCTGCCTTCTTCGAAACGAGTACGATCCAGTTGCGGAGGTAATCGCCGTGTCGCGGCCGACGTTTGATCTTGCTAAGGCCGCGGCTGCTATTGGAAATCGTGACTTTCGGCGATGCGAGTGGATGATTAGTACTTTTTGAAAGCTTCATAGACATTGTAAGGGATAAAGGTTAAAGTTCGGACATTTAGATATACTTATTTTTTTTTTAATTCGAAAGGGTCAATGTAGGTATGGAGTGACCTACGAAGAGAGTGTCATATGTCCATCTCTTGTCGGTACTTACACCTTATGCAAGCCACCATTTAAATGAAAGCCTCTGCTGCCCTTGCAATCTCTGAACCTTCCTTCACCATTTCCATAAAGCATCCAATTTTTTTTATCAATTTCAAATCGTAATTAAAAAATCCTCAGAATATACTCCAATTCCAAGTATCATCGCGCAGAGAAGCACATACTTCTTTCCATGTTCCTGCGTCTTCTACAAAACCAGCCTACCCTCCGATTACGTAAAACTCTCCCCAAAACCGCGTGAATTATTTCCAAACACCCAGAGGCCCAGGGAGCCTGACAATCCGCCGGATTATTTCATGAGTTTCGCCGTACCGGTAAGAAGTCGGTCGAGGGTAAATATTCCAGTATGCACTCAGCGCAGAGACAGGATGCATACCGTAGCAGGTTGCAGAGGCTCGCGGGCAAAGCCACCCCCTCGTCGGCTGGCACGAAGGCGCGAGCTACGTCTATGCATTAGCATCCGCATATATTATTTCGCTGCATAGCAAACCGGTGAACCGGCGTGCATGTTGTGCATAACCGAAATTCGCGAGCCTCGATTTCGCGCGAGTGCGATACCGAATTTCTATGTGGCACGCTCAGCTATGGTGATATGCAAAACCGATTCCAAGGTGACGCGATATCACCGACATACTTGAATGAGAGATGCGATGGAAGTTCTAAGAGATGCGTTTGACACTAAAATTTACCATGGCGATCAAACTGACCGGTTCCTCATTTTTTCGAAAAATTCCCCAAACTGATAGGGGAGCCGTACTGTAAATATTCCAGGTCTATTTTACAAAACAAGAATTACCTAACTGATCATCTGTTTCACCTCTTCTTCGAAAGTACTTATTTAGTGTATTTAAATATAATAGATATAAGGGTGGTTTTGTGGTGTTAAACGTATGCTTGGCCTCTCGTGACATACGAGAGAACGGTGGTGATTGCGGGAAGGAGGGAAGAGAATATGGTTTGAGGATAAAGAGGGACTTGTTTCTCGTAGGACTGATCAGAGGTGGAGGTTTCCCGCTGACGAGACAGGTGCTGTTGTAGATTGGAATGGATATTGGTGAATATTCTGATGTTGATTTTACATTGGACTGATTGATGTTTCAACTTGTTTGAAAATCAAGATTAACACGTTGAGCGCCACGCCGGTCACTAGGGACCGGACGCTGATTTTTCGTTTATGTCGACGCTGAGCAATGAAAACCGACGGTTGATTTTTTACCTAAGCAACGCTGTCGCGCTGAACGATCCGTAATTAGTGGTTTTAATTAAGAAATATACCATTTTATCAAAAATTAATGTAGTTTGTTAAAACAAACAGAAAGATACCTTTCCTAATAAAGGGTCTAAACGGAAAGTATAGTACCGATCCCTAGAAATCGGCGTAGCGCTTGACGTGTTAATCAGCGATGGTAAAATAAATTCGAATAAAGTATTTCAGAATGATTTCATCGGTGACTTAGAATCCATCCGAAACTCTAGATCCTGAGCGATGTAAACGCAGCAGTTATAAAGCAAGAATGAAAAAGTGTCTCTATCCAGGGTTCAAAGTTAAATTACGTCGAAGAAACTTAAGAAACAGCCAGGACAAAAACACTACGCGACGGTTACGTTCGAGAAGAGGTTTAAGGACTCGCGAGTTTCCACAAATTCGGAAGCACGAGGTACCCCGGGAAGTACAAGCCGCGAATTTCACGCGGCTCGGGGGAAAACCCGAATGGCAGATCCACCTTTTACCCCCGACGAGTCGCGCCTGAAAATACCGAGCAACGTGAGGCACGGAATACAGTAACACAGGAGCATCACGACGACAGCACTCGGCTCGGTTGTCACGTGTCCCGTTATTTATGGATGTAACCCAGCGGCAACCCTCTTATTCGTAGTTTTTACTCATATTTCGCGAAGCCCTGCTGAGAGAGATCGAGGTACGCCCCTGAAACACCGCGGGATGAGAAGCCACGGTGATATCCATGGACTAAAACACGAGATGAAGAGAGAAAGAGGAAGAGAGAGGTAGACGGAAAAGAGAGCAAAAAGAGGGTGGGTTAGGGGGGCCCGAATAGAGGGAGAGGGCTGGAGAGAAAGAGACGGAGAAAGAACAAGAGTAGAACCGAAGTTCGGGCGTTATTTATGATGCTTTCTCCCAAAGCGGCCGCGTTAAGCGACCGCGGCTTTCGCGAAAGCACGATCGCCCTTCCGGCAGCTTCTGTTACGTTTGTTTCTTTTCCCGGGCTTTCATCGGTCTACGTCGAATTACAGCGATTTTTCTGTCGGCGATATAAGTGCGACGGGAAAGCGACGCGGGAAACGATATCGCGACGTTGGAGGCTGAAATCTTGAGGGTTTTGAGACCGTTGAATTTGTAGGGGATGAAAAATATATCGGGTGATTTGTAAGTACTTAAATTTGTCAATTTCAACAAACTCGAGTTCCGTATGTTTAAAAAGATTCGAAAGATTAAAAAAATCGAATAATCGTATTACACTCTGAGACGGAGGCATAAACGGGGATGAAATTTATGTCTAGTTACATTAAAAGAGCAAATGCACGGAATCAAACACCGAGTTATATCGATATCAGAGAACAAAACAACCTGATCTTCGTCGAGCTGACCCACGTCGCTTCGTTCCCGCCCCCTAAAGTGCGCAAGGAGCGCACCGCTCGGAACCTCACTCGTTGCACATACCTACGCGAGAGGGTTGGTGGTCAGTTGGTCGGCTCGCTTAATCCCTTACCCCTTTAAGCGTTGTGTATTATCCTCGTAAAAACTAATACAGAAGCGACGTTGGTCCGGCTCCGCCTAAAGCCTGCTTCCCAGCGAGGGACGTAATATAAAAAGGAAAAAGGAGGGAAAAAATAGACGACTTGGAAGCGGAGAGTCGGCGGCCCCCGGGGCTCGAAAATACGTCGAGTTCGCCCGGTCTCTCGTCGAGCTAGAGAAGAGTACGGGAGAGAGGGAAAGAGAAAAAGAGAGAAAGAAAGAGAGTAGGAGAGGGAGTTTTGTGCACGAGAGCGGCGATATATCACCGGGCGACGAAACACAACCAACCCCCGACGAGAGTTGCATTTGCATCGACGGACCGACGTTCCCTCGCTAATACGACCACCATGACGAGACTCTTGCACGTACGATTCGCACACGCTCGATTCCGTCGATCGGGCCGTCATCCCCTTGCCCGGTTCCTCCTTCGGGTTCCTCTTGAGGGCGCGAAGGGGCTTTGCCATCCCTTCTCAACCCCGAGGTCTGATTTACATTTTCTTTCCTGCCGCGAAGTCTCCTTCCACTCGATAAGAGGAAACGCCTCGATCTGCCGGTATTTCAACCCTTGCGAAAAAGAGATTCGAACCTCTTGGCGGGGCCTGACCGGAAAATGAGATGGAGAAATGGTGGGAAAGGTTCAAACTGCTTTCTCGATTAAGTTCTCTTTTCCTGTAGCCTGGGATATGTTTTACTCCAATTTAGAAAAGTGAAAGAGTCAGTTAAAGTGAAAAAACATTAAAGCGGTAATTAAAATTATTGGAAGAAATCGCAGTTTTTATTTGTTAGATAGATATTTGTCGGAAAATGTTTGCAGTCTCGGAAGAGTCATAAAAAATGGAATAATGCACGAAGCCTGACCAAGAGATGAGATTTAGCTTTATCGTACGAGGCAAAATTACGAAAAGTCGCGCAGCCAGTGGAAAATTAGAAGAATTCCGGAACGGAAGGTAAACGGAAGTCGCGAATGTGACGCTGCAATTTCTTAAGCAGATATATTTCTACGAATAAAGTACTATACAAGGAAGGAATTCTGAGTAAACATTTCTAATTCAATCCGGATCCAATAGCCAGAAACCCACCGCATAATTCCGCTGCAGAAAATCCCACCCCCGACGGTCGCCGAGGAAACGCTAAATCCCAGATCACGAGAAAAGTGGTAAAACGAAAAAGCGACGCGATATCGTCGACGAAATTGGATCCGGTCCCTTAAAACGACGGGGAATCGCTACGCCAGGAACGCGCACCAAGCGACAGATTAGCCGCGCAGGATAAAAGCTTCTCCTATACTTTGAAGATCAGAGGCCTGGCACGAGCCTCTATTCTCTCCTTTCTCTCTCTCGCTCTCTCTTTTCCTCGGTTTACACTCTATAAACGGAGCAGCGGGGAACGGCGCCGTTACACGATCACTGAATCATTGTTGGTGATAGATAGCGCAGCTGTTGCGCGCGAGATCACACGATCTCGAAATAGTTTGCAACAATATGCTACGGGGTGGCTCCGGGCGAACGGGTTACCTCGACGTCAATTTAACGAACCACCAGGCATTCCGGACTCCGCACAACCAAAGGTCGATACCTGACCGCGAACGTGTGCAGGGTTTATCTTTAGTCGCACTAGCTACGGCACAACTAATTGCGAGTTATCGGGCTTTGCGTGCACGCACGGCACACGCGAAAGGGGTGGATTATTTTGAGTAAGACGAGCGAGTTCGAGAGCAACGTTGAGTTTGGGATTACGTTGATTTCGATGATGGTTCAGGCTTCCTACTTTGCGGATGCTTCGGAGCAATGATTCTATCGAAGATTGGAAATCTTAAGCCCGACTTGTCGAGACAAATGGGGCTGTGCTACCGCGCCTCGTTTAGGCATACGCTACAGTAAAGCCATTTGTTCTACTATCTAGCGAGACATTCGTTCGTTCGAAAAGCCAAGTTACGTTCAAAGAAATTCTATCGAAGATTGTTGACGTATTGGAAAAATGAAAAAAAGGCTTTTTAATCCTTTCGCTACTAAGGGTGACCATAGTCACCCAACATCTAACGCTCGCCATGTACCGACGGTGACTATAGTCACCCGTCAAAATTTCACACGAAGTTATACGTATCTATATTAATTACCAGATCATATTTTGTAATTGGATATTTCTTAAATACCATAAGCTTTTACTTTTTATATATTATATGCATCGTACCTTGGAATTTAATTATTTATATTACGTCACGAGATATTAAAAGGTACATTCTACCAGCAGCGAAATAAGTCGTTTCGCGCCGAGATTGCTCTGTACCGTGTTAGCACACTCGTGGAAAAGTCCTGCGTAGCGAAAGAGTTAAAGGAAATATGTTGGAGGCTTCATTTTCTGACACTTAAAATCAGCGCCATTCGTTCACTGTTCGCTCGACCATCACCTGCAGTCACTCACTAACTGCGTTAACTCCCCGTCTACTTCTCCGATATATGGTAAATTCTGTCGACAAAACCTCAAGGTCCTCCATCACCCTGAAATTAACGAGGCGACAAGATGTCTGCCAGAATTCAACCCTCGAAACGAACGTCCCGATTCTCGAAGATCTCTTCGCTCGAATACAACCGAAAGATCCGGCGAATTATGCGTAAACTCAAAGTTCCCCCGAGAGGGACCGGTGAGTTTGAGAAATTACCCGAATCGCGGAAAGAGGAGGACGGAGTTACGGCCACTCGTTTGCTCCCTCTCGCCATTATTACGTTATGAGGGATAGGGCGTATTATAGGGAAGACCGGTAGCCGGCAGGACCAACGAGTTTACGGTTTAGGAAAGCCGAAAGGGTGAGGAGAGAAGCAAAGAGAGAGGTGGTGCGTTAGCTACCGTATAATTACAAGAACGCCCCTTCCGGAGATGACGCGTTATTGCCCCAGGGCGACTTCCTCGTGCGGCCCAGACCAAATCCTCGGGACCTTCCGAGGAGGAGGACCCATGGGGGATACCATGGGCTCGCGTAATCGCCTCGTTATGTCCTCACTCGTTTCTCCTAACGTTTTCGATGGTTTTCGGAAGAAGTTAGAAGAATCATTGGATTCAGCGTCCGTAGAACGGAAGGTAGAAGAAGATTGACGAATTTTTTAACACTAGAACTACCGGCGTTAAATCTATCATATTTAAAAATATTAAATAAGTATTTTGAAAAAAGGGGAATTAAGAGGTGGAAAACTTGATTGATTCGGCAATTTATGTTTTATAAGATGGACGTAGAATATCTATTCTATGACTCTCATATAAATTTGGAGAATTTTTGGAAAAAATTGTGTACCAGTCATTTTGACTGGTATGGTAAATCTAGTGTTAAAGGGGCTTGACGGTTCTGTTGCTTTTAGTGTAATTTGTTTGATATTGGATCAGGGAGAGGTTTTGGCGAATGATTTTTGCGACTGTTGAAGTCTCAGTGTTCTAATTGTCTGGTAATTACAAATGTTGTAATTCAAATTTTGAAACTCTAACTTCAGATATATAACAGTACATTCTATTTTCGTAACAAAATTTCAAATGATATTCAAGGCAGAAAGGTAATCTAGAAATGGACAATTTTATAGATTTCTTTCAAATAGGAGTTTAATAAAAAAAATCCACGTGATTGTAAAAGTCGGTGAAAGCACAGGAAAAGATCTCTGCTAAATAGACACATTTTCGTGCAAACTTCGGCAAACGGGATATAAATCTCCCTTCGAATCGGGGGAGTCTCTCTCTCTACGTATCCCCTGTAATTTTAAGAGCGGATGATCCGACGGAAAAATTAATACGATCATTTTTCAATGGGTAACGTATTAAATCGTACGATTTGTATAAAGTAATATCCGAACGAATCCGGCGGTTCGCAAACGGACGATCTACATTCTTGAATCGTACCTTCTATGCCCATTCTTCGAGCGAGTCCCTCCAGGCTTTATTGCTTCGCCTCCTTCGCTCGTACCGACTTTTCTCTCTCTGTTCCTCCACTTGGTCCCACCGTGTGATAAATGGCCTTGTTCCATCCACCCTCGCCTTCGTCCTTCGAGAAGGTCTTATCAACTCGGACGCGCAGCTACTCTCCTTCTCGTTCTCTCTTTCTCTCTCTCTCTCTCTCTCTCTCTCTCTCTCTCTCTCGATTTCTCCCGTATTCCCTCCTTCGTTCACGAGGAACCCCATTCCAGCCTGAAAATTCGCTTCCATCCGGGATCCTTCGACCTCGAATATTGCTCATTTTCGAGATTCCTCCTCGTAATCCGCTTACTCCCCCTTTTTCATTTGTTTAAACGTTTCCGTGGAAGCTTCGTCCGATGAAAATTGTTACTCTCCGCCGTATTATAATTGTTACACTCCGCATTGCAATTCAGCGCGATCGTTGAGCGATAAAATAGTGCTACTTCGGGAACTTCGTTTCATGGGGATTACTTATTCGGTAATTGGGTTACCCCTTTCTCCTCCATCGATGGTCATGGACGATCGATTAACTCTCTCATTGACTGCACCTTTTTCTCTCAAATGGAACACTAAATAAAGAGCCAATATTTCCGGAAAGTTTCACAAAAAGGAAACAGACGATACAACCCCGACTTCGTATACCCATCACCTCTGACAAATTTTTCCTAGTACATTATTTATATATTGCATACCTTCGATAGTTTAGAACCTACTTAAAACAGTCTGCCCTATGCAAAATAACCACAGAAACGAAAAAATGCAAAAGAGTTATCGTACTAATTTTAAACAACTTTGATCAATTCTCAAATTTCGATTACTCAGAGCGTTTCGAAGATCACGTAAAAACGTATAAACGTAGGAACGAGAGTAAAGTTAAATCGGAAACGGGACGTGAGAGGATCTCCGAGATGATGTCTTCTTTCTCTCGTTTCCGTCGGAACGGAGTGGTCTGGTAACCGTCGTAATGCCCGTGCTGAATCCGTAGTCCCGCAGGCGGGGGTGCTCGAGGGTGGCCTTTTTCTCTGGCAGGCCAGAGGCAAGGGAGGAAAGAAATGGCCCCCGGAGGAGTGATAGAGGCTACCTAATAGCTCACGGAATTGCCCCTGAAACACCTTTTTAATGAACTATTGCTACGGGAAATGAAAATAGGGGAGACGACAAGCTTCCTCTCAGCTTCAACGGCGACTATCTCTGAAACTTTTTAAGACAGACTGCGGCGAGTCTTTGCGAAATTCTCCATCCCCTTAGAAATGTCTTATCGCGAAGGTTTCGCGATGTTCTTGGGCAAGCTGGATGCTCGTTTGGAAGACATCGAGGGAAAGCACTGTGTAATGTTTCTACTGGGAGAAAAATGACTCATCTTTCCTTTACCGCGAAATTTGTATAAACTTGTTAAATTTTTAATGAGACAGCAAAGATACGTTGACGTTTTTACTGCGGTTGTACCGACAATAACCGTTAGACTTTATGCAAATTTCCTTTAATTCATTGACGGGCGACTAATTTTTTACTATCCTAACGTAACACTGAGAACGCGTGGAAGTTGAAGAATTCCGAAGCTACTTGCTGCACAATTTCTGTCGTTAAAATAAGGATAAAAATTGTAAGACACTTTGAGACATCAATCTTCCAACGATCTGTTGTTGAAAATTGTGGAACATACTTCAGCTCTAGATATTCAAAAGACGCGGAGTTTTTCACTATGCAAAAAGTTTCTCGGAGGATTTCCTACAATTTACATTACCCAAGGTGAATCCACCTTTCATCGTGTACTTTCAATCCGGCACGATATTCCTTCGTCTTTTCTCCCCATCGTTCGAATTTCCGCCAAACTACACCATCACGAAAATCTGCAGAAAATACGTACGAGCCCATCCACGGAATCACAGATAAATTCGACACGGAGGGTATAAAAAGGACTTATTGTTAGCAAAACCCGGGAACAGAAGAAAACTCCCGCTGGATGGAGGCAAGCTGAGCCCAGCGAGACATCGGCCGAAAACATTCCGGGGAATTAGACGCGGAGCCCCGGCAGGAGATCAAGAAAAGGGAGCCCCGAAACGAAGACGAGGAACGAGGCGATTTGTCAAAACGCGCATCGCCGCACGCGCTCCTCCCGCTTCTTCGGACTCTTCTTTCTCTCTTATTGTTATGCTAAGCGCGATCATAGATGGTTTGTACAGTCGGAGCCAGAAAATGCGAGGCAAACGCTCGAGCCGCGAAACTGGAATTCTCAATATGAATAACGGATCTGTTTCCGAGCGTTGGATATGTTCGCAGATTCTGAATACCTCAGAAGGGTAGGAAATGCTTGAACCTCCTTTATTATTATATTCCATGAGATAGAATTGAAGATTTATTTTACGGTAGATAATTGTAGTTGGTTTTTAAAGAAATATGCATTGTAGGGTGGTATCTATTAGCGAATAACTCTTGCGAGCACCAAAGATTAACACGTCGAACCCCACCAGTACTTCGTTAGTTTCACCATTTTTACTGAAGTAAAACTTTCTATTCAAATCGCGTCTTTGCAAGGCAGAAACTATAAACACACAAATAAATATATAGTCAGCAGGACTTTACCTTTTTAATGCCAATATTTAA
Organism: Cerceris ruficornis; assembly: GCA_963989415.1. Taxonomy (NCBI): domain Eukaryota; kingdom Metazoa; phylum Arthropoda; class Insecta; order Hymenoptera; family Crabronidae; genus Cerceris; species Cerceris ruficornis. Next base: position 9,748,218 of record OZ022524.1, on the reverse strand, counting down.
GTACTGATTGAATGTATCAGAGAATTAGTGAATATTACAATTTAAAAGTCCCCCATGGCGTTCAACGCGTTAAACAAATAACATCAGTAGAATATGCTTGCCTTGTTGAAATAGTAATTACTTAAAGTTTAAATACTTTAGTCGCTACATAATCATAGAAAATTCCTTTCGTTCTCTCATCCTATGCAGAGAAAATTCCAAATTGGTACAGCGATGGATCAGTGAAATTTGACAATGTCTACGACCTAGACGCATGGTGCAAAATGTTTAAAGCAAATTGTATAGCCGTGTAGACGGAGACCAGAAAGCACGTTATTAAAGTTCGATGACGTCACGGAGGACACGGGGAAACTGCCCCGTCGGGAATTGAAACGTCCACCATCTGACCCATTAAGGGGTGACTTGGCCGTCGCCTTCGTGGTGGTTTCTGGTCAGCTGTAAGGGTTTGGATTATGGCTGTAGCCCGCGGTGTTTACGAGTCCACGAAGGCCGATTACAGTCCGCTCGTCCGGTGATCGTTTTACGGAAAATAGCTCCTACCCTTCGAACCGCGCTGTACTTAACTCGCTTCCAAAAATGGGAAAACACGGAGAACACGAAGGTACCGGGGAATATCCTTAAAAAAGAAAGTAACGTGAAAAAATTCCTCCCTAAAGTACGAAGGAAGTATCGACGAGAAGAGAAGATTAATTCGAAATCGTACCACCCTTAGGCGAGGGTTGAAAATATAAATCAAAAGTCGATCGAAGTTGAAATCGACGGAGCCGCAGTTGTTATCCCTCGAAATTAGCTCCCGATTCGTTTTCTTCTACCTCTTACGTAACCTCGTCGTCCCTCTCGAACCTTCGCTTTTCAACCCTCCGCGTTTATACTCGCCTCTCTCGGGCAGGCCCGATTTCATTTCTTTTACAAGCGCCGCGTCATCATTTTTCATAGACCCCAGAAGCACTCTCTTTCTCGCTCTCACCCTTCCTGCAACCCTCCTCGATAGGTGAGGGTGAGTTTTCACGACACGAACCGCTCACCCTCGACGCATTTCGCAAACCGGCAACTGCTACGCCGTCGTCTCTTACGTGGAAGGGATAGGAGAGAAAAGGAAATGGCTGGAGAGGAGTAATGCCCTTATTCTTTGCCCCTGTGAGCCGCATTGGCACTTTTAAACGACTCGACCAATAACGCAACGTCATCGTTGCTAACGGGCTGAGTCTAGGAGGCCCTCCGCTCTGACGGCAGGGAGGAAAAGGTCAGTATTATACTTTTCCGGGTGGAGGTTTAAGAGTATGGCACACTGAGTAACAGGAACTTGCAAAATATTTTTGGCATGGGTTTTAACTGCGATGGGAATGAATTTAATTCAGGAAGAGACGGAAGAATTGAGTGTTCTCAAGCATAATGAAATGGATGCATCGGTCTTCTAGTTTTATTTTCTTTTTTGTAAGGAAAATTCTATAGAATGTTCTGGAAAGGCTGACGGGCTTTAAACTATTATGAAATCAACAACTCCGGTTCATATTATTACATCATTGTTAGCATTAACTCGAAGAACATGATGCCATTGTTATACTGTCAAACATCTATAACGATCTCAATAAGAATATTCAAATATACCGTACCAGACCATTATTCCATAAAAGTCCAATACTTTAAAACATCATCGAAAATAATTCTAACAGAAAACACCAACCCTCCCCCGCTTCGTATCAACCCCTACAAAGGGCAATAAAGACGACCCTAAAAATACCCAGAGCATAAACAATTCTACATAATCAAATCTCCAACCACAACTCCCCGTTAAAGTATTTCAAACAAAATACCGAAAGGCAAGAATCGGACAATTCAATAAGCAAGCGATAACAATCCTACGAAAATTCCCACCAATTGGGACACAAGGCCCAAAGGAGACCGTCGACCGCGGAAGGACCGCACAGCCGGAAGACCAAGCGAAGGCAGAAGTTCGCCGAGCGACAGAGCCAAACACACTGATAGGCCGTCGTTAGTCGTGAACTCGTAAACAGGAGTGACGGCAACAAGGACGCGAACACGACATCGACGACAGCGAGAACGACGAGGCCGACGAAGAAGACGGCGGCGACGACGGCGAGCGTGAGTGATTTAGAATATTCGGTGGCGGATGTCAGCTATTGCTCGCCCACTGGGACGTCATTATGTCATCATCATTCTCCTTCGCGCCGACCTATCCCGTTGACGGGAGGCGCGCGCCTGGACATCACTCACCCGGTCCAACGCCATCAGCCACGACGAACCCCGGGCTTCACTTACCGGCTCACGTCCGACCGGGCTAAACAATATTTATCATGTAGTGGGGCCTTGGCCAGCCTGAATTGGAGTTCCGGTGCCACCCACGGCAGCGCACCGGCTCTCTCCTCCCTGCCTGCCTGCCCGTGCATAATAATCTCTGGATGAGAGGACCGAATCAGCCGCGTCGATTCCTCGCCAGATTCGTGCCCCTTTGGTCCACTTGGAGGACGAAGCTGCCTCGGGACGTTTGATGGATGTCGTTTCAACGGGAGCCGCTCTGATTTTATTGCGGTTCGTTATCGCCTTGTTTCAATGGGGGGAATTATGGAGGAGGGAGAAACGCGGGTGGGTGGAATACGTCTGCATTATGGCAGCGAGGACGAGCTTAGATGGCATTTCGAAAATGTTGGATAAATAGTAAGGATGATGAGTTAATTTGGGATGATTTTAGAATATTTTTGGCGGGAGATTGTTATATGGTTGTCAGGATTGCTGAAGGGGTGGTGACTATGTCTGATTGTAAAGGGTAACTGTATTAGAGAATGTGTTGGAAGATGTGTGGAGAAATTGTAATATTTAAAATGTAAAAGTGATAAGAGAGAGAAATTGTTTCACTTCTTAAGTAGAAGAATACTATCTGCGTTGCATTAATTTGCAGTTGAAAATGTGGAAGTTTTCGGAACCTTGTGTATCATTCTTTTTACCGTGATGCAATTTAATAATACCTGCTTCGTTAATAATGTTAATGTAGAAACAGATTTTCCTGATTTACAAGTATAAAACTTTTAAGCTACATCTATAAAAAGCATCCAACAGTTTTAAACTCGACAAGAGCAAGAATAATTCGGCTCGTTTTAACGATTCCAATTTAACGTTCCTCCCTCCGTCCCCCATTCCCCTTTCGTCCCGTGTTTTTTCCTTCTTTCCAGCCCGGCGAACGGTCGAAGTCTCCGAGGAAATCATTGAATATGCAACTTAAGGAAATCCTCGGATATTGCGCTTTATTATAAACGGGCTTGTTCTCCCTTCTGCCCTCCAAGACGATCCCCCGGCATTCGGGAGGACTTTGCATATTCCCGAATCTGAAAATATTCGCATGCAAAGTCCCACGGGAGCCAAGATACTCGGGCTATCTTCCGCGAATACAAGAAGCGTTCACCACTACGAACGCAGCCTCCGGAATATCGCGGAGGAATCAATTTACATAAATAAGACTTCAACGATCAGCGAGCGCCGTTTTATTTCAATAATTAATCTTCCGATGGATATTTTATTTTTATTCGCTACTAGAATCATTTAAAAGACTTTATCGATCATTCAAATCCCGTCATAAATATTCACCTCTCCTCTCTAATCCGAGACGATAATAATTTTCCTCTTTTACGACCTTCCAGAGCTTCCAAGTCCAATCTTAAACATACAGATATTTCAAAAATTCCAATTGCAAAATATTAATATAAAAATCCTCCGAAATTTTTCCATAATCCCCTCTATTTCCAATCGAACCGTAAAAACCTCAAATTCTTCCCCGCTCCTTCAACGATCAAAAATAATAACTCCTCGTGGAGACTTTCGTACGACGACTGCTAACTGTCTGTCACAATTTATCAAAAAATTAGAGAGAAAACTTAGAACCTCGCTCGATTTACTTTGAATTCCGCGTTCGCAGAGGTACCAAGAGAAAGAAAGAACGTCCTACAGGAAGGACCTGAGTACCGGTACACGAAAACAGGTGGACGAACGGAAGGGTGGATGAAGAGGGATCTTAATATGTAAGAGAATCGAAGGGATGAAACTAGGTCGTAGTTAAAGCGCATCCGACTGGTTTGTGGTTTTCGTGGCGCGGATAACCAAGGTGGATAGGTATTCTGCCTTTTACGCGGAACCGGAAGAGCTAGGTAAACCATAAGACGAACGCTCGTGCGCATACGTATAGTGATACCAAGTCGTTCATTATAAATGGCGTCCCTCTGCGCTTCCTGTAACGAGAGGGCTCTTCCCGGTGAACTTGGAGCACCGACAAAACGAGAGAGAGAGAGAATGGGAAGGAGAGAGGAGAGTGCCGAGAGATTTGGGGCTGAAGGAAGGATTGGTCGGATGTATAATTAGGCAGCGTTTGTAATTAGCGTAAATTGTTTCCCAGTGAGAGGGGCTAGAGGATCTAATACCGAGCGGGAGGTGAAAACTATGATAAATTTAATATAACGCAATCCAGTTAAGGTGTTTCGAGGCAGGGGGTTATTAATAAAGGCGAAGGAGACTGAAACGAGGGAGAAGGCGACGCGGGCTGCGCCCGTTGCGAATTACTTGTTCGAACTTCGCAGGAATTTTCATTAAGATTGTATTATTAGGAGAGACTCGTCTTTTGCCGCGTTCATTGATTCTCGAAGGTGCAGGTCTGCCGACATTTGCGTTGGAAAATATTTCTTTACCTTAAGAATTACTCTCTTTTATTAATTCGAGGAAAATTAATATATCAGAATATCTCCCGCTTTTTTACCCCGATGATGCAAAGTAGAAGGCTGTATCTTGTCGTTAATTTACAGCTTTAAGAATATTTTACAACCTAATGATCTTTTCGGTAAACAAAATTTTGAAGAATCCATTTAATATGAAAATTTATTGAAAAATTATGCCAGCATATTATCAGTACTTAAAACACATCCCCAAATGGAGCATCGGTAATTCGAAACTCCCTGAGACACTTCGATCCCGAGAAGCAGGTTAACCAACAGGAGGTCGAAGTTACTGTAAGGACGAAAGGGAGGAGGAAAGGACGCAAAGGGAAGGGATACGTTTAAGTATCGGAACGCAGGTGCCCGGCGCGTGATCCTCCTTCGAAAATATACGGTTATCCGCTTAACTTAGACGCTGGCGAGACGGAAGCCATCGCCGGTCCGCGTAATATACTACCCAATAAAAACTTAGTTACTACGTTCCACCGGCGTCGTCTCTTCCTCGAGTTCTCTCGCAACCTGCCCGCCTCTAACCAGAAAAAACACAGAAGAAGAGAGAAATGGAGTACCACGAGATACCAGGAGGTAAAAAGGGAAGGATCCAAAATGAAGCGAACGCTCGCAGGACCGGTGGAATAAAACAACGGAGAAATGGCGTCGACGTAAGTTTTTAACAATTTCCCGAGTCTTCTGGTTATCGAACGGCTGGTCAACGACGCTGCAGGAAGCCGGTTAACGGGTACGAGATGCCGTCTCGAGACAATAACGGCTACACGGACCATCGAACGAGCTTCCGAATGACCTAGCAAGGACTTGAGGAACGCCATAACCCGGGACCTCCTTCCTTCCGTACCAGATACCACGTCTTTAACCAGACGCTCCTGTTTCGCTCGTGTTCCTTTACGAGGGTTAAAACACCGAGGCGGGAGGTCTTATTCCCTCGTGATCCTCCAGCGAAGACTGCCGTCTTCGAGCAACTTTCCAAACTGCATCGTGCATGCACCCACTCCTCGCAGGGATCTTTCGACGACGGTCGTTGCTCGCAAGCATCCTGTAGCGTTGTGGAATTACAGAAATGGCTGCCACTCATGATTATCCTCAGAGTCTCGCTCCCGGCGGAGTTTCATCGGGGACGAAGAGCATTGTGGATTTACGGTCGCCGTTTTCCGTCATTGGAATGAGAAAAATGGAATTGCACGAATTGCGAGTCGGCGCGGAACGTAATAACGTATCCGGAGAACGTTAATAATAGTTCGTAGGGCGGAGCCTTTAATAACGCGGGGATGACGTTAAACTAGCTAGACAAGCGTTAAGTCAGCTAAGAGTTCGACCTTACCCCACGGGGCAATATGAAGTCCGAGAGTAAAACTTCCGCAATATATACACGCCGGTACGGCTGGAAATTAGAATCACCTTCTTCGAAAGAAATTAAAAGTTACTCCCCAGAAAAGGAAGAGTTACGAAGCAGCTTAGGCGGACCGGCATGAACTCCTCCTTGGGAAACGGAACCGAGGCGATAAAACTCGGAAAGAAGGGGAACAGAGGTGGAGAATTCAGCTGCTGAAAGAAAAACGAGTTGGAGGAACGAGAGGACTCGAAAATTTCACCGGAGAACGGAGGGAGGGGGGATGAAATCTTTAAGGGAGAAGGAAACGCTAAGTAACGCGCTTGAAGAGTTTACGTTGATCCGGTTTCTTTTGTTCTCGTTTATACTATCTCAGTTCTTTCATCTACAGCTAAAAATTCTAAGTGAATTCTTGAACTTACTACCTTTTTCCCCTTCTTCTTTCTTTCTATACTATCATACACAAAGTATTATATAACAATTTCTCGAAACAGGGAATCACAGACTCAACCTCGTACCCCGTGGTTTCTCCGTGAAAGATTGAACGTAGTGCTTCAAGAGGCGCACTGTCGGCGCAAAATAATCAATCCGCCGAGACATATGCTCACTTGGAGCAGCTCACGAAAAGGCCAGAGGGTCCGGGGAGGGTTTCGTATGTTTTGGTTCGCCATCCAAGCAACGAAACCACTCGGGGGCGGCAGATTGTTTGATGGTTGATTGTCGCGCACCGCTTCGGGGGTCGTCTGATTGGGTCGCCGCGAAACATCTGCTGGCCTCCCGCGGGGCTCCGGGACGACAATCATCCTACAATCGCGAGGTAATACCCCGAAAGATGTCTTCATTCGAGGGAACGGATGAAAATGGAGGATTTGTTAGATCGAGACGGAGAAGTCAGACGCGGATGACAAACGATCGCGTCTGCTTAGAATTAACGCGACAGCTCGTAACACTCCTGACGACTCGATATTGCTCGTGCGTGCTCCTACGTTATTCTATCCTCCGATTACACAATTATTTACACCTGCGAAGATTTCCACGTCATTGGAACGAGAGGATTGACGTGGCAGGAAGAAACATCCCTTTCTTACCGTCCGATACTTTTTTCACGCGGCGACTTTCAGCGGATACCAGCGGACCTTCCGACAGAGCGGTCGCTCGTGCGCGTCTTTCTACCTGAAGCATACATAATCGCGAGCGGGCCAAAAAGAGAGAAGGTCGTTTCTGCCTTTTAAAAGCGAGCTGCTGAGACGAGCTGGTTGGAAGAAGCGAAGGGGCGACGAGGGAGAAGGGACTTTTACAAAACTCATCCATCCCCCAACCCTTGCCGCGTAGAGACACTGATACCTACCGGCTGACGGTACCCACCTACAACCCGACGACAATGGATCCTTTGCGGGCAAAAAGGCGTAAAAAGAAGAAAGGAGGAAGGAGGAAGAGAGAGAGAATGGCCGGAAGGGGGAGAGGGAAGGAGATCGCGTCCACCTCCGGCGCGGGGAATGAAAGAAAGAGCGGCAATGATGAAAGCATTGTCCCTGTTCAACGGCTCTTCTGTGAGCCTTCGAGGCGGCCAGCCCATCTCCTCCACCTTCGCCGTAGTCGATGCGACCGCGTCCTTCTTCGCATCCGATTTCTTGCTTCTACCTTGTCGCTGAGATGACGTTTAACATCATCTCCGGAAACCGGCGCTCCCTTTGAGAGAGAGCCAAGAAAATTTGCCTGTTTGGAGAGCTAGCGGAAAACGAGGAGTTAACGTCCGCGTGGAGTAATCGCGTGCTTTGCTGCACGGGGTGAAATCATTTCTGATAAAACTAGTTACACGGTAGAGAAATATTGTGGGGTTAACTAACGGATTTATTGAGAACTACGGCTATTGGGATTTATTTAGGCTGACACTGTTGTGAGAGAAAAATTCTGATTTGTGAGATACAAGTTACGTGGGCGTATTTGACACAGCTAGAAAAAAGTTTTGAAACCTCGCCGTAATTTTCTATATCGTAACTCTTTGCACCGAAGGGACAACTTCACTCGTGAAAAAATTCCGTTGACTGTAAAATGTGCATTTATGATATCCTACCTAACGATCGACCAAACTGTTTTATTATCTTTTCGTTATTACTAGTTGAACATGCGAAGCTTTCGCAGTTAAAAAATTCGTATCGGTTCAACAGCAGTCCATTTCCAAACCCTACCACCATTACACGAAATGTAATTTCACGCAGAACCACGACCTACTCAAAAGTCCCAATCAACGGTTTCAAATACTCTGAGGTAAATTGCCAGGAGGGTAATTACTCTTTTCATCGAATCCTCGACGATGTCGGACACGTGTCGGCACTGAGCGAATCCGCTCGAAGATTACACCGATGAACGAATCCTCGAGCCCCCAATTCAGGAATGTAATTCGAGAAGCCAAGTGTTTGCGTGTCTTCGAATACCAGGGGCCCACGAGCCGATCGACAGACCCTTGACTCGCCCCGCGTAATAACGCGATAATCTTCTCGCGCAAAACAAATAACAGGGTTCTCGCCCTTCGATAACTTCGGCCACGTCCAACCCTTTCCCGAAAGGGCCTCGAGAGAAAGAGAGCAATCCCCGGTGATCGATCACAATCGGCTCCTTCTATAGGAGGGTGTTCTTTGCAACGTTGACGCTCCCGGAGAATAGAGCCAGAGGGTTTAGGGTTACGCGACCCCTTCTGCATCGAAGCCGGCGTTGTTATTCTTCGAGCGAAAACTATTTACAAAGTCGGGGCTAATGGCATCAAGAGATTTCGTTCCATATGCCTCGACACCCTGCTTCTCTGCTCGTTACGTTCACTCGGCTTCTCGGTTTCTCCGGGTGAATATGACATTAGAGTACTGTTTCTAACTGGATTTAACTTACAGCCACGCTGTACGGACACTTTTCACGATCTTCCACCCTTCTGCGGTGTAACTTCGTTTTCTAATCTTTTGTTGGCGGATGAAAATTCATTTTCCGTGGGGTTGCGTGTATGTATTGTTTTCGTCAAAATGAAACTGATTATGGAAAGTTGAAGACATTTTCTTTTTGCTCTATTGACCACTCTATCTTTTAAATAACATTCTATAAATAGTGATAATCAAACTATAGAAGTTTATGCCTTTCTGATAAATTTAACACTGCCAAAATACATGAAAAGCATGATATGTGAAAAAATATTTGAAATTTTCAAGATACGCTGTTCGTTGGAACATTTAGCGAGTGAAAGAGTCTTCTTTGCTAGCTGCGTTTATCAAACTTGAAATTTGCACAAACATCCGCAGCGTACTGTTAATAGTTAAACTTAAGATAATCAAATAGTCCACAATTTTTTCAACATCCTTTGGAATTCTTCCTGAAAAGTCTACGGTTTTTTCTATCACAGCAAGAAAAATGCGAGCCGATACTCCAAGTTGAAAATAAACTTTTTAAACACAGTATCCATCTCCGCGCCCGTTTCTCTTTCCACGGAGCACGATCATGCATACCAAAAGTGTCCTTCCTGCCTACGCCAGTGATAATACCACTTCTCAACGAGCGCAAAGCGAACCGGACCAATGCGAGAGGAATCGAGGGGGCCCAGAGAGGACAGATGCACGTGTGGAGCCTAATGCAATAAAAGTTTGTCGAGTGGGTCGAAACGTATGCATATTGACCCGGTCAATCTCGTAACGCTACCGATCTTCCTTCTCTGCTTTACCTTCTCTCTCGCTCATTTTCTTTCTTCCTCTCTCACACTTTTGTCTCCCTCCCTCTCTCTCGCTCCATCTATTTTTCTCTCATTCCCTCCTCATTCCTCGACTTCTCTCGGAACTTCGCCATTACGTAGGTGCGATTCGTTCATTGCAACGCATTTTAACGCGATTTCAGGACCAGTTTCGTGCGGGCTTCTCTCGATTTCCTCGTGTCGCTGACTTGCATGCAAATAGTCCTTAAAGAAGCAGGAGGTACAATTTACGGCTCCTTCGGAATCCGTGCACGTTACGATTTTAATCTCGTTCCGCGGAGCACGGATGTAATAGCTTAATCTAATCACGCGTTAAATGACCATTAACGTATCATGACTCTCGTCATTATTCTCGTAGAGAAATCCGAGGCAGAACGTTGCAAGTTTAACTCTGACCTTTTTGTTCATAACTTATCTGTCAGGTGAACTCTGTGTGATTTCTTTGCCAGAGAAAATCTTACGAAAAGTTTGCAGATACAGTATGTAGAAACGTGTCCGTATATTTGTTTATATTTCGCTCAATATAATATTATTCCACTACTTTGATGCGCAATGCAAAATACTACGACACAGCTCACACCTATTCCAAACTATTTCTCACTAAAAAACACCCCCTTGATGGATCGCCTGATCTGCACAAACTTTCATCGCTGATAGTCCTAAACTTCAGCGCCCATCGTGTGCCCAATTTCTTCCTGCCTGAATTGTTTCCCGTAAAAGCGTTAATTGGAAGATCACTCCGAGATCGCAATTTTCTACTTATCCAGAAAAACATCTTCCAACTACAAGACTTAGAGTCAACACCCATTCCCGCAGATTCACGAAACACGATTGCACCGCGGAAATCGTCCTCGCGTGACGTCGATTCCGCTGAAATATCGAGTGCCGTTAACAGATCCCATTCCCAGGATCGTTCGAAGGAAGAATTCGCAAGCGTCAAGCGAGTCTCCTCCATAGGTCTGCGAACGCGCCGGCTTTATTGTGGGGATTTAATTGACCGAAAGCTCGACAATCCCAATCTCGAAGCTACGATGGGCCCGGAATTGTGAAACAACGTCGATCCACGAGAGCGCGCACCCCTGCTTCTCTCCATGGTACCCCTTTCTCTCGTTCCTTGGTAGCATAGTCCTCTTCCTACCCTCTCTTCCGCCGCCCATTACCAATGCCCATTCTTCTCGCTTTCTCCTCGTCCACCCTCCCACCCTCCCTGCCACCCCCTTGCCACGGAATAACGAAGCACTCCCTTCTACTCCCTTTCGCACAGCCGAGCGCGCACGGTGTGCACAAATGGAAAACGGATTGATTAATCGTAGTAATTACCGATCAGCCCCCGCTAATTAGATATCCGACTCCGAGCCCACTCCATGGCCCCCAGAGGGTTTCCCGCCTCGCTACGGGACTCGCTGATGGTGCTGGTCCTACCTCCGCGCATTGAGGGGACTTCGAAGCTATGGGGTTGACGGGAGAAAGAGAAAGAGAAACGGTGCGAGATGGAGGACCAGGAGGAAGCCTAAATGAGATTGTTACGCGAGGCTGGCCAATGAGTCCGAATGAAATCTGTGCTGCGTGATTTCAGACATCACGAGTACACGTTCTAAACTTTATTCTTGGAAAGTAATGGCGATCGGACTTGTCTCTGGCTGTGGAACGACGTGATGTAGATCTTAGTGATAATCAACCGAGGGACCCTACTCGACCTTGTTTTATGATACGCAATCGACTTAGTCCGTTGATCGCAGGCTGAGTCGATTGGGTGTCATAAAACAAGGTCGAGTTGGGTCCCTGGGTTGATTATCACTTTGCAATCCCGCAACGACATCGTATCACCGTGGTCTGACAGCACTGCTTTATTGATAGGTAGAATCATGCGGGTTTAAGTATTTGGCAACATGCCAAACAAATGATCAGCAATTTCGCAAATCACTCTTATGCAACGTTTTTCATCGACTTAGCCGTGACGAAATTTCCAATGCAATTTCCTTCTACCAGAAGCTTCGACTAAGATCCTCAAGTACCGTTGGAACGAGCGCGTCTCATGGCGCAATTGCGAGTGAAAAAGACACTCGAGGAATCCGATTGATCGAACCGAAAGGAACATCCAAAGTGCCGTAGCAGGACACGAATCATGCTCGATGCTGTGTAGGCTCGTTTGTACGCTGAAAGAGCAGGTGACGTCGAGAAACGTAAGTCAGCCGGGTGTGTGGTGTCACCGGTGTTGCTCGTATCGCGTCACTCCATCACCTCGCGGCACTTTCTTACGGTGCTGACGCGCCTTATACGGATGTTTCAGGATTTTCGACTCGATCGAGCGTGAGCTCGGGGGGCTTCGATTACCCTCCAGAATTTCAGAAGCGGCAGCGCAACGATCCTCTCTTCGATAGGTGTATCGCTATCGCGAATCAACATCTGCGAAGACCTTCCGAGGATAGCGTGCAAGTTGATCGAAAATCGACGATCATCGGATCGATTCCGGGCTGGAGTAACCTTGCGATCTTTTATGGGATACTCTCGAGAGATGAGCGGATGGCACGCATGACGTCAGTGACTGCCATAGGCTGTACGGCGATTGGAGGATACAAATACGGTGCAGAGATACGAAGAAGTGTAGCGGGATAGCGCAGGAGCAGAGGAGCGCCTTGTTTACATCGCGTGACCTCACTTTGATACGTTCGTAGCTCGCTTCTTATCGAAGCACTAACTTTGTAGGCATTCTCGCATCGACGGAGGATATTTAGTTTATCTAAATAAAGAATTAAAGATTGCTGAGAGGCTACGTGATTGTATTAGCAAATATAACGCAATCTGGCAATCATGGAAGTGCAACGCGAGGTTTGATTATTCAGTAAGGGGATATTGTTCAACGATGGAATTAATATTTCATTGTTTGGACTTATTCACATCTCTACGTTGCTCTATTAGCTTGGAGGTGCACTGAAAAGATAGCAAGTACTGAGAAGCTTTCTTTTAAGGTCTGTCATCATTTACATGCACCGTATTAGTTAGCAGTGATACCAAAATTGAAGGACAGATTGGTAGGATAATTGTATTAATTGATAAAAGTCTATAACGGTTGAAATGATCGCAGAAAGAACAATTAAATGAGTAGAAACAAGCGGAGATATTTAAATGTGGCACATTAAGGAGAATGAGATACACGGATTATCGTCGTTTCCTGCAATGGAGCTTTTCCTTTCTCGGTGATCTCATTAACAGGAAATAGACTGTTCCCGTGCTTACGGATACTAGAATCCTCTAATGTGCGGTGGATCGAAGTCCCTGATTCTAAGCGCTAGTCGTTTAAAATGCAAATGTTCTTACGTGCCACAATGAATCCCCAAAATCGAGAAGATGCAAGATTAATAGAAGACGTTACATCTACTATTTATGTTCTTCTTCAGGATGTTAAGAGAGAACCCATTCCATTGAACCAAAAAATTTATGGTCCACCTACATTAAGGTCTTCTTCCTCGAAGGACTGAAATGTAATAATGCAATCAAAGGCAAAGAGCACTTCGTATCGGTGGTCTTTCATGTGGCAGTTCAGATCCGACAAAGGTCCAATCATCTCCCTACAATTCCTATCCACACCTCAGTCCAATTATCTCAAAAACCACCTTTGACCCTGCATCATAATTTTCCTTTTCCCACCAAAAAGACAATACCCTTGAAATGTTCGCACCCACTATTCAATTACCGAGTCTTATTTAATCCTGCGGCGCTATCGACGAAACGCGTTACCACCGCCACGGGGACCGATGATTTAGCGGCCATCATTCCGTCTCACTGACAGCGTGCGCTCGTCGACGAAGCAACGTGAAACGTTTTCGTGGAACACGTAAAAGAGATTAGTTCGGGTGCAGCCACAGAAGTGACGTTTAACGGCCATTGCGTTTAAAATTGCGACATCCGCGCGGTGCAACAATATTTGCGAATATAGGCAGGAGGTCCATGGTGCGCGGAGGAACGAGGGGCCACAGGAAGGGGGAGGTTCGCCGGGTGGGGATATTAACATCCGGTCCCGGGATTTACGGCCCCATTCGCGTGGCTCCCGGGTCTCGGACGATTTTGTAAAACGAAATGTCTCGTTAGCAAGTCGCTTCCAGCCGAACGCATATCTATATATATGTATATATATATATATATATAAAACTATATATGTTTATAACATACGCAGGGGATCCCGTGGACTGCTCGTGGTTTTACAGCGGTCTAAATTACCCTCGGCGACGTACAGTTATGATGTTAACGATCCCCTCATAGGGGAAAGGTGCTGTACACCGTTGGTCAGTATGCATACGTAAATCGCGAGGAAAGGGAGCCCAGCTCGCGAATAAGCGGCAGAAAAACATCGCCACCATTTCTCCCTCGGCATAGCCAAAGTGTCCCGGTGAAGACTATAGCGATAACGATCTCGTTAGTTCATTAATACTGCCGTTAATGCCGTTGGACCGTGGAGCGTTGTAAATTTTTCAAATGGAAAGCTCCGGTATAATGGGAAGTCCTTTTTATCGTGGATAAAAGAAGAATTAATGGAATATCGCCGGAGAACGGTCGATGAGGATCGTCGCGACAAAACGACGCGTGTTTATGGCAGTAGCCCATGGGCACGAGTGCCAAAGCTCTTTTTCCCCCCTTCGCGGAGAAGGGTCGCAGAGCGAAGGACGGTAAATTTCGTCCGGTGATTAAGCGTCGTCGCGCAGGCTTAAGCGAAATCGCTCTTCGTCTCCGTTAACATCGAAATCCTCTTAAGACACCGCGACGCGACGGCACGGCGGTGCAGCTGTAAGTGATAAAATTATTTCCAACGACGCTCAAATAGAGTAAATCGGCCGCGGTGCAGCATGCGGTTTATAATGCAAGGCGCGGCGAGGAAGAAAACATCGTCGCTCAAAGGCGCGCTGATCGTCGCGGGGAGATACGACTCCTGGATATATATCATGCGCGATTAAATTCTTTCGATCTTGGTCAAGCTACTTCCAAAATATGCTGCACATTTCCCCGAAATATCCTTTGTTAAATTTTCGTTAACGGAATCCAACATCGGAGATCAATCGAGCGTAACGCAGAGTAGAAATGCCGCAAAATTTTAAAAAAATCTTCAAAGATACAAAACGTCGAAGACTTTCGAAAGACCAGGATCTTCAAACGTCTCGAACGCAATTACCGCGAACGATCACTCACCGGTGATAACGTATCGTTGCACAGATCGATAAAATTATTTCGAGAGAGTCTCAAATAGACCAAGTGACATTGTAGTCGACGTTCTCAAGAAAGCCCGGAGCCATTGGACGCTGGCTGCGGACACTCAGCGGGGAAGCGCCGTCGAAATAAACGGCCTAAGCGATAAAATTATTTCGACCACGGGATAAATAGAGTAAATCGCGTTATGCGGCGTGCGCGAAGAAAAACGTAGTGGACGCGCCGCGCCGCGGGGAAGCGACGTCGAAATAAACGGCCTAAGTGCCAGCTACCGCGGTCGGCCGTCAGCTCGGAGAAGCCGAGCCCGAGCTCGGACTGGGGGGTGGGCAGGCCGATAAATAACCTCTGGTTTATTAGCGAGATATGCCCCGGTGGGGAGAGAGCGGTTAAATTAGCAGGAATATTAGTACACATTTGCGCCACTCGTTCGCCGCGGGGCTCGTGGACGTTTAGCACGGACATGGCCGATGGTACGGACCAGTCACCGATGACGGCTTCCAAGCTGGAATTACTCCGTGAGGTGATTTTTTAAGCGCATTCTTGGCATTCATTCCGCGTGTCGGGAGCGCGGTTAATGAAATTGTGACGTTAAAAGTATACCCCGGAGGGGGAAAAGACGGGGACCATCTTGAACTCATTCCCGGGCGGTACCATCCCTCGCACCGGTGACCGTCGACGATCCACCGGCGTAACTTGGAAACGCGCACACGTTTACAGAATACACACGGGTCCGCAAGGGCCGCGAAGGGTTACACACGGTAACAAGCTGGCAACGGTTCTAACTACTGTCCAGGCTGATATATGTGACGGAAAATTGTGGGCGATGGGAGCGAGAGAGACGGAAAGAGGTCGAGAGAGAAACGGCGAACGAGTGAGAAATGGAGAACAGCGAGGGGACGAGGAGGAAAGAACGCGGAGGATCGAGAAAGAAGGACGAGGGTGGGTATGTCGAGAGCATCCGGGCCAGAGTTCTTCCAGCGACGGGGCCTGCTGGTAGGCGGGCGAAAATTATTTTATTTACGAATTATTTCATTTGTCTCGAGTATTCAAATTAGACGGGATATTTCTAAGCAACGGTCGTTTTTACCAGCGTCGTCTTCGTCGTCGACGGCGTCGTTCCTGCGACGGCGAACGCAGAGTCCTCGCGTAGACCGACGTTCCACGGAGCGGTGCAACGGCCACGCTCTAATTGCATTACGGAAACATGAGTTTCCCCCGGCGAAATATATCACGAAACTTATCGCGCCACGAAGAAATTGCCGTGGCTCGCATGCACTTGGGCGCAAGTGCAAGCCTCGTAAGCTCCGGGGCCCGCCTACGTGCACCCTTATACCTGCCCACCCACGCGAAACATACATCACGCTGTGCACTTTCAAAGTGCGCGAAAAAATCCTTTCTCTCGCTCCCTCTCTCCTTTCTCCGCCCCACGAGATCGCGGAAATTTCACCTGACTTGGAAAACTCGAGGCGGAGGCTCTCGAGGCTCATTTGGAATTCGCATTTACAATTAAATTTGCCTGGGTTTTCATTTAATGATTCTATGACTCGCTCGTTTCATAGCTAACATTGGAGTGAACCGCTTTTTAACGCGTCGTTGGAGAACAGATGTGTTACAAATGGTATCACATGTTTGGTAGCACAATTCCCGTATTTTCTACGGAATTTGACATTAACACTAGAACTACCAAACCAGTCAAAATGACTGGTACACAATTTTTTCCAAAAATTCTCCAAGTTTATAGAAGAGTCTTAGAATAAATATCCTACGACCATCTTGAAAAACGTAAATCACCGAATCGATTATCTTTTCCGCCTTTTGATTCCTCCTTTTTCAAAGTACTTATTTAATATTTTGAAATATGATAGATTTAACGCCGGTAGTTCTAGTGTTAAATGTGTTAAAATAATTCTATGCTATCAGCTGAAAGTGAACATTTCATTGAATTTTGTAAGCTTGATTGCTGGTGATTTTGGCGCCGTTGAACGTGTTAATGTTTAGCTCGGTAAGATACTACAGTCAAATCCTCAATTGCTAATCACTAAACCAGAATAGCTCCAAGAAAGCTCTCTAGGTTCAACATTTCTCCAACATCCCTCATTGTTTCAATCACGACCACCCGATCCAAACATCCTCCCTCCCCAAAGAGTAACACATCGCACAACAGTCTTATTTTCGTAGATCCTCGCAGGAATGAAAAATTATGCGGTACTAATTTGTGCGTGGGCAACGGTTACGGATGGTTAATTACGACTCTCCGTGAGGGAAATGTCAGCGATATGGACAGCTGCCTGAGAAATTATTGGCTCCGCAGGGAGAGAGCGTATAAACAGCGAAGGCTTGCCAAAAATTCCGAAGCCACGAGAGAGCGAGAAAGAGAGATACGTCTCTCTTCAACACGGCCGCAACGACGCAATTAACACCGTTCGCAGGACGGGCCGGCATCGCACCGTAATTATCGTCGCATCGCGTGGGCGTGCTGGAACGCGAACGAAATAAATATAAGTCCAGTATTCCCCGATGTCCCGTTTCGGATTCGTCAAAAATCCTCCGGCAGCTCCGGATTGTCCCGCGACCTGGGACAGTGCGAAAGAACGAGACGGAAAAGAAGGGGAGAGGGAGCGAGAGAGAGAGAGGAGGCTCCTTAAACTTGATTTGTGCTCAATTACCGCCGCTCTTCTTCGTACTTCTCTCTTTTCTCGTATCCTCGCTCTTATTATAAGCCACCGCGAACAGACGTTCGCGTACGTCGCGACGATTTTATTTATACGCGCCGCAAACCACCCGCGTCTCCGTGGCGTCGCGATGCAACGAGAACAGAAGGAGACACCCTCTCTCTGGACCAACCGCAACGAGATGAGCGGGGAGAGGAGAGGAGAGAACGGCGGAAAACGTCGGGCAATTCGTTTCGCATTTTATATCCACGAGAAGACCGCGCCTCGCGCCCCTTTGTGCCGTTTACCGATACGCATCGCTCGTGATTCACCCCCGTAGATACCCCGAGCTCCAACCTCGATTATTTCGATCTTCGCTCCTGCTAAAGTTAGCCCGTGAGATTACCGTGCTGTCGAGACATTTTTTTCAACGGTTATAGCGACCGATATTCGCGGCGACAATTTTCGAATGCTTTCGGGATACGCTGTTGATCGATTCAATCTCACTTCGATGGAATGAATTCAAAAATGTTTTGCACAGATCTTCGTGATGTTATAGAAATCTAACAATTATACACGCTGTCATTTAATCTGGTCAAGTTAAAGATTCTTGTATTTTATAGAGTTTTGATGTACAGTAGATAGTCTGATTACAACAGCCGTACAATTGCTAAGAACACCGACATATCTAGCAGCTCATGGATTTAGCTCGCCGAAATAGCTCGCTGACATACATTCAATATGGTTCAATAATACAAAAAATAGTACAACCAAAAGAAACTAATTTTACGTCCCAGGTGCGCCACAGCGTTACTCCCGCCTCGCAGAAGATCCCAGGTTTTACGAGAACTTACTCGAAAGTGGATGAAAGCGGAAGGGTGAAAAGGGAGAGACAGTGACGGTACCCGGGACGCTTAAATATCACGGTAAACAGGGGACGCTGTAATTCGGATGCTGGCGCAGGTGCTACGCGGAAACATCTATCAAGATGGCGAGATAGGGGGCAAAGGGAAGCATTCCTGTCCTCTGTAAAGAGAAAGGAAGGAAGGAAGGGGCAGAATGGTGGATCAAGCCGAAGAAACGGGGGATTCCACGGGACAGGGCGCACTAAGCCCCCACGAGGGTGCTCTTCGCGTCGTCTTAACCCTTTCCACCTAATACCGGATCGCAAGGAATTAGCTCGCTCTACGATGTGCGAGTTCGCTCAAACGTCTTTCGATGCGTTGCCTCCTGCTTTTAATCCGGAACGTTGGATATCGTTTTTGAGAGGGATCTTTAGACTTTGGGTGGATTTTGTGTCTCCACGGATTAAGGATGCTTACATGGGGGTTGTTTTTCCTTCGAATTGGCAACTTTTCATTTATGTAAGTCAGCGACTCTGACAGAGTTTATTGTGAGTTTTCACGCTGCCAGTTCAAACAGACTGCTAATCGACGAAACGACGCTGGCTCTAATACACGTAACTAGATTTACTTAAACGTATGACTTGCATCTTTTCACGCATAAAAATAAAGTATATTCTAGCACGTGGAAATTACTCAGACAGGCCGCTAATTCCATCAAACGATGTCGAGTTATAAATTACACGGAACCAAATTTATTTCCAAGGCCATTTGTTTCCGAGTAGAATGTAACACGATCACAAATTTATCAGAGACTCTCGACTTGGCACGACAAATCTTCCTCGGATCTTTACGTTTACCCTGAAGAATTAAAAAACGTTCAAAACTCGAGGGACGTTCTGTCTCTCCGAACCTCTCTACAAAACGGAGCAACTCTCCACCGAGACATTCCGACGAGAATATCTTGCGGATGAAATGAACGTGCAAGAGACCAGCTTTAAAAACCCGTAAAACCCACCTAAAACCCATTCGCACACTTCGACTCGAAGATCGAATACCGTAATCTGCTAAAAGGACACCGGTAATTATATTAACGTCTCACCGTGATCGAATAAAGGCGAAATCTCCCGAGGCTAATCTCGCATTCCCGCAAAAGGAGTCGCTCGATTAAATGTATTATTATGAATCATAGAAGATGAGAGGGGGATGCCGAAGGTAGAATCTTATATTAATTGGAATCGTTATACGCGTACCAGCATCGTTCGACCGGCATTCCCGCTACGGCAAATTGCCAACGTAACGCGGACAGCCGTAAAATGTAACTTCTGTCTCGCCGGAATCTCGGGTGCGTTACTTTTTACCCGAGCATCGATAGCTCGCGACATTTTGCGGCGATATACCGAAGATCGGGCCGATGGAAGGCGCGCGAAAAAGAAACTTCGGACCTTTTAAAACCGCAGGTAGCCACGGTAAGTCTCGTAACCCGTTTCGGAACGTTTCGTATTCCACGAGATATCCATGAACTGCCTACGCTAATGACAAGGAGCTTCGCCAGCCGTAAATACGTGGACGGCAGTTAACGTAATCGCTGTGTCGCACTTATCTGCCGCACCTGCGACTGCGGGCTGTGCCTCTAAGCGGATGCAACCACCTACCGGATTGCCTGATCTGTTAACGATCGGTGGACTGCTTTGCTAATGGGAAAAATGATGAGAGCTATGGCGAAACGATTTATCGAAAGTCGAGAGATCGAGAATCGTGGGGGATCGTTGGGTGAGCGAAGAGAATTTGGGCTGGATAATGGGTTTCATGAGGGCTTGAGTTCAAATACTTGTTTATGAGAAATTGATGTCTAAGAAATATGAATATTGGAGCTTCGATGGTTTAGAATTCGTTAGCAATTTTTACGAACGATCGACATGGAATTGGCTGCCGAAAATTTAGTCTAACCGGAGATGGGTTGGTGCAAATGTTGATCTGACAAAAACTGCATTGATATCGCATATTCAAACACTTTGTAATATTTAATACAAACAGATAAAATGAAACAAGTATCTAAAATCCAGCACAGAACCTCTTGCTCTTCCATTTTTGCTGTCTCAGCTGCCCCGCCCGAGAGCATCAAAACACCTTCGACATAATTTACAAGATCTTCCCGACAGCAGCACACGGAACACCAACGAGCAATCCACGATGCGCAAAACACGGAAGACTCTTCCGAAAGAGACGAAAAAAAGACAAGCAAGCGAAACAAGGAAGAAACGACGAGCAGAGCTCGGGAAGCCGAAACCGAGAGACCGTGTGCAAAAGGAGAAAGCGAGAAAAAGAGGTTTCTACGGTGCTCAGCCATCGTCGGCCCAGATACGAAAATCGTAAAGTCACTACATAATAGCGGCTAGTATAATCCAGTACGGCACTTCGCGCCGAGATTAAAGGTGCATAAAGCGAGAGCGGTATAAACGTTTTACAAGCTCCTCGCCTACCTGAGTGCCAGCTGTATACGCGCCATCGACTACCCGGGGGATATTATTTTAAACGTTTCGTTACGCCGAGCCATCGGCTACATTCGACACTGTTACCATTTTATTTCGCCGTCAGCCGGAAATTATTGCTCGCGGCTTCTTTCTCTCGTTTCGCTACGTTGACGTAGGTGGGCCACGCGTGGTCGTGTACCCTTTAACTTTAACTGCTACACGAGGAAAGAAATCCGGTAGAGGTGGATGCCCAAGGCGATGCTAGGAGAGACACGCGTTTCTGGGCAGTAAAGACCGATAGTTATTTAATATCACGGAGGATCGTAAAACTTTAACGATCCGGAGGACGCGCTACTCTTCTACGTTCCTCTCCGGGGACAGTCGAACGATTTGCTCGGAGATATCTCGGGATGTTAATTAAGCGTAACGTGAAAAATAATTGGAGAACGATGTTGAACGTTCGTTTCGCGATAGACCCGCGAGAGGCTTTCGGAAATTCGTGTCCCCTTTTTGCCGATGATGGGAATTGTAAACCGTTTAACGACCCAGCGCCACGGCTGGCTGTAAATTGTGCGTTTTATGGATTCCATCGTGAAAATAGAAATCTTATCTCGACTTATATAGTCTGACGTTTTTCTAGCAGGACTTGACGCGAGTATGAGCTCCGTTGGGAATAAGAATGCGGAAAGAATTGGGATAATAGCTTTTGCGATGTTTCACCATGTACGGTCTCCGCGGTGTATTGAAATTCTATCTGAATTTGCAGAAAAATTATAGAGAGCCGAGTAAGATAATGTAGCAATAATCTCTCGCAATTTCTTTCCAATTCATCAAAGTCCGAACTTACAAGGGAAGTTCGGGAACTGATACACTCAGATTTTCATAAAAATTAGCAGAAATATTAATTAGACACATCTAAGAAGATAGCTGTAATTCGTTCTTGCTCGTTTTCAACTTTGAGGGAGATATCAACCCCTCTGTCCGAACCGCCCGTTCTATATACGTGCTTGTTAGTCGTAAACAACAAAATAAATCGAAAAGTACTTAAAATAAAAGTTATACTGTTTCTTGAGATCTATAAAGCTGCATTGCAGACAGATAGAGGCAGGACAGTCAGGACAGTGGCAGAGCAAACATAGGACAGGCAGAATGTTTTTCCTATCTGATATTTACAGCACAGTTTCGGTAGTTCAAAATCCACCAAAAGCACTTGAGCCTAGACGAAATAACCGTAACAGTTAAAACCGAAAAAATACAAAAGAAAAACGAAAGGAGAAGTTCTCATTCTCCGTCCAAATTCTCTTCGACCACTAAATTAACCTTTACAACGAGGTCTCTTAACCTGTTAACCGGGTAGGGCGTAATATTTCGTCATACCAGGAAGACAACTCTAATGCGTATGACGATGTTTTTCGTCGTGGCAATTTTTAAATATGGTATGTTGAACGCATTACGTTTTACGTTATTCTTTTCCATTAAATTCTAGCGTGGTACTTTAGGTATGATAATATATATTATTTCTCACTGCGAAGAAAAAAGTCTCCAGTTTGAAACGAGTTGAACAAAAGTTAATTCCCCGGTTAACAGGTTAAAATAAGATTTTCATGAAGTATCCGGGACCACACCGAAGATATCACCCTATCACAAGGACCGTCTTAACACTGCGGACGACTGGAATCGCGGGAATTTCGAAATCTAGTACACACGGTGCACTCGTGCGTGCCGCATGGAGCGACTATCCGGCATGCACGCCTACTGCATCGTTCCTATTCGCGTGATTGGCGCGGTGAAATAATCAGCTTGTTGCAACGTCAACGTGGAACCGCCGCGACCCCGGCTCGCACGCCTCGTTTCGTTTGATGTACGGGCGTAATTTCAGGGTGTCTGGAATTCGCGTATGACACGTTCGTCGTACCGTGTGATTCGGCACAGCACGTTCTCTACCTTCGCCGCGGTAGAAAAACTTTCACCGTGGCACGCACGTTGTAAACTCTCTGCTCGATGCCGTCGGAGATACGAGGGCAAAAGTCGAAAAAACGCATAGCACGGAAAAAGGATCGTTCTCGGGATTAATTGTCTTCTGGGCGATTTTTCGATGGAAATTTTGAGCGTGAATCTTCTTGCGTGAGCGAGCGCGAAATCGATTAGGAATGATAATTATCGGAGGAAGAAGCGACGCGTGGAAGGTGTGATTTTTCTGCTGGAATTTGTACTCACCAGTTGTTAACTTGGAGGATCGTCAACCCCGTGTCCTGTGCCAGCTGCTTTTTCTGGTCTTCCGAGGGGTAGGGATGCTGTAACATAAAGAAAAGCGAATGTTAAGATTGGAAGTGATGTGTTTAATTGAGTGCCGAAGTAGAAATATCGACGATTTGCAGTGTTCGCATCAGTGAATATATTGTCAACGGAGCGAATTTTGTGAGTGAAGGACGCACCTAAAATGATGAATTTTCATCAAAACGAATATATGTAGCAGTTAATGTCGAAAAATTCAAAAGACAGAAAAAAAATAAACGAGTTATAATCTGTAACACATAAAGAAAAAAGGAGACTCTGGATAAAATCTGTAGCCATAAAAATATTTGCCTGTAAATTATTTATAACAGCGTTGCCCGATAGAATATCGTGTCATTCGATAATTTACCGCGCGATTTATCACGTGGACAGAAATTAGGAGCCGTTTTAAATAAAAATGTCCAAGTGAATTTTCATACATGAGACATTTTGCAGGCGCCAAGTCGTCTGGACGCACCTGCGAAATAATATTTATTTCCGGCTAACGGCGACAATAAAAAAGAAGAGCAAGAACAAGAGAGCACGATAAAAAGCGCTCCAAGTTGCTCGGACGAGCGCGTTTTATCGCACTGTTGCATCGGCGCAGATGCTCTTCTGCATCAAGCGATTCGTCCTGGATGCGTTGCTTGCACTGACTTTCGCGGAGCAGTGACTTCGTGAGAGTACATTATAGAACACGGCAGAAGAAAATTGCGAAAAAGCACGACCAGCGTTGATTTACGACGAGGGACATCGAGTTTAAAGTTATCTAAGCGAAACTCTTCACTTGAATGTTGTAACAAATTGTGGTTATCAAGAGTATTTATGATTTTAACTAAAACCAATCAAGTTTCTATCCTGCAGTAATTATCCTGCGCCTCGATATTTCGAAGGTTGCAGAACGAAAATATTTAAGCAGCCTGTAGCAACATTATTAATAGGCCAAAGATAAAAAAAAGAGGATAAATGCAAACAGTTAATTTTCCATACCGTAATGAAACGTTCGAACTTGTAATTAATTCGAAACGAACATACTGTTTCAGATATTTTTTGTTTACTTTGGAAGTTACTACCTCGCCAAGTGAAAAAAGGATTACGTTGAAAATATTCCATTTTTTTTCAATCCGTCCAACGATTCTCCAATTCTCAGTCTTTAACCCTTTGAGTAGTAGTGACATGTATGCGCTCAAAGAAGCATTTATATTATTTTTGCAGCGTAGTCTCCTAGATTTCTGATAAATAGGTGACTTTCGATCGACAAATAAATAATTATTTCTCAATATCCAAAAAATTCTTCTTCCGCAGAGGGTTAAACTAATGGAGGATAAACTACCAGGACAAATTGCGAGACGAATATTCTTCAAACAGAGTAAAGAAGAAAGCCTCATCCCACGCTTTTGATACTCGGATGAATAACGCCTCACTTCGAAGAGAAAGTACTTTCGACGACCCCGTCGAAGAGCGCTATTGGCAACGTCTCAAAGTCGAATATTACACCCTCGCGAAACTGGAGCTAGATGCATAAATGATGCACTCCTCGGTTATTCCATCGGTCTTGCCGCGCGAGTCCATAAATTCGCGTATAAATCTCATCGTTCTTCCAGGGAAGTTACTGCGCGCATTAATTTCGCACTTGCGGCAAGAGCCGGATCTTTTGAGCGCTCGTTCGCGCCGGCGGGTGCCAAGGAACTGCAAGACGTACGACACGCGTACAACGTTACGCACGTGCGTGGCACGTCACCGCGACAGGAGAACACCGTGGATGACTGAAGAGGCCGCGTGCTCGAGGGATCTCTTTGTTTCCCGGTGACATTAACCTTCCGAGGTGGAGCGCAGCCCAACATGCCTTCGAAACGATTCGTTATCTTGGATTATTAACCCTTTCATTCCGGATGTATGCGACCGAGAGAAAAGGATGGCGTTTGCTGAAGATATCCGGTGGCTGAGAACAGTAGCCGTAAAACTATCTGTACTTTTAGAACTTCTGTAGTTTTGATTGTTTCTGAGAAATTGCAGTTTTAAAGTCTATGGTACTATGCAATCTTAGGGATGTTCAGGTGGAAAAGATTGGTCGATAAAAAGGACTGCATCGTTTTTCCGGGGTTTATATAATAGAATCCGGTTAATATTGTTTAATATAGTGTAGGATTTGTTAATTGCTGCAACTCGATGGTATCGATTAATATGACGCTCCCAGTGGAGAATCACTTTGCGTGGTGTGGTCTCTGACGTTAATTTCTCACGTTCTTTTCTTGTTCAGTTATTTGTCAGATGATACGTCCGATCTTACGATAGTGTAACGTCTCACAAAGTATAGTATCTTACAAAGGTATCTCCTTTTTAAAAGGAAAGATTCAATTTTCCGGCTATGGCTCCTGAATGTGCGATTGAATTCCTGATTTAAAATATTATGTTCTTAACTTCCATGTTACATCGGGCCAGGGGACATTCGAATTTGTTAAGAATACATTCGTTAATAAGAGCGTTATCTCTATGCGTCTCGTGAAACAGTGTGAAACACGGGTGCCATCCGTAAAGTAAACACGCTAAAATGTCTGCTTCAATTAGCTGAAAAGATGGTAGACGTTATCTGTGGAGAATACAGATGCACTAACTGTGAATTTCTCGCGTTAAATGTGACAGGGTTAATTTTTAATGGGACTCGTGCGTCCGCACGTCCTCGCAACGGCGAATAGCTGTTTTGAAGCATAACGAAGGATACGAGGTGGCCGCGAGTACGGGATAAAATCTTTTTTCTGCATTATGGATGAGAAATGCGCGGACTCTGAGGAACGTTAAAAAATACCGCACGCGATATGTACGGTGCAACGTCGCAGATAATCTCCTTAATTACATTATGCCACGCGCGGAGCGTTAATCTCGCAGGGACAATACGTCGTACATCTTAATTTTAATCTCTTATTAGTTCCAATTATGAGATTAAAGTCACGTAATCATTGCCGGGAAAAACAAATCGTTGACGTCTCGCGCCGGGCGTAAACTTTTGCCGAGGATATTTTATTCTGCCCTGTGACACAATTGTATTATCCATTACTAGCTGCGATGACAGGATGAAGTCTGAGCATTCGTTTCGCTGTGAATCCATTCTTGCCTCTCGTCTGGTTCCATCGTGACTAACAAGCAAAATTAACGAAGGGAATGAGGTCAAAATTAAGTTCTGCTCCTTTTAAAAATGCACGCCGTTGAAACAACTTGCTGTGCAGGACTTTTTAAACACTTTCATCACATCTTCTACCTGTCCTGCTCTGCCAGTTCCCTGTCTATTCTGCCTGAAAACGGGCAGGAACGAATTACAGCGATCTTCTTAGATATGTCTAATAAATATTTATGCAAAGTTTCATCAAAATCGGAGTGTATCAGCTCCCGGACTTCCCTTGTAAGTCCGTAAAACGTGATGTTGGTAATGAATTGAATTTTTTTACTTAACAATCTGACCCAGCACAGTGATTAACACTAAACCTACCAAGCCGGTTAAAATGATCGATTCCCAATTTTTTCTAAAAATTATCGAAATTGATAGAGCAGCCATGAAGTAAATATTCCACTTTTATCTTATAAAACCTAAATTAGTTGATTAATCGTCATTTTCACCTCTTGATTTCTCTTTTTACAAAGTAGTTATTAAATATATCTAAAATTTAGTAGATATAACGTCGGTAGTTTTAGTGTTAAACATTTCTACACCGACGAATGGGCACAGAATTTTGTAAACACTTGACATCTTATAACTTCGGCAAAACACGCTTTTTTAATATCGTACGTCACTAGGATGAAAGTATTCCTTTGCAGGAATTAATCGGCACATATTTATACTTTGCAAGGGTTGGAGGGAGGTATTCTCGCAGTTACAACACGCAAGTAGATATCTCTGCATTTATCAAAATGTTTTGCAAATTGAACGTTTAATTCAAACATACGTCAAGCTATGTCAATCAAGCAGCTGTAACTAACTTGGACTAAATCACGCGCTTATGCATATTCATCGCTGATAAAGCAATAGCTTCCGCAGAAGAAAAAGCAGAACACTTTATCCCGAGGTACAAACTTCTTTTCGAACGACGTCATTCACTATATTATCTTCTTCTCCCATTCAATCTCATTCTTACATACACCTCGTAGCATTCGCTTAGAAAATGTTTAAAAAAATCAACTTACAAATAATTCTCCTTCAATTAAACATCGTTTCCTACGTCGATAACCGTTCGCCCAACTTTCGACCTCAGCCCGCGAATATTCCCAGCTAAATCAGCTCCCCCGTTCGCGGTGCACGGTGCGACACGGTCCATTATAATTCACGGGCATGATACGCAAACATTAAATTGGATATAAAATCAAGCTCCAGCGATGCCAAGCCGTCCATGCCGTGGCGGCCTATCGGAGAGGCGCGAACCGATCCGGCTGCGCATAAAAGCCCGCGGCTGCACCGCAAGCGGGCGAACCGCATCGTATTTTTACATAATTAGCACGTGGCGCTCGCGGTATTACGTTCCTCGGCTTCTCCGCCCTGCCCCGGCAACCCCCCTTTTCTCACCCTGCTCGTTACTTTTTGCCGAAGCCTGCGGTATTTTTGGAAACCGCCGTGGCCCGCAGATCTGCCCTCCCTCTCGTCCCTTCTGGATTCTCTCGTCCCTCGCCTTGTATATCATGTTTCTTGGAGGCGAGCCATAGTATACATACACCAGAAGCGTGGCTTCGTATCCCCCTCTCGCTCTTTCCTATCACCGTCACCACCCTGTGAGCCATTGTGCGCCCGTGTATACGCGATCCAGGCGATTCTTATCCTAATTAAATCGGCCGAGAGCATTGTCTGGGCGTAGAGTTTCTATCGGATCTCTCTGGATATACCTAGCCCGCTCGGTGTAACGTCATATCGGGGAGGAAGAGGATTGAGACACGACGGGCTTTGGATATTGGATTTGATGCCGATCGATCGTCAGGCTTGATCTTCGGGGTGGCGGTGGAGAGTCATGGCGGAAGAGAGGGATGCTGACGAGGGTGAATGGATTGTGCGTGAAAATTTCGTTTCCGGCGAATGAGCGAGTGCAATGGAAAATTAATTTTAAAGGGAGTTCAAAACGTGGATTTTTGAAGATATTTATTTTGAATTTTTGGACGGATTTTTTTTTTACTGGAAATGTGCATTTTTTTAATAGGCAACTGGTAGATAGTTCATTTGTTGTCGTTAATCATCGAGAAACTTCGAGATACGAAATTTCAGCTATTATACTTCGGTACTAAATCACAGCGCCAGAGAATATTCCAAGAATTTCAATGTCTGTAAATTCATTGGAAAATTCTGCAAAACTTCCACCGAGTATTTTATTAATTACGCTTAATAAATCTGAGATATTTCAAGAAGATAAAACTCTCCATTAAACCAACAACAAATAACCAATCGTGCTCCAACTGCATAAGACTGCAGTTTATCGTTCGTTCGCATTTTCCTCGTGTATCCAAGGGACATACCCATCCTCTTTCAAGACTGCTCGTCGTTCTTCCCCGAGTTCGTTGGTGTATGCATAAAACAATCAAGATAATTGTTGAAGCTACATGGGGACTGGCTGGGCGACTGCTTTCTACCCTCTTCGGGGCCACGGTGGCTGCTCCAAGAGCGAGAAGAAACGAGAGAAAGAGAAAGAGCGGGAAACTGAGAGAGAGAGAAAGCAGCAGCTATCCAATTACATTGAAAACAATAGTCTTAAGTGCTCGCGGCGGTCCGTTCTGGGTTACTCCCTCTGCCCCCTGTGCGACCGATGCTTTTCCACGAGGGTTCTCCACCCCCATGAGGCGGCAATGTATATATATATATCCGTGACGATGCACAAGTTAGACTCGGTAAAAGTATTGCGTTAAGAAACTTGCAGGTAACGCTTTACGAAATTAAACGAATTTCGTAGACGAAAAACACTTTCCGATTAGAAAATGAAATATTCAATTTCGAAGTTTCCACGGCCCGATAAAACTCCGTAGGTTTATCGAGGAAAGTGCATTTCAATCGGCGATGCTGAAATCAACGCGAAAACGCAATCGGCGGGAAGGAGAATGAAGCGAGAGGCGCATAAAAGAGACGAGAGAACCGGCGCGGCTCGAATGGCACGAGTCGGTGGCCAAACAAGCGATAAAATGAAAACGAGCGGTAAAAAGACAATATGAAAACCATTTGGGCGCTCTCGAGCACCGGGGTAGGAACGAGCCAGGCGGAAGCAGGGCTAAGTGTGTAAATGAGTCCGTAGTTTAGCCCGATTGCCTCGAGACGACCCCTTTTCGCGGTGTGCTAACCTCATCCATGGCCCCGGTAGCTTGATAGCGGAGACGTAGCTGAAATAACCGTGGCTTTTTCGAGGAGCAAACTGCTCCCTAAGACGATTCTCCAGACAATGAGAACGTTCGTGACCCAAATTCAAATCGCTACAGAAATCGTCTCATCCGTTTAACGTCTCTTTCGAGAGTTCCAAGGAATCTCCCGATTTCCAGACTCTCCCCTTTCCTTCGTCGATCGAACTTGTCATCTCGCAAATAAATCTCCCCGCCGTCTCTCCGAGTCAGCTATCCGCGACGTCCTCGAGCAGACAACTTCCTCCCGTGCAACTTTCCGAAGTCACATTCCGGAGATAACGATACCCATTGCCCTCTTCCGCGTCTCCGGCTCATAAAACGCTTTATCCTCCGATCGGACCAATTGCGCACGTACTCTCGTTATAATTCAACGAGACGATACAGATAGCGGCTGTCAGGAGGAAGGCAGTACTCCTCCCCGTCTTCCTCTCCTCTCGACACTGCCCACGCATCGATCGAGGATCCCGGGGACGTTCCAGCGAGCACGACAATTTGCTGGCACGTCGCTTCGATGGCGGGCAGCGCGTGCTGCTGCTGCGTCAGGACGTCGAATGCCGAATGGGCGGATGCACGTTCCTCTTTTCTCGGTACGCGTCCTTCTCTTCTCGTATCCTTCGTGCATCCACGGTACTGGTGTCCCCCTTGGTGTAACTGGGCTCCTCGGTGCCGAATGACACGTCGATGACGACCGCTGCTGACTCCGACTAACGAGCGGGGCGTTTAGGGCGTGGGAGCCGACAGAGATCGCGCCTCGTCATCACGCGACGACCTCTCTTCTTACCCTTCCCGATCCTCCCAAGGATTCCTGTCGAAAGGACAGGAAGAGAGTGGTCCGAGGATGGACGCAACGATATCGTTGCTTTCGCAAATGTTTCGTCGATGATATTCGTTGTTTTTTGTTGAATTTCTAATTCGTTGCACGAGGACTTTGAGAGAGAGTTGTTGGCGAAGTATTGAAATTCAAAGTGTTTTTGTAAACGATGAGAAAATTGGATTTTTTCCTCCTTCCTGATGTCGCATGTTTCTAAATGTTATCAGTGAGTGACGTTTTTGTAGAGACGACTGCGAGTAACAGGTTAACGTTATTCAGAATCAGCTCACTTCGCTGACATAACGACTCCTTTTCGAGTAATGGTCCGAACAAGTATCTCGAGTGATTGTCAGAAACCAATTTCTCGTTGAAATTACCTTGGCGGACTAATTCGACGAGACCGAGGGCTGGTTATTTGCTGATGTGAAAATGAGGACGAGGAAATATCAGAAGAGGGAGAAAGAACGAGAAGAAAAAGCAGGGAAACGAGGAGAAGAAGGAGACAAAATAGGCGACGTCAGCGCGTCAGTCATCCCTAATACCTTCATTCCGTCTGTCTCCTTCCATCGGTAGATAACTATATAAAGCATTTCCATGAGAGAGCATAACTTCGTTACCACCTCGGAGGTTATTCAATTTCGACGTTAAAATCCTCTAATGTACCGTTATTGCAGCCCCAAAGAGATGAAGGCGCGGGCAAGATAATGGCTGCAGCCGGTCGAGAGGATTTCCCCGGGATTTTCTTTAAAAAGTCAAGAATCTCCCGGAGAATTGAAACCATCGAGGCGCGGCTAACGAAAGAAATTCCTCTTCTATAACGTTACCGAAAACCCGCACACCTTTATGTCAAGATTAAGAAACAATCTACCTCGAACGATCGATTAAATACGAAATAAATCTACTAAACGATCCATTCGATACTCGACTCCTAGAAGCATGAGAGAAAAAAAAGAAAAAAAATTGAAAAAAGGATGCCCACAATCGTCCTCGGAGATTCGAACACTCCGACTGGTTCGACGTCTCGCAGATGCATCCGAGAGATTAAAATCAAGCCGAGATGCATTCCCAGGCCGGCGAGACGACCAACTATCCCGCAGGAAGACGCGCCACGTCCCTTTGTGTGTAATTACAGACGAAACACAATGGAATGTATGGAGGTATGCGCGAGGACGCGCCTGCAGCTATTCGTGGCAAGCTCGAACGATACGAGATAAGCCAAACCCAAAGATGGTATGCCGCCGCGATGTCGAGCCGCGGTGGAACGCTACGACGACGAGGACTGAGCAAACGCGCAGCTACATCTGCCAGATAGATATCGTTGTTGAATCTGCCTCGTCATTGCAACGGGCCGCTCGCTTGCGTTCGATAAGCGGCCATCCCGCGCGAACGCGTTCCACGTTCGATGGCGCGAAAAATCGGGACCCGGAGTTTGCTCCGGGCAACCCTCTCTCGTATCGTGACTTTTTAACAAGCTGACATTTTACGACGATGAGAATCCCGAAGGTAAGATCGGAGATGGATTCGATTGAATTTTGAGAACCATCATTATATAGCAGAATACTTATTCTGCTGAAAAGTGGATTAGAGGGTAAGTACTGGACTCGAGCGGATGTCTTCATCCCTTAAACTTTCAAAACTTCCACGGTACCGCTTTGAACACTGCAATGCAAGACGTGCTATCCTCTTTCTATTAAATTACAAAGAACACCCTCAACTTCTACAAATTATTAAAAATTCTTAATTCAACAAAATGTTCCCAAAACTCTCAGAAATTCCTTCAATACGCTCCTACCCCTAAACAATTTGAGCCTGACTGCGGTTAAGGCTCGCTTCAAGCGTGCAACCATCCCATCGCAAAAAAAAAATCGTATCCTGGCTGATTTTGCAGCTCGTCGAGAGGATCGATGCTGACGAGCAAATTGGTCCTGCGACTTGCAGGGCGTGGCCGAATCGGGTCTTTGTGACACGGGCACCTCAATCACCGTGCGACGCCCAGAGCTGTCATTATCACGCGACCCTGTCTAGCACGGGGTCTGTTTGCACCCATACACCGAGGAACCATCGTGTTCGGGTGGTCCAACGCGCGTGTACGAGAGATCTCCCACGATCGGCACTGCAGATCGAGCCGAACGTCCAGGAACGAGCTTCAAGGGCGCGCGTAAGGACGAGAAGGAAGATGTAGGGTCGCGTCCGGGTATCTTCGTCCGGGACACACCTACCTCATTGTGCCCTTCGACACAAGCTAGCGTGAGACAGGAGGAGGAAGGTTCAATCGTCCCCGAGACCGACGACCATTGACCTCGGCTACTGACCTGGCTTTGTCTCCCAATTTCATTGATTAGGCTTCGCTCCGCGCCGCAAGGATCGTCCAGCGACGACCTCGTATTGAACTGATTGGCCCGTGCTAATGAAACGACTGACGGTTACTCTCGCCTAATCCCCTGCAAGGGGAGAAACCTGCATCTGCGGTATCCAGGACGATTAAGTGCTCGACTAACGGCATCGCGAAACCTATCGCTATGATAGATTTTATTGTGCTGTGTTTTCAAACGCGGTCGTGAATTTTTTATGGCATTCTATTTACGTGCGTTCCAATTCGCAAGATGTGGTTGTTCATTTTTTTTGAGTTCTTTGTAGATAGGCGACACGAGTGATCGAACGCATCGGAGGGGTTTTGTTTAGTTGGATGGAGCGCATTATTAATTTGAAAGTTAGGCAATGTTTGAATTATGTATCGTGTAAATCCACTCGCAAGGGAAGTCCGGGAACTGATACACTCCGATTTTTATGAAACTTTGCATAAATATTTATTAGACATATCTAAGAAGATAGCTGGAATTCGTTCCTGCTGGTTTTCAACTTTAAGGGAGATATCGAGGTAAGTCCCTCTTTAACCTTTTGCGGTCCGAATTATTTTGTCAATTTTATAGTGAGCTAAATGAAATTAAATTCACAACATTTTCTGTCGTCGGTTATTCATTTTTTTAATAATAGCAATGACTATAGGTACTGATGGATATTTACGTGATGTTACAAAATCGTTATGAAATTGGAAAGTCGCTGTTAAATTGTCAGAAAGTAAAATGAAGTGAAAAGCAATGTCGAGTATAGCTTGACATAGGGTTGCAAAGGGTTAATGGAGGTCCTGCCTGTCCTCAAGGCAGTATCAAGCATATCGTAAAATCCTACGATAAGAAGAATAAGTAACAGCGCAAATTCACTGACAAGAATCTTCCTCCCCTAAAACATACCCTATCTTTTTCCTCCACGTCAATCGGTACCGTGTTCGCCTCGTGACTTGTGGGAATCAGGATAATTATAACGTTTCCGGCGAGTTTAGCTTGCAGAGGGGAGGAAGCGTAATAACGAAACCTCCTCCTCTTCGGAGGAGCCCCCGGGCGGCAATTCTATGCTCATGCTCGCGCCGCTACCCGGCAATCATCCCCAGTCAGTCTTTCAGTCAGTTTCGATGCTATTTAATTATCCATTTAAACCGTATAATCTTCTCCTATGGGGCACCGTTTCACTCGTGCCGTTCGTCCATGCTCGAACGACAACTCCGGCTTGGAATACGAGCCATTCGTTCACTCTGCTTATCGAATTTGCGAATTTTAAAGCGCGTGGGAGCAAACGTGTCTGTGTACCGTCGTCGAAAACAGGCGCACTTATCGCAGACACGGTATCGCGAAATAGAACGGCGAGGTGCATAAAGATAGGAATAATTAGTACCTACTTTGTTGCAAAATGACAATAGCAGAGCTCAACGACGAGTCGTCGTCGTCCGAGAGTCATTAATTTGACGCCACTGACAGGTTTATAGTTGAAAATATTTTTACGATTCTCCATGGAGGGTGATAAATTCCAAATGGAGTAACCGACGAATCGTTGGGGGCTGTGGTGTATGATAATGGCATCGCAGCGATAAGATAGTGTTTTATTTTGCACCAAGTGGCTCGAAAAAAAAGAGAAACGAGCGGTGAAACTTGTTTTATGAAAGTGGAAGTATATGGAGGAACAGACAAAGCTTCTCGTACCAATGGTAGAAGATTGCTAATTTGAAAATTCTTTAGAAGCATTTTCACTATCATTACTCATGTTTTATAACACTGCGCACCGATATATATTTATTTATTCTTTCCAAAGATATATTTGTTTCGCATTTTATGAAAAACAAATCATATAACAATATAACGCAATTTTTAGATACAAGAGGAAAAATCAAGAAACATTAAGAGGAAAGTTTCAATCAAATAGATTAAATTTGCGCAACAAAAATGCTAACAATTTGAAAGAAAAAAGAATATGTAATTGGACTACACAAGAGACTGTGAAATTTAGACTTCAAGGGGAAGCGTGGGAGTCGGTCGTATATATACGTCGACCGAGGCAGGACGAGAATGGCCATCCTCGTCGTTACCGGTATCGGTAACAAGGATACGACTCGCGCGGAGGGCCATTTCGTTCGAAGGTTTACTGTCCAGTCGAAGGACCGTCGCGGTGGTAAGATAAAGAGGGAGGGAGATTAGAATCGACGTGAATTGTCCGCGTTCTTCCTATAACCGACACTTTCGACGCAAACTCTACGCTGAGATCGTAATTTAGATGAGCAGAAGATACCCCATATTTACATGTTACAAGCGCGAGGGGAATTACGCGAAATTACCGGACGAAGAGGAAAGCACTACTTTTATTGCACGAATTTCAACGCTTCACAGCACAAGAAAGAATCTACTGGCGGACAATGTATTTATTGAAGTTTCTAAAACTGTTTCATTTCTCATAAAGGCCGCAATGAGTGATTTTTTAAAATTTTAATTGATACAGCCATTTTGCCTGGAACCTATCGTTGAGCTACGAATCATCGAAGCTATGATATATTAATTGGGATTAATAATTTAGGAAAAATTTTCCAGAGGTCAGGTGAGTAATTAGGATAATCCTCTCAATAAGGAGGTTATTAGTCGGTATTACAATGACGATTAACTCCTCTGAATTATTACTCGTCAATTATAATGTCGGGGCACAGCACAATTTTGCAGACCACTAAAAGCGCTAACGTATCAATTAGAAAGATCCTTCCAAGAAATCGCAACACAATAAACATAGGCTACAATTCAATCCCGCCAATATAACTGCAAGCATCCGCAAACTCCCAAGTGTCCCATCCACCATCTAAACAATCGGCGTGTAACGAACAGCAAGCAGTCTTCGCTAAATTTATTCGTCGTCCAAGATCCTCCACAAAATCTGTCGAAACTGCCAACCCATAAAACCGAGAAGTGGCAGTTTTCCGACGTTTCGATCAAAAGAAAACGTCCGTAAAAATAAGATTGTAGTATCGCGAGGATCATAGCTGGGTTTCACCCCTCTGTCATTTCGTCGGGCTATGCATAGATTCCGTCGGAACACGATCCCCCTCTCTCTCTCACTCTCTTCCGTCTCCTTTGGTCCTCCTCCTTTTTTTCACCCTAACTCCAACGGCGCGAGGTCGTATAAACGAAATAGCTGTTAGGTGATATTGGGATACGGCGTGTTGCGGAGCCATCGATATATATTTCCGCTGTTCCCCGGCATTCTCAGCCATCCGAACGCGTAGGTGGCTGGCTCCGCTCCTTGCACTCGGATAGAACGCCGGAGGGCGAAAAAGAAGGAGACCCCTTCGCGTTTAGTGTCAATTTATTCGGGATTCCTGAGATTCCCGAGGCTTTGCCGAGTGCGATCAGCCCCGCCCGTTTGCATAATATTGTATTTATTTCGTCTTGTAACCTCGTGCCGAGCCGCCACCCTCCAACCCCTTCCGGTTGCCCTCCGTTCCTCGTACACGCGCCAACGGGGGTGACTTCGTTTAGTTCCCAGCTTTCGCGCGAATGGCCTCATATACGCGAGCCCGGAATGGGCTATATGGGTTACAGGGAAATCCACGGAGGTACCCTTACTTTCTCTTTCGACGGTCTTCGACGTTCTTTCTGTTGTACCTTCGCATCATCCCCCTCTATTATTACTTTCTGATCGGCCGAGCTATTTGCCATGGGTAATGTCCGATTTTACAAGGGTTTCGGCGGACGAGGAGGCAAATTGGCGTAGCAGAAATTGAGAAAATTGCTGATTTGAAGAGTTTTAAAAGGTTAAGTCGATTTGAATGGACTTGTGAAGGTTACCCCTTCACTGTGAAAGAATGTTTTAAATGTACTCGGGACAGTGATAAAATCATCAAACATTTTCTTAACCCTTTGAGGACTACCGGCGCATATATGCGGCCTGAGAAAAAATCTGATTATAGTTTATCGAGGCATGTGTACACGATTAGAGTTGAAAAATTGAAATATAACCGTTGAAATATGATTCTGCAAATAGTAATGTATAATTCGGTTACATTAACATTCGAACTTTCTGATAAAAAAATAGTTTTTGATCGCCAAATAAATAATTATCTCTTAACACTCAAAAAACTCTCCGCCCGCAAAGGGTTAAGAATGAAAATAATGCAAATCTAGACTTAATGTTAACGCAGAAATAAGTGTATTATAATTCAATTTCATTATCTCGTGTCTTTGAGCTATTTTATCGTTCTAATACAGCATTCTGCTTTTTAAACTCCCTTACGAATATGGACTTTGTAAAGTAAAACCTTTGAAATATCGTTTATCGACCAGGGAAAAATTCATTTTTCTCACAGCACTCAAATCAGCAGGACATCTCCGAGCTGATTACACGAAACGTCGGAAACGCGTGTACTCGAAAGAAAACACCGAGGGCTGACGAAGTTAATGTAACTAGCTACGACACCGGAATTATTGAAGCCGAGGTAACGGCGTGCCTCGGCTGATAAAGAATGACAGGAGCCCGCCGTTATCGTCGTTCCTTTCATGAATAAGCACGCAAACATTTGTATCCTGGGCGAGGAGCGGCCAAGTTCGATAAGCCGAATCGCTAAAGTCGAACGGCCTGTTATCGAACGTATCGCGAACGTGCCGTATTAATTTGAATACTTAACCGCGCACCGTTTTTACGGGCAGGGCGATTCTAGGTAGTTTTCTGCGGTAATATCCGCGCTGAGTGCTGCCAAAACACTTCTCGGTAATGTCTCTATCTTTTGATCCCGTCTGTTGGATGAATCTGCATGTACATCTTTCGAAGATTGAATGATTATTTTAGAGAAATTGTATGTCTTTGGAGGATAAATTGTGGAGAGGTAATAGATGCACCTAGCGATGTGAAACAATATATAGGTATGATAATAACGAAATTTGTATTGGAAAGACAATTCCGACAGAAGTGGTCATTGATCTTTTAGATGTTAATGAAGTAGGCTTCCTGAGTCTTGTAATTTTCATTGGGAACTTTTTGCAAGTCCTCGAACAAAGAACTCTATGCGACCGTTACCTTCGACGATTCGAACTTCTGAGGATTAAAATATCTTTGACCGTAGTTATGAAAATGAAATAATAATTCCTGATTCCTTATGCTAACAATGTTGGCTTACAGCGGTACTAACACTAAAACTACCAACGTTGTAGCTACTAAAATTTACATATACTGAAAAAGAACTTTGGAAATAGAGAAATCAAGAGGTAAATACGTTGATTAATTAACTAATTCAGATTTTATAAGATAGGAATGGATCAAACGTGCAGAGAATATTTTCCTTCGGAGAGATTTTTTACGAAAAACAAAATGCATCGTGGTAATCCTTTGGATCTAAGTTATTATCGATCCACATCGATGAGACATTCGTACTGGCAAACATGCTCGGTCAACGCAAGACGGAACTATGCAAATAAATCTCGTGTCCTCGACGGCGATATCACAGCTCGTGAAAACACGTGCATAAGTTACCATAAAATTACTGCTATTTAAAGACATGTTCTGTAGCCTTCTCATAAAAATTTCGCTCTTTCTCTGCCAGACTTTAAATACTTGCGCATTGCAGGGGTGCAAAACAAATGATGCATCGAACGCGTCTGATTTCGTAAAATTATTAAAGACAATAATTTATTCTTGTCACATGAAAGTAGCAAGAGTCCTAATACAACGTTACCTTATTTTTGTAAGAAGTTCTACCGATAGCTTCTTACAAAAATTCATGCGATAATTACATTGTAACGCCATAGAACTGAAAGAAAATAAGAAATATCGATGGATCATCAGTGTCGGCAAGTGAAAACAATTTAATTTCCCCAAAGACTTCAATGAATGTAAAACAAACATCGGAAACCGCAGCCTAACAAAGCTAATGTTTCATTAAACACCAACAATTTCAAAATCAAATAAAATTATTCGCTGCAAGAAAGGAACCTTTAAACTTTGGAAAACAAAATTACTCCTAATTCCTCCAAAAATACATCAAAACTGACGTCAAAGCTACCTAAACATTTAACAGAATTCCAAAAAAAAAGCAATCCAATATTTCTCTACGTTCTCGCACACCTGCACTTTTATTTGCACGTCGTAACAAGATCGACGGCGAGAACTAACAAAATTTCCAAACCCAACAAACCAAACTGAAATCACGGAACTTCATATCAGAGATTGCAGGCAGCAAATCCAAAAAAGCACGGTGGGTATCGCGAATTGAAGCACGGAAGGCTCGGTATTCGCAATCATAAAATACAATATTCATAATGAGGACGTCACTCATTGCAGCGCGGTAGATTTGACGAAGGTTTGAGCGCGAACGAGCGGCCCGGTGCATCTGCAGGGCGGCGATGTTGTTGGTGGAGGTGCATCGATAACCCGAGCGCGTCGAAGAGTTTGAGTGATTGACGCGATCGGATGGAACAGATCGTGATGCACACGGAGAAAAGTGTTGACCGCTCGTTCCGAGCAAACATACGTATGCCAGCCGACCCATTGACAGGTGCATAACGCTTTCAAACAAATAGGAACAAATTTCTCCTTTCCTCTTTCTCCTCCTCTCTTCCTCGTTCTCCGCTTTCGCGTAGATATCGAGATGCATTTTTAAAGCTTGCCCGGGCACACCAATAAATATCAACAAACGAGTATTTACGGCGCGACGAATGAAACGCAAGT
The DNA here is from genome assembly GCA_963989415.1 of Cerceris ruficornis. Classification (NCBI taxonomy): domain Eukaryota; kingdom Metazoa; phylum Arthropoda; class Insecta; order Hymenoptera; family Crabronidae; genus Cerceris; species Cerceris ruficornis. The sequence continues at coordinate 9,708,793 of OZ022524.1, read as the reverse complement.
TTTCAAGATATTTATATGCATCGGCATCTCGATGGACATCGGATTTGAGAAGGGGAGTAGTAAATTCGGCTTGCGATCGGTGTTACGTTTGACGAGGGAATTTTAAATGCATAACGGAGTCAATGAATTCGATTAATTAGATATTCTTGATGTACCGTTTCAATGGTGTTATTATTATAAATAAAATGTATTAAGAGGTGCATCAAAATAGAATTTTCGATATTGCAAAATTCCATGTTGCGATACGGAGGATAATACCGATATTTGTAAACGTAACAAAATAATGTAAATTTACTGTTCAATTTTCACTGACAAACCTTCCAAAAAAACGCATGCACGAGTAACGATGCAAGTGTTCTGTTCGAAGGACAGAAACTCAAGGAACATTCAATATTTAAATATCCGGCGTATTTTTCTAAAAAAAAAGTACACGTCTTATTCTATTATAATCCATTTTGCGTCTCCACTCACAGACATAGGTAGGCGTTTTCTTTTCTCAACGATCATCAGTCCTATGAGACGATTTTTATCGTTGCTGATAGTGCAACGTAGGTTTCGACCATGACGAATGGCAACTTCCGGTCAGGTCGAAGAGCTTTCGCGCGATAAATGAAATTATACGAGCCCCGGTTCCCGTGCTCCCGAACAATTGATCCATCAGAGCAGGTAGAAACCGCGCGCACCTGTGCGCGTTGCACGGTGCATCGTGCAACTTACGCCGCGTTCGTTGCTGAATGCAACGCGAGCCAACTCGGACAGGTGATTGTCAGTGCTTCGGGCGCCGCCCCGAGATCTTCATAGACTGTCATTTTGAACAGGTACAATGGAAATTTGCTATCTCTGCGAACTGTTCACCGACGATGCGCTGTTTCGTGCAACGTGTGATTTTGCGAAGTTACGGTGTTGGTTAACCGTGGACTTAACATTCCCTGTGAAAATCTGTTTGGCAATTCGATCGTTTAATGTTGCAGATCTATGTAGAATTGGTCAGTGGAAAAGTTAAATTTGATGGAAGTGAATAGAACTATGACGGAGACGGGAAAGAGGCCTTGAATTTAAAAAAAGTGAGCTAGATTTATAATTAATATCGTACCGTTACATGCAACATATGCATTATATCTTCCTATCTAAAACTACAGGTGAAAATATGTTTAACAATTGAAGTACTTTTTGAATCAACAGAAAGAACTACGAAGAAAAATAATAAAAGAGCAGAAAAAGCAGCGGACTTCAACTACCGTAGCTATCGTCTTCGATACACCCTCAAATAAACCAAGATTCTACGAATCATCTTACAATAATTAATTGTTTACAACAACGGCAGGAATTATTCTAAACATCAAAGTTTCCAAGCTGATATACCAAGCACAGATTTAAACATACAATAAAGCTAGAATCGAGGAGGAATCTTGAGCTACGTGCGCAGCTTTTAGCAACTCTGGGAGGATGGACTTGGTAGCGCGGAAAATTAAACCTCTTCAACGATGCATGTTACGCCGGATATAAAAATGACAGTCCATTGGATTTTACGAACTGGCTTCGTTGGGACGTTTGCACCGGCGGTGATGGCGGCTGCACAAACGTCCCATTGGGCCGGTAATTTCCGTCGCGGTAATCGCCATTTATCGGCATTCCGAGTTGCGATGGAGGAGTTTCGGGGAAATTAATAAAATTTTATCGCGCCTGAACCGAATGTATTTTTCATTAAATAAACCGACGTATCCCACGGACGGCAGGGTTTTATGAATCGAAAAGAAATTTCTGGAAATTGCGAATCTCTCACGAGCGAGTGGAATTAACGAGGCAATTCAGGGAGTGCTTTACGTTAAATGCTAATTTTCATTGCGCATTAATTCGTCGGACAGTTCACGTCTTTATTTGCGATACTTAATTCAGGTGTTTTAGATAAAACGCGGAGGGTAAGATTAAAATTACGAACTTATCGGTCTTTCGACCGTACGGTGTAATTTGTGGTGGATTTAAAAACAAGAATAATTAATTGTATTATTAATCGTGCTGCTTCATTTGCGAAATTATACTGAGACGTGATAAAGTGGTTCATAATCCAATAACGTCGAAAGAAGAGGCAAAACTATAAATTGGGAATCCATTTCTTAAATTTGTCATCGCATCAAAACACCTCAATAAAGTACTGAAACAGACAATTAATATCCACCTCGATGATAACAATATCGATCATCGTGTTAAATAATTAACTGTAAGCTATATCAAAGTTGACCACAACAATACATCTAACCATCCGATCACCTAAATTACACATGGAATTTTTAACAAGCTTGTAGGATTAAATAAAAAATAGTTTTTTCTGCATATAGCAAACGAGGGTCACGTAACGCGATATTGCAGGCGTAACCAACGACTATATTATTCTAATTGTAATATCCCATCGTCCCGTGAAGAATCGGTATAAAAACAGCAAGGTGTTATCCGGATCATCGTCCAGAAGATGACTTAATTACCCACGATCCATAATTCAAGCCCCCTTAGTGTATTGCGGCGCGCTCGCGAATAATCATTATCGTCTACCGGACGTCGAGAACCTCGACGATATGTTTGAATCGATCGATCATCTTGTCTTATCGACAAACGTTACCGTAATTAAGAACAAGGTATAAAGGAGAAATTGATTGCTCCACGTTACCTTAAAAAAGCACCATCGAAAGTCTATTACTTTCTATGTATGATTGAGTATTCTCATCTTAAATAAATTGTAAAATAAAGCAGCTATTTGCATTTGCTCGAATGTAGAGGAAAAATTTATCGGCATTTCTGCGGTTTTGTATTTTCTGTATTTGTAAGTAATAACTTGCGTATATAACTTGTAGTCTCTTTTACGAATTATTGCAACGAATAATATATTTTAATATTTGCTTTTACGTATTAATTATTTCTGCATACAAATTATACAAAATGTACGAATGAAATTAGTGTAGCAGAAAGTGCACGGGGAAGCAAAGCTCTTAGATAAGAGAGATTAGAGTGCACAGAAGACAATGGCGCAATCATTGAAACCATGAAAGAAGTTGTAAAATTATCGATAAAATTCTACTTTATACCTACCGATCTCTCTCTATCTAAGTACCGACCCATTATTAATTCACCCCCCTGCAACTCCACTTGCATCGCGCACTCAACATCACAATTATCCCGATTTCCAACCGCCCCAAGTTCAATCGTCCCTACAATTCGAAAAAAACTTCCGACTCTACGATCAATCTCGTCCTATCACGTTCTCCCGAAGAACGCAGCGAAAAAAAATGGCTATCTAAGGGAAGGGGCATCGAAACGGTCCGCAAAAGGAAGTCGATCATTTCGCGAGGCATTCACGAGAGGAAGAGAGATAGTCGAAGAGACCCGGGGCCCGATGTTTCGGTCAATTAAGTTTGCGAAATTTCGCCGTATAAACTCGCGTGATCCGACGATCCGTTCGTTGGCAGAACGAACGCGTATCCTGGGCCCCCGTCATCGTGGGCGACTCGGTCGAACAAAAAGGGGGCCCCGTTGACGGCGTCATTATCGTTATTTAATATCCCGGTCATTAGCGCGTCCTGCCGTGCCACTCGAGAGTGTTGTTTATGTACTCATCTTGGCTTTCAAGCCGCGCCGCATCGGACCGCGGATTATTTCTATGCTTTTTGCCACGGAAGAACGTATATACACGCGTGCGTGGAGTCTTTGAAGTCTTTCTTTCGGTCGCACCGAGAAATCCGAGGGCGCGCGACGGTTTGGCTTTTGCGCGAGTTAACCGGCAGATATATAGATGGAAAGAGATCACCGGGACGATGGTTTAATTATCATCGTCCGGAATTGTCCCGGGCGTTCGTTCCTGCTCGAGGTTTCAGCATGAGAACCGAAGTTATATATCGACTACCGGTATGCCGGTGCCATGGACGAGAGGATCGTTAACTCCGAACGAACCGATCGTACGAAGAGAAGGAACGCCACGAAAGAAGGTGGGCGTTGGATGCGAGATTTAAGGAAGCAAAAACCCATGCCTCGAAAAAGTCATCGTTCCGCTCGTTCTAGAGACCGTAATAAGGACTCGGGACGACTCGATGGGAAGCGGAATTGTTATCGCGTTACTCGGAACGTTCTGAGAACGCGGTTACGAAGATCGCTGCTCCCACGCGATTTTTCGTCGACGTTGCACGGCGTACTTTAGTAACGTCCCAGAGAGAACTGCGATTGCGAGTAAAGTACTTCGGCCGGCTTTAAACTTCGCTGATGTTGCGTTGAGAATTTTGTACGGTCAAAATTCAAACGTATACCGGGCCCCGGACTTTCTGCATTTGTTTTACGTAGAAAATTCAAGAGTGTCTAGAAGTATACGAATAATATATCGTTCTTTGGAAAAATTGCGGGGAAAATGCACATTGTAATTTTCATCCTGCAAGGAACACACGTAGAACGGAGAGAAGGGCAAAGAGGGTCAGGCAACCACGGGGATTGACAGGCGGATATTTTTATGCGAAGCCCCATTCGATAATCCGCGGCCTGTTTTATGGCTGCCGCCTGCGGTGACGTCACGCGTAATGCATGAATTTCCACTATCCCTCGGTGCACCGCGATGCACCACCGACACACGGACGCGCCATCGACGTTCTTGCACCTCCGTGCAGCTTTCCCGATGTTCACGGACCGGGTACACTGCGAATACGTTCGCCCGTGCACGTGTACTCTCGCGTATACGAGCGTGTAAAGTGCAGAGGTGCATAGACGCATTCAGCTGCAATGGTTGACCAATCGGCAGAAGAGTGCACGTGATCCGGTAAAATTTAGCGGTGCTCTAACCAGCGCTCGACGTCTCCCTCTTGCTCTCGGCTTCCCCTTCTGCCTCTTCCTCTCATTTTTTACCGGCCCGGTTATTGACAGATGATGCGAAACACGCTTCGACCTCTCGGTGGTTTACCGCACCGTGGCCATAAATATCGATAATACTCGTTTCCAGAAGGCTTTTCATAATTCGCGGGTACGTGCTTATAAAAGTTGCGCGTTATCATAATTAGAATGAAGCAATGAAGTTTTTTCCTTTCACTTGCTGCTTCGAGGAATTGCAATCTTGAGGGGTTGAACGACGCACGGATTAACCCATTGACTGCCAACTACGAGACATCTCGTAGCTGCACTATAAGTTTGAATTCATAAGTTAATAATAATGGCCGAGCGTGTATAGAAATTTTGGAGTAAAAATGTTCTTCGTATCATTACAAATGTCGAGATTATATTTTTTATTAATGAAACCAATGTTCTAAAAACTTTCTGTCATCTTCTCAAATTTTAACAAGCAAAGGTAATATTTGGTTAGTTTTCCTGGCAGTGAATGGGTTAAGGATAGGGGAGTTAGTATGGTGGATGAAATTTTCTTCTAAGTATTAAACGCTGAACGAAACATTTCTAAAAATATGTGGACCGAAAATAATACTGAAATGTACGAAAAATATTATTTAGCCATAAAACTACTTTCATTAATAATACTCTTAGTCTGCCGTGACTTACTTTTAGCAATAAATTTCACTTTAATACAAAGAGAGAGGCGAGCGAAATGCGTGACGTACTTCGCTTGTTGATCTACGAAATTGTAGAACCATAAAAATTGTTTAACAATTCGCTATGTATGAGCAACTGCAAAGAAATTCTCCTTGACACTAGCTTTACGGAAGCCGTCAAATTGACGGATTCCTTCTTTTTTAGAAACGGTTTTCAAATTTATAGAGACGCTGTACAGTAGATATTTCATATGTATCTTATAATATACAAATTATTTAACCGATCGTCTTCTGTGCCCGTCGCTCTTTCTTTTTTCCAAAGTACTTATTTAATATATTTAAGTATAGCCAATTCAAAGCTCGTAAATCTAGTGTTAAATTGTAATATAGTCAAAGAGACAATGAAGGCTTGAACAAAAGACTCCATAGATAGAGGGAAAGAGTGAAAAAAAGGAGAATATCGAATTGGCAAAGTTTGATTTCGTTACGCGAATCTCCTTGGCGCTGCAGCCCACACCAGTTCCACCAATATGGCTGGTTATGCAAACAAGACGGACGCAAGGTAGACAGAATCGCACGGAGTCGCGTTACCATTATTTATCTCCCTGCGGGGCCGGAAAGAAAGGTATCCACCTAACGCGTATCCTTCGGCCAACAAAGACCCCCACGCAGAAATTTGCATGACTCCTCAGACGTTTTACGCGCATAACTACACCCCTGGTGGGATCTGCAAACGTCTCGCTTGATGAAGATCGGATTCAAGTCGCGTAACTTACGCCACTCGTACGTGAGAATCGCGAAGGGAAACCTTGAAAATCTCGGCCGGCCTGATAGCGCTCGAAACGAGAGTTTTTCAAAATACCGAACGCTGATTGGAAGATGTCAGGATGGAAAATTATATCGTCGATATGTGGAAGGCATTTCGTCGTAAATGTAAACATAATTTACTGAAATATGAAGCAGATTTAAATAAATTATTTGAATATAGAGCGGCCCAAAAGTCATCCCTTAATCATCCATTAACATGTTAAGCACGGGTGTAGAGCAGATTTTTTCTTCACTAAGAACTGCGAACTATTTTGATAGTGTTTCCTCTGCAAAAAATTGATAACTAATATTTTATATAGTTTCAAACATTTAAATCCATTTTAACAATTTTTAGTTTGTTAAATTATGAGGCATCATGTTTATACCTCGCCCCGTACCGAACGTGTGAAAAACTTACATTTATTCTTCTAAAAGCGATAAATATACTTCTTGGAAATTATCTTTAATTAGCGTTGTAGGTTGTGTTCTTGTATTGATCATCATTTTGTTCTCAGTTTGAGAAAATTAGTAGCAAAAATGTTGTTACATTGTAACATGCTGAAATGACTTTTAGACTACCCTGTTGGATACTTTGCTTTACGTAAAGTGCAGAAACGCGGAGAAGCTAAATTGTTTTAATGTTAAAATTGTCGAGGAAAACCGATTGGTTTGTTATTTCCTGTAAAAATGATCCTAGAAATAAATTTCAGAAAGATATATTCTATATAACTTTTTTTAAACGTAATATCGAAATTTTAAGAAATACAGCACTTTTGTTTTACTTTCAGCACACATTTTGCTACACCTAACTAGGAAAAAACTACAAGCTGCATACATAAACAAAATTTTTGCATTGCACCGTGTAATTTGCAAATATATCTACACTCAACCTTGCCTTGTTCCTTTTTGCCTTGGAATGCAACACGTGTTTGCAACAAAGTAATACGATAACGCATTAAAATTTACAATTATTATTGCACACTCAAAAACTGTTAAGTCACTGCCTCTAGGAAATGCCAATGGATTGGAAAAAAATTCCCACCTCAACGAAATGAACGTCTTCCTCGGTCGCAGTTGCATTTGAAATTGCATAAAGCATAATTAAATTTAACGAACCATAAATAAAGCTGAAAGATAATCTTCGCAACGTTGATGGGAACATTTTTGCGAACGGATCATTCGCCGGGAGGGCATACGTGGACTTTATAACTGCATACGTGTCTCGTCGTGTTTTGGTAGACACAATAATTTAGTAGATACCTCGAGGAACTACGAAGCGCCGCGGACTTCTGTCGGTGATCTAAGATACTCGGTTGCCTCGTCTACCTCGATTTATAGACATGCACCTGGATAAAGAATTTCGTAGGGAGCAGATGTTCGTCAGAGAAACATTTATTTACCTCTGCATCTTGAATGAATCGTCGCTCACACGATCATTATTACCCTCATTTGATACTCTCGTCGTCAGAGAAAAAATTATTTCACTGTTAACACGTTAACTATAGGGAGGTTCAGCATCGGTAGAAAATTTAGTGAACTCTCCAAAGAATTTATAAAAGATAATTTACGGCAGTTTTATATTTGTTGGGTATCAAAATTCAAAATCCGCGAAGAACGAAAGGCGTGAAATTTGTATTAAAAGGATTGGATATTTATTTTTATATTTGTTGGGTATTATTGTTTTATATTTGTTGGGTATCAAAATTCAAAATCCGCGAAGAACGAAAGGCGTGAAATTTGTATTAAAAGAATTGCATATTCAGTTCGGCGAGAACGAAAACGATTTTGATAATATTTCAGTAAAAAAAGTCAGTTTTTGTAAATGCACGTCAAGTATCGAAGCTAGCTGGAAGCTACAATTTTAAAGAGCAACTTTAGTTTTAGTTTACTTCTTGGCCCTATATTTAATATTAACTAGCGAAACTACTGAAGCAATTGCAATAAACATTAAACTCCATAAATTTTGTCCCTCCACTTGTAATATAAAAAATTTCCATTCGGCATAAACGACACACAAGCGAAACACGTTCGGCCACGCGTCAAAGCGCCAAAAAACGGACGTCGAAAAAAAGAAGTCCGTCGGTCGAGGAAAGAGCTGGGCGCGAAATGCAATTTTGGCAATTGGACAGCCGCCTATCGAGATCGGTGCTGCAATCCGTAATTAGTAACTACACAGCGGCGAATTAGAGGGAGGAGAGGTAACGGGGAACAGCGGAGAAGAACAGAGGGATAGATAAAAGACGAAGGTAGAATCGGTGAGACGAAGAGAGGGCGATGATGGCGAAGAGAGGAAACGAGAAAGGGGAATCATGCGGGCGGTCTGGACTCCGGCAAATCGTGGCTCTGGCCGGTCTCTACGGCAATTACCGGTGGGCACGGCCTTCTCCTGCATCTTCAACTGCACACCCCGACCTCTCTGAACTGCAACACGCCGCACGAATGCACTCCGGCTACGTTGTGACATCGCGCGGGTTCACGGCTTGCACGACGATACGCGACGCGTGCAGGAGGTTGCATAGATAAATCGGTAAATTCCTAGTTCTGTTGCGTGCCAATCGTTTTTGCATTTACGACTTCTTCCTCGCGTTTGAGGGAATTCGCTGGAAATGTATGTACTCCGCGATTTACGGGAAATGACTCTTAACGATGGAATTTATTCGATGATCAATTTGACGCGTTTGGACGTAGTAAATAAATTTGTTGAAAAATAATGACGAGGAGAAGAAAATTGATGGTTTGTGTTTTACTGGATAGAGGTAGATGTCAAAGCAGCGATATAAAATTCAGCTGTTTTGACGGTATCGGCAGATTGAGCGTTAAGACGAATTACAAAAATGGAAGCGAGATTGGATAGTTATCTTGAATGTAATTACACGATACAAATGACTTCAAATTTTTTTAACTTCTAACTTCCACCATTTTTAATATCCTTTTAACGACATGGAAACAAGAGCGTCGTAAATTTCATGGAGAATCTACGCTCGTGTTACCGTAATGATAGACGTTACTTATCGAGCAAAACCTAACCGAATATTCACCGATCGAGAAACGCGATATCCCATACGCCAATCAGTTCCAAACTTATGCAGGTATTATTCCGTAAAATTCATCGAACAAACCTGCCAACCAAACAACGAGAAAAACCTCAAATAATCCCTACCCCGACATATCCACCCTTCCATCCGCGGTCTTAATCCGCTCGCATTCTACAAAACCATTTCACTCCCCTCCAGGCCAACGTAAAATTTAAATTATTCATCCACGTAATTATCCGTCGTATGAAACTTAACCGACCGGTCCGAACGAAAGATTCGAGAGGGAAAACGTGGGATTTCGTAGGTCTACGCGAAGTGGTTGCTATATCGGTATACCTGAGGCTATTTACGGGGGTGGCTCGGCGAGCTGTTATGGCTCGCGGCCGCGCTCGCTGTAGGTTTGTACGAACAGACGTGATACGGAATATATGAATAATAATGGCTCGGCTGTAACGCGAAATCCACCACCTCCGCTCGTCGTTTCGCCGTCGTCAACCCCGTGGACGACCCTCTCTGCGGACCCGCGAGCATGATGTACTGCGAGACCGCGATACGGCATGATTCGCTCTGATTAGCGGTATCTATAACGATAGTCACCCCATGGTGCCATTATAATCGGGGATACCGGCTGTAACAGCCGAGTCAGCGAGGCTAAATATTCTAACGATCGTTGCACATGATTCGACCGCTATTCGTTTGCGTTCTCAGTACGACGCGATCACGCGATTCCGTTTGAAGATGTCAAGAGGATCATCGATGCTTCCGTAATTCCATGAATTACGTAATGCCATTGTTACCGATATCTTCGGGATTTTTTTCTTACGGTATTTTTATACCAACGGAGTAATACGATAGCATTATCGGAACAGTGAAAGGCTGACATTGAAGCGATCATATCGGTATACTTCAATATGATACACCATCGGAGGTTACTCATTTTTACGGGGCGACCGGTGCGCGGCAACGAGAAGCCTGATACCACGCGTAAGAGAAAAAAAGGGCAGTTTCCTTTTTTTCTCGCCTTTTTATTCTTCTACCCGCGTGTAATTGGATCGGAGCTTGATATAGAAACTGCATTCAATGCCGGTTGCACTTCATACGCTCGTCGTCGATTCGCGGAGCCGATAACCGCTTCATAAATATGCTAGAAGGTGGCGCACGGCTGCGTTTACATTACCGCTAATATTTCATTACTTTTAAACGACGGAACAAGACCGCGCTAACGAATGCGCGAATGCCAAACGCGGTAACTACGAGCCATCCTACGCTCATCGATAATCAACGAGACAGAATCTGCCTTGTAGCAATCTCCGAGCTTTTCACATAATCAGTACAACCCTGTCGATCGGTCAACATTCGCGAACATTTATTTTTATCCCTTCCTCTTCCCATTCCTCTCTCTCTCTCATATTTTTTCTCCTCTTCTACCCCGTACCTCTTTCACCATCGCCCTATCTCTCTCTCTCTCTTTCCCTCTCCCCTTCCTCTTCCTTCTCTCGATCCACCCCGCGCACTCCTGGATATATTACAGTACGAAGTGTTATAAATATGGTTTATAGGAGCGTGCAGCGCACGCGGTGCATTAATGCGGCTGATTGCCCGTACATCACGATGCGGCGCATTGGATACTCTCTCACTCTCTCCTCTCGCTCCGCCGCTCGTATCGATGCACTCTCTCGCACCCTCTTTACCGCGGGTTAGTCGGTTAGTTACGGGTGGTAGCCGCACACTTTATTAAAATATTGGGTCACCCCGGTGCGTAATATACAACGAGCAAACCCTGGCGCATGGGTGAACGTCCCCGGCCTGGACAACGACGACCACGAAGACGTCGCCGTTGTCGTCGTCGTCGTCGTCGTCGGGCCTGAGATGCCGAGCCGGAGTTCCGCGGGGGTGGGGTGCGGCCGTGGCTCGTTACGAGGCTCCTTTCAGGGCCTCTAAGTGGACGTCGAGTTCGTTAGAGGGGCCCTTCCAGGAGATCGCGGAAGATGAACAGGGTGAAGGCGGGAGATGCATGGGCTCGTGTTTCCACAAAGAGATATGGCTCTCGCTTAGACGGCAATGAGGCGCGAATCGAGACCCTCTCGCTCTTTCTCACGCCGTTACAACGCGCACTCAACGTGCACGCTGCTTCTCTCGCTTTGCCTTTCAGCTTCCCTCTATACTACAACGGGGAGGTATATTACCGTGGCACCACTTGTTCCGTTTGATTACCTGCGAATAACGACTCGTCGCCGGGAGGTTCGCGAGGAATTTTCGAAGATCTAGTTTCATGCTTAGAATTCTCGTCGGCGCGACAAGTTGTATTTGGTTCTTTGTTGAGTTATGGGAGGGGGAGATGGGGGCCTTCGTGGCGTGTGGCGAGATGGATTTTTAAATGGAGGGCTAAAGCACTAATTGCCATTACGTACGAAATGTTACTCCGTAGGTGTATTACGTTACTGCGTCTATGGTATCAATCTGAGACATTTGCGCTCCGAATTCTTAGGGGGACCGGAAAGTAATGTCGTTTCTCCAGATATTTTACTGAAAAACCAATTGATTTTTATCGATCCGGCATTGAAAATTTGCACACTAGATGACAAAAGGTTGTTGATAACGACAGTAATTACATCATTCATAAAAAATAAAAACTTCTTACAAATTCATTTGTCTGAATTTAATGTAACAAAACGACATTACCTTCCGGTGCCCCTAATATTTTACTAACTTTTCGTCAAATACGCAAATATAGTCTCGGAAAATTGTCTACCGTTGATTATTCATTTTTACTTGATACTAGGAACAATGTTGGTACCGCGGGATATTTATGTTACGATGCAAAATTATTGTTGATTTCGAAAAGTCGATAATTAGTAGATACCATAGAAAGTTGTGTCGAGTGCGGCTCGACATAGGAGTGCAAAGGTTAACCCCTTACCATTTCTTTCGTGACTGCCTCCGCAATAATTCAAAATCGCCTTGGTGAAATAAAAATTGATCAGTGATTCTTGATATATCGTTTAATCTAACATAATATCAATATTATAGAAATTATATTATCGTATCGCATCACACTGATATTCTCAATTTCATAGGATTTGTAGAACTTGAAAATTTCCTATCCAATTTACCGCATCGCGAGTGTCACTCGTTATTGTACGGCAAGGGGTTAAAACCGTAAATCCTCGGTCATATGACCAAAACCCGAAACAAAAGATCACAAAGAAATATCTGTATTCTACAGTTCATTGTCTAATCTGAGATTTCGAAAGAATAATACTCAAATAAGAAGAACACTGCGAGCCAATGCAAACACGAGTCTATCAAAATTCAGTTATGAAAGTAGAATGCATCTCATATGTCGTTTAAAAATTCCTCGGTTATTGCAGCAGACAAAAAAGATCTCATACTTCTCAGTTATCCGTTCAGTCTATTTACGCTTGATGATAATTAAACGATCGTTTTTTCCACGCGGACTTCACGCATGAGGAAAGTTTCCATAGCCAGAGTCATCCTATATATCACCGTCAACCGGAAATTACTTGCCCCGCGGAGTTTCTCGACGATAGGGAACACGTGAAAGGGGTAAAGTTACGAATCCCTGAATTATGCTCTCGACTCTCGAGGCATCGTCGACCGATTCGAGACACGAGAGGGATTAACTTTGACGGAGGGACGACGCTTCCTTTTGAGCACCCGACTCGCGTCGCACCCAAGGCATCGCGATCTACTTGCTCCGCAAGTTTACATCCTGCGAGCTGCCAGCAAAAAGGAAATTAACGCTGAAGTTTGTCGAATATCGAGATTGTTTATCGCTAAATCTACCAAGGCCATCAAAATGGCTAAAACTTCATTTTTTGAAAAGTTTCGGGGGTTAATAATGATGAAATTCGGCTAGTTTTCTGTGTGTATTTCAGAGTATAGTTATTAATGAATTTGGCCATTTCCTTACCGTTTTTTTTTATTTTTGGTTCAGATATCTATTCACATCCTCCCATTCACCTATACCATGTTCATCAAATCAATGGCAATACAAACTTCGCGTATTCTAACTTTGATTTTTATTGTAATATAATATTACATGTATGGAATAACCAATATTCTTCGACATAGCTTTCACCAAGTATAGTAAATTCTCCGTATATAACCCAACGATGAATTTTGTTAACCGAGACTTTACTGACCATGAGGCAGACAGACTGACAGGACAGGCATGACATGCAGGACAGGCAGGAGACAGACAGGACCTACTTTAAAATGGACCTCCCTTGATATCTCCCTTAAAATTGAAAACGGGCACAAACGAATTCCAGCTATCTTCTTAGGTCGGTTTAATACATATTTATGTACAGTTTCATAAAAATCGAACTGTATCAGTTCCCAAACTTCCTCTGTCAGACTATTTTAATAATCATCGGCACATTCAGCAGTTTGGAGGGCAACTTTTGAAGATGAATGTAGC